>LR738715.1:25062277-25080705 GCA_902687465.1 Secale cereale | reverse complement strand
ATGCCCATCTTCTCCTATATGAGGTGTTTTAACCTAGACAAAATCACAAGGAGGCTTTCGGGACCAGACGCCACCGTCTCGAGGCGGAACCAATCTAGGGCAACAGCGGAGCTGTTCTGCAGGGGATACTTCCCTCCGGGAGGGGGAAATCATCGCCATCATCATCACCAACAACTCTCCCATATTGGGGAGGGTTATCTTCATCAACATGTTCACCAGCACCATCTCCTCTCAAACCCTAGTTCATCTCTTGTATCCAATCTTTGTACCCAAATGATGGCTTCTCGCCCCCCGTTGGTTACCCCAAGTGGAAGGTTTGAGATGCAGTGTAGCGGAAGTTTTCCCTTGGCAAAGATACCAAGGATCGATTTCCCCTGAGACTCCCAGTTTCAACAAGAAGGTGTTAACTGCTAACGGCGCCAGATATTAGCAATCAACGTGGACCTGCACACAGATACAAATAACTTTGCTCCCAACGAGTACAGAGAGGTTGTCAATCCCTCCGGCCTTGTCGTTTACAAAGGATCAAACGCAAGTGATAATAGTGATAGGTAATGCTGCAAATAGTAAGTAAAAAACAGAAAGTAAATAGCAGATGCGATCAGTGATGGTAATATGGACCGGAGTTCCATGATGTTCACTAGTGATGTCTCTCTCCCAAAAGATTATAAAACAGCTATGTGAGGTAAACGAATTACACCTGGGCAATTGACAGAATGATGTCCGCAAACCAATGCTAACTATGTTGCAAGAAAGGTAGAGGTTCAAAGCATGGGCGGTACGCCAAGGCAAGTAGACCGAAATCCATCTGCATCTACTACTAATCATCCACCTTGAGATATCTATCCAGAACATCTCGCTGGTATTAAGTTGCGAGTCCCACCCATAGTGTAAACTCAAAGCAACAGACAAATGCATTAAAAGAACTTTGCGTAAAGTAAACAATCCTTGCACCCGCGGGCACAAGCATCGTTGTTTTCCCCCTTGTGGCAACAACACATCCCCTAGACTCATGTTTCTGTCACTCAAGCTAGTCATCGAGGGGCATGAACCCACAATCAAGCATAACGTTCCCTCTTGGAGTCACTACCTACTACTTGGCCAAAGCAATAAATAACAACGGAGAACATGCAAGAATTACTTACGAACATAAATATAAAAGAGGTAGATCAAATATATTACTCAAACACAATCTGAACATAATCTCACAATCCATCGGATCCCAGCAAACTCAACATAGCAACAGCATAAGGATTACATATGTGCCTCGATCATGTAGGGCAGCTCACGAGGTCTAATTAGTGAAGCACAAGAACGGGAGGAGAACATCACATAGCTACTGGTCATGGACCCATGGTCCAAGGGAGACTACTCACAACTCATCCGGGAGGCGTCCATGGTGGTGGAGAGGCTCCCGGTGGTGATCCTCCCCTCCGGCAGGGTGCCGGGAAGAGTTCTCCTGGTGCTCCCGATCTTGGAAGCGCGGCGGCGGCGGAACAGAGATGAGATCACGAAAAAGGGTTTCCGTCTCGAGGGTTTCGGGACACGATATAAATATATGCCAAAGGGGGGCATCAGCGGAGGCCTGGGGGGCCCAGGCGCCCCCCGGCGCGGCCAGGAGGGGGGCCGCGCCACCAGGGCGCCTGGAGCCCTGGTGGCCCCCCTCCGGCTGTACTTCGGGTGCCGGGAAGCTTCTAGAAAGCTGATTTTTTATATAATTTTTCCGGGATTTTTCTGGCAGTTCTCGTAATGGGAAAACCTGAAATACAAAAACAGCAGAAAACAGAAACTGGCACTGGGGTGCACTGAGTTAATAGGTTAGTCCAAATATGATCAAAAATGTATGGAAGTGTATAAATATCATAGCAATATCACCCAAAAGAGGCATGGAGCAAGCAGAAATTATAGATACGTTTTGGACGTATCGACATCCCCATGCTTAATTCCTGCTCGTCCTCGAGTAGGTAAATGATAACAAGAATAATTTCTGTGGTGACATGCTATTAACCATATAGGACTTTTTTCATAGTCACATGACAAAAGCTTACTGAGACAATGAATCTGTAGTAATTAAGTTGCCTCATGAGAAAATCACAAAGAACTGAAAGTTTTACAATATGATACTGAAACATCAAACAGATTTGTAATGAGCATGGTGTGCAAATATGATAAAGTGATATCTCGCTTGCCCCCTTTAGTGAAGCAAAACATAAATGCAGGGCCACCTCCAAGGTTTAAGTGATGACTAGATACAATGATTTCAGAATAAACGATATCATAATCATGCAAAAGACAATGCTACTTTGGGACAATGCACATTACACTCAGAATGACAATCATGCTCTTAAGGCCCCGTTTGATAGCGAAGTTTTTTCAAAGTATTCTGATAATACTACAGTTTTTTTAAATACTACAGTTTAATTTACAGTGAGGTGTTTGGCTACCCACAAAAACTGCGGTATTAATACTGTGGTATTTCAGAAACCAGAGTATTTTCTCTGTCTAATAAAAAGAACCCCACACCTCTTTTTTTTAAACAGAGCACGCAAAAGAAACGGGTGTCTTCAACTTCTTCGTCGCTCCAAGCCATCGCCGTGCCGCATCTTTGAAGATCTTCTACTTCGGCGGCCATGACAATCCAAGAGACAACAAATTAAAAAACAATAGTGAATACACTGAACATCATCCTCCTGCCTCTCTGCACACGCCGTCCATTACCTCCTGGCTACGTACCTTGCCGTAGACTGGGGTGGAGGCCACGCCGCGGAGTGAACCTCGCACGACGACGAATGCCGATGCTTGGCACCGCGAGGCCGTGGAACGATGTCATGGTGGAGAGGCTGCAGAGAAACACCTAGGCGCGGCGGGACGGCGATACACGAGGAGTCAGTGGCACGGAAGGCTTGGAGCTAGCTGTGGACATGACGAACACCATCGTGGCCACCCGTTTACAATTCACGGTCAGCTTCTGGTTCCCCTCGACGATGATATGGATGAAGGTCAGGCCGTTCAGTCCACGCGCACTTACGCAGCTTCCGACCAGCAACGCCATGTGCAGAGCGTGACGTGTTACCTCCACGGGCAGCTCCACCATGACTCAACGGTGATGAGTCAGCTACTTCATGTTGCCGAGCGTCCTCCAAGGGAAGCTACAAGCCATGTCGATGGCCGTGCAGTGACGTTCAGTTTGTGCATGCGGATGATAAATGTGCATGACCGATCAGTTGCATGCAACGCCGAGCTAGCTAAAACTCATATTACATCACTACATACGGCGCTAGCCAAACGGGTCGCTGTATTATGAAAACTCCAAAATAGTTTGATAAGTCAAAACCATGGTATCTTACACCAATGGGATAAAATACTGCAGTTTTTCAATACTCTGTTTTTTGCAGTACTTTGCTATCAAACACAGCCTAATAGTTGGTGCTTTAAAACAAGGTGGAGACTCTCGAACCGTGGCTTTTGTTGGCAAGGTTGAAAACCCGTAATCGGAAACAAAGACAAAGCATGTACCAGAGCTCTTGGTTTTAAAAACAGAGGTAATAATTATTATTTTTTGGATATGCATGTTTCGTCAACGAATGCTAGCAGACAACTCAATCACTTCTTGAGATGGACAAGTTTCGAGGAACGGCTCCCGAATCAGGACGATCACATCCTCTTAATCTCCTTTGTTTATCACTGCCAAAGTTTTCTGATTTCTCATGAACAAAGCGTGAAGGAGGGATTGTTTGTTATATTATTTTTGAGCCGGGCGCACTCAATGCCAGTTCCTTCTCGTATTATGGGTTTGCATATTAGACATGCAATCCCGGGGTGAAGCTTGTCCAACTTAAAAAGATCATGAATTAACTACTACTTCCTCATGAACTTAAAACAGAGGCACAAAACAGAAATGCTTTTTTTTCTTTGAATAGTTTCGAGATGGTACATGAAAGTCTCCCTTAGGAATGGCAGGTAAATACCATGTAGGAAGGTATGGTGGACTCATATGGCATAACTGGGTTAAAGGATTTTGGATGCACAAGCAGTCAGTCCGCTTAGTACAGGTGGAGGTTAGCAAAAGACTGGGAGCGACCAACTAAAAGAGCAATGACGGTCATGATCATGCAGAGCGACAAAGCAACATTGAATCAGGCATGGAAGTTATATCGCTACTCAGAAACAAAAGATCATCAAGGCTTGACAGACTTTCTTTACAGTCTTAAATATGCGTGAGCATACACCAAGTCAATCAAAATAAATTCTTGAAGGAAGATATTACTAAACCATACCACATCATAGGCAAACAAATCATGTTGGTACTCCAATAACACATTGGGAACCCCCCAGCTATTTGAGACTAACCATAAGAAAACATGAACTACTAAGCACCATTATGCACATAGCATCTTTATCATAGACATACCAACCAATGCAACGGAAGCAAACTCTCTTAATAAGATAAGCATGATAACTAAAGAGAGTTCAAGCAACCAACTAAACAAAAGCTCTTTAAAAAGATAAGCATGAATACTAAGAGCTGAATATGATAGTAGCTATTAAAAGACAAAGAACACACACAGCAAGGATAGACATGAAAATTCTATGTTATGTTCTAGGTAGAAGTGGAGCGTGTTTCTCTCCCAGATAAAGAAAGCTGAGTTCCGACTCGTTATGAAAAGCTAAAGAAAACTAAAAAGGAAACTAAAAGCAAGACGCTCCAAGCATAGCACATAACACATGAAGTGATAAAAATATAGTGGAACGAAAGACGAACTGATAATGTTGATGGAGAAGGGGATGCACGGGGGCATCCCCAAGCTTAGACGCTTGAGTCTCTTGAATATTTCTTGGGGGTGCATGGGGGCATCCCCAAGCTTGAGCGTTTGACACTCCTAAATCTTTTTATCATCTTCCCTCGCACACTTGAAAACTCCCTTCATACATAACTCATCATAATCTGATTAGCGAGGTTAGTACCCTTAATAAAATAATTGTTCCTTGCTGGAAATAAAGATATTCTTGAAGGTCTACTGTTTCTCAAGATTTCCAAAAGGTTTTTGCAAAGAAAAAGCAAGCTCAAGGTTTGCAAAATGAAGGAAAGGCAAAACAGGACAGAATCTGTGAAAAACAGAACAGCAGGTAGTAAATGATTTTTTCGAGGCACTTCTGCCACTCTAATAAAAAAACTCAGAACAGACGCACGATAGACAATTGTATAGAGCACGCTTTCGAAAAAATTCAGACCGAAAAAATGAACTGGTGATTTTATACGAATTTTTCTATCCAAGGACAGAATCTGTTTCCTGGACAGCACGTCACAACTTTTGAACTTTCTTGCAATCAGAGGCTACACTTGGCACAAAGTTGAAAAGCAAAGATACAATGATGATGCTACTGTAGTAAAAACATCAAGACACAACAAAAGCAAAATAAAAATTTTATTCATGTGGGCTGCCTCCCAAAAGCGCTTTCTTTTATGCCTTTAAGCTAGGCATAATGCATAGAGATCTACTTTTATCAAGAGTAAAGGAATAGCTAGCCCGTATAACGGACTCAAAAGGTAACTTAATCTTCTTTCAAGGGAAGTGTTCCATCCCTTTCTTGAGAGGAAATTGGAATTTTATATTCCCCTCTTTCATGTCAATGATAGCACCAACAGTGCGTAGAAAAGGACGTCCCAAAATAATTGGACACGAAGGTTCACATTCAATATCCATAATAGTAAAATCAACGGGAACATAATTGTCATTGACAATGATAAGAACATCGTCGATCCTCCCCAAAGGTTTCTTTATGGAAGAATCAACGAGACGAACACCAAAAGAACAAGAATCAAAAGGTTTCAATTTAAGCATATCATATAGTCTTTTGGGCATAATGGAGGTACTAGCTACAACATCACATAAAGCATAGCAAGAGAAGTTATTCAATTTAATTTTAATCATAGGATCCCAACCATCTTCTAGCTTTCTAGGTATGGAGGCTTCTACTCTAAGTTTCTCCTCCCTAGCTTTGATGAGAGCATTAGTGATATGCTCTGTGAAGGCAAGATTAAGCGTGCTAGTGTGGGGATCTTTAGCCATTCTTTGTAGAAAGGTGACAACTTCTGAGATACTACAATTATCAAAATCAATTTTACCATTACTGGGCAGAATTGTAGTGTCATCTTCTTTGTTTGAATTGCTCTCTATTATAAGAGTTTGAACGTCTTCCCAAGTTTGGGGAAGCATAGGAGCTACTTTAAACTGAGGCTCATACTCTTTTCCTGGAAGACCATGCCATGGGCATAACTCTCCATCAAGACTAACATAATCACAAGGTTTATTACTTTTGTAGATCCCGACAGTGGTGATTGGTGTAATGGAAGAAGGGGTGTACTCCTCCCATTTAGTGTTTTTGGTGGAACCCATAGCAGCAAGCAAGCAAGATAACTATTTTTGTGATTTTTGATAAAAGATACTAAAGCAAAAACTGAAAGGTAAACTAACAAGACTAAAAACAAAGGTAAAAGATAGCGTGCAACTCCCCTATCCTGAAGAGTGGAGTCCCCGACAACGGCGCCATAAAACTTTGCTTGATGGCTTCTCGCCCCTCGTTGGTTACCCCAAGTGGAAGGTTTGAGATGCAGTGTAGCGAAAGTTTTCCCTTGGCAAAGATACCAAGGATCGATTTCCCCTGAGACTCCCAGTTTCAACAAGAAGGTGTTAACTGCTAACGGCGCCAGATATTAGCAATCAACGTGAACCTGCACACAGATACAAATAACTTTGCTCCCAACGAGTACAGAGAGGTTGTCAATCCCTCCGTCCTTGTCGTTTACAAAGGATCAAACGCAAGTGATAAAAGTGATAGGTAATGCTGCAAATAGTAAGTAAAAAAACGGAAAGTAAATAGCGGATGTGATCAGTGATGGTAATATGGACCGGAGTCCCATGATGTTCACTAGTGATGTCTCTCTCCCAAAAGACGATAAAACAGCTATGTGAGGTAAATGAATTACAGTTGGGCAATTGACAGAATTATATGCGCAAACCAATGCTGACTACATTGCAAGAAAGGTTGAGGTTCAAAGCATGGGCGGTACGCCAAAGTAAGTAGACCGAAATCCATCAATATCTACTACTAATCATCCACCTTGAGATATCTATCCAGAACATCTCGCTGGTATTAAGTTGCGAGTCCCACCCATAGTGTAAACTCAAAGCAACAGACAAATGCATTAAAAGAACTTTGCGTAAAGTAAACAATCCTTGCACCCGCGGGCACAAGCACCGTTGTTTTCCCCCTTGTGGCAACAACACATCCCCTAGACTCATGTTTCTGTCACTCAAGCTAGTCATCGAGGGGCATGAACCCACAATCAACCATAACGTTCCCTCTTGGAGTCACTACCTACTACTTGGCCAAAGCAATAAATAACAACGGAGAACATGCAAGAATTACTTATGAACATAAATATAAAAGAGGTAGATCAAATATATCACTCAAACACAATCTGAACATAATCTCACAATCCATCGGATCCCAGCAAACTCAACATAGCAACAACATAAGGATTACATATGTGCCTCGATCATGTAGGGCAGCTCACGAGGTCTAATTAGTGAAGCACAAGAACGGGAGGAGAACATCACATAGCTACTGGTCATGGACCCATGGTCCAAGGGAGACTACTCACAACTCATCCGGGAGGCGTCCATGGTGGTGGAGAGGCTCCCGGTGGTGATCCTCCCCTCCGACAGGGTGCCGGGAAGAGTTCTCCTGGTGCTCCCGATCTTGGAAGCGCGCGGCGGCGGAACAGAGATGAGATCGCGAAAAAGGGTTTCCGTCTCGAGGGTTTCGGGACACGATATAAATATATGCCAAAGGGGGCATCAGCGGAGGCCTGGGGGGCCGAGGCGCCCCCCCCCCCCCCCCCCCCCCGGCGCGGCCAGGAGGGGGGCCGCGCCACCAGGGCGCCTAGAGCCCTGGTGGGCCCCCTCCGTCTGTACTTCGGGTGCCGGGAAGCTTCTGGAACGCTGATTTTTTATATAATTTTTCCGGGATTTTTCTGGCAGTTCTCGTAATGGGAAAACCTGAAATACAAAAACAGCAGAAAACAGAAACTGGCACTGGGGTGCACTAAGTTAATAGGTTAGTCCAAATATGATCAAAAATGTGTGGAAGTGTATAAATATCATAGCAATATCACCCAAAAGAGGCATGGAGCAAGCAGAAATTATATATACATTTTGGACGTATCACCAAACCTCAGATTGGTACCTGTGGGTTGCTAGTAGTGTTGATTACTCCTTGAAGTTGACACTAGTTGGTTTACTTGGTGGATGATCATATGTTCAGATCTATTATGCATATTAATACCCCTCTGATCAACAACCATATTATGTCTGGTGAGTAGTTGCTTTTGTTCCTGAGGACAAGGGAGAAGTCTTGCTAAAAGTAGTCATGTGAATTTGGTATTCGTTCGATATTTTGATGAGATGTATGTTGTCTTTCCTCTAGTGGTGTCATGTGAACGTCGACTACATGACACTTCACCATTGTTTGGGCCTAGGGGAAGGCATTGGGAAGTAATAAGTAGATGACCGGTTGCTAGAGTGACAGAAGCTTAAACCCTAGTTTATGCGTTGCTTCGTAAGGGGCTGTTTTGGATCCATATGTTTCATGCTATGGTTATGTTTACATTAATACTTCTTTTGTAGTTGCGGATGCTTGAAATAAAGGTTAATCATAAGTGGGGCGCTTGTCCAAGTAAGGGCAGCACCCAAGCACCGGTCCACCCACATACCAAATTATCAAAGTACCGAACGTGAATCATATGAACGTGATGCAAACTAGCTTGACGATAATTCCCATGTGTCCTCGGGAGCGTTTTCCTTCATATAAGAATTTCTCCAGGCTTGTCCTTTGCTACAAAAAGGATTGGGCCATCTTGCTGCACCTTATTTACTTTTACTATTTGTTACTTGCTACCAATTACCTTATCACAAAACTATCTGTTGCCGATAATTTCGGTGCTTGCAGAAAATACCTTACTGAAAACTTCCTATCATTTCCTTCTGCTCCTCATTGGGTTCGACACTCTTTTTTATCGAAAGGACTACGATAGATCCCCTACACTTGTGGGTCATCAGTATTTGTTCCAAAAACGACTCTCCCGGAGGTTTCATTCCGTTTGGACTCCGTTTGATATTCCTTTTGTGCGAAACACTGAAATAGGCAAAAAAAAAACAATTTGCACTGGGCTTTGGGTTAGTAGTTTAGTCCCAAAAATAATATAAAAGTGTATAATAAAGCCCATTAAACATCCAAAACAGATAATATAATATTATGTAACAATCAAAAATTATAGATACGTTGGAGACGTATCAGTGTGCAGGAGTACTGAGAGCTAAGTACTACCTAGATGGAGAATTATTGGAGGCAAAGGTGAAAGTGGGGCTTCTTTTACAAGCATGGCAAAGCATATTGGCAGGAGTACAAACTTTCAACAGGGGGTGTATTTGATGGGTAGGTAATGGAAGCCAAATAAATATTTGGGAAAGTTCTTGGATCCCCCAATGGCCCCTCAGGCCATGTTACCACACCAAGGAGTAATAATCTTTTGACTTTGGTAGCTGATTTGATTGATCCTATTACGGGATCTTGCGATGAGCAGCTTGTGATAGAGACCTTTTTTGTTATCGATGCATCACAAATTCTTGCCATACCCTTGTCATAGAATGGGATGGAGGATTTTGTGGTGTGAAAATACACAAAAATGGTCTTTTTACTGTAAGATCAGCGTACCATGTCGAGTGGAATCATCTGCTGAGCATTTGGTTCGCCCGGGAGGATAAATTGAAGACCGAACTTGGAAAACACTATGGGCTACAGATGTTGCAGCAAAAGTAAAAAAAATTGTTGGAAAACTCTGCCTGGTGTCCTCCCCTCTTACGACGTGTTAGCTAATAGACACATTATAACATCAAGTCAGTGTGCTAGGTGCCCCATGGAATGTGAGGATATCAAACATACATTACTCAAATGCAGATTTGCAAAAGAATTCACGGGCAAATTGGAATTACTGGAGATGGTTGAAATGATCATGGTTGTGGACAGATCAGCCAGTTTGATCCTTGAGGAGCTATCCATGCAAGGGATATCGTTCCTTCAGGTCATGAGCTATATAACATAAAAGAACTCATCTTGACAGCGGCATCACTACGGGACTCGCGGGCTATGCCTACAGCCAGGGGCCGTCGGCATAGGTCATTTGCCGTCGGCATAGATCTATGCCGATGGCTGCCGTTGGCATAGGCCCGTCGGCGTAGATCATGTTAGCGTAGTCTTGTCAGACCGTCGGCGTAGTTTAGCCGTTGGCATAGTTTAGCCGTCGGTAGTGTATTTCGCCTGACGGCAACGGATGGTGCCGTCAAAAGCGGCGACGATACACGGGACGACACGTGGCAGAGATATGTCGATGGCTCGGCCGTCGGCATACCTATGCCACGTGTCGTCCCATGGTGACTCCTGGTGGCACGGCTATGCCTACGGCAAAGCTGTAGGCTTAGATGTAATATATGCCGACGGCTTTGCCGTAGGCATAGCAGTGCCACGTGGCGTCACCTGGTTCTTTCTAGCGACAAGGCTATGCCTACGGCCAAGCCGTCGGCATAGATTGAAATCTATGCCGACGGCTTTGCCGTAGGCATAGCCTGCCATGTGGCGCGCTCTGGGAAGTCCTGGGCTCATCTATGCCGACGGCTTTGCCGTAGGCATAGTTTTTTTCCTGTTTTTTCCTTTTTCAATTCATTTGACAGCATTTCAAAGTAGAATAATATGGGATTATGCAGAAATATGACAGTTCATCATCTAAACACACTCAAGTTCATCATCATCATTTAAACATAGTCAAGTTCATCATCTAAAGATCATCACCGGCGAAAGTTCATGAACATAAAAGTAGTGCAAGACATGGAACATCATAAAGTATGGACATGCAAGGTATGGCACGACGGCCACATGCACGGGTATCATCATCGACATCATGCCAGACCACCACCGCCAAAACCACCACCTCCGCCAAAACCAGCACCGCCAAGCCCACCTCCGTCAAAACCACCTCCGCCAAAACCACCACTCTGCCAGATCGGAGTGACTGGGGTCGAGGAAGCAGGAGTCGAGCCACCGGTCCCCTACATGTATGAGAGAAGATTCTAACGGTAAATATGATATGATAGTGTTGAATGAACCTTGAACTAGTTTGTCAGTAGTTAGGCAAATGTACTAACCGGACTATCACTGCCTAGTGCCACCCATTCATCGAACGTGGGAATGTGTGGGGGTTCACCCGCAGGTGGTGGTGGTGGTCCCATTTGTGGTGGATCCGTGCGGTTACTCCAAGACGCCAACATAGCATGTATGTTAGTTAAACAAGCAAACTAAAAGGTCGGAAGGAATAAAAGTGCAAAAATTTGGCTATGTTTTAAGAGGGCAAAACTAACCACCATCATCTGACGGTTGTAATCATCGTTTGCCTTCACTCGTTGCAAGTACTCTCGCACCTCGATATTCCTATGCTCGACAAAGGCCATATATGCCTACATAATTTAGGTTGTTTCTAAGTGAGCGATGCAGAAAATAAACTGAGAATGCTAGAGAGAAAAAGATAAAGGGGAAGTACTTACAGCATGATGCGGGCCAAGGGAGTCTGTGAACGCCCCGTACTCTCTAACTAGCTCGGGTTGCTAGCCCGAAGCCGTGTGTACGAGATCGAAGGAGTGATCAAGCCATCGAAACACGGATACCGGCCATGTGACTTCCCCTGGATGGCCACCACCGCCGTGTCGTCGATCTGAGACTGGGCGACCTCAGCAACAGGAACATCAGGATGCAACCTCTGATAGTTCTGAGTGTAAGACTCCAGATGCTCCTCGGTCTTGCCATAGTACTGGCTCTCGCCGTCCTTGCGATCACTCCGCTCACGGGCCATCTTCCATGACTCCATGTCTGAGAGCGGCCTCTTCAACTTGTCCTCTTGCGCCGTCAAATAGAAGTTAGCCATACATAACAACATGACTGTAAAGAAGAACAAAAATGCATCATGCATATAGATATACCTTCATGGCTTGAAGCCCCAGTGGTTCCTGTTTCCTTGGCCGTGTGTCCCGTCTTTTCCACGGTTAGCCCGGCCCTTGCTGCTCTTGGCAGCAAACTCTGCATCGTCGCCGAGCCACCTATCCACCAAACTCGCCCATCCGTCATGCTTTGCATAGAACGAATGAGGAACAACCTATGCAAAATTTGGAAGCATGACATGTGAGCACGAAACATATACTTGACTGCTTGAAACATTGAAAAGTCAGTAATAGTTACCTTCATGAACTGCTCCCTGTTCAAGGTAAGTCGTTGCCTCTGCGCTTGAGTTTTGGTCATCTTTTGTTGCAGGTAGATGTGGTAGTACTGCGAGATGGCAACCCAGCGCACCTCGTACTGCAAATGACGAGCTTTCTTCTTCGCGGCCGCAAGCAAGACCACATCGGCTTGGGCCTTGTGCTCATCAAGAACTCTATAGAGTTGCTGCAATCCTGCAAAAACCAGAAGCAAACAAGGCATGAGTTGAGTGATTCAATGATAAACTATGAACGAAACTTAAGACAAGTGATTCAGAAGAGAACTTACCCAAAATTTGGTGATCACGGCCTTAGCGGCCGTCCCGTACTCCGCGTTGGTGCAAGCCTCGTAGTGGGCCCAGCTCATGGCCAAAACCCGCAGCTGCGGCTCCCTGTCTGGCCACAGGCAGAATAGGCCAGGCCAAAACTCCTTCAATAGGACAGTGATAAGGCCGTTTGGTTTACGGCCCTTTCCGTGAAGGTTCCAGTTACTGCAAAAGAATCAAAGGGTTGACATGTGTACAATAAGAAAATGTTGTCATGTGTAGAAAGTATGACTGAGAGGCACTTACTCTGGCCCCGCAGGTTCAATGAGACACTTGTGCGCCTCGATAGAAGGTGATGTAGGTAGTCCGGCATTACCACGCAGCCACCCCTTCGGAGCACCCGGTGGCAAGTCACCCCACAACTCGGGGTCAACCTCCCCTCCACCCTCCTCGCCCTCCTCCTCACCCTCCCCCTCGGCCTCCTCCTCCTCGACCTCCTCCTCATCGACCTCCTCCTCCTCGACCTCCTCCTCCTCACCCTCCTCCTCCTCGCCATCAGGAACATACTCCTCCTCCTCAGACTCAGAAGGTGCCTCAGTATAGGAGGGCATCGAAGAAGACCCTCCTATTTCGGACATGGCCTGGAGTATTTTGCCCCGGCTGCCTCTCCCCCCACCTCCTCCTCCTCTAGGGGCTCTCCCCCCACCCCCTCCTCCTCTAGGAGCTCCTCCCCCGACCCCTCCACCTCCCTGTGAGGTGTCATCCTCGCGTAGTCTGGAGGGAACCTTGTGGGCTCGTCCACTCCGAGTAAGTCCTTTGAATTTACCGAGGAAACTGGCACCGCTGTACTTGCCCATGATTAGCAAACCTGCATTGAAAAGAGAATAAACAATTAGTAAGGATATCAAATAAACAACATACATGAAAGAATATTAATAACAGATGAGCACACTAAGCACATATTGTAATGATAATTAAAAGAACTTACATAATCTAGAACCCGTATGAATCATCGCTATTGTAATCTATTTGTCGACCGGTCTCATCATCACTATCACGCATATCTTCTTCATTGTCTGACGGAGGTGGAGGCTCTTCCTCATCGTCAGCATCTTCATTTAACTTTTCAAGCATAATTATGTTTCTTTGATTCACAACTGCCTCACCATCAATTCGTGTGTCATTTGGGTCCAGTTCAACATAACCCAAGTCATCATCCTCGTTGTTTCGGGTCACGTCCTCATGTTCCTCTTGAAAGAACACTCCCTCGTATGTCATGGGGTTTATGTTGTAGTAATCATCATCATTCGGGTCCGGTAGCTTACCATGTGGCGACACCTTGAACACAACTTCCCAACCCTTTAGGTACTCTTTCTGGCATGGGTAAGGCAGATAATATACTTGTGTGGCCTGGGTAGCAGCGATAAAGAGATCAGCTCCGTCATAGACAGTTGATGGTTTAACTTCAACTAAACCAACAGAAGGCGTATGTCTCAGACCCTTTTTGGGGTCGAACCATTGGCATTTGAACACAGTGAGACTTAGGGGTTCGCGGCCACGTTTGAATGTAAGCTCGTATATTTTTACTACCCTTCCATAGTAATCTACTTTATTATCTCCTTCAGTGAAGACTCCGGTATTTATGGTTTTGGGATCAGGCCGACTGTTCTGGTGCTCCTCTGTATGGAAGCGATACCCATTCACATCATACTTTTGGCATGTCATGACGGCAGGGTCAAAACCCATGGAAACCCATCTCAATTCTTCATCCATTAATTCGTTCGGATCATTTCCCTACAAGTTTAATTGAAATTATAGGGTGCATGAGTTTAATTGAAATAGGTAATAGGGAAGTTTGAAAAATTACTTTCTCCATGAACCACGCAACGAAATTTTTCCTTCCATCAGCACCCTTTCGGAGAAGAGCAAGTGCCTCCGCTTCGGTAGGAGGACGCATTCCCGTCCACTCTTCATCAACGAATCGACTACAATAAGAAAAACGGTATAAGAACTAGGCAAAGTGAACATAACGAATTGACTAAAAGAATGGTGCAAAGGTATTACCTCATCCACTCATCCTCAACTTCCTTGATGTTGTGCAAGATATAGAACATGACATCCTCCCACTCATCTCGTGGCATGAGATAAGGTGTGGAGCATCCAGCCCTGCCACCTTACCCGATGAATAGATGCAACTTGGGTTTATACTTGGGTTCTTCTGTGTTGTATCGAGACACCTTATTGTGCAACGTGGGAACATGGTCCGGATAGTAGGCTGTCCTGAGGTCTGCCACCTCCTCTAGGATAACTGCCTCAGCTATGGAAGCTTCAATCTTAGCTATGTTTCCACATTTCTATCTCAAATGCTTGTTCTGTCTCTCAGGGCCGTACTGCCAACGATTCTTCACAGGGCCCCCCAACAATGCCTCGTTCGCGAGGTGCAAAATAAGATGTGTCATCGGAGTAAAGAAGCCTGGCGGGAAGATCTTATCTAGCTTGCATATCAACTCCGGCGCCTTCTTATGCATTTCTTTTATCTTCTCAGGACATACTTCTTTAGCGCAAAGCGTGCGGAAGAAATGTCTTAACTCCGCAAGCACATGCCAGACACGCTTGGGAACATAGCCCCGAACCATCACCGGCATAATCCACTCAATCCATACATGATAGTCATGAATCTTGAGCCCGATCACTTTTCCCGTTGAAAGATTGACCCCATTACTTATATTCGATGCATAACCATTAGTGAACTTCACGACGTGTTTCAGCCACTTCAATGCCTCCATCTTATGATCCTTTTTAAGTACGAAATCAGCATCTGGCTTGAACCAAGATTTTCCACTGCCTGTGGGAGGCTACATGTGTAGACGTGGTCTATCACATATATTCTGTTGATCGACTCTAGCATTAACATTATCCTTTGTCTTATCAGGATTGTTGAGGATCGTGCAAAAAAGGGACTCTGCAACATTTTTTTTGGTGTGCATCACGTCGATGTTGTATGGAAGTTTGAGGTCCTTAAAATAGGGAAGTTGCGTGAAGGGGGTAATGTGAGTCCAGTTGTGCGTCTCACCATAAGCTTCAAAACTTTTTTCCCTTTACCTTTTCCTTTGCCCTCGCCCTCGTCTTTGCCTGTGGCTTTGCCTTTGCCCTTCCCTTCATCGGCAGGCTTAAGAGCTTTCAGCTGAGCAAGCACATCCGCACCAGAAAACGTTGGAATCTCGTTTACTTCATGGACAACTTTGCCTTTGGTGAAGTTCTTCTTGTCTTCCCTATCGGGATGGTCTTGAGGGAGGAACTGTCGATGCAGGTCAAAGGAAACATACTAGCCACCCTTTTTCAGCCAAATGAAAATCAAGGCCTGCATGCACACTGGCAAGGCATCTTTCCACGTGTACACCATCCGCAGAACAGGGCATAGCCGGGAAAGTCATGCATGCAATACTGTAGCCAAACTTTCATCAAGAAATTTTTCTGCAGATGCCGGTCGTATGTCAACCTCGGGAAGTACCAAGAATGATGCAAATCATCCACCAATGGCTGCATAAACACACTGAAATTCTTCCCCAGATATTCAGGCCCAGGAATTATAAGCGATAGGAACATGGTATTGCGTTGCATTATGGCGCCGGGAGGGAGATTGAGCGGAATAACAAATATGGGCCAGCAGCTGTATGAATTAGACGACATACCATATGGATTGAACCCATCACCTGCTATAGCAATTCTGACATTCCCAGCCTCGGCTGCTTCCTCCGGGTACTCTATATCGAATGACTTCCATGCTTCACCTTCTGATGGATGTACAATTTTGTTTGGATTGTACCTTTTCCCTTCCTTGTGCCACTTCATCATTTTGGCAGACTCCTCGGTGATGAAAAGGTGTTGCAGTCTTTTTATAAAATCAAGATACCGAAGAACCTTCACAGGGATTTTTAGCTGCCGCTTCAGACCATGCTTATCGACCACCTCAATATACCGAGAGGAACCGCACTTCCTATAGTAGTTGTCATCCGCATACTCATGCCTAAACAAAAGGAAATTCTTTTGACAAACATGTATTTTCTCATAGTCCATGGAGAGCGCCTTCATGATTTTCTTCGTAGCGTACATGGTTTTTGGCAGTTCATGGCCCTCAGGCAGGTTGTTAGCCCGTACTCCCAGAAATGCTTCGAAGCAACCTCGGCTACAATCATACTCAGCCTTGACTGCCATCAGTTGCGAGATGGCATCCAGCACAGACAGCTTGGCACCCTCATAGAGAGGTTTCTTTGACGAGGCCAAGATTTCCAGGAAGGCCTTTGCGGTTTCCTCCGGCTCCTCCGGTTCATTCGCTGAATGTGACGGAGGTGCCGCCTGTGCAGCAAAGACATCATCTAGCATGTCTCTAACCCCATCGTCCTCATAACCAGCGACGCGTTGTCATATCACCTCCACTCTACCACGGTCCCTCTGGGCAAAGTTTATCGGCATATTAAAGTTGGGCATAAATCCATTCGTGCGAAGGTGCTTAGTCATCTCACTCTGATCTCTGCGGATACGTCTCTTACATCTGGCACACGGGCATTCTGGCACCATCCTCATTGGTCTACGGAATATCTCTTTCAAAAACACATCAGTTTTCTCGACCCACTCTGTTGTTACTTCATTCCGACGGAAAACCCACTATACATCCACTGATTATCTACCATCTCTGCTTTATTGGAAGCCACACAACAAAATTAAGGATTCATTTAAATTACTCACATCAATATTTTATTTTTTAGGGTATGGACGAGAAACGACATTTAATCCACCTACATCTCTAATAGGTAAAGATGGGTCCTAATCCCACCCGAGAATGTGTAAATTGAGTACGTTGTCCATGCTCTACCCCATTCCGAGACACAATTTCGGCAACACCTCCCCGCTGTTCTCCAAATACACGTCTTGGCAAATTGCCGAGATAATGTGCATCCGGAGAACAACAGGGAGGCGCCGCCGAAATCCTGTCTCGGAACGGGGTAGAGCATGAACAACGTACCCAATCTACACATCCTCGGGCTGTCCGTGAAAGCGCTGGACAATCCGAAAGAGCTCTGGTGAATTGCATATTTATCGATACAACCCTTTCGGACAGGAGACGCCTAGGTTACGCGACTAGATGTGAAAATGAAATCTAGTGACATGGGAAAAAAGCTGACAAGGTCATGGAATTGTTGCTCACCCTCCGATGTAGAGGATGTAGTCGATCAAAGGACGGCCGATCGTGGACCAACACCTCCAATGTCGATGATCACTCCATGAAGATGGAACACAACAAATCCTGTAAATTCCACCGACTGAAAAAAATTAGGTCATCACCTCACATTAATCATTGGCACGACATTAGGAAAAAACTTCATAAATGAACTTATAAAAAAACTTCATTATCTATTTTAGAAACTAAGTGTGTCAAATTGCCTCTTATAAATGAACATGAAACTAAGTGTCTAAAACATTTGTTAACTTTACTAACATCCATTGGCAAACTTAATAAAAACTATCTACTATGCATCTAAAAATCTAATAAAACTAAGAAAACAAAAAAATACATTTTATTCATATATCTAGCATACACATCTAATATCCATTCATCCATGCATCTAATATCCATTCATGCATCTAACAGTAGCATTCATCTAACAAATGAAAAAAATTGAAAAAAAATGAGCTCACCTCACCGGAGAAGGAGCAGGCAGGGAGTCGGGGCAGGGCATCCGGGGCCGACCGGGGCGGAGGGCGGGGCCGGCCGGGGCAGAGGGCGGGGCGGAGGGTGGTG
>LR738715.1:24998243-25055493 GCA_902687465.1 Secale cereale | reverse complement strand
CCCCCCCCGCGTCGCCCCCTCCCGAGTGGGGCAACCGGGGCGGCTCCCCTATCGCGCCGCCTAGTCCGCCTCGTACCTCCTCCTCCTGCCGCTGCCGCTGGCCGGCGCGGTCGGGTGCTTCTCGCGCGGCGATGTGGCGTGGCTGGCGGTGGCGGCCCCCTGCTCTTCCCCGGCGGTGTTCCTTAGCCTACGGCGGCCCAGCGGCCTGGTGGTGGCTGGCGGCGACCTCTCGTGGTAGTGGCGACGTCCTTTGGCGGCGGGGCGGCGGGATGGCGCAGGTCGGCCGGCGGCACAAACCCGGCCCAGATCTAGGCCCTATGGCCCCATCTGGGTCCTAGTGGGTCGGTCTTGGTATTGCCTCGCTGCTCTCTGCGCGGTGATGAGGTGGAGTGGCTCGGACGGCGGGCGGCGGCGCCGTTGGCACGTCTTCTGCAGCTTGAAATCGGGGGCTTTACGGGCATCTAAGCGCCCGGCCGGACCTGTGTGCCCACGGGTCTGGTTTGCCCATGCTATTGCGTTTGGTCGGTTACCGTTGTTGACGGTGGAGGTTGAGCCCTCCCGCGTACCGACGGTGCTGCTGCCCTAGTCCCGGCTACTCCTCATCGTTGTACAGACCCTACTTCGTGGTGCCGTGGTGAGACGGCGTGGAAGCTTCAAGTCCGTGTTGGCGCAGGGTGGTGATCGGTTTGGTGGCGAGCTCCGGAGCGCCTGAGGGGTGGGTTGGGATCGGTATAAATCCCTGTCGGCTTGGCCGATACCGGCGTGGCGGCGCCTGCAGGTGTCATCAGTACTTCCTGGAGGGCGTTGGGGTGACCCTTCCTATCCCCTCGCCGCGTACCGGGGGAACCCTTCGTGGTAGCGTCGTCGTCGTCGCATCCCTTCTTGGATGTATTACTTGGTGCCGGCATTCCGGAGTCGTGGAGCTTGGCGGGAGTTCTCCGGTGGGCGCAGCGGTCGCGAGGCTTCTCCGTTTTTCGTTGATCCGCCGTTCTTGGCATTTGTTTCTTTTGTGTTTTCTCTTCCGTTTCTTTTGGGCGTGACTGTGCTGCTTTCTTCCTAGCACCTATCATTGGTTGTATCGTGGTGGTTGCTTTGTAATACAAAGTAGGGGGAAACCCTTTCTCGAAGTGAATCGGTCGATGATGGCGGCGGCGGAAAGGGGATCCGGTAGATGAGAAGTTTCGTGGTGGCGGTTGGGGTTCGCGCGCACCTGCTTGTTTACACATGCGTTTATATCTGCAGGCGCCCGTGATGTATATTTGTCTCTCCAAATGTTGTATTTTACATCACTTGGAAGAGGTGATGTGAACTTTTACATCTACATCATCTATTGAAATGTATGGTACAATCTCATCTGCCAATCGACAGCCGCCGGAAGAGAGCTCAGAGCTGTCGCACCGACGGTCTTATCTGCGCTACCATCACCACCGCGCAGTGGGCGTTGCATCTCCTGTAGGTCGCCGCCGGTTCTGGGAGTCGCCTCCGCTGGTGCTCTGGGGCCGAGGCCACCTCTGCCCCGCTCCGGCCGAGGAACTTAGCGCCGAGGTCTGCAGCCGTCGAGCGACCCGCGACGTCTTGGTGAGGAACCGATTGAGGGGATGGAGTCCTCCCAGGCGAAGATGAGGACGGTGAGAATTGGCGTGATCTCATTAGCCTTTCCTATTGCCGTTCCTATTCTTGTACTATCGGTAGATTCAGCGAATGGGCCTGTTGCTATTTCTTTGCAACAGCGTGCCGACTGGCGACTGGCAATGTGTTAGAAATCCAAGGGAAATGAACAAGTCATTGTAATCGAAACAAATCGAACTCTTAACAGGTTACTTACTTTGCCCGGCGTCGCATTATTGGCCGCATTCTCCCTGAGCCCCAAAGGGCGGCTGAGATGCAATCGCCGCGGGAACCCTGCGGGTCGGGTGTGTTGGGAGGGGTAAAACTGAGTGGGAGTGGTGACATTTTTGGGGTGCTCACATGAGGTGGCAATTCATGCTCTTGTGTGCTTTGGGATAACTTTGTGCTAGTTTGGGTCTCGCGGTAGGTCAGATGTTTGTATTTAGTTCATGTCTTGATACTACTGTTTGTTCTTACATGTTAAATGTTTTCGCACTCTGAATTTAGTTAATCGGCAACAAAGTAACTGGATCCATATTTCTGCATGCAGAAACCAGAGGAGGAAGAAGATAGATTGAGCATGCTGACAGATGATGTTCTACTGTCGATCTTGCAGAAAGTCGACGTAAGCACAGCCGCACGCACAAGTTCGCTGTCAACACGGTGGAGGCAGCTGCCCTGGCTCCTGCCTGAGCTCAATATTGATGTCAGCTGTTTCCTACCTGGTCCATGCTCAGTGCCAATTGATGCAAATGACATGCAGGAAGCTATGGTGGCTCTAGCCAAAGCAACCAGGAGTTTACTGTCTAAACCTCGGAGAGGATCCATCACCACGAGGCTGGACCTTGTGATCTACTTGATCAAACTTTCTTGTCTGACCTTGGCCCACTGGTGGGTGATGCAGTCGATTGTGGTTCGTTAAAAGATTTGGATCTCACCATTCATGACGGGACAGATCCTCTTGAACGTAATGAAGAGTATATGCTTCAGCGAGCGCAAGATATAGACGGGTTTTTCACTGCCTACCCTAGTGTGCTTCATTGCCTCACAAAGCTGTCTCTGTACAATGTATGCTTCAGTGAACTGGACATCAATCGTGTCCTGTTTGACAGCTGCAAGGAACTGAAGCATCTATTCCTCATTTACTGTGATACTGGCCGTCACACTCTCTGTAAGATAGATGCGCCAAATTCAAAACTCTGTGTTTTAGAAATCCACTTCTGTCGCTTTGAGATGCTCGAGTTGGTCTGCCTTCCAAAGCTGGAGAAGCTCACATGCTATCATTGGTTGTCTGAATATAGCCCCTTGTTGTTATGTTATGTCCCATCTCTTGGGGAATTAGAAGTTTAGAACTCTCATCTGCGTTAACACTAAAGCATGTAGCATTTAAATTAAGTGAGGTTCTACATGGAACCACAAGCATACATACTCTGACATTGGACTTCCAAGGAGAGAATGTAAGTACCACTTCATTTTTTTGTTGTATTCACTACATTTGTCACTGCTCTGTATTTTCTGTGTGGTCATAGTTATCCGAGATATACCATGGATGAGTTTTTGCATGATAACAAACAGAGCTGTAAATAATTCAAGAACCTCCATACATGTACTGTTTTCTATAGATGCTTTTAAACTGTTTCTTCTTATTTTGTTTTTATCTTGTGGTCAGCTTTGGATGCAACCTGAAATGAAGCAACTCTGCACCGCATTCAACAAGCTAAGGAAGCTGTCTGTGTGTGGTATCTTTGTTAAATTTGACATTATATGGACGACAGCCTTTCTTGTGGCAGCACCCTCCATTGAAATATTATGTATTGAGGTAACTTGTGCGGTTCCAATCTAGTATTCCAATTGAAGTATGTTTCTTATTGCCCTTATAAAATAATGCTTTGTAAGCTTCTTTCCCTCTACACAACTTATGAACACATCTTCACTTTTCATCTTTGTAAATTGAAATGAAAGGTCCCTTTCTTTTACCCCCCAATCCCTTTATTCTGTACATTTAGAGCAACTTGTTTTATCGCAAATGAAAAGGGATTCATTTTTCCAATTCCAGGAAATCCAACTATATTCGTATGTTTTCCTCATGCAAATCTAGGTATGGGACCACGACACATGCGGTTGGGACGACAATTATACCAGAGAGTTGGTATTTGCCGATAGAAAAAATCCTGAGTGGGAGATGGACTCGCACAGCTCCAAGAACTGGCTACTGAAGGAGCTCCAGATTGTTGGCTTCAGGCCGCTGGAACAACAGTTTACATTTATAAGGGCCTTGCTGGAGCGAGCCCCCAACTTGCAGACGATTATCCTGAAAGGAGACATAGAGTGCGTGTGGGATTGTGTCGCCCTCACAAGAGAGTCTTTATTTCCAAAGAGTGAGGACGAGCAAGAAATGGTGGTTAGGCGAATCACAGACGGCAAACCCTCGCCCCGAGTGATCTTCCATGAATGATCCTGTTCTCTTCGGATCATCGTTATTGTTTAAGCTGCAAGGACGAGTTGTCTGTATGACTGCAGTGTATCGTTCTGTGTGTTCGGTTAGACAGTTGGATATGAGCTTGTGCGATGAATTCAGTGAGAGTGAGAGACTGGTACTATGCGCTAAGAAAAAGTATGGATGGGCTTCATTTCCTGAGAAGTACAATATGCGAGTTCATGTTCAAGTTAAGAGTTGCACTTATGCTGCTAGATTTATTTTGTTGCTTGGTTGCTTTGCATGTTGGAAAGAAGAAGATCAAATCTGAACTAGTAATCGAGGCTGCATCGCTAACAGGCAATGCTTATTCTAGCTTAGCTGACCACAACACCATTTGGGCACCTGTGATTTTCATTGCAGTAACAGTAGATGAACTAGTATGGCCGCGCTATTTATTTATCATTTATTTTATTTTACTTTCATAAAATCGTATTTAAATACATTCATCTATATTCAGACAAAAGTTCACAAACTTAAAAAAAGTTCATTTATTATGAGAAATAGTTCACAAACAGGCCAATGGGTTCATCGATTATGAGAAATAGTTCACAAACAGATATTCATCGATCATGAGAAATACTGATAATGATTTATTGTAGTGCACTGTTAGATAAAGATGGAACATGGCAGTTCAATTTTGACTAATTTGAATGGGTTCACTTTTATCAAATAGGAGCATGTCTTCTACACAATACTTTCTATGTTAGTCATTCTTTCAAGTTTATTTAGAGAGGTAGTAGAAACGGGCCAATGGGTCATTACAACCGATCCGGCTAATCTACTAGCTCCAAATCTTTGCGGTACTGATCTATATGTATGCTACATATTGTCCTTTGATTTGTTTTACTTTATTAGTTGACCCATCATGGAACAAATATTGCTACTGAATATTATGTTTAGTTTCTTATTGGTTATGCAACATAGATTCACTTTTGCATGCCTTGAAACTAGAGTTTTTTAGAGGTAGTTTTAAGCTCTTAAATTTCTCGCCTGGGGCGTCGGCCAATCCAGGCTCCGCCACTGGCTGTACTGTATACCATGGAAATATGTTCACATCTTTTCTTTATGTAACTTGATTATATTTTGTGGACATGATGTAACTGAAATTGGTAAGCAGCAAGAGGTACGAAAAGCCTTTAAGGGCCGTCTGGGAAGGTAAGAGGATGATCATCTATATATGCCATGAGGAAGCCGTATGGCTTAAACATCAATACACACTGATGTACTTGCATTTATACTCTCTTTGATGAAAAACATCAACAGAACATTTAGGAGCACACCGAAAATGTTTTACGGAATCATGGTTCAGCAGAACCTACGCTCGACACCAATAATTTCTAGACACTATTCATGCGGATCCATGCATGATTGATTAAAAAATACAGTTGGCATGCATGTCTATTCATGAGGATTCATGCATGTTGATTAAAAAATACAGTTGGCATACACCATTTTTATGATAATTAGTTGAGCAAGTTGTGTTTTTTTAGGGGAAATCGAGCAAAGTACAGGTTCTGTTTTTATGCCACAAAAAAAAAGTCAGTACAGTCAGTTTCTTTTAGTAGAGAGAAAAGGAGAGTATAATTTTTGCATCATCTGTATTCAGTATCGTCATGTATATAAATCTTGTGCACCGGCCCAAACAATCAACAGGGCATGTCTGGCCCTACCACGTTGCATTGCCAGAGCAAGTTGAGTAAACTCAACTTCTGAGAGCATTTCTAGCCCATCTTCTAAAAAATAGAAGAGTAAACGGCAAAGTAAGTTACCCGAGTAGAATTTACTCCTCTATAGATGGCCGGACCTAGCCGAGCCCCTAAACTCAATGGAGTAAAAAAAATCAGATTTGTTTTAATCCTAGGCACATGCACTTGTCGTCCTTGTTAGAGCAACGAAAGACAACCATCGAGAGAGAGGGATAAAATGAATCGGTATTCTCATTGATGATAGGATTACACATATATATAGCCCCCGAAGGGGTGCGTCCGAAGGGACACGAGACAACCGCCTCGATTAGGAAAAGCAAGGATTAATAGGATTAATTAAATCCTAACACTCCCCCTAATCCATGCTTGTTAGTGTAAGTATCATCATCTTGAAAAAGCTCCTCCAAAAACCCTGTGGGAAAAATATGAGGAGATAGGTGTTCCATATGTTGTTAAAACTCCTTCAAACCCAGTGGGAAAATAAGGAGAAAATGATGCAACATATAATGGTTATTGTCACTTTTAACTCAATACGAGAAAACCAATAGAGTTTAGAGGACAATAACTATGTCGTGTATACTTTCGTAAAAACCCCGATGAGGAAAACAGAAAGTATGACATATGATCTCATGTTGATATTACCTCATTAAAAACCTTTATGAGAACCTGTAAAGTAAACTCATGAAGGGAAAAAGAGTATAATATGATGCATTGAACAGGAACAATTCAGGAAGATACTCCCCCTGATTCTTGCAAAAATTTGAAGCTGTCACATACCAAAACATAGAAGTTGGTAGAGACCCGCTGAACAAATCAGTCGCATGATTTGACTTGCAAGATATGCAATATAGTGATATTGCTTATTATGTAACCTGTTTGCATCCGAGCAACACAAGAAACATTATCGTTGAGATAATGGTTGGTGAATGTAGCCATGAGGTCTGATTTAAAGACTCTTTATGAGAGGGCTACCACACCTAGTAGTAAACTAAACTTATCTACGATCTGATATAGTGGGGATCTGATCGATGTATCCAATGATATCAGTGTTCACATTTCTGTGAAACTGAAAAACCAGGACAAGATGTTTGATGCCTTGGAGATACCGAAAGATATTCTTGAGTACCAACCGATTGTGTTTGGTGGATCCAATGGCATTATGGAACTTTGAGTCCCAACATCTCATTTCCATCATCTCTTGGTCTATATAGATCTTTCTCTACGTCTAGAGAATGAACTACCATGAGAGTTATGGATGGATAAGATTTGTCCACAATGAATTTCTCCAATATATCATGGATATAGACAACATAGTATACCATAATGCATGAATGAAGGTGCTCAAGTTGTACTAACGAGCGATGTTTTGGTTTACCCAAGTCCTTCATTTAAACTCCGTCATTAGATGATTACATGTGTCGTCATTGCAGACATACAAACATGGATAATCATCTTTGCAGGAGTAATCCTTTTGTATAAGGAACTCACTACGTCGGTTGTACCATATGTACCGACAACACTAAGTCTTATGGTGACCTATTGATTTTACACAATGTATGTTGCGCATTGCATTTCGATTCAGAAGTGGGATTCCATCGGGAATCAACCATATATGTCTGAATCTAGTGATCCACATGGATATGTGATCACTACATCTATCAACTGCAGAAATAGATGATTTTGTACTGCCAATGATATAAGTAATCGGAAAGAGATTCCATCTCTGGAGAATAGTTGGGTATCTGCATGAACCCTTGTGCTACAATACTTCATCTTCGTTTCACCACCTCGTTGTTCTCAATTCCGTTTCCAGAAGAAAACTGGTGTAGGTATTGCTTATGGATACCTTCCCATTATTGAGGAAGATCATTTCTACCTAGATCCCTTTGCTTGAGTTCAGTCCGAGTGTTGATCACACTTTGCCATGGCCATGGTCTTTGGATCTGAATCATTTGTAAGGTTTTGCAATCTAGTTGAGAAATGTATGTCGACAATTGTAGACTTCTGGTTATATGATTCTCCAGAATCTATATATCAATATATAGTTGATGGAAATATCGTTACCCATGGTGACTGCTCGCGATTTCCCAATGCGATTGAGTCAGGTATTCCGATGTCCCGGTCATTGTGTGCACTATGACCTGGGTTGGTGGAGGTTTCCCTTCCACTGGGTGTATACTACCCATTAGGTGTCTGTCAACGTAAAGTTGAGATGCATTTACTGATTCAGAGGCCTTGATATCCTTGCTTGCAAGAAGCTGAATCCTGATGCACTGTTGTCGTACTTCTCCCCCCGTTGCTTTGAACGGGGAGTTGAGTGGTTTTAGTTGGTACCTCCACTCTTTCCGACATATTTTTGCAGGATTGTAGGATTGCGTGACACCTTTATAGTCAGTAAATGAATTTGGCAGGTTATTTGCAATGTGTTGCAAATCTTCTGAACGCATGGTTCAGATCTTTTAGTACGTGAATTTGAGGCAGAAATGTGTTGAACATTCCACTAATTTCCTGGCATTCTTTATGGTACTTGAAATCTCCCCCTAATGCCTGGAAATGTTCCTCGTTGAATCAGCATACTGGCCTTGAATAACTCCCCATGTGAGGGGCTTGAGGTATTGACGGTAATACAGTTATTCCTCATATAGATCCCAACTATATGTTGAGGGGCCAATGATGTATGCCGGGTGGTGATATCGGTATGCAACCGAAGTACTGCAGATGGGAAATACTTGGTAGATTTCCACGTATCAAAGATAGAGGGGAATAATATATGCAGTTTGGTCATGAGTGTGTAAGACTACATAACTCCAACGTAAAGTTGGTAAGTTGCAATTCAAAGTAAAGATCATGCAATGAGCTCAATTCTTTGGATGAGATTCTACCAAACCATTTTGAGTCTAGACATTAAGACAAATTGCTAAACTTCAATCCAAGAGCCATAGAGGAAGCACCCAAGGAGAATTATGCAATGTTGTCCATCCGATTTGCTTGAAATCGATGTCAGGATAAAGCCAATGGTTTCGTGTGAATAAATCACACACTTAAGACCATCATGTAGATATGTCTTTTAGAACCATGGAGTACCTGAATAGTCTAGTCAATGTATGGGAAGAGCCACTTACCTCAACTTGATGCATTCAAGGAGTCTGAGTGGTTCAACATAAACTTTAAGGTGTGCGGGCCTTAAAATTAGCTTTCCTGTGTCACTTGTAGTGCACATAAAATCCAAATGTTGTTAGAATTTAGCATCATAATAATCATAAACCAGTGGAATTGCTGATAGTTTCGGTTTCAACCCAATGTCAATGATGACCAAAAACTGGAATGCCAAATTTGTCATGCAAAAGACACTCTGGAAAACTATCCCGTACGCAACATGTGCTACGGGTTTTGTAGTATGTGTAGTACAACCATGATGATACAAAGAGAATGTGCTTGCCATATCCGTTGCATATGGTAAAGAGAAGATATTCCTCTTTGTTGTCATCATAAATTTCATTGTGGAAACTATCTTAACGGATACCTCTATACTTTAGTAGGGTACGAGTTAAACCCGGAAGCAATAAAGCATCCTGACGTTACTCGAGTACCCACAGGGACAGTAAATATGACTCGAGTTGAGCCAACAAATACCTCATCGCGTCTAGCGATTTTAAAATATCTCCTTTTTCTCAACGAGAGTGGAAACATTTCACTTCCCTGAGTATAGAGTTCGTGGTGCATATGTCCACATGGCACAAATCATCTTTCATCAGATTGACCCCGTAGAAATCTATATATATATGAAGATTTTCAATATGAAAAATAACGTCAGATATATAGAATACATAGAAATATATTTGTACCAAAGTGCTGATACGATATATTGTGATATACAATATATGATGACAACAATAATCATGTTCTTATTAGAACATCATAAATGGACATTAATAAATAGATGAGTTAATTACACTACTCATACATAAACTTGCAGTGCGGGTACAATTTCATACAAAAACTTGCAAAATGATTCAATTAGCCCCCTAAACTTGCTTTGCGGGAACAAATTGATACAAACTAGTTCGAAACCTGTCACATCGGATGAGAGGCACGCGCCGATCGCTTCTGTATTACGCATAAACACCCCAAAGTATAGCAATAATCCAACACGCAGTCCTCAAAAAGAGCTGGGAGTAGATAATTTGAAAATGACCCGGAGGTAATGCAAAATCTTTCATTTACACCACAGTCCTAGCACAAACCCCTTCGCCACTCCGTCTTTCTGTATCTCATCGGCCCCTTCGCCTTTCTGTTTCCCATTGACCCCTGAGGCGACGCTGCCTCGTTGGTCGCCGTCGACGAGATTGACGCTTGATGGAGCCGCGTCCTCGCGGCATTGGCGAGTTTCCGCCGGAGTACGGTATGTATACTTCTTCTCCTGTTTTTGATTGGTCGCCTGTTTCGGCCCACTCATGGCTAGGGTTTTCGTCGTATTTGATCGGTGGTATTTCCGCCCGCATGTGGTTCTTCATTGGTACACATGGTCGGTAATCGAGCATCACTAGATGAAATTGTTGGCCAAGGGGTTCAGAGTGTTGACTGAAAAACGATTGTTTGGCTGTCGTTTTCACACGAACAGACTAGAAACCTACTCCCAGCATCCAGTACTTACGTACACACTCCAAGAACATGATTCATATTACAGAACGACATCAGAAACCTACGCCCAACATCAAAATTTGTTTTGTTCTGCTCAAAGATCACATACTGCAGAACGACATCAGAAATTGCGAATGGAAAAGCACCTCGGTTTTATTTTCGGGGCCTAAGTGAAGCTTAGATGTCACCCGCCATTCGTCACTATAGCCGCCGACCTAGCTGTCGTTGTGACCGCCAGCGTCGACGCCCATGGGCCATGCACCCACGAGAAGGGGTTGGCAGTCCGCCGACGAGGACGCCGCGTCATGGCATCTCGAGGGGTTGGGTACCGACCTCTCTTCTCCATGTTTGTTGGATTCAGTCGAGAGTGGATTTTGGGGGAAGAACATAGGAGTGTGGCTAGGGAATTGGCTGTTGTGAAGCGAACACAGAGACGGCGGGGGGATTTGGACGGGCTACATGAGGATCTATTTCAGCATACAACGGGAGGGGGGGCATTCCTGTAAATTACTATGGACGTGGGCTAACTGCTCCGGCCGACGTGTCATCCGGCGTGGCAAGTTCCGGCCAAATTTGTATTAGTTTGTTCCCACAAAGCAAGTTTAGGGGCCCAGTTGAGTCATTTTGCAAGTTTTTGTATGAAATTGTACCCACGCTGCAAGTTTATGTATGAATAGTGTAATTAACTCTAAATAGATCACTGAGGAGACTAACGGACTAAATGTATAGTCTCCAAACACGTCGGTTGATGCATATTCAACCATCATGCTCTCAATGCTCATAGGGTTTCGTGACAACTTGATGGTGTCAGGTTGAGGGTTTGAAGTGAGTTTCAAACCATTACCCTTGAGGTCCTTTGCGTCCCGGTGGCGTGGCTTGGATTGCACGTGCTATCCCATGGGATGCAAGATTGATCTTGATGTCCATGACCCGCTTAAGTAAGTTGTGGCCATCGAGGGCAAGAGCCTCAAATTGTTAGCCATCTATTACTTATAGGGGCAAGCCAGAGATAATTAATTTACAAGAAGTAAATTAAAAATCATCATGGTTTTGTAATAAGAATGCAAAAATTTGACTCAAGTGTATAACTTGAAAGTGCTCAACCTCAATTGTGGAAACATAACACATTGAAGATCATACGGATCTCACAGTAATAAAGGTAGTTTGCTCATGGGCATTAGAACTAACTCATTATCTTGTGTTTTCCAAATGTAATGAGGGAGATGTTATTGTCAAAAATTTACATCTTTGTTGTGCGGGAGAAATCAATCTCGACCGTTGTGACATGCTCACGAAGAATGGCAATGTGGTGAACACATAGAACATATCATCTCCGGTGAAAAACCGGTAATTTATTTATATTACAGATTGCGTAATATAAATACATCTTAATGTTGCAAAATTAATGGATTTCAAGAAAGGTGGCCCGAAATCATTAGTGTGGCTCTCAAATTGCTGAGAATGACACCATGAATTTTGCATATGTATTTGCAAGAAATTTAAAATCTCGATTGCAAATAGATATATTAATTTCACATGTGGTTAACATGGAAATAGATACATTATAGAAATATTCCGGAATACCTCGTACTCAACGGAGAAACAGTACAGAGGTACTTAATTTATCTTTACAAGAGATTAAAAATCTCTATTGCAAATGGACGTAATTAATCTCAACACGTGATAAACGTGGAAATGTATTACGTCTACTTAAGATCTGGAATACATCTCGGTACTCAACAGAAAAATACTACTAATGTAGTGAGTAGTAATGATGTTGCAAGATAATTCACCGAGGTGAATTAATAATTTACGAGAGACAATTGATCTCAATCGCAATGGGACTGTTTTGCGAGAAACTAATAATTCTCAATCGCTAAGTCTATATTGGTGTGCGAGAAAACTTAATCTCAATCGCGGAAACATGTTCTAGAAATCTGATATGTGGTAAACACATTGAACATGTCAAGTATCAACATAGACATATTTCTGGAATTTTAAACTCAACGGAAAATAAAGTAATTAATACTGTTGATAAAACAGAGAAAAAAAACGAATGCCGGTCGAGGCGGCCATTCAGCCCACAGCCGAGCGGGGCGAGCGCCTGGACCTGGGCCTCCACGGCCTTTGGCCGGCCCACCCGCTGCCGCAGGGGAGGAGGAGCGGTTACGGGTACGGGTGGGAGACCCCGAAGCCCGAACCACCCCGATCCCCATCTCCAACGCAGCGCCGCCGACGGGTGGAGTGGGGTGCGGCCGACGGCGCACGGAGGCCGGGCGAGTGTGGCTACAGCGGCGCGCGGGCGCAGGCGTGTGGTGCGGCGACGGCGCGCGGGCGCGGAGGCCGGGCGTGGGCAGCGGCGACGGCGCGCGGAGGCCGGGCGGGTGCGGCTACGGCGGCGCACGGGCGCAGGCGTGTGATGCGGCCGCCAGAAGTTCAGTCGCCCAGGGACCGAGCCACGCGCAGCCGCCGCGGATGCCTTACGCGGTCGTGCCACAGGGCCGCTGAAAGCCGCGCTAGTGGAGCCGCTGCGTCGCGGCCGGCTGCTGATGCGTCGAGTGCTCTAGGCCTCCTTGATGGTGCATGGCTGAGGGCAGCCGATGCGTGCGCTCGAGTGGCAATTGGCAAGAGCCCAAGGTACTAATCATGATAACGGGCCCTATCGCTCCGGAGGGCCGGCCAGGGGCATGGCCTCGAACGCCGCCGATCTGCATGGATGCAAGACGAGGGGCGCGTCGACCACCAGGGAGCAGCGCTGAAGGAGTAGTCGTCGACGCCGTGAGGCCGATAGGATCGCTCCGCCGGGAGCGTGCTGATAACGTGTTAGAGCAACGAAAGACAACCATCGAGAGAGAGGGATAAAGTGAATCGGTATTCTCATTGATGATGGGATTACACATATATATAGCCCCCGAAGGGGTGCGTCCGAAGGGACACGAGACAACCGCCTCGATTAGGAAAAGCAGGGATTAATAGGATTAATTAAATCCTAACAGATCAAAATTGAATTTGATCGCATGGCTACATATTCAAGGTCGTGTCATTTTAATACCAAGATTAATTTGTGAGCCTTACAATTGCAATCGAGAAAATATTCATTGAAACTGGTGAAAACCACATAAAGTGGTTTCTGCCGGATGTTTTCTCATTGCCAACCATTGTGCATGTCCATGCATTGTACTTCCTCTGTACCATAATATTTGTCTTTCTAGCAGCTCAATTTGAACTGCTAGAAAGACAAATATTATGGTACAGAGGGAGTAGTTTCTTGGGAAAAAGAAAACATTTGCTCAAATCATCTAGCGTACTAAGGATTATAAATACGGATTAATTGTAGTGCTGTGCATAAATATTGTTACATAGTGTTACTAGTATTTCTTCAGAGTGTCACTCATACATATTATAAAGGAAAAGGTTCCTAAATCTGTATGCCGAATAGGCTATGAAATTTGAATACCTTTTTTCGCCTTTGCAGAGAAATGTGCTGGACATGAACAGCAAATACGTTACCAAATGATTAAGGGGATTTGCGATGGTCTACACTACCTTCACAAACAGCGCACTACTCATTTGGACCTGAAACCTGAGAACGTTCTGCTGGATGCTAACATGGAACCAAAAATTACAGACTTTGGTCTGTCAAGATTCCTTGCTGAAGGGCAATCCATAATTGTGACCAAGCAAATATTTGGAACACGGTAAGCTAAGCCTCTTGAGAACTACATTTTTTACATCGATGTCAAATATGTTGAATTTTCTTTGTACCATGATATCTCCTATTGACTATTGTATATATTGTCATGCAGGGGATCAATTGCACCAGAACTTATTAATAATGGTGAAATATCATTCAAGTCAGAGATATATGGCTTGGGTGTCATAATCACAAAACTATTAACGAGAGATAACATTTACGATTTCGAAAATGTGTGGAGCACCTATCTAGCTATTCTAGTATATGTTGTTTAGTTATGTCAAAAACAATTACCATTGATTCATGGAAAGTCAAATTTTCAGCAAGCAGAAAGTTCATAGTTTTATTATTATCATACTAACAATTCTTAAGCAATTTCATAGCACTCGTAAAGTGGATATGCATGCTGAGAAACATGGTGAAAGAGTCTGAGTAAACAAAAAAAATTAGCTGAATTAAACTTGTACTTTATCGCACTTTCAACTAGGAAGAGAATTTGGTTTGGCATTCCTCTGGTAACATCACTGCATGCTAGAGAAAACTGACCTGGCATTCCTCTGGTAACATCATTGCATGCTTTATTCCACGACCTGCAGCCCCTCCCACGGTCGGCATCCTGCATTTGCAGCCATCCTGGAGACATCCTAGACATCTAGCTGTAGTTCTATTTCCTAACGGCTCACCTATGAAACTAACATGGTAAGGCGGCTTTAGATCGTTATCTCCTCTACAAAGTTTCTTTGGTATCCTCCTCCAGCAAGGCCACCATTTCTCTCCGCCTCTGGCGACATCCATCTCCATGTGCTGGAAAGAGGGGAGAACTCGGCTCTTTATCTGATGTATCACTGAAATGCATTAGTAGGCCTATGGAAAGCAATAACCTGTTGGCTTTTGATCAGTAGATCAAATTGCCCAGGACAAATACACGTCCGTGCGTGGAAGTAAGCAAGCTAACAAGCTAGCAGCTTGATTGATCTTCCCTGCAAACAGTAGACGTGCCTGTACAAGCTAGCTAGATCGATCCTTTGATCGTCTCATCAGCGGAACACAGCTCACCGAACGAACAAACAGAACGGAGGAAATATTTGGTGATTGCCAAAGGCTCGTATCGAGCCTTGCTCTGTATTGCTTTCTTCGTTTTCGTTGTACAGATTACACGGGGGGTACGTGTATATATATACTACTAAGCCAGCTACGTTAGCTAACCTAGTCGGCTAGGAGTTCTAGCACTGCACGGACAAGTACTCGAGATGTACATGGTGTCGTGCTTATTCCTAACATTCACCCGCTAAGCATGACATCCTCATTTCGACCTGGATCCCAAATGCGACTACTACTCATAAACATTATCCTGGGCATTGCTTTTGCCGTTCTTTGTAGCATTTCAGGGATCGGCTTTACTGTCGTCGGCTCGTCCATTGCTTGACGCCAGTGCCTCTTCTTAATCGCGTCTTCAATTTTCACCTGTTCTTCGGTGCTTACTGGACTGTCTTTCAAATCGTCGAAGGAACATCTTATGAACTCGTGCGAGACCAAACTTCGGTCTAACTTTGAGTTCCAAGATTTTGGCGCTTGTTTTAGCCCGTAAAGTGCCTTGTTGAGCTTGTACACTTTCCCTTCTTCTTCGTTAATTCTCGTAGCCGAGGGGTTGTTCCACGTACACTTCTTCTGTGAGGTCGCCGTTGACGAAAGCGGATTTCACATTCATATGACGAACCATCCAATCCTCTTGTGCTGCCAAAGCTAGGAGCACTCTCACGGTCTCGATTCGAGCAACTGGTGCAAACACCTCCTCATAGTCAACTCTTTGACGTTGTACGTAGCCCTTTGCAACGAGTCTTGCCTTGTACTTCACAATGTCACCCTTCGTGTCCTTCTTCAACTTGTAAACCCACTTCAAACCTATGGCCTTTTGGTTCGGAGATCGGGTTACCAAAGTCTACGTGCTATTGCTCTCGATCGCCTTCATCTCCTCATCCATGGCGTGCATCCAACTTGAACTTTTGCTCACCTCTACGAAGTTCGCCGGCTCCTCAACTCCGAGTAAACACAAATCGGAGTACTCGAGTGTAACTGGCTTTGTGTACTTGTAGACTTTCTTGAGGGTCTTGCAGCGACGAGGCCCGGAAGAATCCGTTGTGGCTTGCGAAGGAGGCGACACAAATTGTGTCAGCGTCGATGCACTTAAGGAAGACGGTTGAGTCTCGGGCGTGGTAGATGCCGGGTCGTTGGCATCCGCGTCGTCGACATCCGTGTCATCGGCGTAGTCGTCGTGATCATGACCATCATTTTGATTGTCATCATCACTATGTGCCTCGTTGTCGATGTCATTGCCGAGATCTCCACCCATGTCTTGCGTGTCGTTGTCGCTATCACCTTGCAACCCATGCGCGCCGTCGTCGGTGTCGGCACCATGATGATCACTACCATTGTGGTCACCTTGGTTGGGCGTCTTGCCAATCACTGGACGTCCTCCCATGCATCATCATCAGTTGGGAATTCAACCGTGAATATATTACCGTTTGGAGCATCGTCGGCTGCTGCGCTCCAAATCCACGCTTTGTTTTCTTCAAAAAAAACGTCGCATGAAATTTGTAGACGCTTGGTTCGTGGATCATAGAAGCGGTATGCCTTGGTGCCGGAACTCCTCTCGTATCCGATGAACACCATCTTGGTGCTACAATCGACAAGCTTTGAGAGATGCGGCTCCGCCGTCTTCACATGCGCCACGCATCCGAACGTCCGTACATGAGACATATTTGGCTTACGTCTATAAATTGCTTCATACGGAGTCTTGCCAATCACTGCCTTCGTAGGAGCCCGGTTGAGAAGATAGACCGCCGTCGAGACAGCTTCTCCCCAAAAGGTCCCCGACAAGTTCTTGCTCTTGATTAAACTTCTCGCCATGTCAACGACGGTTCGATTGCGCCTTTCAACAACCCCGTTCTGCTGTGGCGTATAAGGTGCCGTGAGAAACCTTTTTATGCCAATCTTCTCGCAGTAGTCGTTGAACTCGTTTGACGTAAACTCTCCGCCGCGATCTGTCCATAGAGAGCGAACCTTCAGCTTGTGTTCCATCTCTGTTGCAGCCTTCAGCTTCGTGAATGCTTCAAACGCTTCATCTTCAGATCGTAGGAGAACGACCCACATGTATCTCGAGTAGGCATCTACCACAAGGAAGAAGTACTTCTTTCCTACGTGAGTTGCTGGGGTGATAGGGCCACATAGATCACCATAGAGCAGCTCGAGTGCATCACTTGCACGATAGGTAGACTGAGCAGGGAACGGCCCGCGATGCTGTTTTCCAACCAAGCACCCGTCACATACTCGATCAACATGGTCGATAAACGGCATCCCAGATACCATCTCCATCTTCGACATCTTCTTCAAGGCGTAGAAGTTAACGTGTCCAAATCTAGCATGCCATAACCACGAATCATCATCACTCTTTGCGAGCCAACACTCCGGTTGAGATTGATCAAGGTTGAGGATATAGAGCCTGTTCCGCGTGCGATTCACGCGCGCTGCCACGTTTCGGAGGTTGTCGAAGATCGTCATCACTCCGTTCTCGATATCCACCTTGCATCCATTCTCGTCAAGTTTCCCGACAGAGATGATGTTGTTGCGAAGCCTTGGGATATAGTATACTCCGGTGAGTATGCGATGTTCTCCTGTGAGACCCTCGAAGAGGACAGAACCTTGCCCGCAAATCTCCCATTTGAACCATCACCGAACTTGACCGAGCCTTGAACATCATATTCCATCTCGAGGAACTTCTCCTTGCACCCCGTCATGTGGTTACTGGCACCTATGTCTAGATACCACAACACGTTCTGATTTCCGGATAACTTCGGTATAACTTTCTTCTCATGAAGTAGCACCTCCCGGCTTGGTTTCACAACCACCGTTTGGGCGAGATCACAAACTTCGGCCATTAGAAGACCTGGACGTTCATCTTCTTGCTTTGCCAAATTTTCCTTGATCTCCCGCTTGTTAGGCTCCATGAATCACAAAGTTCGGCCATGAGAAGACCTGTACGTTCGTCTTCCTGCTTCGCCAAATTTGCCTTGATCTCCCTCTTGTTAGGCTCTGGACAATCCTTCGCAAAGTGACCCATCTCGTTGCAGTTATAGCACTTGACCTCGGACATATCCAAGTTCCGTTGCTTTCGCCCTTTAGATCGGTCTGCCTTACCACGACCTTGTGGCTTGCCTTTACCTTTGCTTTCTTCGGTTTGTCCGACGCGCTTCGCGTTGCTTGAGCCTTCGCCAATGGTGTTCCTTCCTTTGCTACTTGGGGACTCCCAATCTGCGCGCGAGTACATGAGTTGGTCACCACCTCCTCCTTTGCCCTTTCGACAGCCACGAGCATTCTCTTCCCATGTCCGCAAGCGTCCGATCGCCTCCGTTATGGTCATGTCGTCGATGTCGTAAAGCTGCTCGAGCATGCCGATGATGTATGTGAATTTATCAGTCACAGAGCTGAAAAACTTCTCCACAATCTCGGTCTCCTCGAGCTTTGCACCAAACGCGCGGATCTCACCCACCAAAGTAGTCAGACGCATGGCATAGTCGTTCACCGATTCAGTTTTCTCCATCTGCAACTTGTGAAACTGGCGCTTCAGAACTTATGCCTGATCCTTCGTGACGCGATTTTCTCCGATCCTCATCTCTTTGAGTGCGTTCCACGCCTGTCTTGCCGTCTCGTACTCCGTCAATGTCATCAGCACGGAATCCAGTACAGACTGGGCTATGGCGGCCATGGCATTTTCGTCACACTCCTCGTCGACATCGTCGTCCGTGATGGCCTCCCACACTTGTAGTGTTCGGAGAATAATCTTCATCTTGACCGCCCACACGCCGTAGTTGGCGTCGGTGAGCATCGGGTACTGGATGGGGATGTTGCGATGCGTGAGTACGTTGGCGCCACCCGTTCCGTCACCACTGGTTGCTGACTTGCCGCCCTTCTTCACTTTGTCGTCGTTCTTGTTCGCCTTGGAACCACCGTTGTCGGACTTGACCGACTCTACGTCGCTGTCCGTCATCGTTGATCGTAGATCGTCGAGGCTCTGATACCAATTGTTGGCTTTTGATTAGTAGATCAAATTGCCCATGACAAATACACTTCCATGCGTGGAAGTAAGCAAGCTAACAAGCTAGCAGCTTGATTGATCTTCCCTGCAAACAGTAGACGTGCCTGTACAAGCTAGCTAGATCGATCCTTTGATCGTCTCGTCAGCGGAACACAGCTCACCGAACCAACAAACAGAACGAAGGAAATATTTGGTGATTGCCAAAGGCTCGTATCGAGCCTTGCTCTGTATTGCTTTCTTCGTTTTCGTTGTACAGATTACACGGGGGTACGTGTATATATATACTACTAAGCCAGCTACGTTAGCTAACCTAGTCGGCTAGGAGTTCTAGCACTGCACGGACAAGTACTCGAGATGTATACCGTGTCGTGCTTATTCCTAACATAACGTATGAACTTGAGACATGTATTATGTATCATAAAACAAATCGTTCCGAGTATGACATAAGTTAGTAGAGTATCAATTAATGGGTACCTCGCTTCATGCATCATATGGATGTTGTTATCCTTACTATATATTCGAACTTTACAGAGGCATAAAACACTAGAGGTGGGCTGCTCACAAGAGAAAAGGTGTGTTGAGATAGCTCAAAAATGTGTCGAGTATGACCAACATAAGAGGCCTACGATGGATGAGATTATGCAGGAGCTGAACGAGATGGAGAACATTATCCAAGAGAAGCCTTCAGTTATTAAAAAATGGAGGAACAACCTGTCGTCTTCACTGGTATGATTACTAATAGCAAAGAAATGCTCTTATAACATCAAAATTAAATATAGTTTTGCTTTAGTAAGAAATATTTGTGTGAGCGTTCTTTCAGTCAAGTATTACCAATCATTTGAGATAGAGATTTTTTACTCTGTGGTGGCTTGAAACACTTGGCTGGTGGGAAGAAGGTGCACTGGAGACAGAGGAAGGATCGAAACTAGCACATTCACGCCACCCTGCTTGGAGCCTGAAGACTTCAGGAGACGTCCCTCCCGCGTGGATAAATTGCTTGCACCAGTACTGAACTTGTGATCCATACGGTGTGTATTTGTTGTTCTAAACTAGCATAGAAAGATCTATTTTTTCTGCAATTTAAATCCATTATTGATTAGCAAGGATAAGTAAGCCTTGAAAGACAGGAAAATGTTCATCTAATTATATGCTGTCAAGATGTATATTTCATTTTATTTTATTTGAAAAGGGGGAATACCCCGGCCTCTGCATCAGAGCGATGCATACGGCCACCTTTATTAAAGTAATAAAAGACAATCAAGGTCCTGAAGTCCACAGTAGAAGGCTCCCTCGGAGCAAGGAAAACAAAAAAATGAGCCAACAGCCACAACCGGCAGGCATAAGCATGATAGGAAAACTAATTGTCTATTCTATTACATGACCGCCATCCAAACCGGTTGAAGATAACCCGTGCTACCATCTCCCACAGGATAGATCCAGTAACCAAACGCTCCCTGGCCTCCGTCGGAGTGAGTAGCGACCACATAAGGATCAATGCAGTGGCTCGGAATATAACCTGCAAAAAATGAGTATTTGTTGCTCTGTTAAAAACCAAATCATTTCTGCAATTCCACACTGCCCACAGCAATGCACATACTCCCACCCGGATATGTCTCGCTAGTGCGGAATCTATCCCGTACAGCCACTGCCCAAATAAAGAGCTGATGGAAGTCGGAGGAGAAATATTAAAAGCAATATGTATTGTCCTCCATAATATCTTTGCCATCAGGCAATCGAGAAAGAAGTGTTTAATAGATTCATTCCGATCACAAAACGAACATCGTGAAGACCCAGTCCAGTTACGTTTTGCCAGATTGTCCTTAGTCAGAATCACTTGTTTATGCACAAACCACATAAACACTTTGATTCGCAAAGGAACGTTAACCTTCCAAACATGCTTCGAACTAGAAACAATGCTAGCATTAATGATATCTAGATACATCGACTTGACCGAGAACACTCCATTCCTAGTCAACTTCCAACATAACCGGTCTGGGTTTTGAGATAGCTGCACTTCCATCAGTCGCCTGACTAGATGGAGCCAAGCTTCCCAACGGTTGCCAACTAGCGCTCTTCGAAAGTGAATATTGAGAGGTGGAGACTGAAGAATTGTCGCAACTGAAGCATCTCTTCGTTGCACAATTCTATATAAAGAGGGATATTGCAATGCGAGAGGTGTATCCCCAAGCCAAGTATCTTCCCAGAATCTCGTAATGTTACCATCCCCAACAATGAACCTTGTCCTATTGAAAAAGACTGACTTAACTCTCATCAGTCCTTTCCAGAATGGCGAATCATTCGGTCTCACATTGACCTGGGACAATGTTTTAGACTGGAGGTATTTATTACGCAAAATCTGAGCCCAAGTGGCTTCCGTCTCTGCAGATAGTTTAAACAGCCATTTGCTGAGTAGACATCTGTTCTTCACCTCAAGATTTTCTATACCCAGACCCCCTTGGTCTTTCGGTCTACAAATGATATCCCACTTTGCCAGCCTGTATTTTCTCTTCGGTTCATCACTCTGCCAAAAGAAGCGTGATCTATAGAAGTCAAGTCTTTTCCGAACTCCAACAGGTACCTCGAAAAAAGACAATAGAAACATAGGCATACTCGTGAGCATCGAATTGATGAGAATTAATCGGCCTCCGTATGACATCAGCTTACCCTACCAGCAGCTAAGTTTCTTGATGGCAGTCAAGATGTATATCATTCAGACAAAATTAAAGGGCCAGCAATACACTCACCAGATCAGCAAGAGATGGGACTCGTTACACCTTGCTGATCTGGGCAGAGTTATATATAGCATGCAGTTGTTGCTGGTGTGGAGTCCATCCTTGGTTTCAGGCCACCCATCTATGGTAGCTATGAGCATACTCAGTCTAGTAATGAAAAGCACATGAGCGTCCGCCACCTAGGTCTGCCCACATTTGGAAGGTCAAAGTTCCCTTACGAATTAAAGTGTTTATGTGGTTTGTTCATAAACAAGTAATTCTCACTAAGGATAATCTGGCCAAACGTAACTGGATTGGGTCTTTGCGGTGTAGTTATTGCGACAAGGATGAATCAATTAAACACCTCTTTCTCGATTGTCCTATGGCTAATGTATTATGGCGTTCGGTCCATATTGCTTTTAATATATCTCCTCCTACTAGTATCACCACGTTATTCGGCACGTGGTTGAATGGAGTCGCGAAAGAATTAGTGAGCCACATCCGTGTGGGTGTTTGTGCGTTACTATGGGCTATATGGAATTGCAAGAATGACTTGGTTTTTAACAGATCAACGAATGTTCATTTTTTGCAGGTTATTCACATGGCCACTGCTTTGATCCGTATGTGGTCGCTACTCACTCCGATGGATGCCAGGGAGCGTTTGGTTACTGGGTCTATCCGTTGGGAGATGGTAGCTCGGGTTATATTCAACCGGTTTGGATGGCGGTCATGTAATAGGATAGGAGTTTAGGTCATGTTTACATTAACGCATCCGAGAGTGGTGTCCTTGCTTTTTTCTAGCTCGGTTGGAGCTTTTTGTAATTCTGATCCGCATACTTGGAGACCTTGTTTTTGCTGATTAATAAGATGGCCGCATGCATCATTTTGATGCAGAGACCGGGGAAAATCCCCTTTTCTAAAAATAAAAAAGAAATAAAAAAAAAGAAGGTTTCAACCCCTTCAAACATGAAGTCATGCTCCCATATGTGTGGGTTCAGTTAATCTCAACTTCCCTGATCATCTTGAGACAAAAGTATACCTGGAAATTAGATGTTTCTTCATCATGCCTTATTATCCCTCGTGTTTACAGGATCTTACCCCTTCTGTATACAAAGTTTGCCACCACACATGGCTGGTAGGCTTAGCAGCCTATCGTCGCTGCAGGTCGCTTTTATAGTGAGATGTGCAAAGAGACGTGAGAACATGTTTAACCAGTAGAAACTGTTTTTCTAGTTCTGTTTGAGCCATCCTGAAGAGTGGTAGCATTTCAGCTTCAGGAACATATCCTGAAGAGTCGTACCGAGGAAAAGCGGACGCCGCCCCATCAGATCTGGGCATCGCAGATCGAGATGAGGAGCCGCTCAAGACGGCTGGCATCTCGGGCTACCGAGCAGCCACATCTGAACAAGCCTCGCCCCCATCGACCGCCCACGCAAGTCCCGCCACCCCGTCCAAAGCCAAAGACCCACCCAACAAACAAATGTCCCTCATCCACGCGCCCGCAGGCAGGCCGCCGGTCACTGCCGCTGCCAGCACCCAGGATCGCCAGGCCGCGCCGCTGCTAGCCCTCGCCGCTGGAATCTGCCACGCGCCCGATCCGCGACCACAGTGCGCCCGCGCGAACCGCTACCAGCCTTGCAGCCCATCGGCACCGAGTCCACCACCAACCCACTGCACCGCGCCCCATCTGGAGAAGACGGTCCGCGTCGCGCCACATCTTGCCAAGGAACGATGCACCCCGCCGCCGCCGGCTCCGGTCGTGCTTTCCTCGGCCGAGCCCCCTGGCGGCAGCGGCGGCGGCCCGGTGCCCACCGGGGCTGAACGGCGCGCCGAAATTGCCCGCATACGGTCGTCGTTGTTGGAGGAGCAGCGGAATGAGCCGATGTATGCCTTCGATAGCCACAATCTGTAGACGACGTACTTCGAGCGCCACATTGCGCGAGGAGTAACAAACCCAGGCCGGAGAACCAAGGCCCACTCCGCACCGGCGGTTAACCTGCGACGACGGCCAATTGCCGGCCATCGTACCAGAGGAAGAGCGGACACCATCCGATCAGATCTGGGCATCCCAGATCGAGATGAGGAGCCGTTCAAGACGGCTGGCAACTCCGGCTGCCGAGCAGCCACATCGAGCAAGCCTCGCCCCCATCGACAGCTCACACAAGTCCCGCCACCCCATTCCGAAGCCAACAACCCACCCAAAGTCCTGCATCCACACACCCGCGGGCAAGTCGTCGGTCACCACCGCTGCCAGCACCCAGGGTCGCCAGTCCGCGCCGCTGCTAGCCCTCGCCGGTGGAATCCGCCATGCGCCCGATCCGCGACCACAGTGCGCCCGCGCGAACCCCACCAGCCTTGCCGCCCATCAGCACTGAGTCCACCACCAACCCACCGCGCCGCGCCCCATCTGGAGAAGACGGTCCGCGTCGTGCCACATCTTGTCGAGGAACGAGGCACCCCGCCGCCGCTGGCTCCAGTCGAGCTTTGCTCGGCCGAGCCCCTTGGCGGCGGCGGCGGGAGAGGAGGAGGGGTTGGCGGCAGAGAACGACGAACGAGGAGGGAGTCCCGACACCCTCAAGGTCATCATCTTCGACGACGATGGCATTGAGGTCGTCAACAAGTGCGGGAAGCACGATGAAGCCTTCGCCACCAAGGACTAGGGCCGGGGCACCTCCTTCCTAAGTACTATCGAGTTAGCTTTGAACTGTTTATGGTTTATGCTTTGAACTGTTTATGGTTTATGCGTTGAACTGTTATGAAGTGTGGTACTGCTTATCTGAACTATGTTGTTAAGTTGTTGATCCTCTGTTTATACTCTGCTCTGCTTATGATGTATGGTACATGGTTGTGCCGAAGTGTGATGGTAACCTCACCAACTAGCCAAAGAGGTTATCACACACCAGGAGTTGCATACAACCAGACACCATGCCTTGGGTTTGTCCACTAACATGCAGGCAACCAAACACCAGGCAGTGTGGTTCAGCCCATGCAGGTAAGAGGGCATGCAGGCAACCAAACAACTTGCAGATGATGCATTTGAGGCTGCATTTGCATAGCCAGGCTGAGTCGAGAAGGCTATGCAATGCAGCCACCCTAGACTACAGCAACCAAACACGCCCCGGACCTCCAACGCGCCACCACACCCCACCGCGCCGCCACCTCCCGCCCCGCTAGGGCTGGACGCTCGAGCGGGCTTTTTGGCTCGGCCCGAAACTCGCTTCAGCTCGGCCCGGTAAGGAAATAGGGCGAGCCGAGCTGCAACTTTCGGCCCGTTGGGCGAGCGAGCCGAGCCGGTTTTCGCTCGGTCCAGCTCGGTGGCTCGTTTCGCGGCCCAGTGATTTTTTTTAGGGAATTTGCAGCCCAGTACAGCAGCCAACACGAGCAGCCCAAGCCCACTGCGAAGCATTCCCCGACTACCCCAGGGACCCGACGCCGGCATCCTCTGCTCCAGAAATTCCCCCATGCCGCTAGGGTTTGTGCCGCGCCGCGCCGCTGCTCTTGCCACCACCTGAAGCCGTCCTCCTCGCTGTCACGCCCGATGCCGGCGTCATCCTCGTCGCGCCCGACACTGGAGGGCTCGCTCTCGGCATCGACGGCGAACGTGCCCTTTCGTCGCCGCGTTGGACGCCACTGTACGTTGCTCACATGGGCCTAGCCAAGCTTCTGCTGCCGTCCCCAGCGTCTGCAGCACTTTCGTCGCCGCGTCAGACGCCGCTGTTCGTTGTTCACATGGAGGCACAAGCAGGTACGACCTCTCTGCCTCCCTCCCCTCCTTGCCCTCTCTTTCTGACAATGACTCGGGCACCCAGCTACCCGCCGGCACCGGCGGCACGCACGCAGATTGCACACACTCACGCTCACGCACACATCGCCGGCTAGTAGGCACACAATATACACATGCGCTGTTGCCTGTATGTATACTGCACCGCCGTAGACACACATATAGCAGTTCATACGCGAGCTGATCGGACTGGACCGAGCAAGAGGCTAAACGAGCCGAGCCTCTAGAAGTAGGCTCGTTCAACCAGCGAGCCGAGCCGAGCTGGGCTCGTTTTAGGCGAGCCAAAGCCAGGCTCGGACTGAACTCGGCTCGTGTCCAGCCCTACGCCCCGCCCCATCTTACCGATGTGTTCGAGCAGGGCACCATGGTCGCCGCCGCCGCTGCACGCTGCCGCGCGGCCAGATTCCTCCTTTGCCCATCCGTTCTGGGGGCGCTAGACATCGCCATGCTGCCATTGTGCCAGCTTCGCCGGAACTCCGTTTGTCAGCAACTTCTCCACCCCTTGGTGATGAGCGGCTGAGCCAAGGAGCGGAGTCAGGCGCCGACGCGCCTCGTACATGCCGCATTCATGTGAGAGTGGGGACGGCCTGACAGGGGATGTGGACTTGGACTTGGGGAACAAGAGCATGCGCAAGCTAGGAGCAGGGCCGATCGATGGGCAGCGTGAGGACCACGGCAGTGCGGCGGTGCCTGCTGTTCTACACGTTCCTCTCTCTCCCTTGCTGTCTCTGCCTATCCATGACAAGCATAGAGGTGAATTCCGGGTTGTTTGCTTCTTGGCCTAGCTGTTGTATTGATAGGTGATTTAAAGTGCAGGATTGTGAGCAAATTGGGATAAAATATTGGTTGTCGGGGTTCCCTGGGAACTGCGCTGAAGACGAGGTGATGGATTCAGTGTCAAGATTCAATGAAGATCCATCTGTTCATGGCCTGCTTGTTCATCCACCACTACCACAAGCAATTTATTTTACTTTTCTGGATGCAGCCCTAGAAAGGAATTAGTATGTTTGGTTTGGTTCATAGACAGATATCATAAAATCCTTTTCGTGTACATACTAGAGAACTGTTATATAACTGAATAATGCGAAGTATTTTAGTTGTCATGGTAATAGACAAGCAAATTCAGTAGTATTTGCTTTGAGTTTTTGTTTGGTCAAGATTCAACTTTCTTTATGTCCATGTTTTGCTGGCATGATGCATCATCAAGCTTTGTTTTTATATGATGACATTGTGTAAACCAGCATATGCATAAGGAAAGTATTCTTAGTGCATATGCTCGCCGCTGTCACCGCTTCCGGCAACGTGTGAGCCGCCTAATCGGGCGAGAACGCGGTGCACTGACGCTGGAGCGTCCTCATCCGAAGAGGACTCGCCACTCTTCCATGATGCCGCCGCCGCAACGCGTTGTTGTTCCAGCACCATAACCCAGGTTTTTGCTGGTGCCAATTTACTAGCCCTTTGTTTGCATAGTTGAGCGAAGCTTCTGACCTTAATATAGACTTTTAAACATTATATTTCATGCATGCACATTACTAAAAACATAATTACGCTGCATAGATTTAGCGGATTTACATAATACTATTGTTTTAGTAAAAAAAATCAACTTCAAATTATATGCTGGCTTCAGATTATTATTTTCTTAAAAACCAAGAGATCTTTTGGGTTTGCAGTAGTGTGGTTTACAAGAGGTAGCCACGGTTCTTCAAAAATTTGAAATGTTGGCAAAAAGAGTGGAACATATAGAACTGAAGCTATTTTATTTAATAGTATCTACTTCTACTTGACCTTTGATGGGAATCTGATGTAACCACCCCTTAATCTGAAAATACTGTATGATGTGGAGAGAAGATTTATATTTACATGTAACTACGCTTAACTCTGCTTGCATTTCTCTATGGCCGCAAACTTCAAGCAGTTGTAAGTACTCCCTCCGTTCAGAATTACTTGTCGCAGAAATGGATGTAGCTAGACGTATTTTAGTTCTAGATACATCCATATCCGAGACAAGTAATTCCGAACGGAGGGAGTAGTACACATACATACTTTGCTCACAGTATAATCATCTGATGCAATGTGATAGTTCAAGCAAAATTTCTTCACCTATAAATTAAATTATGTTACTTCTCTTTGTGTAAATCTTGGATTTCTAGATCTTATGAAAATGACTTTTTATTTCAGCAAGTGTTAATTTGAATTTGTAATCTGTTTAAATATAGATGCATCTTTGCAAATCCAACAAAGTGGTGGGAATATACAACATGAAGTTTCTCAAGCTGATAGGACATTCTTCTGCATGTTTGTGACATGATCATGGTGCACATATATTTAATATTGAAGGTCTTCTGCTATCACTATGAATGGTTCTGATGTTTTGTTTTTTTTAACAAAAATGGTTCTGCTGTTGTGTATGTGATTTCTTAAGTGTTGTGTTGTAACACATTAGAGTAAAAGAATAATTGTGTATGAAGAATATTATTATGGAGTCTGGCAGAATTTGACTTTAGTTCTGACCAAATTAATCTTTATTTCTTTGCCATGTTGTGTGTCAAACATCACTTCAAGTTGTAGTGCATTTTTTCCTTTCAAAAGCCACATTATGCAACTTGCCTTTATAAGAAGTTTCACTTTATTATTAGTGGAGAACGGGAGATAAGGAAAGGGAAGGGAAAAACAGTAATTCTAGCAACTAGCCATTTTTTCCGTGTCAAAACGAAGGAGATTGTTCTATTATCTTCATCGAAAGTCTTCACAGAGGAGTTGGGACTGAGTGAGTGACATAGATTTGAGGTTATGAATTTTTTTCTGCTGTTACTTGCATCTTACTTGAATTTTTTTTCTTCAAGTTCTTCCTATTTTCCCATATCATCTGCTTTAGAGAAGCTGCTACATCAAATTAACTAAGTGCATCCTTCTCTCTTCTCTCTTGTACAGACTCGGAAGTCTGTACAAGACTGAGAGAGTGAAGCAGATTTGCCTGAGATTTGAATTATTTTTTTATGTCGGGTTTGTACGCTATACTGTTTGATTAATGAAAACTGATGACAAGTAGTGGCAAACACTTGATTAAGTAAGCTACTAGATTTTACCAGTAATACACAGTAGTTTCTTGCAATATTTAATGCATGACAAGAAACACCCATATTTGATTTTGCTCTGTGATTGCTTCAAATATCACTTTTTGGGCTACAGCTGATTAATTTATTATTTGGATATGAGTAGTAGTGTCAACAGTAATAACTTAAAATATGATTTTATCATGGCTCTAAAGTTTATTGTGATGATTTGTTTCAGGATATTTGCAGAGGCTATTTGCACTGCAGTTCAAGGCAGATGATAGAATGCAAGCTAAGCAACTCACCTATATTGGTACTCATTTAAATGATTACCTATTATGCCGGCATAGTCAAATGACATATTAATTTCAGAAGAACAATTTCTAATTTAGTGTTGTGCTTGCATGTATTGTTATGTCTAAAAAGAAAATTCCAAACAAAACCAAAGTCACAGTTTGTATACACATTGGATAATGGATGTTTCAATCGCTAAATTAAACTAAGGCTTTCAGAATAAATTGTGGCCTCTAAGCTTTGTGTAGTCAATAACTAAATGTGTAATATTAGCGCATATTAGCACGATTATTTCTTAAGTGCAGCCAGCCACCAATTAATTTGATTTGAATTAATATATTATTTATATACTCATTTAGATATTTATGTTCTAGATGGATTGATTTGAACTCGTAATTTTATTACCCCGTTGCAACGTACAGGCCCTTTTGCTAGTAGCAAATTATGGAAGAAGTTTTAATAATACAGCAAATTATGAACTACAGGAAACTACCGAAATAGAGAATTTATTTTACGAAGAAATAAAAGAAGGCTAGAAAATTCAGGATTCGAACCTGCGCAGCTGCACGTTTGTAGTGATCTTCTGGAGTAAAAGGAAAATGTTCGACGGAGAAGGAGAAAAAAGAAGCGTCGACAGCAGGATTCGAACCTGCGCAGGCAAAGCCCAACAGATTTCGAGTCTGTCTCCTTAACCACTCGGACATATCGACCCTTCATGTTGACTGCTTGGAGCTGAAGCTATTTATCTCATCATTTACACCCACACTGGGCAGAAACCAAGATGCCCAAACCAGACAGGCGCTCCGGTTCATCATCAGCTAAACACTGGACGGTAGATTTATTTTTCTCTACACACATTCATGGCTAACTAATCTTGAGGGGTAAAAAGAAAGGTAACAGGACTCTTACACTGAATCTGGTGTGGACAGTCTTACACTGAATATTCGTGTACACATCCCTACACTGAATTGGTCCACACATTCTTCCACTAGTCACTATTCCTAGTTACAGGGATTGAATTGTGATACCCTCAAACTAAAATCAAGGTGCTGCAACAGCCTAAATAAACGAAACAAGGCGCACGGCACGGGGAAGTCCTCTTCGTAGCAGAATCTGCATCTAACGAGGAAACTCTGATGAAGATGCCATCTCTTGCTCTGAATTTTCTGTAGACATTCTTACACTGAATTTATCAACACATTCTTCTACTACTATCCAGTTAGTACAAAGTTGAGTCATTTATTTTGGGACGGAGGGAGTGCTTACTAGTCACAGGGATTGAATGCTAAAATCAAGGTACTGCAAGAATCTACCATCTAACGAGGAAACTCTGATGAAGCTGCCATCTCTTGCTCCATGGAGTAGCACCTCGTGAGAGCCTGTGACGCCGGATTATCAGCGACAAAGCCAAGCTCAACATTCTTGGCCATGGCCACAGAAGTAGATCTGGACTTCACTGGAGTTGACAACAACGGCTTGGTGTCGCCGACCCTTCGCAGCTCCTGTTCGTGTGCTCTAGCAGGCAGCCTCCTAGCTCGCAGAAGCTGCAGCCTTAACTCCACCTCTTTCATCTTAGGTCTCTGTCCGCCTCTAGTCCTCAAGCACATCGCAGCGACCGACGCGATCTCGTCGATCTCGCTCTGGCTGGCCTCCTCCACAACTTGAGAATCAATTATATCCATGACAATTTCGTCTTTCAGCCGTCCAAGGAAGTAATGACACAAGCTCTGTTTCTCACCAAGGCTGTTGAGAAAAATTGGCTTCTTCCTTGTTAAGAGCTCGACGAGTATCACGCCGAAGCTGTAGACGTCGCTCTTCTCGGTGAGCTGCCCAGTGTAGTAGTACTCCGGGTCTAGGTACCCGAACGTCCCCTGCACGATGGTGACCACGTGAGTCTGGTCGATGGAGATGGACCTGGAGGCGCCAAAGTCCGAGACCTTGGTAGTGAAAGTGTCATCCAAGAGTATGTTGGCAGATTTCACATCCCTGTGGAAGATCGGCATCGCGGCGGACGAGTGGAGGTAGGCAAGCGCCCCTGCAGCCTCCAGAGCAACCCTGATACGATCGTCCCACGCCAGCGGGCATTTGGCGCCCTGGTCGCCGTGGAGGAGGTCATGGAGCATGCCGTTGGAGATGAACTCGTACACGAGAAGCGGCACCTCGGACTCAAGGCAGCACCCAAAGAGCTTCACCACGTTGCGGTGGATGATCTGGGACAGGATGGACACCTCGTTGACGAACTGGTCGATCTCGCTCTGCTCCACCATCTTGGACTTCTTGATGGCCACCACCCGCTGGTCGGATAAAATCCCCTTGTAGACGGTGCCATGGCCTCCATGCCCGAGCACACGCGTCGAGTCAAAGTTGTTGGTTGCTTTCTCCAGCTCTTCCAAGGAAAATATCCTTGTGCTGTGAGTGACGCTTTCACTGGTGGATGAGATCAGCTGCTCCAGGAGCAGGCCTTTGTTTTTTCTGAAGAACGCCCTTCGGATTTTCCTTTGAGCGCCTCTCTTCCATCTCCTCACCAGTACAATCGCACCCAGTGCAAGAGCTAGCACTCCAAAACCACTGCCAATCCCAGCAGAAACTCCTGCAAGAGTAATTGCAACAGATGAAGATTTGTTTTATTTTTCTGACAATGGGAATTCACAAGACAGCGAACAGCACTGAAATACCCAAAATAAGATTTTGCCGCTTATTGGGATTGCACTGTTCTCCTACAGGATCAAAAGATGTAGCGTGAGGGCAACAACGGAAGCTTCCTTTCAGGTTATAGCATACCCCATTACAGTTACTGGGTATCAGGCACTCGTCAATATCTGCAGATAGAATGCTAAGATGTAAGCTTGAGACGGAGGGAGTACTACTAACTAAACACTCTTATTTGTGGTCCTATTTGTTTTCTACTGATAGTGTCAAAAAACGTCTTCTATTATGAGACGGAGGGAGTACTAACTAAACACTCCTTAATATCTGCAAACAACATGCCATGAAATTCAATGGATAACATGTCACTTTTCTCGGAAATTTCATGTTAAATCTCTGTATGTTTGCTGCATACCATAAACAGAATCCACTGACTACAGGAACACATACCTGTGCATCCATTTTGGACATAAGGATTTCCTTCAAAGCCAGGAGAGCACTTGCATCGATAACCAATATAGAGTTTTCCATGTGTGACACCAATACACTCACTATTCGCACCACGGCATGCATATGCGCTGTCGTTTTTTGCATTTTCACATGTCTGATTGGCCGCAGACCACCTCCAGACACCAAATTCCTCAGATAAATCAGACTTATCCAATCCATATACTAGTTGCTGACCAAAATATCCAGAGCCACGATAGTATATTGATAAATAATTCATGTTGGCATCTTCAAACTCTGAAAGCTTATTAACATATAGGAGTCCATCATCTAATGAAATATTTGTCACTTCATACTTCACAGGTGGTCTGCCAATAAGAGTGCGATTGGATGCGCAATTCAGTTGAAATCTCCTTGTAGCATAACACCCTGGTTCGAACCCAAAAGGGAAAGGAATGTTTGTGCTGCCGCATGATCTAGAACAGTTCGTTTTGGGGGTAGGATTATACTCTGTTTCAGTGTAGAAATATCAATGACCAAACATATGTAATGAGATAACAATCAATGAAAAAATGAAGCACTTTATACACCATTTGTTGTTCAAGTCCCTGATTATCATTTCCAGAATGTTCTTACAACATTCACAGTACATTAAAAAACATTATTCATATACTTGGATGAGCAAACAAATGAAAAAAATTAGGTGTGGAAGGAGGGTGAGTACCTTGTTTGCAATCATCAAGAATGTAGGGATTACCATCATCAGAACTGCCAGAGCAGGTACAGGAGTAGCCTCCATTTGTCACATTCACACACTTGCTACTGCCACAGGCATACCGTGTCTTATCATCCGACCGAGCTATCGCACAAGTGGGTTTATCCGTGATCACAGTTGAGAGGTACGCAGAGGAAGCACCAACAGTGCTCTGATTTACCTTATCAGACAACAGGTCCGCAATACTAAAGATATACGGGCGGAATGACAAGAAAGCCTTGATTGTGATATTAGCAAAAGGCTGTGGTACCGTCTCGTTGTTCTTCACGATGGTCACCCTAAACCCTCGGAACGCCACGGGGAAAGTGACGGTGCAGCAGCCCATGCCGTTGCAGATCCCTCCACCTTCCGTCACGAGGAGCAAGCTCGCCATGGAAGCGCACTTAATCGTGCAGTGGCCAACGAGGTCACCCGTGTCAGGATGGTACAGGTAGACCCCGACGCCGCAGCCGAGGAACCCTAGGTAGTTGTAGGTCGCGATGTTGAGGTTTCTCCCTGGAGACTCCCAGGACAGGTTGTAGGTGGCAACACCCGGCACCATGGGGATGGTGTACATGATGGAGGCAAGGACGGTTCCTGAAGGCAAGAGGCCGATCACCTGGGTGGTGGTGTTGCCTAGGAAGAGCTTGGGAGGCTTGGTGGTGGTCTCGCAGGTGAGGTCGAAGCCTCGCCGGAAGCAGCCTGGCCCGACGCCGAAGGGGTAGGAGATGCTCACATCCCCACAGGTTTTGGGGCAGTGCGCGAGGCTAGGGGCAGATGGAGGACCAGGGGCTGCAGACGCCGCCTTGATGTTCATGGCAGTGGGTGCCAAGCTCCACAACCACACCAACAACAGCACCAGCCGCATGCTGGCTAACAGAATTTTGTTTGTAGAACCCAAAAGGTGGGAGAGAACAGAGCACCCTCCCTGTTGTGTATGAGAATCCTATCAGAGATGTGATTTGCAGAGCAACTGGAAGACTTCACCGCTCTCTCTCTCTCGTGGGAACTCCAGAAGACTTTCGTGCATATAATAAGTTCTACTGGACACGAGGCGAAGCACGTCATGATAGATTTTGTCAAAAAAGAGAATACAGAGTTCCACCTGGTCATGAATTGGTGGTGTGCGTGCGTGCCATACATCAACATCTTGAATACAGGTTTGCTGACTTGTGTGGTCATGAATTGGTGGTGTGCATGCGTGCCATACATCAACATCTTGAATACAGGTTTGCTGACTTGTGCGGTCTTGTGCAAGACTTGCTGACTCTGTTTTCTCCTGGAATCCCATCATGTGTGAACTGACAATATTCATACAATTCTCGTCAACACAATGCATCAATGGAGGACGGAATGCCACCTGTGCTCGGGTGACGCAGGGAACAAGCTTGGGCAAGACTCATGTGACTTGAGCTAGTAGTTGACAGCCACTGGTGCAGAGGAAGGCAAGATTTATACGTCGCCGGCCCGGTTGCGAGAGCGCCTAAATGTAGTCAATTCGGTCAATTCAGAAGCATCAAAGCTGTGTTCATAGTTTCATACCCATACCGTGTGTGATATGTGAACTTGTAATTGATCCTAGAAAAGATCCAACAAACTAAAGGGCCTGTTGAGTTGCGGCTCAGGGAGTCAGTCAGTCCCACGGCCACAGGAGGGCTGTTCCTTGCACACATAACATACGGTTTCACAATTCACACGGGGAAATGAGGAAGATGACACCATCGGAGAGAATTACCTGTGGCGGAGAAGATGCGGATGGTCATCGGAGAAGGCGTCGGTCGCTGCTTGCTTGCGCCATCGCGGAGAGCGAACGAGCAAGGCAACACGCGCCCCGGCCGTCGCTGCTCCCGGACGGCCCCGTTGTTCGGGAAGCCACCGTTGCGGACGGAGGCAGTACACCGATCGAGCCGCACCGACCTGAGTGAGGGGAGGCAGGTCGAGCAGCTCAGGGTGCTCCGAGCGGGAGAGGAGGCCAACCGCTAACCCGGACGCGCGGCTACCACCGGGGGAGGAGGGGGAGAGGGGGATCTGCGGCTCGCCGCCGGTGGTCCTGCCCGCCCGCGAGCTGCTCGGCGGAATGCGCACGCGCTCTCTCTCCACCTCGGTCCCTCCCGTCCGTCGTCTTGGTCGCGACCACGTGGGCCCACAAACGTTCTTTCTTGCTTTCTAGTAGGCCGGATGTCCATGCGGCAAGCGCAAGGAAAAAAACGAATCAATTTGTTCTAAACAATATCCGTACTACTCCCTTCGTTTATTTTTTTTCGAGAAAATTTCCGATTTATTCATCTTCAATCATGACAAGTACAACGAATACCAGAAATAATAGAAATTACATCTAGATCCATAAACCACCTAGCGACAACTACCAGCAATGAAGCGAGCCGAAGACGCGCGGCCGTCATCGCCCCTCCCTCGCCGGAATCTGGCATAACTTGTTGTAGTAGACAGTCGGGAAGTCGTTGTGATAAGGCCCCATAGGACTAGCACCTAGACTCGTTTAGCAATCGTCATCGAAAGGATTCAACCCGAAGACACACGAACATAGACCAACAATAACCAGATCCGAGCAAATCCACCAAGGATAGATCCGCCGGAGACACACTTCACACGTCCACCAACGATGCTAGACACATCACCGAAATGGGGCTAGGCGGGGAGACCTTTATTCCATCTTCAGGGAGCCGTCGCCGTCTCGCTAAAGAGATTGAGCACGACACAAACCCTAACAAATCTTAAAGGAGCAACTAATAACAGAGCCCTCCTGTCGGCCCTTACCAGGATCCACCGCACCCATATGGCCTTAAAGCCACCGGAGACGGGGCAAACCTGCAGCGGAGCCGGTGAAAAGCACAAACCCTAGTATTTTGGAGGAGGATGCATCGGCTGGTATGGGCGGAACTTAGAATTTTCCAACAACCACTTGGTGGCAAAATTTCGTGTTTTGACCCTTTTTGGATACAAATTCAGGATTTGACCCCTGTTTGAAAAAAAATCGGGATTTGATCATTTTCCTACCGCCACTGGCTCTGGCGGTAGGGTTAGACAGCCTACCGCCACGGGCCTTGGCGGTAGGGTGCGACGGAGGGGGATGGCGCCGTTTGCCTATACTGACGTGGATAAGCACCCTACTGCCGCCTCTCCTGGCGGTAGGCTATCTAAACCTACCGCCAGAGAGACTGACGGTAGGGTGTGGCTGGGTTTTGCCGTAAACCCTTCTGTAACGAAATATGCGGGGGCCTTGGCGGTAGGTTCACCCTACCGCCAGGAGGGCTGGTGGTAGGCTGTGTGACCCTACCGTCAGGGACCTTGGCGGTAGGGTCCTGTGTTTTTTTTTAAGTTCATTTGCTTGCTTCTTTTCAAATTCAATATGACAGCAATATGACAGCAAGTTTCACAAAATATGACAGCAATATCACAGATCTTAAACAATTAAACTTGGGCACCACATACACATTAACAAAACTTCAAGTGCATAGAACATTTCAAACGAACTTCAACTAATTAGTAATTGGAGTTCCACATAGGTTCACAAATAGCAAATACATAGATCCACATATAGCAAACTCATAGTTCCACGTAGTTTCACAACCACTAGAAAAGTTCAACCAAACGAAGTTCAAACACATAGACAACCCAACTACAAGTTCAACCAACTATCGAAGAGCATAATCATTTGCTCCTTCCCCTCTTGGAGGTACGGTCCTCGTTACTCTTTGAACGAGTCTCGGTCTTCTTCTTGGGCCGTCGAGGGAGAGGTCTCTGGAAAGGGTCCGGACTCAGCAAATTCTTCTTCTTTGAAGGCCTCTTCGGCATCTCAGGTGGTTGAGATGATTGGGTTGGTGGAGGTCCATAATCTTCATCGTACTCCTCCTCCCCGTTGCCCTCATCATCCTCATCCTCCTCCGCCCCTTCTTCATATGTGGCCTCCTCCTCCTCCTCTTCCTCCTCCTCCTCAACCAACCTAGACGACGAGGGAACATGGCTCGATGAGCCGATGTGACCCTGTGTGGCTGTAGGTTGATACGCTTCAACCGACCCAGCTCCAGCACAGCCAAGCAGGCCTACCAGCTTGCGACAACGCTTCACGAGCTTCTGCACTCACAATGAAACAAGGGCATATTAAGTATCAGATTTATGATTGCAAGTGAACCAGATGCATCTATTCCGAGGAGGCTGAAGTTGTACCTTCATCGCCCCCCTCATATTGTTCTCAGACTCTACGCCTCTGGGGGTATCACCTAGTGCATCTGAGGTTTCAAAGATGCATCTGTTCAGCTCACCTGACTGCAAAGGCATAAGTCGGTCACGATGATGAATATTATAATTTAAAAGCATAAGTTTGAACGGACTTACCACTCTGTTGATGAGGGGGGTGCAAACTCCCTAAATCCACTGTACATGTCTCTGATGCCGGTCTGGTATGCCTCTTCCTCGGGGTCATCCCTCTCCAGCTCCGTGATGTCTTCCGCCCTCCACCGAGGCCTGAGACGAAAACGGTGCTTCTGGCCATCATCGTACCACCTCATGTGTCGGCCCTCGTAATCATCCTAGTACGGGTCCCTGTTTAAGGAACATTTCATCTATTTCCCTTCTCTCATTCATATGCATATCATTTTCATGGTCTAGCAAGTATTGTTCTAAAGGATCATTAGGAGGCACGGCAATAGAAGCAAGACCAATAATTTCATCCTTACTGGGTGGTTCTTTTTCAAGGGGTTGTCTACGGAATTTAGCAAAGTTAAATTCATGAGACACATCTCCTAACCCCATAGTAACAATATCTTTCATGCAGTCTATCTTGGTATTAATAGTATTCAAGAAGGGTCTACCAAATATAATGGGACATAATTCATCTTGTGGGGAACTGAGAACTAGAAAATCAGCAAGGTATTTAACCTTCCCACATAAGACTTCAATATCTCTAACAATCCCAACTGGTGAAAGAGTGTCTCTATTAGCAAGCTTAATAGTAACATCAATCCCTTCTAGCTCAACAGGTGCAATATCATGCATAATTTCTCGATATAAATCAAGAGGGATAATACTCGTACTAGCGCCTACATCACATAAACCATGATAGCAATGATCTCCTATCTTAACAGAGATAACATGCAAGCCTACAATAGGTCTATGTTTATTCTTAGCATTGGGTTTGGCTATTCTAGCAGACTCTTCTTGGAGGTAAATAACATGTCCATCTAAATCTTCTACAAGAGATCTTTAACCATAGCAACACTAGGTTCAACTTTAATTTGCTCAGAGGGTGTATGTGTTCTAGTATTACTCTTACGAACTACAGTTGAAGCTTGAGCATGATCCTTTATCCTAACAGGGAAAGGTGGTTTCTCAATATAAGCAGTAGGAATAACAGGATCAACATTATAAGTGATAGTCTTTTCTTCAACTTTAGCAGGTTCAACTACTTTTACTTCAATAGGGGGGGTGGTATTTAAACCACTTCTCCTTCGAGAGATCAACATGAGTAGCAAAAGATTCACAGAAAGAAGCTACTATCTCAGAGTCAAGTCCATATTTAGTGCTAAACTCACGGAAAACATCGGTATCCATAAAAGCTTTAACACAATCAAACTTAGGGGTCATACCTGACTCCTTACCTTCATCGAGATCCCAATCTTCAGAGTTGCGTTTAATTCTTTCCAATAAATCCCATTTGAATTCAATAGTCTTCATCATAAAAGAACCAGAACAAGAGGTGTCGAGTATGGAGCGATTATTAAGAGAAAACCGAGCATAAAAATTTTGAATGATCATTTCTCTTGAGATCTCATGATTGGGGCATGAATATAACATTGACTTAAGCCTCCCCCAAGCTTGAGCGATGCTTTCTCCTTCGCGAGGCCAGAAATTATAAATATAATTGCAATCACGATGAACCTGGTGCATAGGGTAGAACTTCTAATGAAATTCCAACTTCAAACGATTATAGTTCCATGATCCCATATCATCACATAGCCTAAACCATGTCAATGCATCTCCCTTCAAAGGTAAAGGGAAGACCTTCTTCTTGATAACATCCTCGGGCATACCTGCAAGCTTAAACAATCCACAAACTTCATCCACATAGATTAGATGTAAATCGGGATGCAGTGTTTCGTCTCCTGTAAAAGGATTTTCAAGCAGTTTCTCTATCATACCCGTAGGAATTTCAAAGCAAACATTTTCAATAGGTGCAGTAGGTTGAGGAGCAACTCTTTGCTCTTCTGGTCGGGGTGAAGATACCCCGAACAAGCCCCTCAAAGGATTTTGAGCCATAATAACAAGTGACAATAAATTTCAGCACACTATATAATTTTTTCCTTACCAAATTCCACTTACCAAAGGCGCTTCACTCCCCGGCAACAGCGCCAGAAAAGAGTCTTGATGACCCACAAATGTAGGGGATCTATCGTAGTCCTTTCGATAAGTAAGAGTGTCGAACCCAACGAGGAGCAGAAGGAAATGATAGGCAGTTTTCAGTAAGGTATTTTCTGCAAGCACTGAAATTATAAGTAACAGATAGTTTTGTGATAAGGTAATTGGTAGCAAGTGACAAAAGGTAAAAGTAAATAAGGTGCAGCAAGGTGGCCCAATCCTTTTTGTAGCAAAGGACAAGCCTGGACAAACTCTTATATAAAGGAAAGCGCTCCCGAGGACACATGGGAATTATCGTCGAGCTAGTTTTCATCATGATCATCTGATTCGCGTTCGGTACTTTGATAATTTGGTATGTGGGTGGACCGGTGCTTGGGTGTTGTCCTTACTTGGACAAGCCTCCCACTTATGATTAACCTCTAATGCAAGCATCCGCAACTACAAAAGAAGTATTAAGGTAAACCTAACCATAGCCTAAAACATATATATGGATCCAAATCAGTCCCTTACGAAGCAACGCATAAACTAGGGTTTAAGCTTCTGTCACTCTAGCAACCCATCATCTACTTATTACTTCCTAATGCCTTCCTCTAGGCCCAAATAATGGTGAAATGTCATGTAGTCGACGTTCACATGACACCACTAGAGGAGAGACAACATACATCTCATCAAAATATCGAACGAAGACCAAATTCACATGACTACTAATATCAAGACTTCTCCCATGTCCTCAGGAACAAAAGTAACTACTCACAAGACATAATATTGTTCATGATCAGAGGGGTATTAATATGCATAATGGATACGAACATATGATCTTCCACCAAATAAACCAACTAGCATCAACTACAAGGAGTAATCAACACTACCAGCAACCCACGGGTACCAATCTGAGGTTTGGGTACAAAGATTGGATACAAGAGATGAACTAGGGTTTGAGAGGAGATGGTGCTGGTGAAGATGTTGATGAAGATAGCCCTCCCCAAGATGGGAGAGTTGTTGGTGATGACGACGGTGACGATTTCCCCCTCCCTGAGGGAAGTATCCTCGGCAGAACAGCTCTGCCGGAGCCCTATATTGGTTTCTGCCTCGGTTCCGCCTCGAGACGGCGGCGTCTGGTCCCGAAAGCCTCCTTATGATTTTTCCAGGTCAAAACACCTCATATAGGAGAAGATGGGCATCGGGGGACCCTTGGTGGGCCCACGAGACAGGGGGGCGCGCCCTGGGCAGGTGGGCGCGCCCCCACCCTCGTGGAGAGCCGGTGGCCCCCCTCGTGAACTTCTTTCGCCAGATATTTTTTATATTTACTAAAACGGAGTTCTGTTGAGTTTCGGGGCTTTTGGAGTTGTGCATAATAGGTTTCCAGAGTTTGCTCCTTTTCCAGCCCAGAATTCCAGCTGCCGGCATTCTCCCTCTTCATGTAAACCTTGTAAAATAAGAGAGAAAATGCATAAGTATTGTGACAAAACAAGTAATAACAACCCATAGTGCAATAAATATCAACATATAAGCATGATGCAGAATGGACATATCACCAATTCAAATTGAAATTGAACACCTTAACAAAAAAAATTGGAGACGGAAGAAACCATCTATAACCATGCATGTTCATTGGCGAGAGTGGGAAGAAGGATAAATGGAAAGACTGATAAGATGCCATGTTCAAATAAAGGACATGGACCTATACTTGAATTTGAATCTGAATTTGAAATCTCGCTGTTTAAGGCCAACTCCACCGCGCGACACCATCTTGTCCGGGTGCGTCCGTTTGGGGTAGAACGAACGAATGGCGCGACCCAGCGCGTGGCCCCAAACGGACAAATGTTCGGATTCCGTCCATTTTGGATCCATCCCCGGCCCAAACTTGCGCCGAGTTTGGGGTGAAACGGACATCGCGCGGACGGGCTCGTCGCACGCCCTTGTCCCCCCATGGCCCGCTTGTCGGGGACAGTAGCCGCCCTTCTCTTCCAACCCCTCTCCCGCCCTTGCCCCGCCACCGGCGCCGCCGCTATTCTCCGACCGCCTCCTCACCGCGCAGCCCCCCGACCGTCCATACCAACCCTCGCCTGGACATGTCCGCCACCACGCCCGCGCTTTTGCCGTAGTTTTGGCCGTCGATCGGAGGAGGTTTGGCCGTCGCCGTCGCAGCCGGCGGCTGTGGAGATACGACCCCCAGCGACCATGGTAGCTTCGGACGAGTGCTCTAGAGCGGCCAATAGCCGGCCGCCAACCATCCCTGCTGCATCGAGTTGATCATCGCGGCCTCTTTGCCACCACGACCGCAAGGTGTTCAACACTTTGCCCACAAAGGAATGGACAGTGGAGATGAGTCTTTCTTCCACCACTTCATTTGTTCATCGGATGATGAAGATCTTGTGGTGGCTGCACTGGTAGTTCACGACCACATCCAAAGGCAGCTTCCTCGGTACAGGGGGTCACTCCCTAGCCGTGCTCCCAACCTGAACCGCAATAGGGAGAGAGAGGCCACGCCCTACTCTATGCCGATTACTTTGCGAACACCCCGCTCTTCAGGCGGGATAAATCCCGTCGCCGTTTTAGTATGGCAAGGCATCTGTTCAATCGTATCTGAGAGGGGTGGTTGCTCATGACCCATACTTCGAGTGCAAGATGAATGCCCTTGCAAGCTTGGATTCTCCTCTTACTAGAAATGCACCGCGACCATCCACATGCTTGCATATGGAATTCCAGGTGATCTGGTGGATGAGTATGTGCGGATGAGTGAGACAACATGTTTGATGCCAATGTACAAGTTCTGCCAAGCAGTGATCGAGGTGTTTGGCCCTGAGTACTTGAGGCAGCAACTGCCGCTGACACAGAGAGACTGTTGGCGACCAACACAGCTAGAGGCTTTCCAGGCATGCTTGGCAGCATAGATTGTATGCACTGGGAGTGGAAGAACTGTCCATTTGCTTGGCAGGGCCAGTACAAGGGGCATGTCAAAGCGTGCACTGTCATATTAGAAGCGGTGGCTTCGCAGGTGTTGGGGAACGTAGTATTTTAAAATTTTCCTACGATCACGCAAGATCTATCTACCAGATGCATAGAAACGAGAGGGAAGAGTGTGTCTACGTACCCTCATAGACCGGAAGCGGAAGCATCAAGTGACGCGGTTGATGTAGTCGAACTTCTTCGCGATTCAACCGATCAAGCACCGAACGTACGGCACCTCCGCGTTCAGCACACGTTCAGCTTGATGACGTCCCACGAGCTCTTGATCCAGTTGAGCTTCACGGGAGAGTTTCGTCAGCACGACGGCGTGGTGACGGATATGATGTATTTACCGGCGCAGGGCTTCGCCTAAGCACTGCAACGGTATGACCGATGTGTGTTTCTGTGGAGGGGGCACCGCACACGGCTGGAACAATTCAACTTGTGTGTCTTTGGGTGCCCCCCTGCCCCCGTATATAAAGGAGCAAGAGGGGAGGGCCGGCCGGCCTCCTATGGTGCGGCTAGGGCAATCCTACTAGGAATAGGATTGCAATCCTATTCCTAGTAGGAGTCCACCAAGAAGGAAGAGAGGAAAGGAAAAGAGGGAGAGGTGGCGCCCCCCAATCCTAGTCCAACTAGGATCCCTAGGTGGGGCGCCGGCCAGCCTCTATGGGCTGCCTCTCTCCTTTCCTCAAGGCCCACTATGGATCATCCCCCCTCGTAGGGGGTTCCGGTAACCCCCTCCGGCAATCCAGTTAAATCCGAAACTTTTCCGGAACACTTCCGGTGTCCGAATATAGTCGTCCAATATATCAATCTTTATGTCTCGGACATTCCGAGACTCCTCGTCATGTCCGTGATCTCATCCGGGACTCTGAACTACCTTCGGTACATCAAAACTCATAAACTCATAATACCGATCGTCATCAAACGTTAAGCGTGCGGACCCTACGGGTTCGAGAACTATGTAGACATGACCGAGACTCATCTCCGATCAATAACCAATAGCGGAACCTGGATGTTCATATTGGCTCCTACATATTCTACGAAGATCTTTTATCGGTCAAAACCGCATAACAACATACGTTGTTCCTTTTGTCATCGGTATGTTACTTGCCCAAGATTCGATCGTCGGTATCTCCATACCTAGTTCAATCTTGTTATTGGTAAGTCTCTTTACTCGTTCCGTAACACATCATCTCGTGACTAACTCATTAGTCTTTTGCTTGCAAGGCTTATTGTGATGTGTGTTACCGAGAGGGCCCAGAGATACCTCTCCGACACTTGGAGTGACAAATCCTAATCTTGATCAATGCCAACACCACGGATACTTTCGGAGACACCTGTAGAGCATCTTTATGATCACCCAGTTACGTTGTGATGTTTGATAGCACACAAGGTGTTCCTACGGTATTCGGGAGTTGCATAATCTCATAGTCATAGGAACATGTATAAGTCATGAAGAAAGCAATAGCAGTAAAACTAAACGATCATAGTGCTATGCTAACGGATGGGTCTTGTCCATCACATCATTCTCCTAATGATGTGATCCCGTTGATCAAATGACAACTCATGTCTATGGCTAGGAAACATAACCATCTTTGATCAATGAGCTAGTCTAGTAGAGGCATACTAGGGACATACTGTTTTGTCTATGTATCCACACATGTACTAAGTTTCCGGTTAATACAATTCTAGCATGAATAAAAGACATTTATCATGATATAAGGAAATACAAATAACATCTTTATTATTGCCTCTAGGGCATATTTCCTTCAGTCTCCCACTTGAACTAGAGTCAATAATCTAGATTACAAAGTGATGATCCTCACACCCATGGAGTCCTGGTGCTGATCATATTTTGCCCGTGGAAGAGGCATAGTCAATGGGTCTGCAACATTCAGATCCGTATGTATTTCGCAAATTTCTATGTCTACAATGCTCTGCATAGAGCTACTCTAGCTAATTGCTCCCACTTTCAATACGCATCCAGATTGATACTTAGAGTCATCTGGATTTAGTGTCAAAGCTTGCATCGGCGTAACCCTTTACGACGAACTCTTTATCACCTCCATAATCGAGAAACATTTCCTTAGTCATCCAGTTACTAAGGATAATTTTGACCGATGTACTGTGATCTACTCCTGGATCACTATTGTACCCCCTTGACAAACTCATGGCAAGGTACACAACATGTTTGGTACACAGCATGGCATACTTTATAGAACCTATGGCTGAGGCATAGGGAATGACTTTCATTCTCTCTATATTTTTCTGCCGTGGTCTGGCTTTGAGTCTTACTCAACTTCACACCTTACAAGTCAGGCAAGAACTCCTTCTTTGATTGATCCATTTTGAACTACTTCAAAATCTTATCAAGGTATGTACTCATCGAAAGTCTTATCAAGCGTCTTGATCTATCTCTATAGATCTTGATTCCCAATATGTAAGCAGCTTCACCAAGGTCTTTCTTTTGAAAAACTCCTTTCAAACACTCCTTTATGCTTTCCAGAAAATTCTACATCATTTCCGATTGACAATATGTCATTCACATATACTTATCAGAAAGGTTGTAGTGCTCCCACTCACTTCTTGTAAATACAGGCTTCACCGCAAGTCTGTATAAATCTATATGCTTTGATCAACTTATCAAAGCGTATATTCCAACTCCGAGATGCTTGCACCAGTCCATAGATGGATCGCTGGAGCATGCACATTTTGTTAGCACCTTTAGGATTGACAAAACCTTCGGGTTGCATTATATACAAGTCTTCTTTAATAAACCCATTAAAGAATGCAGTTTTGTTATCCATTTGCCAGATTTCATAAAATGCGGCAATTGCTAACATGATTCGGACAGACTTAAGCATCGCTACGGGTGAGAAAGTCTCATCGTAGTCAACTCCTTGAACTTGTCGAAACCCTTTCGCAACAAGTCGAGCTTTGTAAACAGTAACATTACCGTCTGCGTCGGTCTTCCTCTTGAAGATCCGTTTATTTTGATGGCTTGCCGATCATCGGGCAAGTCAACCAAAGTCCATACTTTGTTCTCATACATGGATCCCATCTCAAATTTTATGGCCTCAAGCCATTTTGCGGAATCTGGGCTCATCATCGCTTCCTCATAGTTCGTAGGTTCATCATGGTCCAGTAACATGACTTCCAGAACCGGGTTGTCGTACCACTTTGATGTGGAACGAACTCTGGTTGATCTACGAAGTTCAGCAGAAATTTGATCTGAAGTTTCATGATCATCATCATTAGCTTCCTCACTAATTGTGTAGGAATCACTGGAACTAGTTTCTGTGATGTTCCACTTTCCAATTCGGGAGAAGGTACAATTACCTCATCAAGTTCTACTTTCCTCCCACTCACTTCTTTCGAGAGAAACTCCTTCTCTAGAATGGATCCACTCTTAGCAACAAAGACCTTGCCTTTGGATCTGTGATAGAAGGTGTACCCAACAATTTCTTTTGGGTATCCTATGAAGATTTACTTCTCCGATTTGGGTTCGAGCTTATCATGCTGAAATTTTTTCACATAAGCATCGCAGTCCCAAACTTAAAGAAATGACAGCTTAGGTTTCTCGTCAAACCACAGTTCATACGGTGTCATCTCCACGGATTTAGATGGTGCCCTATTTAACGTGAATGTAGCTGTTTCTAATGCATAACCCCAAAAGCGATAGTGGTAGATCGGTAAGAGACATCATCGATCGCACCATATCTAATAAAGTACGGTTATGACACTCGGACACACCATTACACTGTGGTGTTCCAGGTGGCGTGAGTAGTGAAACTATTTCACATTGTTTTTACTGAAGGCCAAACTCGCTAACTCAAATATTTTACCTCTACGATCATATCGTAGAAACTCTTATTTTCTTGTTACGATGATTCTCCACTTCACTCTGAAATTCTTTGAACTTTTCAAATGTTTCAGACTTGTGCTTCATTAAGTAGATATACCCATATCTGCTCAAATCATCAGTGAAGGTCAGAAAATAACGATACCCGCCGCGAGCTTCAACACTCATTGGTCCTCATACATCTGTATGTATGATCTCCAACAAATCTGTTGCTCGCTCCATTGTTCCGGAGAACGGAGTTTTAGTCATCTTGCCCATGAGGCATGGTTCGCAAGCACCAAGTGATTCATAATCAAGTGATTCCAAAAGTCCATCACTATGGAGTTTTCTTCATGCGCTTTACACCATTATGACCTAAACGGCAGTGCCACAAATAAGTTGCACTATCATTATTAACCTTGCATCTTTTGGCTTCAATATTATGAATATGTGTATCACTACAATCGAGATCCAACAAACTATTTTCATTGGGTGTATGACCATAGAAGGTTTTATTCATGTAAACAAAACAACAATTATTCTCTAACTTACATGAATAACCGTATTGCAATAAACATGATCAAATCATATTCATGCTCAACACAAACACCAAATAACACTTATTTAGGTTCAACACTAATCCCGAAAGTATAGGGTAGGGATGGAATTCGAGCCGAGTCGAGCCAACTCGGCTCGACTCGCTAGAGCTCGTTACGTTAACGAGCTAGCTCGACTCGACTCATTACTATAACGAGCTCAAATCCAAGATTGGCTCGACTCGTTTAACTCGCGAGCTGACTCATTTAGCTTGTTAAGCTCGTTAAAGATATGAATATAAAACCTCAAATATGATAAAAATGATTATGTATATTTTAAATATACATCACCAAAAAATTGTAATTTCCTTGTAACGCATGAGTCTTTTGGGCGGCTGGGCCTTCAATGGTTGGGCCATGTGTTGTGTGCCTGGGATGCGGGGTGCTGAGTGGCTGATTTTTTTTTCATTGGGAGTGGCTGATCTTTTGTATCGAGCCTAACGAGTTACACGAGTACTCGTGAGATTGGCTCGTTTAACTCGCTTTGTAAACGATCTTAAACTAAAGCTTGGCTCGACTCGTTATTCTTTGAGTTCGAGTCAATTCGAGCCGAGTCACGAGTTACTCGTTTAGCTCGCGAGCTTCGAGCTTTTTTTCCAGCCCTAGTATAGGGAGTGTGCGATGATGATCATATCAATCTTGGAACTGCTTCCAATACACATCGTCACTTTATCCTTTAACTAGTTTATGTTCATTATGCAACTCCCACTTCGAGTTACTACTCTTTAGCAACTGAACCAGTATCAAATACCGAGGGGTTGCTATGAACACTAGTAAAATACACATCAATAATCTGTATATCAAATATACCTTTGTTCACTTTGCCATCCTTCTTATCCGCCAAGTATCTAGGGCAGTTCCACTTCCGGTGACCATTTCCTTTGCAGTAGAAGCACTTAGTTTCAGGCTTGAGTTTAGCTTTGGGTTTCTTCATGGGAGTGACAACTTGCTTGTCATTCTTCTTGAAGTTCCCCTTCTATCCCTTTGCCCTTTACTTGAAACAAGTGGTCTTATTAACCATCAACACTTGATGTTCTTTCTTGATTTCTACCTTCGCCGATTTCAGCATAGCGAAGAGCTCGGGAATTACCTTCGTCATCCCTTGCATATTATAGTTCATCACGAAGTTCTACTAACTTGATGATAGTGACTAGAGAACTTTGTCAATTACTATCTTATCTGAAAGATTAACTCCCACTTGATTCAAGTAATTGTAGTACCCAGACAATCTGAGCACATGCTCACTGGTTGAGCTATTCTCCTCCATCTTGTAGGCAAAGTACTGTCAGAAGTCTTATACCTCTCGACACGGGCATGAGTATGAAATACTAATTTCAACTCTTGGAACATCTCATATGCTCCGTGTCGTTCAAAACGTTTTTGAAGTCCCGGTTATAAGCCGTAAAGCATGGTGCACTAAACTATCAAGTAGTCATCATACCGAGCTTTTGTCAAAACGTTCATAACGTCTACATCTGCTCCTGCAATAGGTCTGTCACCTAGCGGTGCTTCAAGGACATATTTCTCTGTGCAGCAATGAGGATAATCCTCAGATCACGGAACAATTCCGCATCATTGCTACTAACATCTTTCAACTTAGTTTTCTCTAGGAACATATACAAAATAAACGGGGAGCAACATCGTGAGCTATTGATCTACAACATAGATATGCTAATACTACAAGGACTAAGTTCATGATAAATTAAAGTTCAATTTAATCATATTAATTAAAGAACTCCCACTTAGATAGACATCCCTCCGGTCATCTAAATGATCATGTGATCCAAATCAACTAAACCATGTCCGATCATCACGTGAGATGGAGTAGTTTCAATGGTGAACATCTTATGTTGATCATATCTACTATATGATTCACGCTCGACCTTTTGGTCTCCAGTGTTCCGAGGCCATATCTGCATATGCTAGGCTCGTCAAGTTTAACCGAGTATTCTGCGTGTGCAAAAATGGCTTACACCCGTTGTATTTGAACGTAGAGCTTATCACACCCGATCATCACGTGGTGTCTCGGCACGACGAACTTTCGCAACGGTGCATACTCAGGGAGAACACTTATACCTTGAAATTTAGCAAGGGATCATCTTATAATGCTACCGTCGGTCTAAGCAAAATAAGAAGCATAATAAGATAAACATCACATGCAATCAAAATATGTGATATGATATGGCCATCATCATCTTGTGCTTTTGATCTCCATCTCCAAAGCACCGTCATGATCACCTTCGTCACCGGCGCGACACCTTGATCTCCATCGTAGCATTGTTGTCGTCTCGCCAACTATTGCTTCTACGACTATCGCTACCGCTTAGTGATAAAGTAAAGCAATTACATGGCGATTGCATTTCATACAATAAAGCGACAACCATATGGCTCCTGCCAGTTGCCGATAACATTACAAAACATGATCATCTCATACAAAACCATATAACTCATCATAACTTGACCATATCACATCACAACATGCCCTGCAAAAACAAATTAGACGTCCTCTACTTTGTTGTTGCAAGTTTTACGTGGCTGCTACGGGCTTAGCAAGAACCGTTCTTACCTACGCATACAAAACCACAACGATGTTTCGTCAAGTATGTGCTGTTTTAACCTTCACAAGGACCAGGCGTAGCCACACTTGATTCAGCTAAAGTGAGAGAGACAGACACCAGCCAGTCACCTTTAAGCAACGAGTGCTCTTAACGGTGAAACCAGTCTCGCGTAAGCGTACGCGTAATGTCGGTCCGGGCCGCTTCATCTCACAATACCGCCGAAGCAAAGTATGACATGCTGGTAAGCAGTATGACTAGTATCGCCCACAACTCATTGTGTTCTACTCGTGCATATCATCTACGCATAGACCTGGCTCATGATGCCACTGTTGGGGAACGTAGTATTTTAAAATTTTCCTACGATCACGCAAGATCTATCTACCAGATGCATAGCAACGAGAGGGAAGAGTGTGTCTACGTACCCTCGTAGACCGGAAGCGGAAGCGTCAAGTGACGCGGTTGATGTAGTCGAACTTCTTCGCGATTCAACCGATCAAGCACCGAACGTACGGCACCTCCGCGTTCAGCACACGTTCAGCTTGATGACGTCCCACGAGCTCTTGATCCAGTTGAGCTTCACGGGAGAGTTTCGTCAGCACGACGGCGTGGTGACGGATATGATGTATTTACCGGCGCAGGGTTTCGCCTAAGCACTGCAACAGTATGACCGAGGTGTGTTTCTGTGGAGGGGGGCACCGCACACGGCTGGAACAATTCAACTTGTGTGCCTTTGGGTGCCCCCTGCCCCCATATATAAAGGAGCAAGAGGGGAGGGCCGGCCGGCCTCCTATGGTGCGGCTAGGGCAATCCTACTAGGAATAGGATTGCAATCCTATTCCTAGTAGGAGTCCACCAAGAAGGAAGAGAGGGAAAGGAAAAGAGGGAGAGGTGGCGCCCCCCAATCCTAGTCCAACTAGGATCCCTAGGTGGGGCGCCGGCCAGCCTCTATGGGCTGCGTCTCTCCTTTCCTCAAGGCCCACTATGGACCATCCCCCCTCGTAGGGGGTTCCGGTAACCCCCTCCGGCAATCCAGTTAAATCCGAAACTTTTCCGGAACACTTCCGGTGTCCGAATATAGTCGTCCAATATATCAATCTTTATGTCTCGGACATTCCAAGACTCCTCATCATGTGCGTGATCTCATCCGGGACTCCGAACTACCTTCGGTACATCAAAACTCATAAACTCATAATACCGATCGTCATCAAACGTTAAGCGTGCGGACCCTGCGGGTTCGAGAACTATGTAGACATGACCGAGACTCATCTCCGGTCAATAACCAATAGCGGAACCTGGATGTTCATATTGGCTCCTACATATTCTACGAAGATCTTTTATCGGTCAAAACCGCATAACAACATACGTTGTTCCTTTTGTCATCGGTATGTTACTTGCCCGAGATTCGATCGTCGGTATCTCCATACCTAGTTCAATCTCGTTACCGGTAAGTCTCTTTACTCGTTCTATAACACATCATCTCGTGACTAACTCATTATTCTTTTGCTTGCAAGGCTTATTGTGATGTGTGTTACCGAGAGGGCCCAGAGATACCTCTCCGACACTTGGAGTGACAAATCCTAATCTTGATCTATGCCAACACCACGAATACTTTCGGGGACACCTGTAGAGCATCTTTATGATCACCCAGTTACGTTGTGACGTTTGATAGCACACAAGGTGTTCCTACGGTATTCGGGAGTTGCATAATCTCATAGTCATAGGAACATGTATAAGTCATGAAGAAAGCAATAGCAGTAAAACTAAACGATCATAGTGCTATGCTAACGGATGGGTCTTGTCCATCACATCATTCTCCTAATGATGTGATCCCGTTGATCAAATGACAACTCATGTCTATGGCTAGGAAACATAACCATCTTTGATCAATGAGCTAGTCTAGTAGAGGCATACTAGGGACATACTGTTTTGTCTATGTATCCACACATGTACTAAGTTTCCGGTTAATACAATTCTAGCATGAATAAAAGACATTTATCATGATATAAGGAAATACAAATAACATCTTTATTATTGCCTCTAGGGCATATTTCCTTCAGCAGGATCTTTGGATATGGCATTCTTTCTTCGGCATGGCGGGTTCTCACAATGATATCAACGTGCTGCAGCGTTCTCCAGTCTTCGCAAGGCTTGTAGAAGGCCACTTCCCACCTGTCAACTTTGAGATCAACGGCCACCAGTACAACAAGGGATACTATCTAGCTGATGGTATATATCCTCAGTGGTCAACTTTTGTGAAGACAATCTCGAAGCTCCAAGGTGAGAAGAGAAAGAGATTTGCCCAAATGCAAGAGAGTGCTAGAAAGGATGTGGAACGTGCTTTTGGTGTCACTAGTAGAAAACAGGGCATTGGTCCAGCCCATTAGCCCCGGTTCAATCTAGAACCGGGACCAATGGGGGTACTGGACCCGGTTCGTTAGCCCAGGGGGCCGGCCGGGCCACATGGGCCATTGGTCCCGGTTCGTCTGGACCTATTGGTCCCGGTTGGAGCTAAAAACCGGGACCAATGGCTCTTGCTCCTGGCCCACCACTATTAGTCCCGGTTTGTTTTATGAACCGGGACCAAAGGCACCCCTTTAGCCCCGGTTTGTAGCACCAAGCGGGACCAGTGAGTTGCCTATATAAACCCCCTCACTCAAGAGCAGAGCTCACTGCTCTGTTTTTTTTCTGGCCGAGGGGGAGAGGGGTTAGTGGTGCTCTAGCTCACCTCCTATGCACACAACATGTTCGGTGGAATGCCCGAGCCACACTAGTTAAGCTTTTCTCCTCTCGAAGCTCTATTTTCTCCGAGATTTGTCTAGGTTTAGCGGTCCGTCACGTCCCGTCCCCGTCTTCGCCGCCGTCGATCGCCCCCGCCGATCTCGTCACCGGCACCACCGTGGTGAGCCTCTTGTTATGTCCATGCTTTTCTTACTTTTATTATTGCTTTAGATAGATATTTGTCTAATTTTCTTACGTTTATTATTGCTTGTTATTATATAGTGCGATGGTTTTGATATCCGCCCACGTGGGCCCTCGTCCGGTCTACGATTCGGATATGGTATATTATCTTTAATTTATAACTATTTGTTTTAGTGTTTATGATAGTTATGCCGACCAACCTGACATGCATAGATGTTTTATTATGTCTAGGAGGTAGTTGAACCGGAAATTCCAACCGACCCTCTTGTGGAGAGGTTAAATTTAGTTGAAGAGGAAAACATTTCGTTAAAGAAAAAATTGGAAAAAATGGAGGAGGAGAAGATGGAATTGGAGTTGCATGTTGCGGAAGTTATCGATGATCACAAGATCAAGATGGACCCTATTGTCGAGAGGTTAAATTTAGTTGAAGAAGAAAACAAATTCTTGAAGGAAAAAATAAAAAAATTGTGGACGAGAAGATGATATTGGAGTTGCATGTTGCGGATGTCGTCGATGATCACAAGATCAAGATGGATGCAATGCGGTTGAAGATTAAAAAGATTAGAAAATATGCCATTAATACCGAGGCTTGGTATCATTATGTCGTTGGATCAATTGTTACCTTGGTTGCGATTATGATAGCATTTGTTTTCGCGTTGAAATGTTTTACATAGTTTCGATGTGTATGGAGAGCTATATATGTTGTTAGATGAGAACTATATATGTATGTACTTTGGTTTTAATGTGATGATGAACTTTTATCCATTTGGTCACTTAATTATCTATTTATGATGTTCTGTAATGGTTTTTGACACACTTAATTATATATAAATGCACGCAGATGAACCGCCAATGGATGTACGGTGACAGACACACCTCCGAGTACATTAAGGGCGTGCGTGAGTTTCTAAATGTGGCAGAGGCAAACAAGCAGAATGGTTTTATGTGTTGTCCATGCAGTGAATGTGTGAATACGATGTCTTACTCTAACCGAAAAATCCTTCACTCCCACCTGCTTTACAAGGGTTTCATGCCACACTATAATGTTTGGACGAGGCACGGTGAAATAGGGGTTATGATGGAAGACGGCGAAGAAGAAGAGTACGATGACAACTATGTGCCCCCTGAATACGGTGATGCTGCAATGGGGGGAGCTGGTGAAGATCAAGAGGAACCAGACGATGTGCCCAATGATGCTGCAACGGGTGAAGCTGCTGAAGATCAAGAGGAACCAAATGATGATCTTCGCCGGGTCATTGTCGATGCAAGGACACAATGCGAAAGTTAAAAGGAGAAGCTGAAGTTCGATCGCATGTTAGAGGATCACAAAAAAGGGTTGTACCCCAATTGCAAAGATGGCAACACAAAGCTCGGTACCGTACTGGAATTGCTGCAGTGGAAGGCAGAGAATGCTGTGGCTGACAAAGGATTTGAGAAGCTACTGAAAATATTGAAGAAGAAGCTTCCGAAGGATAACGAATTGCCCGACAGTACATACGCAGCAAAGAAGGTCGTATGCCCTCTAGGATTGGAGGTGCAGAAGATACATGCATGCCCTAATGACTGCATCCTCTACCGCGGTGCATACAACGATCTGAACGCATGCCCGGTATGGGGTGCGTTGCGGTATAAGATCAGACGAGATGACCCTGTTAAACGTTTGTTTAGAAACAGGGAGCATGCCAAGTTGATGCGATGGCACAGTGAGGACCGTAAGAAAGACGGGAAGTTGAGAGCACCCGCTGACGGGTCGCAATGGAGAAAAATCGAGAGAAAGTACTGGGAGGAGTTTGCAAAGGACGCAAGGAACGTATGGTTTGCTCTAAGCGCGGATGGCATTAATCCTTTCGGGGAGCAGAGCAGCAATCACAGCACCTGGCCCGTGACTCTATGTATGTATAACCTTCCTCCTTGGATGTGCATGAAGCGGAAGTTCATTATGATGCCAGTTCTCATCCAAGGCCCTAAGCAACCCGGCAACGACATTGATGTGTACCTAAGGCCATTAGTTGAAGAACTTTTACAGCTGTGGAATGGAAACGGTATACGTGCGTGGGATGAGCACAAACAGGAGGAATTTGACCTAAAGGCGTTGCTGTTCGTGACCATCAACGATTGGCCCGCTCTCAGTAACCTTTCAGGACAGACAAACAAAGGATACCACGCATGCACGCACTGTTTAGATGACACTGAAAGTATATACCTGGACAAGTGCAGGAAGAATGTGTACCTGGGCCATCGTCGATTTCTTCCGACCAACCATCAATGTCGAAAGAAAGGCAAGCATTTCAAAGGCGAGGTAGATCACCGGAAGAAGCCCGCCATGCGTACCGGTGATCACGTACTTGCTATGGTCAATGATTTACACGTAATCTTCGGAAAGGGCCCCGGCGCACTAGCTGTTCCGAATGACGATGAGGGACACGCACCCATGTGGAAGAAGAAATCTATATTTTGGGACCTACCCTACTGGAAAGACCTAGAGGTCCGCTCTTCAATCGACGTGATGCACGTGACGAAGAACCTTTGCGTGAACCTGCTAGGCTTCTTGGGCGTGTATGGAAAGACAAAAGATACAGCTGAGGCACGGGAGGACCTGCAACGTTTGCACGAAAAAGACGGCATCCCTCCGAAGCAGTATGAAGGTCCTGCCAGCTATGCTCTTACGAAAGAAGAGAAAGAAATCTTCTTTGAATGCCTTCTCAGTATGAAGGTCCCGACTGGCTTCTCGTCGAATATAAAGGGAATAATAAATATGGCAGAGAAAAAGTTCCAGAACCTAAAGTCTAATGACTGCCATGTGATTATGACGCAACTGCTTCCGGTTGCATTGAGGGGGCTTCTACCGGAAAACGTCCGATTAGCCATTGTGAAACTATGTGCATTCCTCAATGCAATCTCTCAGAAGGTGATCGATCCAGAAATCGTACCAAGGCTAAGGAGTGATGTGGTGCAATGTCTTGTCAGTTTCGAGCTTGTGTTCCCACCATCCTTCTTCAATATCATGACACACGTCCTAGTTCATCTAGTCGACGAGATTGTCATTCTGGGGCCCGTATTTCTACACAATATGTTCCCCTTTGAGAGGTTCATGGGAGTCCTAAAGAAATATGTCCGTAACCGCGCCAGACCAGAAGGAAGCATCTCCATGGGCCATCAAACAGAGGATGTCATCGGGTTTTGTGTTGACTTCATTCCTGGCCTTAATAAGATAGGTCTCCCTAAATCGCGGTACGAGGGCAGACTGACTGGAAAAGGCACGCTTGGAAGGGACTCAATAATATGCAGGGACGGTTATTCTTGGTCTCAAGCACACTACACAGTTCTACAGAACTCTACATTGGTGACCCCGTATGTCGATGAACACAAGAACAGTCTGCGCTCCAAACACCCGGAGCAGTGCGACGACTGGATTACACGTGAACACATCAGGACTTTCAGCAGTTGGTTGGAAACACGTCTCAGAGGTGTCAACACTGTTTGTGATGAGTTGTACTTGTTGTCCAGGGGACCATCTTCGACTGTATTGATTTACAAAGGATACGAGATAAATGGAAATACATTTTACACGATTGTCCAAGATCAAAAGAGCACCAACCAAAACAGCGGTGTCCGCTTTGATGCAACAACCGAGAGGGGAAAGGACACATATTATGGTTACATAGTGGACATATGGGAACTTGACTACGGACATGATTTTAAGGTCCCTTTGTTTAAGTGTAAATGGGTCAATCTGTCAGGAGGCGGGGTACAGGTAGACCCACAGTACGGAATGACAACAGTGGATCTGAAAAATCTTAGAAACAATGACGAACCGTTCGTCCTAGCCAATGATGTGGCACAGGTTATCTATGTGAAGGACATGTCTACCAGACCGAGAAAAAGAAAAGATAAGGAAGCGAATACATCATACGATGAGCCAAAGCGCCACATAGTTCTTTCAGGAAAAAGGGACATCCTGGGAGTGGAGGGCAAGACAGACATGTCTGAAGATTATGAAAAGTTTCATGAAATTCCTCCCTTCAAAGTCAAGGCTGACCCAAGCATCCTGATAAACGATGAAGATTATCCATGGTTACGGCGCAATAAGCAAATGACACAAGCGAAGAAAAAGTGAAGAGTTATTTCCGCAACTATTATGATGATACCATGCCAACTTTGTAACAAACGAGTATGATACCATTGTCCGTTTGTACTATTCAAATTTCAATACTACTTGCACTAACAAAACAAAACAAACTTGAAAAATAAATAGCAACAATAAGTATTTTGTTGTAAGTATAAACAAAATAAAATAAATAAAGCAACAAAGAAAATAAATAAAGAAAGTAAAATAAATAAAGCAACTCTAAATACAGCAAAAAACAACTTAGAAATAAACAAATAAAATAAAATAAATAAAGCAACTCTAAATACAGCAAAAAACAACTTAGAAATAAATAGCAACAATAAGTATTTTGTTGTAATTAAGTATAAACAAAATAAAATAAATAAAGCAACAAAGAAAATAAATAAAGGAAGTAAAATAAATAAAGCAACTCTAAATACAGCAAAAAACAACTTAGAAATAAACAAAGAAAATGAAATAAATAAAGCAACTCTAAATACAGCAAAAAACAACTTAGAAATAAATAAAGCAAAAAAGGAAAAAAAATTGGGCGCTGCCCAGTGAGCCTGCAAGGCCTATAGCACAGGATCCACCTGTAATATAAGGCCCAGCAAGCTCACAGGGCAGCGCGAAGAGTTAGGCCCAGAAGCCTGCATTTGAGAGTAGCTCGAGATGGAGGGAGCAGCAGCCCTTATAAACCACTCTCGAGCTCCCTCAGCTAGCGAGGTGGGACTAAACATCCCACCGCACCCGCGCCAGCACAGGGCCTTTGGTCCCGGTTGGTGGCACCAACCGGGACTAAAGGGTGGCATTAGTCCCGGTTGGTGGCTGAAACCGGGACTAATGCCCCCCTTTAGCCCCGGTTGCTGCCACCAACCGGGACTAAAGGCCCCACCTTCCCGCCCTTTGGGCTGCTGAAAAGGGACCTTTAGTCCCGGTTGGTGGCAGCAACCGGGACTAAAGGGGGGCATTAGTCCCGGTTTCAGCCACCAACC
>LR738715.1:24915491-24990179 GCA_902687465.1 Secale cereale | reverse complement strand
CCCCTTTCAAAAAAAAAAACAAAAACCACAGCTACAGAAATGCTGACACGTGGATGCCTTTTGGTCCCGGTTGGTACCACCAACCAGGACTAAAGCCCCTCCTGCCTGGACTCGGTGCACAGGCCACGTGGACACCCTTTTGCCCCGGTTCTGGATTGAACCGGGACTAAAGGGTCAGAGCATTAGTACCGACCCTGTTGCCCCGGTTCCAGAACCGGGGCTAAAAGGCCAAATGAACCGGGGCTAAATCCCCTTTATCTACTAGTGTGTGCTTCAATCCCGATGGGGTATCGTTCGAAACCCTGCGCTGTCGTGGGATGAAGGGAAGCTTTGGGAGGTGAGGACTGCTTGTGTCATCATGCACAACATGATCGTCGAGGACGAGCATGATGACAGTATATTCGACCAAGGATTTGATTATCAAGGTGAAAATATTGAGCCCCTGCACCAAGAACCGGCGACGTTTGAACAGTTTGTCCAATTCCACCGTGAGCTGCATGATTGGCAAACTCATTTGGATCTTCAAAATGACTTGGTTGAGCACGCCTGGGATCACATTGGCAACCAATAGATGTATTGGTTCATTTTATGTTCATTGAAGACAATTTTGATTTGGTAGTAAAACTATTTTGGACCGTGATATTTGGCACACGTGTGGTGGATAGCAAAACTATCACACTCCTCCTTTCTCCCATATAAATACATGCATGCATGCATTAGGATATAGTTAGGGCGTGACTAACTCTTTTTCCTCGTCCATCCCTCTCTCTAATTACATACATGCACTAGAGAACAAAAAAGTTGATGTCATTCTAGATTCTCTCCTATTTCAAAAATTCAAAATGTTTTGTAGCTTAAACCGTTGGTCCGATGCAAAAATCGTTTTCACATAAAAGATTCGTCGCGATGAGATCTTCGAAACTAGATCCCATGTTGATATGTTCCGACGAATCTTTTTCCCGGGTCAAAAGTTACCACGCCTCAGCTACATAAGTTACCAAGCCTGTGGTATGCAACTTATCATGCTATTTCCACATAAGTTACCGGGGTTATATTTTACATCAACCCCCCTCCCCCCGGTTCAAAAGTTACCGCAGGTGTTTGTATTTATTTTAATAGGTGTGTGGTTCATATATTGCCGTGCTATTTTCACATAAGTTATCGGGGGATGTTTCTCAAAAACTTTTCCCCTTGGTTAAAAATTCCCGCGGTATTTGTACATAATTTATAGGGTTTGCGGTTCGTATTTACCATATTATTTTCACATTAGTTATCGGGCTATGTTCTCCCGGTCAAAAAAGTTACAGCGGTGTTTCTGGTTAGTTGTCGGGTATGCGGTTCATATATTGTCGTGCTATTTTCGCACAAGTTACCTTGAGGATTGGAGTATGTTTTTCAACAATTTTGTTTCCCGTTGGTCAAAATTATTGCGGTGTTTATTCGTAAGTTATCGGACATGCAGTTCATATATTACCGTGTTATTTTCAAACTAAATAAACTAATCGTTTTGACACTTTTTTTTACGGTTGTGTTATTATAGAAAATTATCATGATTTTCTCTCAGGTCAAAGTTACCATGGTATTCGGATGCAAGTTATCAGGCATGTGTTGCATAAGTTACCGTGCTATTTACATAGAACTTACCAGGTACTATGTTTCAACAACTACACCCCTTTCAAAGTTACCACTGTGTTTTGTACACAAGTTATAAGGTCTTTGATGTGTAAAATACCACGGTACTTACACATAAGTTATCATGGTATGTTTACATCAACCTTCCCACGGTCAAAGTTACCAAGCGGGGTTGTACATGAGTTATCGGGTCTACAGTTCATATATTATCATGGTACTTACACCTAAAAATCTGGGTGTGTTTCGGTAGCTATTTTCGTAGGTCAAAAAATACCACAATGTTTTTGCGTAACTTACCACGCCTATAGAGGGTCAAAGTGGGCCGTTTTTCTAGGGCAACCCACGAGCACGTGTGCCCCTCATGACACTAAATATTATGTGACTTTCCCGAGGCATGACATGTGTTGTGTTCATCCAAGAGGCCCCGCGAGGCGAGTGTATGTTATCATTTTATTTACAAAAAAATTATCGGGGATGTTTTGAATAACTTTTTCCCAGGACAAAAAGTTATCATGGTGATTCTAGGTAACCTATCAAACCCGCGGTGCTTAAAATATCATGCTATTTACACAAAATTTATCAGGGGTATGTTTCAGCAAAATCCCCCCCTCTTCACGGGTCAAAAACTTATCGCGGTGTTTAGTTATCGCAGTGCATATGTTTTTCGTGCTATTTACACATAAAAATGTCAGCGGAGGGAGATATACTACCGTGCTATTTACACAGAAGATACCGGAGTATCTTTTCAAAAAAAAAACTTCCCTATGGTCAAAGTTACCATGGTGTTTCTACCTCAGTTATCAGATGTGCATTGCGTATATTACCATCTATTTACACATAAATTATCGGGTATCTTTTCACATTTTTCTTCCTCAATGGTTAAAGTTACCACGATGTTTGAATCTAAATTATCAGCTCTATGGTGTGAATGTTATCGTGCTATTTACAGGAATTACCGGGGGGTGGGGGTGAGGGCGGGTTCAACAAATTTCTTCCCAATGATCAAAGTTACCACGATGCTTTCACCAAAGTTATCACGCCTTTAGTACTTATGACCATGCTACTTACACATAATGTACCGCGTGTTATACAAAATATATCATGTTGGTGGTACATCATTTATCGTGATGGTGATGAAGAATTTACCATGGAAAAAGTTTATGTGTCAGGATTGATAGGTGAAACAAAAAAAAAATTCAATGCTGACATATTAAAGACAAAACATATCAAAAACAATATTTCCCTTTGCTCATTCAACAATGAGTGTTATAGGTGAGGTGGTTAGCTTCCTTTGTTGATTACTTGCAGACCAGAGAACAAATCCCAATCCAAGCATTATTTTTGCCTGAAAATCGGGAAGGCGCGTGGGGCCTTAACTGATGATTACGAAAATTAGGAAGGCACGAGGAGGTGCGAGAAAGGAAGGAAACCGGAAGGATCTATTTTTGCAGCATAATATCTGCTCCTGCCATAATTTATGATTACGAAAATTAGGAATATATGATGGGTGTGGCAGTTTTGCAATCTGCCACACGATTGCCACATACATATGTCCAACTATTTTATTAGAGACAATTTTGAGTGGGTTGTAAAACTATTTTTATTTGCAAACTATTAATATTTGGACGTGCGAGTTTGTTTGATATGAAAATATGAACATTTTTGGCGTGCGAGTTTGTTTGATATGAAAATATGAACATTTTTGACCTTGGCGTACAGGATGGGGCCAACGGATGAGACCGCGCGCTGGGCGCACGGCCACCGCATCCCATGACAGGCCCGGACACGACCCCATCGTCTTACCCAAACGGATAGAATTCGAGCAAAATGGACTTCCGTTTGTGTGGTCGCGCTATGGAAAGTGTGGAAAACCACCGGCTGCAAAATGTCGTGCTCTCCAAGCAGGAAAGCTACCGGCTCTGCGTCGGCGCACCCGACCCAACCAGACCCTTCCGCCGCACCGCATCGAACCCACCCAGGCCGCAGCAGCAAGCAAGGCAGGCCCCCACCCCTCCTCCGTCTTTCTCTCCCCCATTCGCGTCCCGTCTCCACCCCACCTCCCCTCTCCTCCACCTCCCCGTGCCGCGAGAAACCCTCGTCCCATCCTCTCCTCCCATGGCGGAGTCGCCCGAGAACGCCGCCGCGCCACCCGCCGCCCAGGCCCCGGCGCCGGCGCCGAAGCCGTCCCCGCCCACCAGGTCCGGGATCCCGCCGCGGTACGACCTCGACGCCAAGTGGGACGCCTGCCTCGACCTCTCCATCCGCCGCGTCGCCTACTCCTCCCTCGCCGGCGCCTTCGGGGGCCTCATCCTCTTCCGTGAGCCACCCAATCCCCCTCCGCCTCTCCCTTCCCCTCGCTGCATCGCCAGATCTGTTCGCCGCGCCTCCGTGTGTAATCTGCTGATCTAGGGTTGCGCGGAAATGATGCCCGTGTTCCATCTCGGTCGGCCTGATCTGACGCGGTACTAGCGATAGGTAGGGTGCCCTCCTCCAGCGGAAGCGTTTGGGGGCGGGACTAATGCGCATGCCCTGCTTTAGGGCGCTGTGAATTGATTGTTTCCTGGTCGATTGAATCCCCAAATTTGACGGGAGTTGAGAGTTTCTCTAGTCGATTTGCCTCGAGGGCTGTGAGATTCCGATGAGCATAAGAGAAAATCCCCTTATGTTCCATTTGTTGTACGTTTGTATTCTCTAGAGGCCAGAGTCCCATTTCAATCGATTCATCAACCAGCGTAGGAAGAGCAAGTCGCGCTTGTATTGCTGCCCAGGCTATGTGATGGTTTTGATTGGTAACCAAGGAAGCTTTTGTGCGCGATTTTAGTTGCTGTGACTGTGAGCGATGCTTTTCCTTGGGGAGCTATCATCATTTCCCCGTGGCTGGTAATTTAGAGAAAGAATAGTCTAACTGGGATTGTGGTCTGTGGAGGACTTGAATAGTGAATGGTCCTTCCAAATTACAGTGCGTTTCCTGTTTGTGCTCAATCATATTCTGTCCTAGATAGTTATACCACTTAGGCCATAGATCTGCAAATGCTCTTTTTTAGAGTAACATGTAAGATGCATATGATATGTTTTTTATATGATCGATGGTGAACTGGCGGGCCTAATGATTCCTGAGCTCGGTCTTGATGCTGTTCATTCCAAGTGTTAAGCAGGAATTGATAGGGCTGTGGCATGATTTTTATTAACCTTTGCCAATGTGAATTTGTGAAATGTTGGTTTCGCTTAAATCATCATCAAACTTGCTACATTAGTTCTGTTCTAACAGTGACGCAAACTGCTTACACCATATAGGCTGCAGTATGCAGGGTCCTAAATCAGTTTCATTCTCAAACTTTAGGGGTTTGTCCATTGATGTCTATGTGATGCTTGTTACCAGCTAATCTCAAATTGTTTCCCTGTATCCTATTCTGTTGAATAACTTGGGAGTCCTTTTATTTGTATCCAGAATGAGTTTGATTTCACAAGTTCTATAAAGTGTAAACAATGCAACTTGTTACTGTGTACCTGATATTGGTTAGGGAGCTATTAAAAATGTTTGGCTATGTGAATTGTCTGTTTTCCACCTGATAATGCATAATTATGAGTTTGCCTAGCAATTATTCATGCATTTTTCTTGAATGTTCTCCAATTTGATTATCTTATTTACTTGTAAATTATTCAGAGTTGGCATATACCGAAAGAAACAATTTGAGAAGAACTCACATGTACACTTCGTGAAGTAAAATCTATGGTCTAATGCATGTTTCACTCGTGTTATTTTATACAGGTAGCCCAACAACCCGCTGGGCATCAGTTGCACTTGGAGCTGGTGTGGGGATAGGGGCTGCGTTCACTGAATGCTCATACATATTCAATGGTTCTCCTCCAAAGTGGTCGGCCAAAGCTTCGACTGTTCCTGCTCATTCTGAAGTAATTGCTTTCTCACTTTGTCCTTATTGTACTGTTAGTTTGTTGGTTAAAATTTATGTTCAGTATGTCCATATGCTTGATACCAAATTGCCAAATATGGTGTTCATTTTTATTTCTCCTAGTTGTAAATATATCATCATTATGATAGTTTATGCTAGCGTTACCAGATCATTATGTTTTTGAAACATACTCCCTCCGTTCCGATTTACTCGTCGTGGTTTTAGTTCAAAGTACTATTTTTTAGTTTTGATAGTCTGCCAAGTACATACATCTTCTTCTTTATGGTTCCAAGAAAACATCAGTGTGTTGGTTAAAATTTACGTGTAGTATGTCCATATGGTTGATACCAAATTGCCAAATATGGTGTTCATTTTTATTTCTCCTCGTTGTAAATATATCATCATTATGATAGTTTACGCTAGGGTTATCAGATGATTATGTTTTTGAAACACAATTTTTTAGTTTCGATAGTCTGCCAAGTACGTACATCTTGTTTATGGCTTCCACAATTTGGGACCAAACTTAAGGCACATAGCAGGTTCATATGTTGAAAACATTGTAGGAAGAATGTATATTATAATATAAATCAATTAGTTAGTGTACATTATATAAGTCACTTATGTATGGACTGTTTCCTAACCCTCCAACTGTTGGCAATTGCTAACATATTTTCATGCCAGCACTGATTTTAACATAAGCTCCAGATGCGGTCTGGTTGAGAGTAATTTTTCAACTTCCATGCTTGTCTGGTCTATTAGCTTTCCCCGAGTCGATGCTTGCATTTCTTCTCTATCAGTAAATTTATACAAAAACTCGTTGAGATGCTCCCATGTTCTCTTGTGTATGGGTTAGTTTGTTTTCATCTGCACGGAGGTAAGAAAGGCTATTGCTATCCTTATGTGGCACCACTGCTTTTTGACATACTCCCTCCGTTTCTAAATACAAGTCTTTTTCGCGATTCCAAAGCGGACTACATACGGAGCAAAATAAGTGAATCCACACTCTAAAATATGTGTATATACATCCGTATACAGTCTTTATTGAAATCTCTAAAAATACTTACATTTAGGAACAGAGGGAGTAGTTGTTAGTGGTTTTCATGTTGTTTGGATAATGCTGTACTGGATTGCTATGTTCCCTGTGAAGTGAAATATTACTTGCTCATACTGATGTTGGTCTTTCCTTTTTTTCTTCACCAGGGGGGAGACAATTAAAACACTGTCGGGCGGGATGAGTAGCCCAATCTTGGCGGAGTTTTTGGAGTGCTTGTTGATTGAAGTTATTAGCTGTTTGGTCGTGTCTGATGATATCGCCACTTGTCATAGCATGTCCTGAAAGTTAGCATGTGCCCCCCTGTCGTGAATTTTCTTCACACATTACGCGGAAACCATTCCTGACTGCGGTCTGATGATGACCCTATGGCCGTGTAAGCTTCCGTCCTGAGGTTTTATGTCTGGCAATAAATTTTTGGTCATGTCAACTTGTCGTGTAATGCTCTGGCGCGGTTACTGTACGTCATACTACTTGCCATCTTGGTGGTGGTTTGGTTGCACCAACGCCTGTTTGATTTGAGTAGGTCGATTTCGGGTTGGCCTTTTGATGCACGCCTGCCTGTTGAGAAATGGTCGGCAATGCCGCTTGGTGTAGTGAAACGTGAAGGTGGAGTGTCACTGTTGTTGCTTCCCATGGCTGTAACCGTAAGCGAATCAAACCGTGGGTAGGTCGGCACGCTTCCCCGACACTGGTGTTGCTTGTCCGAGCATATTTTCCTACCACTTTTTTGGCACCGAATTCTTACGACAGGTTCAGTTAACAACGAAACGAATGCATACGACATTATACGTGTGCTTTGTGCTTTAATATACAGTGATGAAAGCAACGCGGTACGGCCAGGCGCAGGATGTACATGGCCAGCGATGTCGACCCTTCTTCAAACGTGGCGACCTCGCCCCAGAGCCAAGCCACCCAGGCAATGGACCAGCCACCTTCATCGCACCAACTTGGTCCACCAACCCCAACCCAGCACCAGCAATGCAGGAGCTGTAGGGACGCGCTCTCGGTGCTCCACGATCGTGATCCATGGGCTCTGCGGCGGTGCACCTGCACGGCGACCTGGAGGTGTGGATCATGGAGGCCCGGCGCCTCCCCAACATGGACATCACGTCGGAGCGGATGCGGAGCTGCTTCACCGCCTGCGTCAGCGGGGAGGGCGGCGGCGGCAGCACCGGCGGCCGGAGCAAGAAGAAGGAGAAGAAGAAGCGGCTCATCACCAGCGCCAGCTACGCCTACGTCTCCGTGTGCCTGGCGGGCGCCACGGTGGCGCAGACCCGGGTGATCCCCAACTCCGGCGCGCCGCGCTGGGACGAGCGCTTCCGCGTCGAGGTCGCGCACGCCGCCGCCACCCTCGACCTCCACGTCAAGGACAACCACGTCTTCGGCGCGCGCCTCATCGGCGCCGCCTCCGTGCCCGCGCGCCGCCTCGCCGCCGGAGCTCTGATCCACGGCTGGTTCCCCGTCCTCCACGGCCACCACCACCACCAGACCAGCGCCTCCGCCGAGCTCCGCTTCTCCCTGCGCTACACCCCGGTGGCCGAGCAGCAGCCGCTGTGCGCCGCCGTGCCCAACGCCTACTTCCCGCTCCGGCGGGGCGGCCGCGTCACGCTCTACCAGGACGCCCACGTCGCCGACGGCCAGCTCCCCGGCATCGAGCTCGACGGCGGCGCGACGTACGCGCACGGCCGGTGCTGGGAGGACATCTCCCGCGCCGTCGTCGACGCGCACCACCTCGTCTACGTCGTCGGCTGGTCCATCCACCACCCCATCCGGCTCGTCAGAGAGCCCGCCACCGCCGGCACCACCGGCACCGCCAAGACGCTCGGTGAGCTCCTCAAGGGCAAGGTCCACGAGGGCGTCCGCGTGGTCATGCTCATCTGGGACGACAAGACCTCCCACGACAGGTTCCTCCTCAAAACGGTACGTATACATGCTCCTCTGCTTCCATCTGCTCTGCATCATTCAGAATGGCCTGACGGAAATAAAATCTTAGGCTGGGTGCAGGACGGCGTGATGCACACCCACGACGAGGAGAGCAGGAAGTTCTTCCGGCACTCGGGCGTCCACTGCGTGCTCGTCCCCCGCTACGGCAGCAACAAGCTCAGCATCTTCAAGCAGCACGTGCGTCAGGATCTCTAATCTGATGGCTGCTAAAACCAAATTGATTTGCTAGCTAATTCTCAGTGATTCATGGTACATTGTTAACTTTACTTTCCAGGTTGTGGGGACTCTGTTCACGCACCATCAGAAGTGCGTGATCGTCGATTCGCAGGCCGCGGGAAACAACCGCAAGATCACCGCATTTCTCGGCGGCCTGGACCTGTGTGATGGCAGATACGATACGCCCGAGCATAGGCTTTTCAGTGACCTCGACACCGTTTTTCATAAGGATTTTCATAATCCTACCTTCCCTGTAAGTCCCTCTTCCTCTGGTTCCTACTTCTTACTGCTCGACCTTTGTCCAAAATATGGTGGATTTGTTAGGAAAAAAAAACCTGAATTTGAACATCGGTGCTTCCTTTTCTTATTCTGATTTGCAGGCTAATTCTTATGGACCGAGGCAGCCCTGGCATGATTTGCACTGCAAAGTCGAGGGTCCTGCTGCATATGACATACTCACAAACTTCGAACAGCGATGGCGAAAGGCCACGAAATGGAGGGTCAACCTTAAAAAGGTTGTGATTTGGCATTACGACACGTTGATTAAGATCAAACGGATGCCCTGGATTGTTTCGCCTTCTACCGATGAGGCGAAGGCGCGTGTTTGTGACGAACAGGACACGGAAAACTGGCATGTACAGGTATATGCACCTCAACTTTTATCAGTCAATAAATAAACTCCTTATAGAAATGTCAAAGATGGTATCTTATCTATCTTACTTTGGTGGTCTAGGTTTTCAGGTCAATTGACTCGGGATCTGTCAAGGGGTTTCCTAAACTTGTCCAGGAGGCACAGTCACAGGTTAGGTTCAAAAACGAATCCTTTCTATTTCTAGTATGCACAATGATATACCATCAGAAACTGTATCCATTTGCACACCTTTTTCGATAACCTCGTGGGATGTTTTCTCATTTCTTCTTCAGAATCTAGTTTGTGCCAAGAATCTGAAAATTGACAGGAGCATACACAGTGCATACGTGAAAGCCATCAGGTCTGCGCAACACTTCATATACATCGAGAACCAGTATTTCATTGGGTCCTCATTCTGCTGGCATTCACACAAAAATACAGGTACATAATTAAAATTGTAATCACAACACGTTCTCGATTTGATTGCAACCCAAGCTAAATTACTCATTTTCCCCTTCAGTTTTTAACTTAATGCTTCACTATCTGTGCATATTAATCTTCTTACGATTGTAATTAATGCTTAGGTGCGGATAATTTGATACCCGTTGAGCTGGCCCTGAAGATTGCGAGCAAGATCAAGGCAAATCAGCGATTCGCAGTCTATATTGTCATACCAATGTGGCCTGAAGGCAATCCAACCACAGCAGCAGTGCAGCAAATCCTCTTTTGGCAGGTTTGCTCCTAACCAAAGTCCGTCAGTATCGTTTCTTATGTTTTTTTCAAGCAACTTCAATAGGTATTCTTGTGAAGATTAACTCAGAAAACCGACAAAATCATGGACCGAAAGCAAGAGAACATATCCCTGCGATTCCTCGGAAGAAAAAAGAGAACACCTCCACATTGTATACCATATTGTCCATATATATGGCAATCGTTCGAAAACACAAGATTTATAGTCGATTTTTCATCGTTGTTTCTGAATGAAGAAATTTCAACATTGAAAAATAAGAATTATGTACGAGACACTAGCACACCATCAGATTCTAATATGGCAGGCATTGACACATTGGAGTAATTAATAATTATAAGTCTATTAAAAATAATAGAGATATAATCGATCCGTCTCAGTGGTACTATATAAGATCTGAGGGTACATAAGTATAGAATCATTTCCTTATATATGATGATGGTGAACTTTTGAAGGGGCAAACCATGACTATGATGTACAAGATCATAGCGGACGCTCTCGGGAGCCAGGGTCTCGTCGACTCCCATCCTCAAGACTATCTGAACTTCTACTGCCTCGGGAGACGCGAGCTCGCCGCCACTCCAGAGGCGAGCTTATGCAACGACAACTCTGCTCTGGTACTGCACATCATCCATTCTCTTCTCTGCTTCCATTAATTACATGCATTACGAATGTTGTATTGGTATTCGGTGACATTTATTGAAGGTCATGGTTGTTGGTGCAAATCACCAGGGCATGGCGCAGAAGCACCGGAGGTTCATGATCTACGTGCACTCGAAAGGGATGGTGGTGGACGACGAGTACGTGGTGATCGGGTCGGCCAACATCAACCAGAGGTCCATGGAAGGGTCCAGGGACACGGAGATCGCCATGGGCGCGTACCAGCCGCACCACACCTCGGCCGGAAACCATGGCGGCCCTCCTCGCGGACAGGTAGGAGCAAGTTCATCCAAACATGGAAGCTATGGAACATGCACGATAGATGTAAGAATTCGTGTCTGTGTTGCAGGTGTACGGGTACAGGATGTCGCTGTGGGCGGAGCACCTGGGCGGCAGGGCGGAGGAGTGGTTCCGGCGGCCGGAGTCGGAGGAGTGCGTGCGGCGGGTGAACGCGGCTGCGGAAGAGAACTGGCGGGCGTACGTGTCGCCGGACGAGACGACGAGGGGCCACCTGATGCGGTACCCCGTGAAGGTGGACAGGGACGGCGGCGTCGGCCCCCTGCCGGGCCACGAGTGCTTCCCGGACGTCGGCGGCAAGGTCCTCGGCGCGCAGTCGTCGCTGCCCGATGCTCTCACCACGTAATTATAAGCTAACCAATTGCCTGAATCCGGAGAACACTAACGAGACAGTGATCACTCAACAACAAAAAAATGTAATCAGAAGGTCGCATTTTGATTTTTTGGTACTACACGATGCCCCTCGCGATTGCTAGGGAATTGATTGTAATATGTTCTGATGAGATTTGATCGTTTAGAACATGAATATTTGGATGAATAGTATGAGAAGTAAAACAAATATTTGGATGAATAATACAAGAACCGACATAAATATTCTGAGTATATGATTTATTGGATTTAGTTATTGAAGTAGCCCCATGCATCTTGTATGTCATTGTCGGGGTTTTGGAGCGACATATGCCAACGGATGGCTTATCATGCATGGGGTCAAAAGAACGTCGCCGGGCTCGGAAGCGGGATGAGGCGAAACTTAGGACGCCTACGGATCTTACCCAGGTTCGGGGCTCTCCGAGGAGATAACACCCCTAGTCCTGCTCTGCGGGGGTCCGCGTCATGACTGAGATCACTACGGCAGCTACAAGGTTGCTCCTCGAGCTGTGTGTTCTAGAGGAGGAAGACGAGCAGGGCTAGCTCACTTCCTCGCTCTAGGAATCGGGGGTGATAGCTAGGGTTTCTTTCTCCCCCTCTCTATCTTCTTCCTCGGGTTCAATCTTCCAACCTTCTAACCTTCTAACCTACCTTCTAACCTTCTAACCCCCCCTCATGGAGGACCCTGAGGGGTTTATATAGGCCTACCCCCCCAGGGGTACAATGGTAATCTTGACAGCGTGGCTCCCAGTCGTCAGTGTCTTCCGGCGCCGGCCTTGCCGCCTGCCTGCTGGGGCCCGCCGCCTGCGGGCCCACGTGATTGCCTTTCACTGTAGACGCGCCTCTGCTGACGACAGCCTCGTTAGGAGGGAAGTGGCTACAGTGCCGCCGTCTCCTGCCGTATACTGCCGCCACGCCCTGTCTTGTCATCTTGATGAGGTTCAGATTTCTAGGGCGAGATTCGCCGCCTGCTACCGGGTGACCGTCTCCCCTGGCGTCTGCCAGGGGCGGCTTGTTTATGACCTACTCGCTGGCCAATGGGGCCAGCCGCCTGCTGGCCTTGCCGTCTGTGAGTAGTGGGATCGTGGCCTCCTCTGACCGATGCTTCGTCACGAGCAGCGCGGCTACAGTGACCCGCCGCTTAGGAGATATTCATAAGGTACACGTTCACTGTAGCCACGCCCTTATAGATTCTCTAAGGACATGTTCATCTGTAGCCACGTCTCTGCTGTGTGGGGGTCCCCCAGCACGCGTCCCAAGGGAGGGACGTGGGACCTTCTGCTAGCGGTTGGTGTTGGTGCCGCCGCCTGTTGGGTCCCTGCCGCCTGCTGGCAGCCGGCTCCTAGGGCAGGCTACCCTAGGAGGCGGCCCGATGAGCAGACGGCCGGGGTGGAGCAGGCAGCTATAATTTGTCTGGAAATACCAAGGGTGGTCACCGAGGGTACCCTGTTGGGGAACGTAGCAGAATTCAAAAAATTTCTACGCTTTCACCAAGATCCATCTAAGGAGACATCTAGCAACGAGCATATGAGAGTGCATCTACATACCGTTTTGTAGATCGCGAGCGGAAGCTTTCGAAGAAGCGTGGATGAAGTAGTCGTACTCTTCTCGTTCTTCGTCACCGATGATCTAGCGCCGAACGCACGGCACCTCCGCGTTCAACACACGTCCGGTACAGCAACGTCACCTCCTTCTTGATCCAGCAAGGGGGGAGGAGAGGTCGTCGGAGATCCAGCAGCACGACGGCGTGGTGGTGGATGCAACGGGAATTCCTGCACGGCTTCGCCGGTGCCCTGCGGAGGAGGAGGATGGTGTGTCGGGAGGGGGAGAGGCGCCAGAGACTTGGGTGCGGCTGCCCTCTCCCCCCCACATATATATAGGGGGCCAGGGGGGTGCGCCAAGCCCTGCAGATGGGATCTGCAGGGGGGCGGCGGCCTGGGGGGGGGGAGACTTGCCCCCCAAGGCATAGCTGGCGCCTCCCTCCCCTAGGGTTCCAACCCTAGGCGCATGAGGGAGGGCCCAGTAGGGTGCGCCAGCCCACCAGGGGCTGGCCCCCTTCCCCTTGCGGCCTAGGGGCCCCACCGGGATGGGTGGCCCCACCCGGTGGACCCCCGGGACCCCTCCGGTGTTCCCGGGACACTCCCGGTGACCCCCGGAGTTCACCCGATGGCCGAAACTGGACTTCCTATATATCATTCTTTACCTCCGGACCATTCCGGAACTCCTCGTGACGTCTGGGATATCATCCGGGACTCCGAACAACTTTCGGGTTTCCACGTGCATGTATCTCTACGACCCTAGCGTTAGAACCTTAAGTGTGTAGACCCTACGGGTTCGGGAGACACGTAGACATGACCGAGACCACTCTCCGGTCAATAACCAACAGCGGGATCTGGATACCCATGTTGGTTCCCACGTGTTCCTCGATGATCTTCATCGGATGAACCACTGTGTCAAGGATTCACTCAATCCCGTATGTTATTCCCTTTGTCCATCGGTACGGTACTTGCCCGAGATTCGATCGTCGGTATTCCCGATACCTTGTTCAATCTCGTCACGGCAAGTCTCTTTACTTGATCCGTAATCCATCATCCCGTGACTAACTCCTTAGTCACCTTGAGCTCATTATGATGATGTCTTACCGAGTGGGCCCAGAGGTACCTCTCCGTCATACGGAGTGACAACATCCCAGTCTCGGTTCGTACCAACTCAACAGACACTTTCGGAGATACCCGATGCGTACCTTTATAGCCACCCAGTTACGTTGTGACGTTTGGCACACCCAAAGTATTCCTATGGCATCCGGGAGTTGTACAACCTCATGGTCTAAGGAATAAATACTTGACACCGAAAAGCTTATGCATTACGAACTATACGATCTCGTGCTATGCTCAGGATTGGGTCTTGTCCATCACATCATTCTCCTAATGATGTGATCCCGTTATCACTGACATCCCATGTCCATGATCAGGAAACCGTGACCATCCGTTGATCAACGAGCTGGTAACTAGAGGCTTACCAGGGACTCAATGTGGTCTATATATTCACACATGTATCGCTTTTCCGTACAATACAATTCAAGCATGAATAACAGACAATTATCATGAACAAGGAAATATAATAATAATACTTTTATTATTGCCTCTAGGGCATATTTCGAACAGTCTCCCACTTGCACTAGAGTCAATAATCTAGTTACATTGTGATGAATCGAACACCCATAGAGTTCTGGTGTTGATCATGTTTTGCCCGTGGAAGGGGTTTAGTCAACGGGTCTGCAACATTCAGATCCGTATGCACTTTACAAATATCTATATCTCCATCTTGAACATAATTCCGGATGGAGTTGAAACGGCGCTTGATGTGCTTGGTCTTCTTGTGAAACTTGGGCTCTTTGGTAATGGCAATGGCACCAGTGTTGTCACAGAAGAGAGTCATCGGGCTTGACGCGCTTGGAATGACTCCTAGGTCGGTGATGAACTCCTTCATCCAGACTCCTTCTTGCGCTGCTTCACAAGCAGCTATGTACTCCGCTTCACATGTAGAATGCGCCACGACGCTCTGCTTGCAACTGCACCAGCTGACTGCTCCACCATTCAAAATATACACGTATCCGGTTTGTGACTTGGAGTCATCCAGATCTGTGTCGAAGCTAGCATCGACGTAACCCTTTACGACGAGCTCTTCGTCACCTCCATAAACGAGAAACATATCCTTAGTCCTTTTCAGGTACTTCAGGATGTTCTTGACCGCTGTCCAGTGTTCCATACCGGGATCACTTTGGTACCTCCCTACCAAACTTATGGCAAGGTTCACATCAGGTCTGGTACACAGCATGGCATACATGATAGAACCTATGGCCGAGGCATAGGGAATGACACTCATATTTTCTCTATCTTCTGCCGTGGTCGGTGACTGAGCCTTGCTCAATCTCATACCTTGCAAAACAGGCAAGAATCCCTTCTTACACTGATCCATATTGAACTTTTTCAATATCTTGTCAAGGTATGTACTTTGTGAAAGACCAATGAGGCGTCTTGATCTATCTCTATAGATTTTGATGCCTAATATGTAAGCAGCTTCTTCAAGGTCCTTCATTGAAAAACTCTTATTCAAGTAGGCCTTTACATTTTCCAAGAATTCTATATCATTTCCCATCAGCAATATGTCATCCACATATAATATGAGAAATGCCACAGAGCTCCCACTCACTTTCTTGTAGATACATGCTTCTCCATAAGTCTGTATAAAGCCAAACACTTTGATCACATCATTAAAGCGAATATTCCAACACCGAGATGCTTGCACCAGCCCGTAAATCGAGCGCTGGAACTTGCATACCTTGTTAGCGTTCTCTGGATCGACAAAACCTTCCGGCTGCATGATAACCCTCAACCGTAAGGGATCGAGATAGTCTTCGCGGGTAAGAATAACCCAATTTATAGATTCGACACACGAGGAGCCAAAGAGTATTTATTAGCTTTGACAGTTGAGTTGTCAATTCAACCGCACCTGAAATATACTTACTTGCAACAAAAGATAAGTGGTAACGGTGATATGATAGTGATGGTGGTGACAGCAAAAGTGAACAACAAAAGTAATAACTAATAACCAGCAGGATTGAAACACTGTAGGCTAGGGAGATGGATGGTTGGGCGCTGCATGGATGAAGTACATCATGAATCTAACTTGGGGCAAGGCACACAGAAAAGTAATGATCATCTAGGCAAATATAAAACATTAGGCATGTATCCCACAGGTAGTTGTACGTTCTTGCAATAAGAACTTGCACAACATCTTTTGTCCTACCATCCCGCTACGAACGGGGCCAAAAGGAACTTATGGAGATTAAGGTGCTCCTGTCAAAGAGCACCGGAACAAAGCAATAAACTCAATGGATACATGGAATCCTCAAATTATGGACCATCCCCTTTGGTGTCCCAAGCTGTCACCTTTGGGATCGCCGGTTCCGGACCATAATAGGTGCAATCAACTCATAGATAGGATCAAGAACACAAATATATTCATGCAAACACATAGGGTTCAGATCTGAAATCATGGCACTCGGGCCCTAAGTGACAAGCATTAAGAGCAACAAGTTGAAGCAAAGATGATAAACACCAAAGTAGATGATAGGCAACATGCCCCCAACAATCTGATAAACTATTACATGATCTAACTCATCCAATCCCTACCATCCCCTTTGCCTACAGCAGGGAATTACTCACACATGGAAGGAGAAGTCATGGAGGGAGGATGGAGTGGTGATGATGATGACGATGGCGACGATCTCCCCTCTCCGGAGGCCAAATCAGCCTCCAGATTAGCCCTCCCAAAGAAGAACAGAGGGTGGCGGCGGCTCCGCGACGGAAACTGGAAAAACGACTTCTGTTCTGGGGTTTTCTCGCCACGGGAATAAATATGACCCAAAGTAGGGCACCAGAGGGGGGAGGACCCTCCTAGGCGGCCTCCCGGCGTGGCCAGGGGTGGGGCCTGTTGGGGAACGTAGTATTTTAAAATTTTCCTACGATCGCGCAAGATCTATCTACCAGATGCATAGCAACGAGAGGGAAGAGTGAGTCTACGTACCCTCGTAGACCGAAAGCGGAAGCGTTAGAACAACGCGGTTGAGGGGGCGCACCAATTGTGGGGAGTCCTACTAGGACTCCCAAGTCCTAGTAGGATTCCCCTTCCCTTTCCTGAGTAGGAGAGAAGGAAAGAGGGGGAGAGGGAGAAGGAAAAGGGGGCTGCACCCCTTGTCCAATTCGGACCAGAAGGGGGGTGCATGCCTCCTTCCTTTTGGCCTCTCTCCTCTATTCCCATAACTCCCCGGTACTCCGAAAATACCCGAATCACTCGGAACCTTTCCGATGTCCGAATATAGTCGTCCAATATATCGATTTTTACGTCTCGACCATTTTGAGACTCCTCGTCATGTCCCCGATCTCATCCGGGACTCCGAACTCCTTCGGTACATCAAAACTCATAAACTCATAATAAAACTATCATCGAAACCTTAAGCGTGCGGACCCTACGGGTTCGAGAACTATGTAGACATGACCGAGACACGCCTCCGGTCAATAACCAATAGCGGAACCTGGATGCTCATATTGGCTCCCACATATTCTACGAAGATCTTTATCGGTCAAACCGCATAACAACATACATTGTTCCCTTTGTCATCGGTATGTTACATGCCCGAGATTTGATCGTCGGTATCTCAATACCTAGTTCAATCCCGTTACCAACAAGTCTCTTTACTCGTTCCGTAATACATCATCCCGCAGCTAACTCATTAGCTGCAATGCTTGCAAGGCTTATAGTGATGTGCATTACCGAGTGGGCCCAGAGATACCTCTCCGACAATCGGAGTGACAAATCCTAATCTCGAAATACGCCAACCCAACAAGTACCTTCGGAGACACCTGTAGAGTACCTTTATAATCACCCAGTTACGTTGTGACGTTTGGTAGCACACAAAGTGTTCCTCCGGTATTTGGGAGTTGCATAATCTCATAGTCATAGGAACATGTATAAGTCATGAAGAAAGCAATAGCAGTAAAACTTAAACGATCATAGTGCTAAGCTAACGGATGGGTCTTGTCCATCACATCATTCTCCTAATGATGTGATCCCGTTGATCAAATGACAACTCATGTCTATGGCTAGGAAACATAACCATCTTTGATCAATGAGCTAGTCTAGTAGAGGCATACTAGGGACACTCTATTTTGTCTATGTATTCACACATGTATTAAGTTTCCGGTTAACACAATTCTAGCATGAATAATAAACATTTATCATGATATAAGGAAATAAATAATAACTTTATTATTGCCTCTAGGGCATATTTACTTCAGTCTCCCACTTGCACTAGAGTCAATAATCTAGCTCACATCGCCATGTGATTTAATACCGATAGTTCACATCGTTATGTGAATAACACCCATAGTTCACATCACCATGTGACCAACACCCAAAGGGTTTACTAGAGTCAATAATCTAGTTCACATCGCTATGTGATTAATACCCAAGAGTAATAAGGTGTGATCATGTTTTGCTTGTGAGAGAAGTTTAGTCAACGGGTCTGTCACATTCAGATCCGTATGTATTTCGCAAATTTCTATGTCTACAATGCTCTGCATGGAGCTACTCTAGCTAATTTCTCCCACTTTCAATACGCATCCAGATTGATACTTAGAGTCATCTGGATTTAGTGTCAAAGCTTGCATCGGCGTAACCCTTTACGACGAACTCTTTATCACCTCCATAATCCAGAAATATTTCCTTAGTCATCCAATTACTAAGGATAATTTTGACCACTGTACAGTGATCTACTCCTGGATCACTATTGTACCTCCCTGTCAAACTCATGGCAAGGTACACAACGTGTTTTGTACACAGCATGGCATACTTTATAGAACCTATGGCTGAGGCATAGGGAATGACTTTCATTCTCTCTATATTTTTCTGCCGTGGTCTGGCTTTGAGTCTTACTCAACTTCACACCTTACAAGTCAGGCAAGAACTCCTTCTTTGACTGATCCATTTTGAACTACTTCAAAATCTTATCAAGGTATGTACTCATCGAAAGTCTTATCAAGCGTCTTGATCTATCTCTATAGATCTTGATGCCCAATATGTAAGCAGCTTCACCAAGGTCTTTCTTTGAAAAAACTCCTTTCAAACACTCCTTTATGCTTTCCAGAAAATTCTACATCATTTCTGATCGACAATATGTCATTCACATATACTTATCAGAAAGGTTGTAGTGCTCCCACTCACTTCTTGTAAATACAGGCTTCACCGCAAGTCTGTATAAATCTATATGCTTTGATCAACTTATCAAAGCGTATATTCCAACTCCGAGATGCTTGCACCAGTCCATAGATGGATCGCTGGAGCTTGCACATTTTGTTAGCACCTTTAGGATTGACAAAACCTTCTGGTTGCATCATATACAAGTCTTCTTTAATAAATCCATTAAAGAATGCAGTTTTGTTATCCATTTGCCAGATTTCTTAAAATGCGGCAATTACTAACATGATTCGGACAGACTTAAGCATCGCTACGGGTGAGAAAGTCTCATCGTAGTCAACTCCTTGAACTTGTCGAAACCCTTTTGCAACAAGTCGAGCTTTGTAAACAGTAACATTACCGTTTGCGTCGGTCTTCCTCTTGAAGATCCATTTATTTTCGATGGCTTGCCGATCATCGGGCAAGTCAACCAAAGTCCATACTTTGTTCTAATACATGGATCCCATCTCAGATTTCATGGTCTCAATCCATTTTGCGGAATCTGGGCTCATCATCGCTTCCTCATAGTTCGTAGGTTCATCATGGTCTAGTAACATGACTTCCAGAACTGGGTTGCCGTACCACTCTGGTGCGATCTACGAAGTTCAGCAGAAACTTGATCTGAAGTTTCATGATCATCATCATTAACTTCCTCACTAATTGGTGTAGGAATCACTGGAACGAGTTTCTGTGATGTACTACCTTCCAATTCGGGAGAAGGTACAATTACCTCATCAAGTTCTACTTTCCTCCCACTCACTTCTTTCGAGAGAAACTCCTTCTCTAGAAAGGATCCACTCTTAGCAACAAAGACCTTGCCTTTGGATCTGTGATAGAAGGTGTACCCAACATTTTCTTTTTGGGTATCCTATGAAGATTTACTTCTCCGAATTGGGTTCGAGCTTATCATGTTGAAACCTTTTCACATAAGCATCGAAGTCCCAAACTTAAAGAAATGACAGCTTAGGTTTCTCGTCAAACCATAGTTCATACGGTGTCATCTCCACGGATTTGGATGGTGCCCTATTTAACGTGAATGTAGCTGTCTCTAATGCATAACCCCAAAAGCGATAGTGGTAGATCGGTAAGAGACATCATCGATCGCACCATATCTAATAAAGTACGGTTATGACGTTCGGACACACCATTACACTGTGGTATTCCAGGTGGCGTGAGTAGTGAAACTATTTCACATTGTTTTTATTGAAGGCCAAACTCGCTAACTCAAATATTTTACCTCTACGATCATATCGTAGAAACTCTTATTTTCTTGTTACGATGATTCTCCACTTCACTCTGAAATTCTTTGAACTTTTCAAATGTTTCAGACTTGTGCTTCATTAAGTAGATATACCCATATCTGCTCAAATCATCAGTGAAGGTCAGAAAATAACGATACCTGCCGCGAGCTTCAACACTCATTGGTCCGCATACATCAGTATGTATGATTTCCAACAACTTTGTTGCTCGCTCCACAGTTCCGAAGAACGGAGTTTTAGTCATCTTGCCCATGAGGCATGGTTCGCAAGCACCAAGTGATTCATAATCAAGTGATTCAAAAAGTCCATCACTATGGAGTTTCTTCATGCGCTTTACACCAATATGACCTAAACGGCAGTGCCACAAATAAGTTGCACTATCATTATTAACCTTGCATCTTTTGGCTTCAATATTATGAATATGTGTATCACACGATCGAGATCCAACAAACCATTTTCATTGGGTGTATGACCATAGAAGGTTTTATTCATGTAAACAGAACAACAATTATTCTCTAACTTACATGAATAACCGTATTGCAATAAACATGATCAAATCATATTCATGCTCAACACAAACACCAAATAACACTTATTTAGGTTCAATACTAATCCCGAAAGTATAGGGAGTGTGCGATGATGATCATATCAATCTGGGAACTACTTCCAATACACATCGTCACTTCATCCTGTAACTAGTTTCTGTTCATTATGCAACTCCCATTTCGTGTTACTACTCTTTAGCAACTGAACCAATATCAAATACCGAGGGGTTGCTGTGAACACTAGTAAAATACACATCAATAATCTGTATATCAAATATACCTTTGTTCACTTTGCCATCCTTCTTATCCGCCAAATATCTAGGGCAGTTCCACTTCTAGTGACCATTTCCTTTGCAGTAGAAGCACTTAGTTTCAGGCTTGAGTTTAGCTTTGGGTTTCTTCACGGGAGTGACAACTTGCTTGTCATTCTTCTTGAAGTTCCCCTTCTATCCCTTTGCCCTTTACTTGAAACAAGTGGTTTGGTTAACCATCAACACTTGATGCTCTTTCTTGATTTCTACCTTCGCCGATTTCAGCATCGTGAAGAGCTCGGGAATTACTTTCGTCATCCCTTGCATATTATAGTTCATCACGAAGTTCTATTAACTTGGTGATAGTGTCTAGAGAACTTTGTCAATTACTATCTTATCTGGAAGATTAACTCCCACTTGATTCAAGCAATTGTACTACCCAGACAATCTGAGCACATGCTCACTGGTTGAGCTATTCTCCTCCATCTTGTAGGCAAAGTACTGACAGAGGTCTTATACCTCTCGACATGGGCATGAGTATGAAATACTAATTTCAACTCTTGGAACATATCATATGCTCCGTGGTGTTTCAAAACATTTTTGAAGTCCCGGTTATAAGCCGTAAAGTATGGTGCACTAAACTATCAAGTAGTCATCATATCGAGCTTTTGTCAAAACGTTCATAACGTCTACATCTGCTCCTGCAATAGGTCTGTCACCTAGCGGTGCATCAAGGACATAATTCTTCTGTGCAGCAATGAGGATAATCCTCAGATCACGGAATAATTCCGCATCATTGCTACTAACATCTTTCAACTTGGTTTTCTCTAGGAACATATAAAAAATAAACGTGGAGCAACATCGCGAGATATTGATCTACAACATAGATATGCTAATACTACCAGGACTAAGTTCATGATAAATTAAAGTTCAATTAATCATATTACTTAAGAACTCCCACTTAGATAGACATCCCTCCAGTCATCTAAATGATCACGTGATCCAAATCAACTAAACCATGTCCGATCATCACGTGAGATGGAGTAGTTTCAATGGTGAACATCTTATGTTGATCATATCTACTATATGATTCACGCTCGACCTTTCGGTCTCCAGTGTTCCGAGGCCATATCTGCATATGCTAGGCTCGTCAAGTTTAACCCGAGTATTCTACGTGTGCAAAACTGGCTTACACCCGTTGTATTTGAACGTAGAGCTTATCACACCCGATCATCACGTGGTGTCTCGGCACGACGAACTTTCGCAACGGTGCATACTCAGGGAGAACACTTATACCTTGAAATTTAGTAAGGGATCATCTTATAATGCTACCGTCGTTCTAAGCAAAAATAAGAAGCATAATAAGATAAACATCACATGCAATCAAAATATGTGACATGATATGGCCATCATCATCTTGTGCTTTTGATCTCCATCTCCAAAGCACCGTCATGATCACCTTCGTCACCAGCGCGACACCTTGATCTCCATCGTAGCATCGTTGTCGTCTCGCCAACTATTGCTTCTACGACTATCGCTACCGCTTAGTGATAAAGTAAAGCAATTACATGGCGATTGCATTTCATACAATAAAGCGACAACCATATGGCTCCTGCCAGTTGCCGATAACATTACAAAACATGATCATCTCATACAAAACCGTATAACTCATCATGTCTTGACCATATCACATCACAACATGCCCTGGAAAAACAAGTTAGACGTCCTCTACTTTGTTGTTGCAAGTTTTACGTGGCTGCTACGGGCTTAGCAAGAACCGTTCTTACCTACGCATACAAAACCACAACGATGTTTCGTCAAGTATGTGCTGTTTTAACCTTCACAAGGACCGGGCGTAGCCACACTTGATTCAGCTAAAGTGAGAGAGACAGACACCCGCCAGTCACCTTTAAGCAACGAGTGCTCGTAACGGTGAAACCAGTCTCGCGTAAGCGTACGCGTAATGTCGGTCCGGGCCGCTTCATCTCACAATACCGCCGAAGCAAAGTATGACATGCTGGTAAGCAGTATGACTAGTATCGCCCACAACTCATTGTGTTCTACTCGTGCATATCATCTACGCATAGACCTGGCTCATGATGCCACTGTTGGGGAACGTAGTATTTTAAAATTTTCCAACGATCACGCAAGATCTATCTACCAGATGCATAGCAACGAGAGGGAAGAGTGAGTCTACGTACCCTCGTAGACCGAAAGCGGAAGCGTTAGAACAACGCGGTTGATGTAGTCGTACGTCTTCACGGCCCGACCGATCAAGCACCGAAACTACGGTACCTCCGAGTTCTAGCACACGTTCAGCTCGATGACGTCCCTCGAACTCCGATCCAGCCGAGTGTCGAGGGAGAGTTCCGTCAGCACGACGGCGTGGTGACGATCTTGATGTTCTACCGTCGCAGGGCTTCGCCTAAGCACCGCTACAATATTTATCGAGGAGAACTATGGTGGAGGGGGGGTACCGCACACGGCTAAGAGATCAAGAGATCAATTGTTGTGTCTAGAGGTGCCCCCCTGCCCCCGTATATAAAGGAGGGAGGGAGAGGCCGGCCCTAGAGGGGGCGCACCAATTGTGGGGAGTCCTACTAGGACTCCCAAGTCCTAGTAGGATTCCCCTTCCCTTTCCTGAGTAGGAGAGAAGGAAAGAGGGGGAGAGGGAGAAGGAAAAGGGGGCTGCACCCCTTGTCCAATTCGGACCAGAAGGGGGGTGCACGCCTCCTTCCTTTTGGCCTCTCTCCTCTATTCCCATAACTCCCCGGTACTCCGAAAATACCCGAATCACTCGGAACCTTTCCGATGTCCGAATATAGTCGTCCAATATATCGATTTTTACGTCTCGACCATTTTGAGACTCCTCGTCATGTCCCTGATCTCATCCGGGACTCCGAACTCCTTCGGTACATCAAAACTCATAAACTCATAATAAAACTATCATCGAAACCTTAAGCGTGCGGACCCTACGGGTTCGAGAACTATGTAGACATGACCGAGACACGCCTCCGGTCAATAACCAATAGCGGAACCTGGATGCTCATATTGGCTCCCACATATTCTACGAAGATCTTTATCGGTCAAACCGCATAACAACATACATTGTTCCCTTTGTCATCGGTATGTTACATGCCCGAGATTTGATCGTCGGTATCTCAATACCTAGTTCAATCTCGTTACCAACAAGTCTCTTTACTCGTTCCGTAATACATCATCCCGCAACTAACTCATTAGCTGCAATGCTTGCAAGGCTTATAGTGATGTGCATTACCGAGTGGGCCCAGAGATACCTCTCCGACAATCGGAGTGACAAATCCTAATCTCGAAATACGCCAACCCAACAAGTACCCTCGGAGACACCTGTAGAGTACCTTTATAATCACCCAGTTACGTTGTGACGTTTGGTAGCACACAAAGTGTTCCTCCGGTATTTGGGAGTTGCATAATCTCATAGTCATAGGAACATGTATAAGTCATGAAGAAAGCAATAGCAGTAAAACTTAAACGATCATAGTGCTAAGCTAACGGATGGGTCTTGTCCATCAGATCATTCTCCTAATGATGTGATCCCGTTGATCAAATGACAACTCATGTCTATGGCTAGGAAACATAACCATCTTTGATCAATGAGCTAGTCTAGTAGAGGCATACTAGGGACACTCTATTTTGTCTATGTATTCACACATGTATTAAGTTTCCGGTTAATACAATTCTAGCATGAATAATAAACATTTATCATGATATAAGGAAATAAATAATAACTTTATTATTGCCTCTAGGGCATATTTCCTCCAGGGCCGCGCCAGCAGGGCGCCTGGGCCCCTCCTGGCTGCCCTCTGGGCCCTCTTCTGGCACAATGGCCCTTCGAGTGCGTGGATTTTCTGTGATTTTTCTTGGAATTTTCTGAGACGCCTAAAAATCCATTTTCCTGCACACAATAAAACCATACAGGCAGTTCTGCTGAAAACAGCGTCAGTCCGGGTTAGTTTAGTTCAAATCATGCAATAATGAGGGCAAAACAATAGCAAAAGTGTTAGGAAAAGTAGATACGTTTGAGACGTATCAACTCCCCCAAGCTTAGCATATTGCTTGTCCTCAAGCAATTCAGTTCAACGAACTGGACGCGACAAAGAAAACTTTGACAAACTCTTTTGCTGCATTAGATGTATATAAGCATGTGCTACGAAAAGAGTCTAGCAAGTATTGAAACAATGCTATGAGGACAATGCACGAAGCAATCCTTCTTTCAAGTGACCAATCACAAATAACTAAAAGTAAATAATATGCTACTGAAAATCAAGACAAGATTACATTGCACATAGCTTGAACATACTAGAGTGGTATCTCGCTAGCCTCCATGAGTGAAGCAAAACATAAATGCAGAAACTCCTCCAGAGTTTTAAAGGAGACTAGAGCTAAGAATTTCAGAATAAATAATACCACAAGCATGCAGAAGACAATTTAATACTTTGGGACAATGCACATTACACTCAGAATGACAATTATGCTCTCCTAGTTGGTGCTTTGAAGAAAGAAGGTGGAGACTCTCGAACCGTGGAATTTGATGGCGAGGTTGAAAACCCGTGGTTGGAAGCAAAGACTAAACATGTACCAGAGCTCTTGGTTTTGAAAACAGAGGTAAAAATGATTTTGGGAGGTGCATATTTCGTCAATGAATGCTAGTAGACAACCCAATCACTTCTTATGCTAGACATGTTTCAAGGAACGGCTCCCAAGATGGGGACGATCACATCCTCTTGATCTCCTTTGTTTATCACTACCAAAGTTTTCTGATTTCTCATGAACAAAGCGTGAAGGAGGGTTTGTTGGTTGTGATTATCTTTTGTGAGCTGGGCGCACTCATGCCAGTCCCTCCTCGTATCGGGGGTTTGCAGATTAGACATGCAACCCTGGGATAAAACATGTCCAACACAAGAAGATCCTGAATTACCTACTACTTCCTCATGAGCTAAAACAGAGGCACAAAACAGGAGTAAATTTGAATAATTTCGAGATGGTACAAGAAAGTCTTCGTTAGGATGGCCGGTAAATACCACATAGGAAGGTATGGTGGACTCATATGGAATAACTGGTTTGAAAGGATTCGGATGCACAAGCAGAATTCCGCTTAGTGCGAGCGAAGGCTAGCAAGAGACTGGGAAGCGACCAACTAGAGAGCAATAACGGTCATAATCATGCAGAGCGACAAAGCAACATTGAATTGGGCATGAAAGTGATATAACTATTCTGAAACTCAAAGATCATCAAGGCAAAGCAGACTTTTTAGTCTTAAACATGTGTAAACATGTGCCAAGTCAATCAAAAAATTCTCCAAAGGGAAATACCACCTTAGTATACCAAACTATGAACAATGCAATGCATGTAAATCATTTCAATAACACATTATATACTCTAGCTATTTGAGATTAGCCACAAGGAAAGCATGAACCACTGGGAAAGCATTGTAAACATAGCACTATGTCGCTACAAGCTGGTCTCTAGATCATAAGTACAGGCATATGTACAAAAGTAGAAACAAGAAGAGTTCATACCGGTTTTCCTTGTTGCTTCCCTTCCGTCGATCTTCGTCATTACTGCCTTGTCACTTGCACGATCGAACGTAGGAAATATAATTAAATGCCATCACGGACTCGAGCTGAACTCTGAAAACAAAGCAAACTAAAGAGAGAAAGGAAATCTTTTTGGGTTTTTGCAAAGAAAGAACAAAGAAGAACGGGCAAAAACTTCGAAAAGATCAAAGTGAACAAAAATAAAACGGATAATATAATGGAAAAGTGAGAAGGGCACGTACTCCCCCAAGCTTAGGCTTTTGGCCTAAGTTGGTAGTAGCTACTGCCCCCAGGAGCCTCCTGCTTCGGGGTGGTACTGGTGAGTCCAAGGGTCGTATAAGGATTCCGGCGCGTACACCGAAGTCCTCGGATCCTCCCACAAAGAAGGGTCCACACTCCAAGCAGAGGAAGACCCTTCACCAAACTGGGTGACGGTCTCCCCCTGAAAAGGTGGTAACTCACCGTGCTCCTCCTCGTCGGGCACAACCCCCTCCATGGGGTTATGAAACTGATGCTGGACCATGAACTCATCGAACTGGATAACATCAAAGGACCATCCGTTCCTGCGAGAAAAATCAAACAAAAGAGGTGCAGGTAGACGGATCTTGCGTTCCGCGGTAGTTCCGAAACGCAAGATATAAACAAGGTTACCAAACTCAGAAGTCATGGTAACAAACTTATGCCTTTTCATAGCAGCAAGATCAAAACTTAAATAAGTAAAATGCTTATCATCAGGGTGTGGGGTGCCTTTAAGATACTCTAAGATAAGTGTGGCATAAACGCCACCAAATAAATCTCCCCTGTTACCGTTCATAGCAAGGCATCGAGCAATTAAGGCACCCACATTATAATGAAACCTCCCTGAGAGGGCGGTTGCCAGGATAGCAATATCCGGCGCAGAAATGTTGCTCGTGTTGTCACGAGCTAACACCCCTCTAGCAACATAATACGCAAAATACCCGAGGTGAGGGAATAAGATGCTGGAGATTTTTGACCGATGAATATCCCTCGTATCCATGCCGCAGAGAGAGTTGAAGACGGTTCTCAGCTCGGAGGGCTGAGAGGTCATCTTCGCCGTCCGCCCAACGTTTGGCACACCTATTATTTCACAAAACTTTTCCAAGGGCATGGTCAAAAGATTATTGTAAATTTTAAACTCAATAGAACCAGTATCAAGGTTATATCTAAAACTGTTAATGAAACCGGAGGTGAGTCTTTGATACTGAGCAACATGGCACGTGACGAGCCGTGTCAGACCTGCATTAGCACAAAGATTATAAAACTCATCCTTAATTCCTGCAGCTTCAAGGAATTCATCACATGGGAACATCATCGCACGTGCTGGATTTGTGTCTTCCAACAACTCTAGGGGCACATGATCTTCATTGTAGCTCACCCTAGCAGTCGAGGGTGAAGCTGCAGCTCTAGTAACTCGATCGGAGCGCACGGGCTTCTTCTTCTCAAGCCACCCCTTTGCCCTTCCTAACAAACTCATTTATGAAATTTTTGACAAATTACAAAAACAAGGATTTAAACAAAGTGGGTTAAGGAAAACTACTTAACTCACTTAACTAAGGCATAAACTTGCATAAAAACTTAGAAAATAAATTTCTACACATGCATGCAAGCTCATCTACACAGCACCAAGAACTACTAAATACTCACAAATGAAGCCACCAACCAAAAATCTAATTGGAGGGGTGGAGGTAGGGCCGTCTCCGGGAATTTGGGGGCCCGGTGCGAAAAAAAAAATCTTCTATGGCTGACTAATTCTTATGTCATCCAAGACGATAATACTCACGCACTATTGAGCAACCAATCACATGAATCATATCGCACCGGAGTACTTACGGATGTGTGATATGAACAACAAATATAGAACTGGCCCCAAATTTAAAAAAACCATACTTCCTCTATTTTATTTTACTCGGAGCATTAACTTTTATTCCTACAAAAAAGGTGCATTAACTTTTTATGAATTTCAAAATAGTAAGTGTATATTTTTGTTGGGTAAACTAGTAAGTGCATTTGGTTTATTTTTTGATTCCTTAATTTGCTTGCGGGTTGTTTCCACTTGGAAGTCTACAGTGAGAAAAAAATTCCCCACGGATGGAGGGATCTCATTTCCTCCATGATGATTTCCTTTCCTCCCTAATCTTCATGCATGCAATTACATGCCAGCCGGGAGATAATAAAGCAGACTATGGGATCGTGCCCAGAGAAGGAAACAAATAATTCGCAAAAAAGAGAGAAGGAAACAAATAGCTGGCCACTAATACGGGAAGTGCCACATAATTAGCGTTAGATTAGTGCGATCTGGGGCCCCAGATTTTCGGGGGCCCTGTGCGGTCGTCCACCTTGGCCACCCTTGTCGACGGCCCTGGGTGGAGGAGTTACATACCAGGGAGTATTTGTTCAAAATCTCAGCTCGAATGATGGGCTGTAGAGAGAGATCGAAAATTGCCTCCAAGAACAGCAAGAACGCAAGAACAGGTGCAGATCTCGTGTTTTGGAGAGAAAGAGAGAGAGAGAGGAAGAAGACTCACCTGAAGGCGGGACCTATGGGCCCCAGGCGCCCTATGGGCGCGGCCAGGGGGCAGGCCGCGCCAGCTGGCCGCCTGGGCCACTGGTGGCCCCCCTGGTCAGCCCCAGGTGCCTCTGGGTCACTCCCGGCATGGAAACTTTTATTTTTATTTTTTGGAATTTTTCTGAAAACTTCACTGTTGAAATTTTTTCGAAGTTCAAAAAGCTGCAACACTTTCTGAAAACTTAAAGCAGTGATTAGTATTGTGAAGCTTCAAAAACACAAACACTTGGTACAACAAGGAGAACAAAAGCTAAAACAAATGAAAACATAACAAGCTCAACTTTTTACCTATATAAAACATGCTCACTAGTAAGGTTGATCAAGTCTTACCAACAAACCGGTGATATATAGAGCAAAAAGTCCCCCCTCTTACGAAGTGATCATTGCACCTTTACTTTAATGGACATTGTCCCCACCATAATAGTTTTATATTTGTGGTGCACATTTAGTGGACAGTCCCATTCTCCAATCTTCACGGTCTCGATATCTTCTATAGAGTTGAGGCCATGCCTCTTGTCGGTCTTCTTTGGAAAATACACCGTGTGTTCTTTATCATTCACATTGAAGGTAACATTTACTTTATTGCAATCAATAATAGCACCTGCGGTGTTAAGAAAAGGTCTACCAAGAATAATGTACATGCTCCCATCCTCGGGCATGTCAAGCACGACAAAATCAGTAGGGATCAAACAATTAGCAACTTCTACGGGAACATCCTCACAAATACCTATCGGGACGGCCGTTGACTTGTCAGCCATCTGAAGAGAGATATCTGTAGGGATTAGCTTCTCCAAACAAAGCCTCTTGTAAAGAGACAAAGGCATAACACTCACTCCCGCTCCAAGATCACATAAAGCAGTTTTGACATAATTATTCTTTATGGAGCAAGGAATGGTGGGTATACCTGGATCACCAAGCTTCTTAGGAATGTTGCCACTGAAAGAGTAGTTAGCAAGCATAGTAGATATTGCTTCATTAGGAACTTTTCTTTTATTAGTAACAATATCTTTCATATATTTTGAATAGGGAGGTAACTTAATAGCATCAGCCAAAGGGATTTGAAGAAAAAGAGGTTTCATCCACTCACAAAACTTATTGTAATGCTCTTCTTCTTTAGATTTGAGAGACTTACCTGGAAAGGGCATGGGTTTCTGTATCCATGGTTCTCTTTCCTTCCCATGTCTTCTTGTGACGAAGTCTTCTCTAGTGTACTTCTTGCGTTTGCCAGGTGCTTCTTCTTCTCGAACTTCAGGCGGATCATTCTTCTCCTTATCCTTATCTTCAGGTTCGGCACCGTCTTCAGTCTCAGCATCGGAGGTAGATATACTGTTGGGATCAACAGCTGTCTCTTCACTTGTAAAAGGATCATTGGAATTGTCTGCCTCCTTGTGTTTCTTCTTCTTCTTCTTTGGAGAGCCAACAATTTCTTCTTCCTGCATTTGAGAATCTTGCTCGATTCTCCTCGGATGCCCCTCTGGATAGAGAGGATCTTGAGTGCTAGTTCCTCCTCGGGTCTTAATCCCGAAGACCTGTAAATCATCTTGTTTGGAATAGTTAGCAAGCAAATCTTTTTGCACATTAGAAATTTGTTCAAGCTGAGTTTGAACCATATGAAAATGCTTCACAAGACATTTAACATCATTAACTGTTCCACCTAGAACATCAAGCAAACTTTTGATAGCAAGGGAATTATCATGCAATTGGCTTTGTATCCTCTCATTAAAATGACTTTGCTTCATAATAAAATTATCAAGCTCATCTAAACATTGATCAGGAGGCCTACCATGAGGGGTGTCACTTGTGTTGAAATCTAAAAGTGAGTGTACCTCTACCATAGGAGGGTGAGTGGTAGGCTCACACAACTTCTCAATAGGGGGTAGATTCTTCACGTCTTCAGTTTTAATACCCTTCTCTTTAATAGACTTCCTTGCTTCTTGCATATCTTCGGGGCTTAGAACAAGCATGCCCCTCTTCTTTGGTGGTGGAGGTGGTTCAGGGACGGACCAATCTTCATGGTTTTTGGCAATCCTGCCCATCAATTCTTCTGCATCGTCCGGTGTTCTTTTCCTGAAAACACAACCAGCACAACTATCCAAATAGGACCTGGATTCATCAGTTAGACCAGCATAAAATATATCGATTAATTCATTCTTAGGGACTCCATGTCCTGGTCTAGCCTGGATCAGACTACAGTACCTCCCCCAAGCTTTAGGGAGGTGCTCATCCTGCAACTGTTTAAAGTTATAAATTCTTTGTAAAGCAGCATGTTGCATATGAGCAGGAAAGTACTTATCAACAAAAGAGTGAGCTAAGTCTTGATGACTCTTAATGGAACCACATGGTAGTGCATCATACCATGTTTTAGCACCTTCCTTCAAAGAGAAAGGAAGAAGCTTAGTCACATAAAAGTTTCGTATCTTTTCATTCGTGGTAAACAAGCCACCCAACTCAGTGAGTTTGGTCAGGTGTGCAATAGCATCATCATTTTCTCTACCATAAAAGGGGTCAGCTTCAACCATAGATATAAGTGAAATATCAACAGAGAAATCATAATCAGGATCATTGATGCATATAGGAGATGTAGCAAATTCAGGATCAGGAACAGTCTTGTTCTTTAAGGAGTGTTTTTCAAGCAGCTTCTTAATAGCTTCAGGGTCAGAGTCGGCAAACTCTGTCAGTTCCCTGCATAAATCATCATCAAGCATAATGTAATCATCATCAAGGAGTCTCTCCTTGAGTTTACTCAAATCAGGATAATCATAAGTTCCACCAATAGGGTAGCGAGTAACAGGAATTTCAATTCCAGATTTTTTTGGCAGCTGCAGCGATCTATTTCTCAAGAGCATAACCAAGTGAACCAATATCATCAAGAGTAGTAGAAGCATCATCAAAAGTATCGGACATAGTAACAGATTCAGTAGAAGCATCATGTGGTGGTGGTGAGGCAAACTTACTCATAACAGAAGGTGAATCAAGTGTAGCACTAGTGTTCAGAACAGTACCTCTTCTTGTAGTGGATAGTAAGATCGGAACCTTGGGGTCTCCTTTCTTACCCATAGCGGATGAAGTGCAGCGGGTAGGATACTTCAAGTAGACTTGTAAATATTGCTATGGTCCCCGGCAATGGCGCCAGAAAACGGTACTTGATAACCCTCAATCGTAAGGGATCAAGATAGTCTTCGCGGGTAAGAATAACCCAATTTATAGATTCGACACACGGGGAGCCAAAGAGTATTTATAAGCTTTGACAGTTGAGTTGTCAATTCAACCGCACCTGAAATATACTTACTTGCAACAAAAGATAAGTGGTAACGGTGATATGATAGTGATGGTGGTGACAGCAAAAGTGAACAGCAAAAGTAACAACTAATAACCAGCAGGATTGAAACACTGTAGGCTAGGGAGATGGATGGTTGGGCGCTGCATGGATGAAGTACATCATGAATCTAACTTGGGGCAAGGCACACATAAAAGTAATGATCATCTAGGCAAATATCAAACATTAGGCATGTATCCCACAGGTAGTTGTACGTGCTTGCAATAAGAACTTGCACAACATCTTTTGTCCTACCATCCCGCTACGAACGGGGCCAAAAGGAACTTATGGAGATTAAGGTGCTCCTGTCAAAGAGCACCGGAACAAAGCAATAAACTCAATGGATACATGGAATCCTCAAACTATGGACCATCCCCTCTGGTGTCCCAAGCTGTCACCTTTGGGATCGCCAGTTCCGGACCATAATAGGTGCAATCAACTCATAGATAGGATCAAGAACATAAATATATTCATGCAAACACATAGGGTTCAGATCTGAAATCATGGCACTCGGGCCCTAAGTGACAAGCATTAAGAGCAACAAGTTGAAGCAAAGATGATAAACACCAAAGTAGATGATAGGCAACATGCCCCCAACAATCTGATAAACTATTACATGATCTAACTCATCCAATCCCTACCATCCCCTTTGCCTACAGCAGGGAATTACTCACACATGGAAGGAGAAGTCAAGGAGGGAGGATGGAGTGGTGATGATGATGACGATGGCGACGATCTCCCCTCTCCGGAGGCCAAATCAGCCTCCAGATTAGCCCTCCCGAAGAAGAACAGAGGGTGGCGGCGGCTCCGCGACGGAAACTGGAAAAACGACTTCTGTTCTGGGGTTTTCTCGCCACGGGAATAAATATGACCCAAAGTAGGGCACCAGAGGGGGGAGGACCCTCCCAGGCGGCCTCCCGGCGCGGCCAGGGGTGGGGCCGCGCCAGCAGGGCGCCTGGGCCCCCCCTGGCTGCCCTCTGGCCCCTCTTCTGGCACAATGGCCCTTCGGGTGCGTGGATTTTCTGTGATTTTTCTTGGAATTTTCTGAGACGCCTAAAAATCCATTTTCCTGCACACAATAAAACCATACAGGCAGTTCTGCTGAAAACAGCGTCAGTCCGGGTTAGTTTAGTTCAAATCATGCAAGAATGAGGGCAAAACAATAGCAAACGTGTTTGGAAAAGTAGATACGTTTGAGACGTATCACTGCATCATATACAACTCTTCCTTGAGGAAGCCATTAAGGAATGCCGTTTTGACGTCCATTTGCCATATCTCATAATCATAGAATGCGGCAATAGCTAACATGATTCTGACTGACTTCAGCATCGCTACGGGAGAGAAAGTCTCGTCGTAGTCAATCCCTTGAACTTGTCGATAACCCTTAGCGACAAGCCGAGCCTTATAGATGGTCACATTACCATCCGCGTCTGTCTTCTTCTTAAATATCCATTTGTTTTCTATGGCGTGCCTGTCATCAGGCAAGTCCACCAAAGTCCATACTTTGTTTTCATACATGGATTCTAACTCGGATTTCATGGCTCCAAGCCATTTATTGGAATCCGGGCCTGCCATTGCTTCTTCATAGTTCGAAGGTTCACCGTTGTCTAACAACATGATTTCCAGGACAGGGTTGTCGTACCACTCTGGTGCGGAACGTGCCCTTGTGGACCTTCGAAGTTCAGTAGTAACTTGATCTGTTTCTTCATGATCATCATCATTAACTTCCTCCCTTGTCGATGCAGGCACCTCAGGAACAATTTCCTGCGCTGCGCTACTTTCCGGTTCAGGAGGGATGACTGTCACCTCATCAAGTTCTACTTTCCTCCCACTCACTTCTTTCGAGAGAAACTCTTTCTCCAGAAAGGATCCATTCTTGGCAACAAAGACTTTGCCTTCAGATCTGTGGTAGAAGGTGTACCCAATCGTTTTCTTTGGGTATCCTATGAAGACGCATTTTTCCGATTTGGGTTCGAGCTTTTCATGTTGAAGTTTCTTGACATAAGCATCGCAACCCCAAACTTTCAGAAATGACAACTTAGGTTTCTTGCCAAACCAAAGTTCATACGGTGTCGTCTCAACGGATTTCGACGGAGCCCTATTTAAAGTGAATGCGGAAGTCTCTAAAGCATAACCCCAAAAAGATAGCGGTAAATCGGTGAGGGACATCATAGATCGCACCATGTCCAACAGAGTACGATTTCGACGTTCGGACACACCGTTACGTTGAGGTGTTCCGGGTGGTGTCAATTGTGAAACAATTCCATAGTTCCTAAGGTGCGTGCCAAATTCATGACTTAAATATTCACCCCCACGATCTGATCGTAAGAACTTTATTTTTCTGTCACGTTGATTCTCAACCTCATTCTGAAATTCCTTGAACTTTTCAAAGGTCTCAGACTTGTGTTTCATCAAATAGATATACCCATATCTACTCAAGTCATCTGTGAGGGTGAGAACATAACGATAGCCTCCGCGTGCCTCAACACTCATTGGACCGCACACATCGGTATGTATGATTTCCAACAAGTTGGTTGCTCGCTCCATTGTTCCGGAGAACGGAGTCTTGGTCATCTTGCCCAAGAGGCATGGTTCGCACGTGTCAAATGATTCATAATCAAGAGACTCTAGAAGTCCATCTGAATGGAGCTTCTTCATACGTTTGACACCAATATGACCAAGGAGGCAATGCCACAAGTATGTGGGACTATCATTATCAACTTTACATCTTTTGGCATCTACACTATGAATATGTGTATCATCACGTTCGAGATTGATCAAAAATAAACCATTGACCAGCGGGGCATGACCATAATACATATCTCTCAAATAAATAGAACAACCATTATTCTCCGATTTAAATGAGTAGCCATCTCGCATAAGACGAGATCCAGATACAATGTTCATGCTCAAAGCTGGTACTAAATAACAATTATTAAGGTTTAAAACTAATCCTGAGGGTAGATGTAGAGGTAGCGTGCCGACGGTGATCACATCGACCTTGGAACCATTCCTGACGCGCATCGTCACCTCATCCTTCGCCAGTCTCCGCTTATTCCGCAGCTCCTGCTTAGAGTTACAAATATGAGCAACTGCACCGGTATCAAATACCCAGGAGCTACTACGAGCGCTGGTAAGGTACACATCAATAACATGTATATCATATATACCTTTGACGTTGCCGGCCTTCTTGTCTGCTAAGTATTTGGGGCAGTTCCGCTTCCAGTGCCCCGTTCCCTTGCAATGAAAACACTCAGTTTCAGGCTTGGGTCCATTCTTTGGCTTCTTCCCGGCAACTGGCTTACCGGGCGCGACAACTCATTTGCCGTCCTTCTTGAAGTTCTTCTTACCCTTGCCTTTCTTGAACTTAGTGGTTTTATTAACCATCAACACTTGATGTTCTTTCTTGATATCCACCTCTGCTGATTTCAGCATCGAATACACCTCAGGAATGGACCTCTCCATCCCCTGCATATTGAAGTTTAACACGAAGCTCTTGAAGCTTGGTGGGAGCGACTGGAGGATTCTGTCAACGACCGCTTCATCTGGGAGATTCATTCCCAGCTGAGACAAGCGGTTGTGCAATCCAGAAATCTTGAGGATGTGCTCACTGACAGAACTGTTTTCCTCCATCTTACAGCTGTAGAATGCGTCGGAGACGTCATATATCTCGACTCGGGCATGAGCTTGGAAAACCATTTTCAGCTCTTCGAACATCTCATATGCTCCGTGATTCTCAAAACGCTTTTGGAGCCCCGACTCTAAGCTGTAAAGCATGCCGCACTGAACCAGGGAGTAATCATCACAACGTGACTGCGAGGCGTTCATAACGTCTTGGGTCGCCGGGGGAACGGGTGCATCACCTAGCGGTGCTTCAAGGACATATGATCTCTTGGCAGCTATGAGGATAATCCTCAGGTTACGGACCCAATCCGTATAGTTGCTACCATCGTCTTTCAGCTTGGTTTTCTTTAGGAACGCGTTGAAGTTGAGGGAAACTTGAGCGTGGGCCATTTGATCTACAAGAGATATTGTAAAGAATTTAGACTAAGTTCATGATAATTAAGTTCATCTTAATCAAATTTTAATGAACTCCCACTCAGAATGACATCTCTCTAGTCATCTAAGTGATACACGATCTGAATCGACTAGCCCGTGTCCGATCATCACGTGAGACGGACTAGTCATCAACGGTGAACATCTTCATGTTGATCGTATCTTCTATACGACTCGTGTTCGACCTTTCGGTCTTCCGTGTTCCGAGGCCATGTCTGTACATGCTAGGCTCGTCAAGTAAACCCTAAGTGTATTGCTTGTGTAAATCTGGCTTACACCCGTTGTATGCGAACGTTAGAACCTATCACACCCGATCATCACGTGGAGCTTCGGAACAACGATCCTTAGCAACGGTGCACAGTTAGGGGGAACACAATTCTTGAAATTTTAGTGAGAGGTCATCTTATTTACTACCGTCGTTCTAAGTAAACAAGATGCATAAACATGATAAACATCACATGCAATCAATTAAAGTGACATGATATGGCCAATATCATCTTGCTCCTTCGATCTCCATCTTCGGGGCACCATGATCATCTTGTCACCGGATCGACACCATGATCTCCATCATGATGATCTTCATCATCGTGTCTTGAAGAAGTCGTCACGCCAACTATTATTTCTACTACTATGGCTAACGTTTAGCAATAAAGTAAAGTAATTACATGGCGTTTATTCAGTGACACGCAGGTCATACAATAATTAAGACAACTCCTATGGCTCCTGCCGGTTGTCAAGTTCATCGACATGCAAGTCGTGATTCCCTATTACAAGAACATGATCAATCTCATACATCACATATATCATTCATCACATCTTCTTTGGCCATACCACGTCACATACCACATGCTGCAAAAACAAGTTAGACGTCCTCTAATTGTTGTTGCAAGTTTTTACTTGGCTTCTATAGGTTTTCTAGCAAGAACGTTTCTTACCTACGCCAAAACCACAACGTGATTTGTCAATTTCTATTTACCCTTCATAAGGACCCTGTTCATCGAATCCGATCCGACTAAAGTAGGAGAGACAGACACCCGCCAGCCACCTTATGCATCTAGTGCATGTCTGTCGGTGGAACCAGTCTCACGTAAGCGTACGTGTAAAGTCGGTCCGGGCCGCTTCATCCCACAATACCGCCGAATCAAGATTAGACTAGTAACGGCAAGAAAATTAAGCAAACTCAAACGCCCACAACTGCTTTGTGTTCTCCTCATGCAAGATGCTACGCATAAGACCTAGCTCAGATGCCACTGTTGGGGAACGTAGCAGAATTCAAAAAATTTCTACGCTTTCACCAAGATCCATCTAAGGAGACATCTAGCAACGAGCATATGAGAGTGCATCTACATACCGTTTTGTAGATCGCGAGCGGAAGCTTTCGAACAAGCATGGATGAAGTAGTCGTACTCTTCTCGTTCTTCGTCACCGATGATCTAGCGCCGAACGGACGGCACCTCCTCGTTCAACACACGTCCGGTACAGCAACGTCACCTCCTTCTTGATCCAGCAAGGGGGGAGGATAGGTCGTCGGAGATCCAGCAGCACGACGGCGTGGTGGTGGATGCAACGGGAATTCCTGCAGGGCTTCGCTGGTGCCCTGCGGAGGAGGAGGATGTTGTGACGGGAGGGGGAGAGGCGCCAGAGACTTGGGTGCGGCTGCCCTCTCCCCCCCCCACATATATATAGGGGGCCAGGGGGGTGCACCAAGCCCTGCAGATGGGATCTGCAGGGGGGCGGCGGCCTGGGGGGGGGGGGAAGACTTGCCCCCCAAGGCATAGGGGGCGCCTCCCTCCCCTAGGGTTCCAACCCTAGGCGCATGAGGGAGGGCCCAGTAGGGTGCGCCAGCCCACCAGGGGCTGGCCCCCTTCCCCTTGCGGCCTAGGGGCCCCACCGGGATGTGTGGCCCCAGCCGGTGGACCCCCGGGACCCCTCCGGTAGTCCCGGGACACTCCCGGTGACCCCCGGAGTTCACCCGATGGCCGAAACTGGACTTCCTATATATCATTCTTTACCTCCAGACCATTCCAGAACTCCTCGTGACGTCCGGGATCTCATCCGGGACTCCGAACAACTTTCGGGTTTCCACGTGCATGTATCTCTACGACCCTAGCGTTACCGAACCTTAAGTGTGTAGACCCTACGGGTTCGGGAGACACGTAGACATGACCGAGACCACTCTCCGGTCAATAACCAACAGTGGGATCTGGATACCCATGTTGATTCCCACGTGTTCCTCGATGATCTTCATCGGACGAACCACTGTGTCAAGGATTCACTCAATCCCGTATGTTATTCCCTTTGTCCATCGGTACGGTACTTGCCCGAGATTCGATCGTCGGTATTCCCGATACCTTGTTCAATCTCGTCACGGCAGGTCTCTTTACTCGATATGTAATCCATCATCCCGTGACTAACTCCTTAGTCACCTTGAGCTCATTATGATGATGTCTTACCGAGTGGGCCCAGAGGTACCTCTCCGTCATACGGAGTGACAACATCCCAGTCTCGGTTCGTACCAACTCAACAGACACTTTCAGAGATACCCGATGCGTACCTTTATAGCCACCCAGTTACGTTGTGACGTTTGGCACACCCAAAGTATTCCTACGGCATCCGGGAGTTGTACAACCTCATGGTCTAAGGAATAAATACTTGACACCGAAAATCTTATGCATTACGAACTATACGATCTCGTGCTATGCTCAGGATTGGGTCGTGTCCATCACATCATTCTCCTAATGATGTGATCCCGTTATCACTAACATCCCATGTCCATGATCAGGAAACCGTGACCATCCGTTGATCAACGAGCTGGTAATTAGAGGCTTACCAGGGACTCAATGTGGTCTATATATTCACACATGTATCGCTGTTTCCGTACAATACAATTCAAGCATGAATAACAGACAATTATCATGAACAAGGAAATATAATAATAATATTTTTATTATTGCCTCTAGGGCATATTTCCAACATACCCATGGTCAATATCTCCGACAGTCATGGTGGCATGGCAGGGTAATTTTCAAGCATGTTTGCATGCTGGGGTGTAGTGTGTGCATGGTAGAGGAAATTGCACAAACCATCAACTATTGAGGTCAATTTTGCTCGGAATACTATTATTCAGATTCAGAGTTGTTGCACAAAGCATCACATTTTGGTGCAATCCTTTGCAATTGGCTCTAATCCAGCCCACCTTGCAATATGTTTGTTCTTCATGGAGAACAAGTGCAATAGCCATCCTACCTTACCCTATGGGGCCGTCTATAGCCTGCTATTAGCGAGACATTGTACACTGATTTATATATTGACATACTCAGCATGCTATAGCGTGTTATATTTTTGCCAATGGTATCACCTTGAAGCTAGCATGTGGCCCTCTCTTGATATTCTTTCATTGTGTGGAAACCATTTCTACACGTGATCAACATTTTTTTAAAACTTATTCAACATTTTACTTTCTTTTGTTTTTCATTCTACACGTGATCAGCATTTTTAAAAACTTCTATAATAAGTGATCAACATTTTTTGTATAAACCTTCGACATTGTTCAAACGCTTATTCAACAATTTTCAAATATTTTTTCAACGTTTAATGCTTATGTCAACATTTTTCAAATACTTATTCAACGTTTTCAAAAATACATTTGAAAAATGTTGAATGAATATTTAAAAAATGTTGAACAAGTATTTTAAAAAATATGAATGATATTAAAAACATTGAACAAGTGCTTGAAAAATGTTGAATAAGTACTAAAATGTTGAACAAGTATTTGGAAAATGTTGAATAAGTATTTGAAAAACATTCAATAAGTATTTAAAATGCTGAACAAGTATTTGAAAAATGTTGAATAAGCGCTCAGGCAATGTTGAACATGTATACAATAATTTTTGATCACTTATTAAGAAAATGTTTTTGACAATTGACATATACAAAAATATAGAGTGAAAACAGAAACAGACATAAGAAAAAAAAAACATGAAGAAGAAAAAGGGAAACCAAAAAAATGAGAAGAAAAAAGAAAACCAAACAAAAAAATAAAGGGGAAAAAGAAAAAAACCTGGAGAAAACCGAGTAAAAATAAAGAAAAAGAAAGAAAAGAAAAGAAAAAGTAAAAACAGGAAAATAAAGTAAATAGGGTAAAACCCGACTCGTTTTCCTTCTAGTAGGCCGCGCTCTACATAGTGTCCAACAAGTTGAGTGTGGTGGTGTGGTTAGCATCGCTGGGAATCTACTAGTCATTCCCAGGACCGATTCGCCGATGAAGCCCCATTTTTACTCAGTTTTATCAGCAAAATGTGCGTCACATTGGGCCGGGCCGATACTGTAGCCGTCGACGCGAGAGTTCCCCCTCATCGCGCTCAAGGCGAGAAATATGGGTGCTCCTGTTTTCTGCCATGTGCAACCCAATTGGAGTCAGGGTGGAGCCTGCTGGGCTTTTCATACCTGGGCCTGGGCGGACCCAATTGGAGCCAGGGTGGATCTATCATAGAGGACGGCAAGGACATGGATGTGAAGGGGGAAATATCTAGTACTCCCATCCTTAAGGTGCTCCCATGCTCCAACATCAATAAATTAATTTTTTATGGCTTTCTGAGGGGGACCGAAACACACACTTTTTCCATATTCGCGCATCAAATCGCGGTAGAAAAAACTTGATCAAAGCTCTACGGAAACCCGATGGGCAAATGACTGATGATTTGTCGGAAATGAAACAGCTAGCACTAGATTTTTATAAGACTCTCTATACCTCAGAGGGAGTGCAGGGTATGGAGGATGTGCTTCAACATGTCCCAGTTAAAGTTTCAGCATCTATGAATGCTTCTCTACTGGCACCATATAAGGAGGATGAGGTTAAGAAGGCATTGTTCCAAATGTTTCCGACAAAAGCCCCGAGGCCCGATGGTTTTCCAGCGCACTTCTTCCAGCGTCATTGGGATATATGTGGAGCTGCAGTTACCAAGGCGGTTCTAGCCGTTTTAAGGGGAGAGGAGAGCCCGGAATGCATAAATGATACGCTCCTGGTTTTAATCCCTAAGGTATCAAACCCTACTATTCTGTCGCAATTCCGTCCAATTAGTTTGTGTAATGTGTTCCACAAGATAGCTTTGAAAGACCTTGCTAATCGTTTGAAGGAGATTTTGCCTGACATTGTATCTGAAGAACAGTCGGCGTTTGTGCCTGGGAGGCTCATCACGGATAATATCATATCAGCCTATGAGTGTTTACATTTTATGAAAAGAAGCAAGGCAAAAAATAATGCCCACTGTGCCCTTAAGCTTGACATGATGAAAGCATACGACAGGGTAGAGTGGTGTTACTTGGAGGCAATTATGGAAAATTTGGGTTTTGCTGCACCATGGGTGGCTACTATTATGAAGATGGTGAGCACTGTTTCTTTTACTGTATTGTTCAATGAAAATAAATTGGAGGAGTTTAAATCGTCAAGAGTATTCTTCAGGGAGATCCTATCTCTCCATATCTCTTTTTGTTGGCAGCGGAGGGCCTTTCGTGCCTATTAAATTCTCAGAATCAATCATCCCAGCTCGACGGCATTAAGGTGGTACCATCGGCTCCGCCGGTGAACCACCTTTTATTCGCGGATGATAGCCTGCAGTTTTTCAGGGCGAGTGTGAATGGAGCGGAGGAGGTGTCACACCTTTTGAATACATACTGCATGGCTTCGGGGCAGAGAACTAACAAAGACAAGTCGTCAATTTTCTTTAGCAAGGGCTGCCCACAAATAGTAAGGGATGCTGTAAAGGGCTGCTTACAAGTTCCTAATGAGTCCCTAAGTGATAGGTACCTGGGAATGCCCACAGATGTGGGACACTCAAAAAAGGCACATTTAAACACCAGAGTGAACGGGTGTGGGATAAGGTGAAAGGATGGATGGAAAAATGCTTATCAGTAGGTGGAAAGGAGGTCCTCATAAAATCTGTAGCCCAGGCGATACCTGTCTATTCCATGTCGTGCTTTAATTAAGCTTCCCCGAGGTTTGTGTGATCATATAAACTCTCTCATCAGAAAATTTTGGTGGGGTTGCAAACAAGGAGGGAGGAAGCCAGCATGGGTGTCGTGGGAAATTATGACGAGACCAAAGTATCTTGGGGGCCTTGGCTTCAGGGACCTAGAGCTTTTCAACCTTGCATTGCTCGCAAGGCAGCCATGGAGGATCTTAAAGGAACCGTCCTCGCTAAGTGCACGTATCCTAAAAGCTTCATATTTTCCTAATGCTTCTTTTCTGGACGCGGGTCTTGGATCACGGCCATCTCAGATCTGGCGAGCAATATTGGAAGGGAGGGATATCCTAAAACAAGGAATAATACGTCGCATTGGCAATGGGCAAACAACTGACATTTGGGATGATAATTAGATTCCTAAGGAGGCATCGCTTCACCCTATTACCTCCCTGGTCTTGAACCCCCCTAGGTTTCAGAGCTCCTCTTACCAGCAACAACCTCATGGAACGAAACACTTGTACGTGCTACCTTTTTGCCGACCGATGCAGAAGCAATCCTGAAAATCCCGGTGTGTACCAGAAATATCAGTGACTTTTGGACCTGGCACCCTGATGGAAACGGACAGTTCTCGGTCAGCTCAGTGTACAAGTTCATGATCACAACAAAAATTCAGAGAGAGGATTGGTTAGAAGGAAGAGCCGGTGGTTCGAATAATGGGAGAGATCAGAAGGCTTGGTCTTTGCTCTGGAGCCTGAAGGTCCCATCGAAGGTGAAGATCTTCACCTGGAGGTTGGCACGTCACTCTCTACCAACTACAGATGTGCTGAACCACCGGAATATGGCCCAGCAAGATGCATGTCCGCTCTGCGGCTGTGCGGATTCCTGGAGACATGCTTTAATATCATGTACAATGGCCAGATGTACTTGGGCTCTCACTGATGAAAATCTGGTAGCAAAGATGACAGGCAACACATAAGCTAGTGCGAGGAGTTGGCTCTTCGAAATGAATGATGTTCTAGATGAACATGAGTTTGCACGCATGGTGATCACCCTTTGGGCTGTCTGGTATGCTCGGCGAAAGGTGATTCACGAGTCAGTCTTCTAGAGTCCATACCAAGTTTTTGCTTTTGTCAACTCCTATATAAATGAGCTCGATCAACTCCTAAAACCTGAAGTCAAGCAACCAGCTGGAGTGTCCTCTAGTAATGAACAACACAGATGGATTCCACCACCGACCAACATTCAGAAAATTAATGTAGACGGAGCATTGGCCCGGCACAAGCATGGAGGGGCTGTAGCTGCTGTATGCCGAGACCATACTGGAGCATATTTGGGGTCCTCGGCGGTGGTGTTTCAAGGAGATATTAGCCCTGTATTTCTGGAGACTTATGCTTGCAGGGAGGGACTTGCTCTTGCACAGGATCTCAACATTGAGAGCTTATTGGTTGCTTCAGATTGTCAGAGTGTTGTCAATGATATAAATCAAGGCGCTGGAGGTCCACACTCGGCAATCGTCCATGAAATAATAGCTAGTAGAACTAGTTTCAGTCGATGTACTTTTATTCATGAGCGTAGGAGTCACAATTTTGAGGCTCATAATCTCGCCAAATTTTCTTGTAATCTAGCCTTAGGTAGGCATACCTGGTTGGGTACTCCGCATAATCCGAACTGGGTACCTATGAACATTATTCAATAAAATGGCGAGATTTCTCAAAAAAACAATCAATTTTAAATGTTTCAAAAAAATTTGGAAAAAAATATGCATGTTCACAAGGAACGTGACTACAACTCCTAAAAATTTCAAGTCCAAACTCTAAATGCACATTCAGAAAAAAAGAGTGAAATCTAGCATGAATAGTGTCATAAAAAGACAAAAGCAACATTTAACACTATTCATATCTGAATTTGTTTTTTTTGTTTCCTGATGTACATTTCAAGTTTGGACCTGAATTTTTTAGGGGCTGTAGTCACATTCCTTTCGAACATTCACAATTTTTTTCTTCAGAATTTTTGAAAACATTTAAAATTAATGTTTTAGACTTGGAGTATAGGGAGCACCTCAAGGATGGGAGCACCTGGTATTTCCGCCGGATGTGAAGAGGGTATGTGTCTCGCCCAAAAAAGGACGTGAAGAGGGTATCCATCGTTCACGTCAGAAAGCGGCATCTTGCCGGAGTCCTCCGTCTTCCTTTCACCCACGCACATCTTCCACAACCGACTCCGGATTCCATCCCCCGCGTGACCGCAGAGCAGAGGATCTCTTCGAGGATGGAGCCGCGAAACAACATACGAGGGAGGGATCTAACGCCGGTGTGTTTTGTTGCTGCTACGGGCGTTGGGTTATCATTTCGTCTAGGAAAGAGGAATCAGTCACCTGCAACAGTCGAGCATCCTGCAATGCCTCATCAGATTGATGATTTCCATATCCATGGAGGCGAATAGCGATGATACCGATAGTTCCGACGGCCAAGTAAGTTTCCTTCGAGCATCTACAATCGAACTTGGTAAATCCAATCCCTCAAACGCCTGCAAATACGTCCGGATGTGTCCGCAAACGCTGATCGGTCAAGCTTCAAATTTTACTTCACACATCCAGACACGTCAATTACCATACCTCAAATCCGTACAAATCCATGACTACGTAAACGATGCATTACATCGTTCGGCTACTACAACATGCCATCAGACTATCAAAATTTGGCATGTTTGGTTATGGCGGAGAAGGTCATCCACGGCTACCCTTGCCCTTCCGGGTGCCCTTGCCATCCCTGTCGTGGAAGTACCGATCGAAGACGCAGTATGGATCGAGCCGGATCTACTTGTCGTCGGAGTTGTTTGACCCGTCGCCGACCTCCTTCTCCTCCGTGGGTGGCAGTACGTCCATTGCATAGACTGCCCGATTCTACTCTCGAGCGAGGGCGCACGTGTTCCTCCGTTGCCTTTACAATGCAGGCGTGGATGGCTTCCTTCTCTGCGCCCGCCCGCGCCACAACATCAACCGCCTCTGCCGCCCCTATCCTCTCCTTCCCACGGCGGGAACACCGGTCCCTGTGGGACTCATATTTTTCCGAAGCGGTGATGGGGAAGGGGAGATTCGAAGGCTCCGGGGACCGCGATGATCTAGCCCCGGAGGATCCGAGCACCCGATGTGCCGACGCTATGGAGTCGCGTTAGACAGATCCTGCCGTCGGCCGGGCGCTGCCCTCCCAGGAGCGGCAGAGTGCAATGCAGATGACCATTGACTCCTCCAACCCACATAGGATGACACCCCGGTCTACGGATCTGGATTGGTCGGAGTCATATTTGTTGCACGCGATGTCAGAGAAGGCCGAAGATCGCCGGATGGGAGCTTGGGTGGTAGAGGGGAGTCGATTGGAGGGGAGTGAAGTGGCTAGGGTTTGGTCCGGCGAGCGGATGAGAAGGAATACATGTGGGTTCGAGTGGACCAGTGTGGGCCGGGTCCGACGTGGTGGACGCACCCGGGCACTCCCATATCCGTCCCATGTTTGGGCTGGATATGAGGGGTGCCAGTCAGCCCGGATGTCTGAAGCCTGTTTGAGATGCTTGTCCGCATCATTTTTGTGACCTGTCAGTGACTGGACCGTACGTCCGGACGTTTGAGGCTGGTTTAGCGTCCGGCTGTAGATGCTCTTAGTCCACCTCTTCCCTTCTTTTCATAATTATATCGTCAACTCCTCCTATTTAGATTTCTACTTTGTGCATGCTCTTCATCATGCACGATGAGAAAAGTTGTGTTGATGAATGTAAAATGGATGCATGTAGAGGCTTCTGTTTTTGACAAATTTAGATGAAGGTTGCATCCATATTACATCCAAATAGGTATGGGAACATGTATGCGATATGGATGAAGTGAATGCGGATTTGACGACTGACGAACTTTGAAAGGACTCCTCAATGTTGGAGATGGACTTCAACCACACAAAGAATTGGATTTTGGAAGAGCTAGCATTCGTCGGCTTTAGGTGACTAGAACAACAATTTACATTCATAAGATCTGTGCTACAGCAATCTCCCAACTTGCGTAAGATTGTTCTGAAATGAGACGAGGAATGTAACTTATGTGCTGCTTGTGGTGCGCCGCCTCCAACATTTCCCCGAGAAGGATGAACAAGAAATGGTCATGAGCCGAATTATACATCGCATATTCTCGCCCCTAATAATTTTTGATGAATATTGTGAAAGGAGGCGAAGAATGTGATGGGGGAAGAAATGGTCATCAGGCAATCATCATAACCATGCGCGCAGCAGAGTACAGAACAATAAAGGCACAAATACAAAAATAAAAATTTATGGAGAAATAAAGAAGTGTAGAAGCTGCAAATTAATGTGCAGTGACGTAGAGTGTAGAAGCTGCAAATTAAAGTGTAGAAGCTGCAAATTAATGTGCAGTGACGTAGAGTGTAGAAGCTGCAAATTAATGTGCAGTGACGTAGAGTGAAAAAATGGTCAGCCTTGAGAAGAAAAAAATCGTCGACAGCAGGATTCGAACCTGCGCAGGCAAAGCCCAACAGATTTCGAGTCTGTCTCCTTAACCACTCGGACATATCGACCTTTCATGTCTACAGAATAAATTAAACTAATTTATCACATGACTTAGATCCACACGGGGCAGAAACCAAGATGCCCAATCCAGACAGACGCTCCAGTTCACCAGCTAAACAATTAAAAGAGCAAACTAACATGAGATTATTTTTCTGTACACACATTTATGGCTGCCTAAACCTGAGAGGTAAAAAAATATTGAGACCTTCTCGCAAATCGCAGTAGCAGACCCCTACTTCATGATCGAGAACTTCTTGAAGGCCGGGAGAGTGGAACATGACGCTGCGAGTGGGTACCTTGAAGACTTCATGGTGGCAAATAAGGACAAGGAAACAATTCTCGTGCCTTATCATCCCACCCAAGTCATTCGCTAGCCACTATAAACACTTCATTTAGTATATTTCAATCATTCCTTTGCATGTATGGATGTTAATTCGACGTTAATTTATTTTGTGCAGCAACAGATGCATAATTGTTGTTATGTACCTGCAAGTATCACACACTCTCTATTTGGACTCGTCCAAAAACATGGAGAAGAAAGACTACACCCACGCCAAGAGTGTTGGACAAGCCAAACACAAATAACACATGATGGGCGTGCCGTGTTTCGGTCATAAATCGACTTTTGCTGCGTGCAGCAATGGGAAACAAGTAGGAGGGATGAATTCTACATCATCCATCACATGCAGGAGTCCAGAAGGGATCATCAAAGATTTCGCATGCCAACTTCACATGCCAACAGTAGCTGATTCCCATGTGCGCGAATGGGCCGTAGCTTAGCACCCGACGCCGATGATAAACTCAGAGTCGAGTTCTATCGCATCCAACAGTCGCTTGTGTTGATCATCTACAAAGATGTCATAGCAGAGGATGGGATGTTCTACGCCAGACCACAAACGCAGGATGACGTGAAGAGCCGCGTACCACTACAGGGCCAGGACCTCACGCCTTTGACAAAGCTAGGGTGCATCCTCCCGGATATGCCGAAGGCGCTAAGTGGTTGACGAGGATGATGTCCGTTTAGTACTTTGTGTACGACGAAACTTTCTGATGTAAACCGCCCTCCTAAATTTGTGTAGCGCTCTAGTTTGGGTACGACGAACTTTCTTATGCTTTACTATGTCGCTTCTATTTCTTAACATTTTAACTCTTTCTCATGGTGTTGCTTGAGTATATTATGTTGTATTATCGATGAATTTACTTAATTATCAGATATCTGTGTTAGGGATATAGATCGATGACGAAGAAGTGCTAGCTGTGTATAGAGAGAGTGTTCCAGGAGTGTACGTCGAGTGGTCAGAGTGTCAGACCCAAGTGCATCGCTTCCCGGGGAGTAGCCACAAAGGTTTTCAAAGTAAAAGCGAAGAAGAAGCTAATTACTTGAAGTTCACGCTAGCGGGAGAGAGGAAAAAGAGCGGGCTCAAGAACTACCTCATAATCCTTTTTTTTTTTTGCTCATCGTGATTGCTTTTTCTGTTGTATCTGATCATAGTTTAGATCGATGAGATGAAGCATGTGTATGTGTTGTATACTAGACTTGTAATAACTTATATCACCATTTCGATGATGATGAGACTATATTGTATCAGTATCATGATGATGATGATAATGATGATGATGAAGACATTGGTGTCTCATATAGTTTCGATGCATGTATATGTTGGCATCATATAAATACTGCCTAAATACACAGAAAAAATAAAATAAATATTAAAATTAATAATAGGGGCGTAGCGTAAAGGCTAGTAGTAGCACGGGGCACACGCTAACAGTAGCGCGACTGCCAGACCCGCGCTACAACTATGTAGTAGTATTGTGAATTTCACACGCTACTACTAAGATAAATACTCCTAAGATAAATACTCCCTCCGTTCCTAAATATAAATCTTTGTAGAGATTTCACTATGAACTACATACGGAGCAAAATGAATGAATCTACACTCTAAAATGCATCTATATACATCCGTATATAGTTCATAGTGAAATCTCTACAAAGTTAGCTTTAGCCTGGTAGGACGGGGCACGACCCGAGCTACTACTACGAAGTTAGCTTTAGCGTGGTAGTAGCACAGACGCCCATGCTAGTGCTAGACTTATACCCCGCATCACAACTAGGCTTCATTCTAGTAGTGCACGCCGCCTCGCTAGGCGTAGGGACGCCACAGTCCATGTCTAGCTTCATCATGTTGGTCCTGTTTGGATACTCTAACTCAGTTAGAGGTTAGAGTTAGATTCTAACCCTGAACTAACTCTAACCAAAAAGCTGTTTGGATGGTAGGGTTAGATTGATAATAAATATATTTTCTCAATCATTTGACTACTCTAGTGTGGGAGGGGTAACTTTTTTTACTAATTTTTTTAGTGGGCCTAGGAGAACTAACCCAAATAAGCTCCTCTAGTATGGGTTAGTTTTTTGGGGTGGGTTAGATCCAACTAACCCAAACTAACCCATCATGTTCGGATACTTTTGGGTTATTTGAGCCCCAACTAACCAAAACTAACTCTAACCTAGGGATCCAAACAGGGCCGTTGTCGAGTTTTTTTCCGCCTACTTCGAGAATCGTCGCTACGTTTCTAACCTAGCCACTGCCGTCGCTGCGGCTCGCCTACCCTAGTCGCGCTGCCCCTATACCCCTTCATCTTCGTCTAGCACCAGCTTATCGCCATGTCATCGTCATCTTATCCAACCACTTCATCTACTCTGACAACTGCAGGCGACATCGGCACCACGCCGATTGGCGCCGCAACAGTTGTCGAGTCCTCGTCTGCTAGCCCCCTTCGACATGGTGTACAACTCGTGCTAGTTCCCTTCTATGCTTGCCCGGTGCTGGCAACACCGACGTGTGTCTTCGTTCACGATGTGTCCCTGGGCCTGGCAAGCTTGGTGTTTGCCTCGTTAACATTGAATTCGTCCATCTACGCATGTCCGGTGCTGGCAACACTGACGCATGTCTTCGTCCATAAAGTGTCCCTGGCCCTGGCAAGCCTGGTGTTTGCCTCGTCAACATTGAATTCGTCCATCTACACATGTCCGGTGCTAGCAATACTGACGTGTGCCTTCGTCCATGATGTGTCCCCGGGCTTGGAAAACCCGGTGCTGGCAACACTATCTTCTTCCAGATGGACCACAATATCAACACCACTGCGCCCATGACTAGCACAACACCTTATTGTGCCCGCGGCTCCACGACGACTACCTCGACACCGGCCACCCCGACACAACATCGACACGATGTCTCTCGCATGGCTACTTTGACCACACGGCTACACCACCCTCCGCTCTCGGCTACCTCGACAACGGTACAAAGGTCTATCGCCTTGCTTGAGCAACCTCATCGGTTTTCACTCCAGCACGACTTCTGTGATGCATCGACCATTACGACCGCAGAGGGATGTCCATCAACTTACATTCGGATTCTTCTCCAGTCTCACCTCCTACGCCGCTCTCGTTATGACTTGGGGGGAGGATGTTGTGTATCAATGATTTGTTTCTTCCTTGCCTTGTACTAAAGTTGATCATGTACTTTTATATATATGCCCACAAGGCTAAAGAAATAAATATCAATTCCACCAGTCTCTCTCTCTCTCTCTCTCTCATGTTATTGGAGCGAAGAGGTCTTGTGTTCAAGACCTGACTGACGCAATTAAAATTGCAGTCCACTCTCGCTCCATGTTTAGAGCATCTCCAATAGCCACGCTACGCACGACGCGAAAAAACCTTTTGCAGCGTGCAGATCATCTGTTTTTGCGCGGCGCGGTGCGCTTGCTCCAGCGATCGCAGCAAAGTTTAGCGCGCGCGAGCTGCTCCAGCAGACGCTGCAAAAAAACTGCACGCGCGCTGTCACACCCTGATTTTCATGTCACTTTGCTTAAGCTATTTATCATGTTAAAAATGTGGATTCACAAAAAGCTTTTGAGTGTTTTTGACTTTGCTTGATTTGACTTTTGTCTGCTGTTTGCTAGTGCTCTAAAAAAATCAAATAAATTCTCCAACTCTTATACTTCATCTCCTTGACCCAAAACGTTTTCCCAATGATCATGCCATGTGTATAGAACAATATAGAATTTTCTTATAAAAATATTTTGGCCAAATAGTATTTTCTAAAATTAGTTTTCCAAAAACCCCTGAATTGAGGTTTGCACTGCAAGTACCTTATTTAGGGTGTGAAAAATCTTTCAAAAAGAATATTTGAATCCTATTAGGTATAGGACTCCCGGAAACCACAAAATTATAATTTTAAAAGTTATTTTTATATTTTATTTAAAAGCTTTTTCTTAAGGCCAGAAATGGTCTTTAATAGGGAAAAATTATTTAATCATTTCAAAAATATTAGCCAAAATTCAGGGAAACTCCTAGGACATATATTGTCCATATATAAGAGTTTCAGGACATGGTCATGTTCAAAATATTGGGCAAATCCTTCCAAAACCCTTTCTGGATATTTCAAGCTTTTGAAATATTTACAAAGCAAATATTATCCAAAACTTCCAGGGAAATTCTATCATGTCATATATGACATATTTGATGATCTTGCAAAGCCTCATGCCTTGAAGATGAAGGAAACATCATCTAATCCCCTCAAAACCATTCTGTCCATATTTGAAGTTTGAGCAACTCTACATTGCCAAACTTGTCCAAATGCTCTCAAACTTGGTGAACATGCTAAAATGATGTAATCATGCATCCATGCCAAATGGAACAAGTTTTGAAGAATCATAACTTGGTCTAAGTGCCCCAAAACCACTTCTGTTCAAATTCAAATTTGAACAACTTTACATTGTCAACTTTTTACCTGGGGCTTCAAACTTTGTGAGCATGATCATAACCCCAAATGATGATACTACACCAAGTGGTGCATCAAGGGGAGATGATTATCTTGACTCAAATAAGGTGAAACCATTTCTGTTGATTTCTAGGGTTCACCAAAGTTACATTGGCAACTTTGCCCAAATGAGCTCAATTTTGGTGGAGGAGCCTAATTATATGTGACATTTGATCCTGTTAAGTCTCATGTCAAATGGAGCTATTTTGCCTCCCCAAAACATGATCAAACACCTTCTGCCAATTTACCAAAACCAGTGTTTGAACCCCTTTTACTTTTTCCCTCCACCTCAAATTCTTACCACAGCTTCTCCTGATCATCTTCTACCCCCAGTAACTTCTCTATGGCCTCAGCTCAATCATTGGAGGGGGTAAAACCCCAATTCATACTGCTGGACAGCAGTAAACTCCCTCTCCCTCACCTCCCTCCTCATTCCAGTGGCTCCCCAGGGCATCCAAGACCTTCACACCTTTGTTTACTAACCCCTAGCACTGCTGGACACAAGAGGACACGCCAATGACACCTTGCTCATGCCATGGCATGCAGGGTTCACGCTCTGGAGCACGCTACAGTGCCCTGGCGCACTGTAGCCACCTCCAATCAGGAGCATCCGACAGCCTCGGGCCTCCCCCTCGTGTCCCCCGAGGCCGCCTCGACGTCCGTGTCACGCAGCGTGGTTGGCCCCCTTCCTCTTTCTCCCTCCTGCAGCTCCCCTCGCACGCGCACTGGCCGGCCGTGAGCTCCAGTGAGCGAGCTCACACGCGTGCGCTGTCCCGACGCTCCCCGCTCCTCCTCTCTCCTCCTGACGCCCTACTCTAGTCCCACGAACTCCGTAGACAGCACCTCGCCCTCGCCCCTGGCCTCCCGAGCCGTTGCCGCGGCCACTCGTGCGCCGCGTCCACGGTGAGCTGCGGGGTGTCTATATAAGACCGCCCCAGACCCTCCTCTCCGTCCCATTTGCTCCCTCTCCCTCCCAAACATCCTCTGGACCCATCCTTCGCTCTTACCGTGCCCTGCAGCCACCTCCCTGGCCGGAGCAGAGCCACCGCCCGCCGCTCAAATTCGGGCGACCCCGAGCCCCTCTCTCCCCCTTGGCCACTCTGGTGCCATCGCACGACCTCCAGGGAGCTCCCCACCTCCGTCTATCCTCCCCGAGGTGCCCGTGCGCTCGAAGCCCAAAATGGCCGAAGCCCTCCTCCGCCACGGTTGGACCCCTGCTCGATCTGGTCCTCCCCGGCAGGCGTGTCACCCACGGCCGGATGCGCCTCTCCGCGCTGGTCGTTCCGGTGGCTGGAGCGTCGCCAGAGACGGCCTGAGTCGACGGGGCCACGCCGGCGAGCGCTCGGCCGTGCCTCCCCTGCCTCTGCTCTGTTCGAGCGGGAGGTGGGGGAAGGACCTGCCGCTGGGACCCGCACGTCAGCGACCCAATGGGCGGGCCCCTCCGTTTAAGTGGAGGCGGGGCGGCTGGAAGACGCCTTCCCAGCGCGAAGGCGTACCCCCACGAAGGCGCCTCCGACGTCACGCCCCCTCCTGTGCACACGACTGAGCTGATGGGCTGGCCCAGTTGCTGTGCAGCTATTCTTCGCCCTGCGCGCAAGGGTATAAGCCCTTTTCTCTTTCCCTTTTCTTTTTCTGTGAACTTCAAAAATGCCTAAATAAATTCATTTGAACTCCAAATTGCATGATTCAAATTTCCTATGGCTCCATAAATCATGCTCTATCACATGGTGCAACATGCACATTATTCCAGAGACATTTCTTTCACAAATATTTATCAAATGCCCATATTCCATTTTCTATGATGAACTTCAGAAAATCACAGAGAGCTCAATTTTGATCCAAATGCAGTGGTTCAAATTCCTAGATGCTTGTCATATCCAAACTTAGTTTTGGAACATTTTTATTAATACTTTATGTACCCCACCAAATATTGAGCCATTTCTTCATATTTATCAGCTTTGCAAAATCCTAGGAAATTCATTTGAATTCCAAATCCAGTGAAACCAACTCCTAGATGCTTCTAAAATCATGACTTGTTGATGGGAGCCTCGGCTCATCATTCAAGAAAATATTTCTGTATACTTCTTCCAAATCCATAAACCCCTTGGTTCCATCACATTTAAATGATCCAAGCTATTCATTGATGCAATACCTATGAAACCACCTTGGTTATTTTTCATATGACCAGAGGTATCCTAGAAAAGTCCAACTCCTATTTTTAGAGCACTTTTATTTTTGCTTTGATTGTGTTGCTTATTATGATTGTTTCCATCGTTAGTTGACGAAATAAACGGAATACTCGGAGATGGACCAGAAGGTTTGAAGACTCGGGAGAATAAGGCAAGCAGCCCTTTGACCATGTTCGAGAAATCTTTTTATGCATGTCTCATAGCACCTTATTATCAATGCATCGGAATCATGTTGAGGTGGAGACCACTTTGGTTGCTACCTTTGTTACTTACTATTGATACTTGCATCAAACATGACCCTACCTTCCTATGAGGGTTATGTGGGTGGGAGTAGATAGATGTATGCTATAGTAGTTGGCTACGCAAAATGGGTCAGGGTTGTGCATTGAGTGAAACAAGTGTGGTCTGACATACTTGCAAATGACCCAGTGGGTGCCATTAATGCCCCTGGGAGATGATGAGGAGCTAGGGCACTACTTGGTGAAGACGTAGTGTGCCGAGGCTTGACGAAAGTGTTGTTTACAGAGATGGATTAGATTTATGTGTGACTACCGTCCCAACCTTACATGTGCAACCACACTACCCCTTATGAGACGGGGCTTTATTAATTACTTAGGTCGATACTAGCATGGTGCCCGCATTACTAGTGACGGGAAGACTTGAGGTCTTTCCCGGGACGGGGTCGTGCTTGGATAGACGGCCATGACTGTTTTTACAGGGCACCGGACACACCGTTGGTCCCTTCGGGTACGCGTGACATTGAAATTAGGGCAAGTCCCGTGATCTATTGTTTGTACCCGAGGGCCGTGTATCAACGAGTGGATTCTATGTTAGTGTCGTCTAAGGAAAGATAATGACCGGGTGCTTATCCCGGGTACTTAAGGTACCGCGGGTCGTGGATGACACGAAAGTTCCCCGGATCTTGTGGGTAAAGTGTACAACCTCTGCAGAGTGTAAAACTATTCGAATAGCCGTGTCCACAGTCATGGACAGTTGGGAGGTGCTACTTAGACTATGTCCATAAGTTTCTGGGAAACAACACGATTCAGAGATATTGTTGATGTGATTATGAGAAAGTCACAATGAGCTTGAGCATGAGTTGATTACAACTCTTTCTCGATATTGATGTCTGTGACCTCCTGATACTTGTTGCAGACACATGCATGTCCATGTTATATGTTGATCATACTTGCATATGAAAAACTAGCTTTCCGCAAAACTGCCAATCTAGCAGTAGAGCCTTGCATAATTATTCTGTTATCATACTTGGGTTGCTTGCGAGTACATTCAATGTACTCATTGGCTTGCCACTGGTTATTTTATTGGCCAGGCAGGAGAGAACAGGTTATGATGAAGATATTCTTGGTGACGAGCATGCGAGCTAGGACGCTTCCCAGTCAGAATGCCTGTAGGGTTAAGGCAGATGGCATGGGTCCAAGTTGTTATTGAAGATTTCCGCTGCGATGTTATACTCAAGACTTGACCTTACGGTCCCATTTGTGTAATACGGTATGTATGGATGTAAGACTCTTGTTATTCAGCTTCTGTGTGTTCAGTGAGCATTGATCTCTGGGATCATTGTACACGTGCATTCGGTGATCACGACTTATGAGTCGGGGTCCCCACACGCGCTCTCGCACAAACAACATATGCACTCCAAACAAATATAAAAAACATAGATATAGATTAAAATAGATAGATAGTTCACATAGCGTACATAGTTCATCATAGCATAGATAGATAAAAAAACAAGACAATACGATAAAATAGATAAAAACTACAGTGCAACTAGAACCTACTCCGAGTCGTCCTCATTCTCGCTGGTGTCGTCCGAGGTATCAAGAAACGCGTCTTCCCAATGAGGATCGTCTGAGTGAAAGAACGGCTCCTTTCTTGCGGAAACGAGATCGCACTGCGCCGACGCCTGGCCGCCCGTTCCGTGCGCCGACTTGCCCTCCTTTTCGCCCTGAAGGCGTTCTTGTTGGCGACGTCCTCCGGGTAGCATTGGCATCACTCCGCTATGGCTCGCTCGTCCACCTCAGCGATGAGGAGGCGGCGCTGCTGCCGACGGTGTTCCTCATGGTCGGCGTCAGTTATTAGCCGCGGTGGAGGGCCGACGGCCTGCGCCTGCTCGCACGTCCAGACGTCCTGGAAGTTCATTCGTGGGTGAGGCCTCTAGAGGTGCCAACCCGCCGTGTTGTACGCGCGGGCGGCCTCGTGCGCGGTCTCGAACGTGCCGAGGCCGAGGCGGACATCGCCGGACCGAATCTCAGCGTAGAAGGCGCCGCCGGGGCGCTCGCGGATGCCGCGGTAGCCCGAAGATCCCCGGCAATGCGGCGACATGGTAGCGCGGTGGCGGCGCGTCGGTGGTGGGGCGAGGAAGCGGCAGAGGAAGCGGGGAGAGAGCGCATGGCGATGTGGATAGCGATGGGAGGCCGCGTGGCGAGCGCAGGAATTTACAGGCGCGCCGGAAGCGGTGCGCCAAATCTAGCGCGCGAACTCCCGCTTTTTCCGCGCGCCTGAGTTTCCCGCCTCCACTAAAGCGCGCGAAACCGCCCCACGGACGCTAAAATCGCATTTTACCCCGCATGCAGTTTTTATAGCCGTTGTTGGAGATGCTGTTAGACCCAAGGAAGCCACACATAAGGAGAATTGTTGAAGTATAAACGCATAACCTACATTTCTCCATCAGATTGAGTTTTTTTCTTGGGTAAATTGACTGATGCGTGCATTTCTTCATGCAAGACCCAAGACCGACTATTCACATACATGCGCATACTATCAATTCGATTCGGCCAGAAAACACGAACACACGCGTGCACTAATAACCGACCTTAATTTACATCACGAGACACTTGAGTCCATTCCATATGACCTTAATTTACAGCCGACCTAGGAAAAGATCTTGCTTCTACAATGCACTAACAACTCTCATCTGTTATACTTTTACAGCTCATGCTAGAGAGCCGCACATATCCTGTAAGGTACGGAAGGCTTGATATTTTGCGAGCCTTGCCGACAAGCCAGTATAGTAATCCCCAGCCTCGATCATATTTTTAGTACCTTGCCGACATGCATAGTCTGATAGTATTCCACAACAAGATTAACTAGTACCAACACTCGCTACATACGGTCCATCGTCGCCGACGAGTGGGACCCACGCCGCGAAACCCAGGATTCCTCGTGTATATAGATATCAGCAGGCCCAAGAATTAGAAAGCCATCTCCGGCCAAGCACACAACAAGCAGCTCTTATCGAGTGACGAGTCAACGATACTTGCGACGCTTCCTTTCCCCTCCGTTTGCTCTGTTGTTTCCCGGCCCATGGCCACCCCAGCTGCGACGACGCCGGCGAAGATGCGGGCGGTGCTGTACGACGCCTGCGGCGGAGGCTCCGCCGGCCTCAAGGTAAGAATTAACTACGTCCACATACATTCATTTCTCAGACAAGTATTTCTGGACAAAGGGAGTATAACTTTATACTGGAGTTAACACAAAGTAAAGATATCATTTCTCTCTTCACAACAGACCTATTGTAGTTCTGAAATCTCTCTAATTTTATTTAATTCTTTTTTGCGAGGGACAGCATGTAGAAGTCCCCGTCCCTTCAGCGAAGAAGAATGAGGTCCTGTTGAAAGTAGAAGCTGCAGCCATCAATCCACTTGACTGCAAGATACAGAAAGGGGACTTGCGGCCTCTGCTGCCTCGTAGACTGCCTTTTATCCCGGGTGACTATATATCCGCATTCCCAGTGTCATTCTATATAAATAAATCATGAATTTTGTTTGCTGTTTGCTGTTGCTCAATTCATCAAGCAACTTGCTAACAGCTAGCCTGTTTTTCCCCGCAGTGACAGACGTTGCAGGAGTACTTGTGGGTGTGGGTCTTGGAGTGGATGGTCTCATAGTGGGGGATCAAGTTGTGGCCATGTTGAAGTCTCTTGTAAGGGAACCTCCTCAACATCTCTTTCCATGCGTGTTTCATCTTCCTGCTTTTTTGAAAGTATAAAGCTCATCAATGTCTTGGCTTGGCTGTCTGTTACTGTTACAGAACGGAGGCGGCCTCGCAGAGTACGCTGTGGCATCCGCAAACCTGACTGTGAGAAGGCCACCGGAGGTTTGTGCGGCGGAGGGTGCCGGGCTTCCCATTGCCGCATGCACTGCGCTCCAGGCGCTGAGGTCCATTGGTGCCAAGTTTGATGGCCTCGACGGTGCCGGCAGCCAGCCCTTAAACGTGTTGATCACCGCCGCTTCCGGCGGCGTAGGCCTGTACGCGGTGCAGCTTGCGAAGCTTGCCAAGCTCCATGTCACCGCCACCTGTGGCGCCCGCAACATGGATCTTGTCAAGGGCTTGGGCGCGGACGAGGTGATGGACTACAGGACCCCGGAGGGGGCTAGCCTGCAGAGCCCGTCCGGCGCCAAGTACGACGGCGTGGTTCACTGCACCGTCGGCGTCGGCTGGTCGTCTTTCCGGCCCTTGCTGAGCGACGCCGGGGGGAGGGTGATAGACATCACCCCAAACTTGTGGGCCATCCTTAGATATATCCTGCACGGGGTGACATTCTCCAAGAAGCGCCTCGTGCCCCTGCTCGTGTCGCCCAACAAGGCAGACCTCGAGTTCTTGGTCGGCTTGCTCAGGGACGGCAAGCTCAAGACCGTGATCGACTCGAGGTTCCCGTTGGGCGACGCGGGCAAGGCGTGGCAGGCCAGTATCGATGGCCACGCGACTGGCAAGATTGTCGTCGACACACAGACCTAATTAATCGTCGAGGCTGAAGACTGATGGCTCACTATTACTGTATATATATAAGCGAAGAGGCGTAGCGAAGACGACCAAAACAGCGAGCAGTCTTTCACATGCATTTCAGTCGAACACTTTGTGTGCATAAATAAAATCTGAACTATATCAGGAAATTCATAAGCACCAAGCTATTTTATGTTCACCGCAACAATATACTCCCTCCGTCTAGGTGAGTAAGTCATCTTACGAAAACCAAATAATCCCAAAACACTTAGGCGCGGTACATTAACTCCCACCTCGTTTTTTGTTTCTTGGCATAAACAACGGAATCAACCAATAAGAGATATGAGGTGTGTCTGCTTTTAATGACTTGAGGCTACCAAACACGACATGCAGTGGTCAGTTCATTGCATGCAATGCTATTAATGAGCAAATGAACATTAACTTCTCTTGTTTTTCACGCTGCCTTGGTCACGGTGCACAACCTAAGATGACTTACTCACCTAGACGGAGGGAGTACTTGCAATAGTAGCTCATTGAAACATCAATATCTCAACATAATCATCAACATATAAAAGAGTACATGCCTTTAATGTCAACACTCAACACAATCAGACCATACCGAACTTGAGCAATAGGTACCAATAACAAGCAAGCACTCGAGCATCATCCCAAGGGAAACACCAAATCAAGAAGAGACACAAGGATTTATGTGAAAAACCCCTCGTGAGGAAAAAACACGGGCAGCGACGAGCAATCTTTCACTACAGAGGTGAATCAAGAACAAGATGAAAAGTTAACAAGGAAGGCAAGCTCCAAATCCCCAATTTTTAGCACTCAGGTTTGGGTCGATTTGTAGATCAAATGACCTGACTTCACTCCTAACCCGAGAACTCTCTCAAAAACAGAAAAGTTCAACTCTCTGTCCGTTCCCGAGCTAGGTGAGAGGCCTAAATAAACAGGTTTGCAGAAACCCCCCTCTGTTTTGGTAACTACATACGGCAAACAACTCCTATTTCAGCCTACATCATACCTATGTGTTTTTTTGCATGTTAGAATAGCCAAAATGGCTTTCAAATGGTGATATAAGAGCCGCACATTTTTACAATTCTCCACCTCAGTGATGATTGAGCCATTGAACAAACACATCAAGCTTGTTGATGAAAAAGTCATATCTCCAAAAGATTCATCTCCGCATGAACAAATCAACAAGTGACATACTCTCCGCCTCCGGTGTTCCTCGTGGGAGCTAGCTCGGACATGCACAAATGCCCATCAAGTCCAAAATTATTAAACTTAGCCTTGGGACCGTCTTCGTTAACATATCAACTGGATTATCTCTTGCCAACTTCTCAATATACAAAGTCTTTCCTCTCAGATGATGCATAATGAAGGAGTTGTACACATCAATATGCTTGGTTCGTTGATGAAATTTTTATCTTTTGCAAGGTGAATCGCATTTTGACTATCACAAACAAAACTTAATCAACTTGCTCAATACCCAAATCACCAAAAAAAATGCATCCAAATGGATTCCTTCACTGCCTACGTCATTGACATGAACTCAACTTATGTTGATGACAAACCAACTACATGCTGCAAAGTTTCTGTCTAGCTAATAAAAGATTCACATAGAAGAAAAACATAACCGGTGAGGGAACACCTCTCATTTTAATCTCCAATATTATCAAAATATAAATAACGAAGAATATTTTCCGCCAGCTTTTGCCCTTTGATCAAACATCGAGCCATACTTACTTTTACCACAAAGTGTCAGAAAACGTAGTAGAAAAAAATTGGCCCTACGATCAACCCAGGAACACTATGAAGATGCACAAGAGGTTTAGATCACGATCGTTACTGACTCCGAGTAGCAGCAGAAGTAGACAAGTTGGTGTAGATCGTACATGAAGTCCCTCGAACCGTAGATGAAAGATCCCCCGAACCGCCCACGAACAGTCCCTCGAACCGAAGACAAAAAGCGCAGGCTCTCCACAGTTTGCAAGCGTACAGTCTTCATGATCTGGCAACGCTTCGCCATCCAGAACTAATCACAATCAGATAATTAGAGGGTAAGATTAGAGCCACGCGGAGCTTGTAATTATGAGGATTAGAGGAACTATAACCAACTCTAATTATCTCAACTAGAACTAGTACTAGAGAACCAGAGGAGGCTCCAAAACTGGTGTGTCCCAAAGGGCAAAATTCCTATAGCATATATAGGTTTGAGGGGAGAGGAGGGCGTTGGAGTCCTAGACTAGGGGGTAGTTACCACATCATCTCCCCGCTAGGAGGGCCGGACCGAGGACCCTCATGGTGGTTCACTAATGGGCTACTTCGGACAACCCATGACGTATACAAGGAAGACTCTGCAAGACTTGGCGCACAAGACGAGGACCCTTCTACACCCTAGTCCTCAGATGCATTATATATATAAACCGAGGCCAGACTAGTCAATAGATGATTACATTACATTACAACTTAGATCAACAATCTCGTGGTAGATACCTATACTCTCTACTATACCCCATATCAATACAATCAAAATCAAGACGAAGGGTATTATCTCTTCAAGAGAGCCCGAACCTGGGTAAAATCATGTGTCCAATGTTACCATCGTTCCAAGACACCTAGCTTAGGACCCCTACCTCGAGACCGGATTTAGCACCGACATTGGTGACCCATACAGGTTCCCAATGGCAGCCGCCACGGTGCGATGGGAATTCAGATCGGCTCTGACATGATTTACACGTCGAAATCAAACTTCATCGTCGACGTCGGTATCTTCATCGCTGGTTCGACTCGTCACCTCGGCTGGACCGAGGACTATGCTTCGCGTCAGATCGTCCAGATCGGACGGGTACCGTCATCATCAACTCTAATCTAGGACTTCATTGATCTACTACCTGGCGTAACAACCATTGGTTGTAAATGGGTCTTTAAGAAGAAAACCGATGTGGATGGAAATGTTCAGATCCAGAAAGCTCGGCTTGTCGCTAGAGGTTATGGACAAGTTGAAGGAATTGACTATGATAAGACTTACTCGCCGGTAGTGATGCTGAAGTCGACGAGGATCGTGCTAGCTATAGCTACATATTTAGATTACGAGATATGGCAGATGGATGTCAAAACAACTTCCGTTCACGGAAATTTAACCGAGGACGTGTATATGATACAACCCGAGGGTTTTGTCGACCCGACTAACGATAGTAAGGTATGAAAGCTCAAGAGATCCATTTATGGGTTGAGGCAAGCATCTCAGAGCTGGAACATTCATTTTGATGAGGTCGTCCTTGGTCTCGGTTTCGTCAAAAGCGAAGAGGACGCTTGTTTATACAAGCGGTTAAGTGGGATCTCAGTTGTGTTTTTGATGTTGTATGTGGATAGCATACTACTGATCGAAAATGATGTTTCGATGCTGAACTCAGTCAAAGAGTCATTGAATCAATGAAGGACCTCGGTGAAGCACTTTACATTTTAGGCATTAAGATCTATGAAGATAGATTGAGGAGGCTGCTCGGCTTAAGCCAGAGCACGTACATAGATAAAAAAAATTAAGCGGTTCAACATGAGTGAGGCCAAAAAAGAGTTCTTGCCACTCTCACATGGTATACGGCTAAGCGAGACCCTGAGTACTTCGACATCTGATGAGCGAAGCAGGATAAGCCGAATTCCGTATGCCTCGGCAATCGGATCCAAGAAGGATGAGTAAGAAATGCTCATGATGCTAATTCAAGATGGCATATTCTCACCCCAAATAATTTTTGACGAATATTGTGAAAGGAGGCGAAGAATGTGCCTCATGATGCCTTTGAAATTCCCCGAGAAGGATGCAGAAGAAATGGTCATTGGGCAAATGAGAGATGGCATATTCTTGCCTCGGGTGTTTTTTGATGAATCAATTTAGTAATGATTTACATCTCAGGCCAAATATTATGGGTCCGGATCTTTTCAAAAGATACGCCACCCGCAAACCGTCGGATTTGACACGGTCTAGTGGCCTAAACTCTTCTTATACTTTGCAACAAAGATCTTGTTGCGGAAACGTTTGTAACCGAGGTTGTGTTGCGGAGGTCTTTTGCATCATACATTGTGTTGTAGGATATTTTTTTGCTACATAGATTGTGTTACATGATTATTTTTGTAACATAGTCGTATTGCATTATCTTTTTTCGTCGTCACTTTTTTGTTGCAACAACGATGATGTTGTGGACGAATTTTTGCAACATAGGTAATGTGCTGAAAAGATAGGGATGAAAGACGGAGCGAGAACCATGTTTTTTCTTGATGAAGAGATAGGGCACGTGGCGCTTAAAGGAGGAGGCCGCGGACCCATCAATTGTTTTCAGCCGGCTGAGGTGAAACTTTTCCCAGATAATATTTGGTATGTAAGGTGTAGGAAACAATATGTATGGAAAAACATGTTTTGATTCTATGATCTTGGCCGTCGCTTTTGCTAATAATTTTCAGCGAAAAGGTACGTTAGACGAGTACAAGAGATATTGATTGCATGTTCTCGCTGCATTTTTTCCCTTGGAAAAAAAAGACAAAGAAAAAGTGGAAAATATGATAACATGCCTGCAGCAGAATACTGAACAAGGCACACACAAAAAAATCATCGAAATCAGGATTCGAACCTGCGCAGGCAAAGCCAAACAGATTTCGTGTCTCTCTCCTTAACAACTCGGACATATCAACCCTTCATATGTGTACATCTTGGAGCTAGGGCTATTTATCTAACCATTTGAACCCACACTGGGCAGAAACTAAGATGCCCAAACCAGACAGACGCTCCAGTTCATCAACTTAATATAATGGAGCAAACTGACAGTAAATTTATTTTTCTCTACACACATTCATGGCCACCTAAACTTGAGGTGTAAAAAGAAAGGCAACAGGACATTCTTACACTCAATATTCGTGTACACATTCCTACACTGAATTGGTCCACACATTCTTCCACTAGTCACTATTCCTAGTTACAGGGATTGAATTGTGATACTCTCAAACTAAAATGAAGGTGCTGCAACAGCCTAAATAAACGAAATGGGGCGCACCGGGAAGTCCTCTTCGTAGCAGAATCTGCATCTAACGAGGAAACTCTGATGAAGATACCATTTCTTGCTCTAAAATTTTCTGTAGACGTTCGTACACTGAATTTATGAACACATTCTTCTACTACCCACTACTTACTAGTTACCGGGATTGAATTTGGTATACCCTCAAGCTAAAATCAAGGTACTGTAACGATCTAGATGAGCAAAACGGGGCGCAGAAATCTACCATCTAGCGAGGAAATTCCGATGAAGATACCATCTCTCGGTCCATGGAGTAAGACCTCGTGAGAGCCTGCGATGGCAGATTAGCTGCGACAAAACAAAGATCAATGTTCTTCAGCATGGCCACAGAAGTAGATCTGGACATCATTTGAAGTTAACAATGGCTTGGTCTAGCCGTGCCGTTGTAACTCTTGTTTGTGTGTTCTAGCAGGCAGCTCCTAGCTCACAGCAGCTGCAGCCTTAGCTCCACTTCTTCCATCTTAGGTCTCCGAAGTGATGCGACCCACGTGATGTCGTCGGTCTCACTCTGGTTGGAGCAGTGGTGCCCCACTGGGGCACATCTCTTATGCAGCAAATCGGGCTTCCGGACCCATCAAAAAATCGGCCTGCCGGTCCCTGGCAAGTTCGTCTCCGCTGTAGCTCCTCCGTGAAGCCATCACAGTAGTCGGTTGCATCAATTGTGAGGTGCTGGTTCCAGCATATTATCGACGGTCTCTGGTTGAAACTTTTCAAAAATAGGGGTGAAGCTTTTCATGTCAATGATTGTAACTTTTTCGTTTGTGTACTCGCGGGCCGAAACTTTCTATAAAGCGGGTTGAAGCTTTCCAATTCGACGGTTGTAGTTTTTTTTTCGTAGTGGTCAGATGAAATTTCTCTATTTTGCCGGTTGAAACTTTTTCAAATACGGTTTGAAGCTTTCACTTGAATGGTTGTAGCTTTTTTCAGTTGCACGGGTGGTCGTCGAAGCTTTTTCAAACTATGGTTGAAGCTATCACATGAACGATTATAGTTTTTTTTTCAGTGCATGGTGTCCGGTTGAAGCTTTATATAATCCGGGTTCAAGCTTTCGAATCAAATGGTTGTAGCTTTTTGGGTCGTCGGTTGCAACATCGTCGAGGAGAAAATGCTTTCAGGTTCGTTTGGGGGAGGAGATGGTTTCAGCGGTGGGGGAGGAAGTCGCTCCGCCGTGGTCGTAGCATCTCCTGTGGACGGTTCCAGCACATAGAATCGTGAGCATCAGCTCATGGACGACATATCCATGGCGGCTTTCCAACTCTGACTCGCCGGGCCGGAAGGAACCAGTAGCCGGGGGCAGCGAAAAGAAGTGACCGCGGGCGCTGAGGTTGGAGGTGGGGATCTGCGTGAAATTGGGGCTGGCTGGCGACGGGATCTGAAGGAGGAAGACGAGGAGCGTGGCCACCATGGATATGTCGTCGACAGAGTTAGGGTTCCTTCGTGGCATAACATCGGCAGAGGAACAAAGAGGGGCAGCGAGGGGAGAATGATTAAATGGTCCCAAATAGTGATTGTCGGAGGAGAAACAATATTAAGCATACGAAGAAAAGAGGGATGCAATGATTAGTGTTGATATATAACGGCGTAGCAAAGCGCGTGAACCACTTCTTGTTCCACCTAAGCCTGAACTTATACAACTTGGACCAGGTCACATACATTTTTGTGCATCCATGCTTATTTAGTTGCTCTTGTGTGTCAGATAGATCAAACTGATGACGCTGCCATTTTTTTGAGAATGCACTGTCAATAAATTTTATTGGGTCTACGAAATAAATTTGAAACTAGACTAGACGCAAACTAAAATCACTTGATCTTTATAATCTTATGTTACTAATTTATTTTATTGGAGTTACTCAAATTAATCCCAAAGGTTTTGGAATTAATTTTCGCATATGAGAGGAGGAAACAAATTCAATAATAACCTATGTAGATTTTCTGTCTTTGGAAGTAATTTTTTTTGGATTATTCATGTTCAATTTGATTTACTTGCAAAATTTCAGTTTTTCAGTGGCCACTTGCTCTTTATTTAGACTTGAATTGACTTGAATAGACTTTTGCATTTATTTACCTTTTGAGCTAGATTTCTGCATTTGTTTTATTTTTTTTAGAAACACCTGTAACTTTATTCATGCTCATAACAATTACAGGTACACTGTTTTGGACCTAAAATCCAACAAAGTACAAAGTAACTCCTATTACTAAGAATTACAATGTAATCTCTTGAAAACACCTACACGGTATCAATCTCCGCTCGAAATCATTTCTTTTAATTGAAAAGCAATTCCTGACAGGCTAGGCCGAATTCCCTGGCAAAGTATCTCTCTTCCCAGGCCCACAGACCAACTCCTCTCTCTTGAGTTTATTTTCTTTTCCACATGGGCCTTGGGCCATTGCAGTCACGCCTTCAGCCTTCTTCTTCTTCCGTACAAGAAATGGCAGCCTCGCGTGATTGCCTCTGGTTGCCAATTTCAACCGTACAGAAATGGTAGTCGTCTCCTCCGTCCCAGACTCCCACTTCCCATTCCCCTCCCGAAACCCTCACCTCCACCGATTGGCCATGCCGCCACCGCCGGTACCATCGCTTCCGGACGAGCTCATCGAGGAGGTCTTCTTCCGCCTCCCGCCGGACGAGCCCGAGCACCTCGCGCGCGCCTCCCTCGCCTGCATGTTGGTTTTCGATCGCTAGATCAATTCACCGGAGAGCTGTGTACAGGCACGTACAAGCTAACAAGCAAGCAGGCTGGCTGCTCGATTGATCCACAGTACACGCACGTCCTGAGCTAGCTTTAACTTGGTGGCCGGCGACTTGCACTAGCGCAACAGGATCGGTACGATCACGACGTCTCGGCGAAAACTCTCGGCAGAACAAAACTGATCGATGGCCAAAGGCTCTTGTCGAGCCTTGTACGCTTTATTGTTTTTTCGTTGTCTTGTTACAACGTGGGGTTACAGGGGCTATATAAAGGCTAAACGGCCCAAGCTAACCTAGTCGGTTTCTACTTGGAGTAATACTCGGATACGTACACACATGTGTACATGGACTCGGATCGTCCTGTTTAATCCTAATATTCACCCCCTTAAACATGACGTACTCACCTTCTTGACCTGGATCCCAAATGCGACTACTTGTATGCTCTACTCTTGGCATTGCTTTTGCCGTCACTTGTAGCATTTCGAGGACCGTCTTTGCTGTCGTCAGCTCGTCCGTAGCTTGACGCCAGTGCTCCTTCTTGATCGCGTCTTCGGTCTTCACCTGTTCTTCGGTGCTTGGTAGACCGTCTTTCGGATCATCGAGGGAAAATCTTTTGAATCCGAGCGTGACCAAACTTCGGTCTAACTTTGAGTCCCAAGCTCTTGGCGCTTGCTTTAGCCCGTAAAGTGCCTTCTTGAGCTTGTAAACTTTCCCTTCTTCACCTTTCTTCTCGTAGCCGTGGGGTTGTTCCACGTACACTTCTTCTTTGAGGTCACCGTTGAGGAAAGCGGATTTCACATCCATATGATGAACCTTCCAATCCTCTTGTGCTGCCAAAGCTAGGAGCACTCTCACCGTCTCGATTCGAGCAACCAGTGCAAACACCTCCTCGTAGTCAACTCCTTGACGTTGTACGTAGCCCTTTGCAACGAGTCTTGCTTTGTACTTCACAATGGCACCCTTCGTGTCCTTCTTCAACTTGTAAACCCACTTCAAACCTATGGCCTTTTGGTTCGGAGGTCGGGTTATCAAAGTCCACGTGCCATTGCTCTCGATCGCCTTCATCTCCTCATCCATGGCGTGCATCCAGCTTGAACTTTTGCTCGCCTCTACGAAGTTCGCCGGCTCGTCAACTCCGAGTAAACACAAATCGGAGTACTCGAGCGTAACTGGCTTTGCGTACTTGTAGACTTTCTTGAGGGTCTTGTAGCGACGAGGCCCGGAAGAATCCGTCGTGGCTTGCGAAGGAGGCGACACAAATTGTGTCGGCGTCGATGCACTTGAGGAAGACGGTTGAGTCTCAGGCGTGGTAGATGACGGGTCGTTGGCATCAGCGTCGTCGGCGTAGTCGTCGTGATCTTGACCATCATCTTGATTTTCATCATCACTATGCGCCTCATTGTCGTTGTCGTTGCCGAGATCTCCACCCGTGTCTTGCGCGTCGTTGTCGCTATGACCTTCGTTGTCGCTATGACCTTGCGACCCATGCACGTCGTCGTCGGTGTCGGCACCAAGATGATCACTGCCATTGTGGTCACCTTGGTTGGGCGTCTTGCCAACCACCTGGATATCTTCCCCTGCATCATCATCAGTTGGAAAATCAACTGTGAATATGTTACCGTTTGGAGCATCGTCGGCTGCTGTGCTCCAATTCCACGCTTTGTTTTCTTCAAACACGACGTCGCGTGAAATCCGTAGACGCTTGGTTTGTGGATCGTAGAAGCGGTATGCCTTGGTGCCGGAACTCCTCTCATACCCGATGAACACCATCTTGGTGCTACGATCGGCAAGCTTTGAGAGATGCGGCTCCGCCGTCTTCACATGCGCCACGCATCCGAACGTCCGTAGATGAGACACATTCGGCTTACGTCCGTATATTGCTTCATACGGAGTCTTGCCGATCACTGCCTTCGTTGGAGCCCGGTTGAGAAGATAGACCGCCGTCGAGACAGCTTCTCCCCAAAAAGTCCCTGGCAAGTTCTTGCTCTTGAGTAAACTTCTCGCCATGTCAACGACGGTTCGATTGCGCCTTTCAACAACCCCGTTCTGCTGTGGCGTATAAGGTGCCGTGAGAAACCTCTTTATGCCAATCTTCTCGCAGTAGTCGTTGAACTCGTTTGACGTAAACTCTCCGCCGCGATCCGTCCGTAGAGCGCGAACCTTCAGCTTGTGTTCCATCTCCGTTGCAGCCTTCAGCTTCTTGAACGCTTCAAACGCCTCATCTTTAGATCGTAGGAGAACGACCCACATGTATCTCGAGTAGTCATCTACCACAAGGAAGAAATACTTCTTTCCTCCGTGAGTTGCTGGGGTGATAGGGCCACATAGATCACCATGGAGCAGCTCGAGTGCATCACTTGCACGATAGGTAGACTGAGCAGGGAACGGCCTGCGGTGCTGTTTTCCAACCAAGCACCCATCACATACTCGATCAACATGGTCGATAAACGGCATCCCAGATACCATCTCCATCTTCGACATCTTCTTCAAGGCGTAGAAGTTAACGTGTCCAAATCTAGCATGCCATAACCACGAATCATCATCACTCTTGGCGAGCCAACACTCCGGTTGAGATTGATCAAGGTTGAGGATATAGAGCCTGTTCCGCGTGCGATTCACGCGCGCTAGCACGTTTCGGAGGTTGTCGAAGATCGTCATCACTCCGTTCTCAATATCCACCTTGCATCCATTCTCGTCAAGTTTCCCGACAGAGATGATGTTGTTGCGAAGCCGTGGGATGTAGTATACTCCGGTGAGTATGCGATGTTCTCCTGTGAGACCCTCGAAGAGGATAGAACCTTGCCCGCAAATCTCCACATTTGAACCATCACCGAACTTGACCGAGCCTTGAACATCATATTCCAGCTCGAGGAACTTCTCTTTGCACCCCGTCATGTGGTTACTGGCACCCGTGTCTAGATACCACGACACGTTCTGATTCCCGGATAACTTTGGTATTACTTTCTTCTCATGAAGTAGCACCTTCCGGCTTGGTTTCACAACCACCGTTTGGGCGAGATCACAAACTTCGGCCATTAGAAGACCTGGACGTTCGTCTTCTTGCTTCGCCAAATTTGCCTTGATCTCCCTCTTGTTAGGCTCCGGACAATCCTTTGCAAAGTGACCCATCTCGTTGCAGTTATAGCACTTGACCTCAGACATATCCAAGTTCCGTGGCTTCTGCTCTTTAGATCGGTCGGCCTTACCACGACCTTGTGGCTTGCCTTTACCTTTGCATTCTTCGGTTTGTCCGCCGCGCTTCGCGTTGCATGAGCCTTCGCCAACGTTGCGCCTTCCTTTGCTACTTGGGGACTCCCAATCTGCGCGCGAGTACATGAGTTGGTCACTACCTCCTCCGTTGCCTTTCCGACAGCCACGAGCATTCTCTTCCCATGTCCGCAAGCGTCCGATCGCCTCCGTTATGGTCATGTCGTCGATGTCGTAAAGCTGCTCGAGCGTGCCGATGATGTACGTGAATTTATCAGTCACCGAACTGAAAAACTTCTCCACAATCTCGGTCTCCTCGAGTTTTGCACCAAGCGCGCGGATCTCTCCCACCAAAGTAGTCAGACGCATGGCATAGTCGTTCACCGATTCAGTTTCCTCCATCTGCAACTTGTGAAATTGGCGCTTCAGCACTTGTGCCCGAGCCTTCGTGACGCGATCTTCTCCGATCCTCATCTCTTTGAGTGCGTTCCACGCCTCTCTTGCCGTCTCGTATTCCGCCAATGTCATCAGCACGGAATCCGGTACAGACTGGGCTATGGCGGCCATGGCACCTTCGTCGCACTCCTCGTCGACATCGTCGTCCGTGATGGCCTCCCACACTCGTAGGGTTCGGAGAATAATCTTCATCTTGACCGCCCACACGCCGTAGTTGGCGTCGGTGAGCATCGGGTACTGGATGGGGATGTTGCGATGCGCCAGTACGTTGGCGCCGCCCGTTCCGCCACCACTAGTCGCTGACTTGCCGCCCTTCTTCACTTTGTCGCCGTTCTTGTTCGCCTTGGAACCGCCGTTGCTGGACTTGGCCGACTCAGCGTCGCTGTCCACCATCGTAGATCGTAGATCGTCGAGGCTCTGATACTGCATGCTCTGGCTCGGCCTCCTCACCGGGCCTAGCTTCCGTGGCCGGTACCGCGACTTCCATGGAGCACCCCCCATGTTGGGCTTCGTTTATTCCTGGCCACCATTCTCCCGCCAACGGTCGGAGGACCCCCTCGTCCCACAGTTCTTCCCCACTACAAAATTCGGCGGGCGCATTCCGGACGATGGCTGGCCGGACTTGGAGGACTCCGAGTGCGGCGTGTTGGACTGCCGGCATGGCCGCGTTCTCCTTGGGGACTATGGTAAACCCATGCCGCTCCTCGTTTGGGACCCCATGACAGGCTGCCGGACCAAGCTGGGAGCGCCCAAAGGATGCAATATGCCCTTGGACACCGACTTCGGCGGAGCCGCCGTGCTCTGTGCCGTGGCAGGATGTGACCACTGCGCGTGCCATCAGGGCCCCTTCCGGGTTGTCTTCTTCGGCATGAGCACGGATGAGGGTGATCGTTGTACTGTACACGTGCGGGTGTCCTCGCTGGACACGGGTGAGTGGAGCGAGCCGTGTCCTGCTCTTGATCTTGGCCTTGATACAGCCACAGGCATCACGCCAGTGCCCCCTGTCTTCATCCAAGACACACTTTACTTCACGCATGGCATTGGTGAACGTGATCTCACAGTAGGAATTCTCAAATACAACTTGACCTCTAACCGCTTATCGCGGATTGATGCGCCACGGGCATGGCCTCTCGGGGACGATTTCGCCGTCCTCGTGGCCATGGAGGACGGCAGTTTGGGTTTTGCACAAGTGCATAAGTTAACCTTCTACCTGTGGACAAGACAGATGGGTTACGGCGGAGTTGCATCATGGACTCAACCTAGAGTCATCGATCTGAGGAACCTTCTTCCCATCCAAAATCCTGAAAGAAAACTTAGACTGATTGGGTCCGTGGAAGGTAGTGATATCGTTTTCGTTACCACAGATCTTGGCATCTACAAGATTAATATAAAGTCGATACAGTGGAAGAAGCTATGGAAGAGAGAAAAATTCTATAGGTTGATTCCGTACATGAGTTTCCACCATCCACAAGGTATATCGATGTATCTTTTTTTTATGATTTGAGGACAAATCTTAAGTAATTATATATTAGTTAGCATAATAAACAAAATAATTGAATGGTTAACTAGACTGAAAGTTATGTTTGATGTTTCATTTTGTGATAATATATCTGCTTGAGCAAACTTTTACTGCTATGTACAGTCGAATGTTATACCTTGTTGGCGATTTTATATAGTGTCGTGTCTTCTCCTTTTTGGAATCACACTGACCAATCTACGTTTGCAGAAAGGGCGATCCCTTGCGATGCGGCTCAGTAACGACGTAGGATTGAATATGAATAAGGGCTGTCACCAATAGGAAGGATGATCAGTTGGAGGCGACATGTTCTTGTGATGAATATGAAGTATCTGGCTTCTTTGTTTGGTGCAATGGTGCTTGTTTTCTCATAGTTTTGGTAACTTCCGTCAGTATGCTTTACAAATTTCCCATGCTAGTGTGGCATACATTGTGGGTGAATGGATTGTCCTTGTACTGAACGTCTAAATTCTTGCCGCACAAGCTGTGTGCCCATTTAAAAAAACTCTTTGATCCATTGTCCTCCCAATAAGCTTTGATCCAGAGTCCATATTCATCTTGCACAAGAGATAAAACTCATGAGCAGATGATGAGGGCATGTCCAGAGCTAGTGGTTTCTGTCTCTCAATGGATCATGTCACGATACTTTCTGCATGTTGGCTTGCTGATGGGTCGTAATTAATAGGCCGCATGTCAAATCCAGTTGTTACTGAAGGTTTGAATTGCATATGTTTTCTGCAACTCTAGGAATTTGGATCGGCCCCAGCTATACATTATCTCTCCTTATTTTTGATGTTGTTACTAGAACTGCCATGAATGCTCAGTATACACATTTAGGGCCTCTTTGATTCGCAGGATTGTCAAAATGAAGGAATAGGAAAAATGTAGGAATAGGATGGCATGTCCCATAGTATCCTACATGATTTGAAAGATTGTTTGATAGCGCACGAAATACAAAGGAATTTCACAAAGAAGTTTGAGTGGATACATTTTTTCCACCAAAATGTAGTACAAATGGATCCTATGGAATAATTCCTAAGGATGCCAATCCTACGAATCAAACGAGCATCACAGGAAAAAAATCTGAAGGGTTCAAATCCACCAAAAATCCTATGCAATTCCTTTGAATCAAAGAAGCCCTTAGATGTTTATTTATTTATGTTTAAAGGAAGAAAACCCTCGGCCTCTGCATCTTTTGATGCACACAACCATTTCATTCAAATCCAAGTTCAACACGAAGTCTAAAAAAGAAGTACAAATCTCAAAAGAGAAATTTGCCACAGCCGGCGAAAATAGGGTAAGATGTCTAAGAGCATCTCCAGCCGTTCGGCCCCCCAGGATGCCGAAAAAACGCGTCCTAGGGGCGAGCTGGCGGGAATTTAGGCGTGGGGGCGACTACGTTCCCAGTCGTCGCCCCCAGGTCGGCCCCAAGGCTAAACGAAGTCGGCGTTTTTTGGCACAAACTCGTCAAAATTCATCCAAACTCGGCGACATTCATCCAAATTTGTACAAAAAACAAACACGGCCTAGCTATGCCGTCCTCTCCGCGCCTCGCCGACGTCCGACTTCTACATGCCTAGGCGCTTGTAGAAGACGGTATAGTCTCCGCCGTCGTCGTCCTCGCCCTGCCACCCGCCGCCGTCTCTGCTGCAGCCCTGTCCAGGATCGCCGACGTGCGATGGCCCGGCCTCCTCCTCGTCGCTGTCGAGGTAGAGGACACCGTCCACCTCGCGGACGGGGCGGCGGTGGCGCGCCTTGAGTTCCTCAAGGGCGTGGCGCTGGCGAGCCACCTGCTCGCGAACGTAGTCTTCCCTCGCCCACCTCATGGCCGTCTTGTCGGCAGCGGCCATCGCGTGGTGCTCTGGCTTCACCGGGAGCAGGGGAGTCTCTGCCTCGGTTTTCGGCCGGACGAGGCGCAGGCTACCGCCGCGGCCTTCCTCGGGGATGGTTAGGGCGCCGCTGCGGGTGCGGCGCCCTAGCGAGGACTCCCCCGTTGTGTCCTGCGGCTCGGGCTTGACGGCGAAGGCCGCCGGCGACCCGCCCGAGGAGGAGGAGGTCGTCGCGTCCGACAACCACCGCGACATTCACGAGCTGCCACGGCGGCGAGAGAAGGACGGGGGTGCGGGGCCGGGGTACTCGAGGCGCGGCGTGTTGCCGGCCTCGATGTAGTCGAGGACGTGCTCGAGGGTGCGGCCGGGCACCCCCCACCGATCGCGCCGCCCTTCGGCGTTGTGGCGGCCGCGCGGCACGACGCCGTTGGTGGAGGCGATCAGGCCATCGCGGCGGCGATCGAAGTAGAGCGTCCAGAAGGAGTTGTTGTCGGGGGAGTACGCCGGCCGTCGCCGCTCCTCCTCCGCCAGCGACGACCTAACTCGGGCGATCTCTGCCCGTCGGTCCGCCCCGGTGGGAGCGGGTGGCACCGGCACGCCGTCGGCGCTCAGACGCCACGCGCCTGGCACCCTCATGTCCGGGGGAGCCGGGTAGTTGGCCTCGAACAGGAGGCGCGCCTCCCACTCGTGAAGGTGGTGGCGGCCGAAGCCATTCTTCGCCTCCGAGTCGCCTGGGTACCGCGCTGCCATTGCTCGTCAGCGGGGGAGTCAAGTGTACGAGCGGGG
>LR738715.1:24898939-24915416 GCA_902687465.1 Secale cereale | reverse complement strand
GGGGGGAAGAGAGGCGATGTGATGCGGTGTGGCGTTCACCGGCGAGGCGGGCGGCTTTTATAGCCGGCGCACGGGCGGCGGGAGGCGCATGCCAGGCGACGCGTGGTGGGCGGCCGTGGCGCTGGGCGACGTGACGCTTCAATGCGCGGCTTCAATGGGCATGCTGACCGACGCGCTGCATCGCGACAGGCGCGGCATCAATGGAGGCGAGGGCGCGACAGCTTTGGCATTGATTCCCGCGGGAAACGAGACGATGTGGACGACGAAGCGACTTGTCGCTGACACGGCGGGCTCATCACAGTTCATGCCAAAAACGGTCCGTCCGGCGCCCCCAGGCGACCCCCAGTGCGCCAGGTTCGAGTTGGGTACGCCAGCGTCAATTTCGGCCCAATCCGGCGGAAAACGGGCTCCTGGGGCGCGACTGTGCCATTTTTTCTGCGTCGATGCCGAAAACGTGGCCTGGGGGAGCTGTTGGGGGCGCGGCTGGAGATGCTCTAAACACGTATCCTATTATTGGACCGCCATCCAAACCGCTTGTAAGTATCCCGTGTAACCATCCCCCATCGGTTGGACCCAATATCCATATGCTCCGTGTGGTCCACATGGCTGAGTAACGACCATATACGGATCCATGTAGACACCCTAAACATAACCTGCGCAAAAAATGGTGATGGTTTGTCTGTTAAAGGCAACATCATCGCGACAATTCCAAATGACCCAAAGTAATGCACATACTCTAACTCAAATATGTGCCACGGTTTTGGGCTCTATGCCATTTAACCAAGTCTCAAATTACAAAACAGTATAACTCGGCTAGCTAGGAGTCTCCACAACGATTTGACTCTGTCAGCCGTTGAATCTACCTAATATACGCTCCAGATCTGTCAATCGTTTGCGTCGCTCGCGTCTCCACGTTTTTCACTGCATCACCATTGCGGCCCACTTGGCCCACAGTAAATGGGCTACTGCTCCGCAGGTTGACCTAGGCATTCGGTCGTTCATCGCTAGACAGACCCGTCCTGTGCTTTCCGCCCCCTCAAGATCTCTCCCAGCACGTGTTTGTCCCAGCGGCGGTGGCGGCATGCGCCGTCGGCTTCGTCCCTCACGGTTCGGCGTCAGTTTCGTACCTCGGTGAGGCGGCTTCACCCCTACAGTTTGGCACGCCAGATGGGCACAGACAGTTGTATAATTTGTCGATCCATAGAAATTCATGATCCAAGGATCGATCCTCTTTTCTGAAGAAACCTTGTCCTCTACGATGAACTCTCTTGGATCACCTCCAATCTCATCTTTCATAGGTAAACCTATATCTCGTGTTTGCTTGGATTAGCGATGGATTGTGTAATTAATAATCGATTCAATCTACGGTTTTGCAGTCCCCGGAGGTGCAATCTAGGTCAACCTGCGGAGCAGCAGCCCGTTTACCATGGGCCAAGTGGGCCGCAATGGTGATGCAGTGAAAAACGCGGAGACGCGAGCGACGCAAACAATTGGCAGATCTGGAGCGTATATTAGGCAGATCCAACGGCTGACAGAGTCAAATCGCTGTGGAGGCTCCTAGCTAGCCCCAACGGCTGACAGAGTCAAATCGCTGTGGAGGCTCCTAGCTAGCCGAGTTATACTGTTTTGTAATTGAGCGCTGTTTGCCTTTCATGATGATACAATATAGCTAAGACTTGAGAGTTAAGAAGCACGTGATATTGATTAGAGAGTGTTGCTATGTTCCATTCTTTAATCTAGCAAATATCTGAGGTGGTAAGAGATTACGTGTGTGGGGTGTGGGAAGTTCTGGCATATGGTAGGTTTTGACTGATTGTTGGCTTCCATGTTCACTCATGTGTGATGGACCTCACCCACTGTAGGTGCGTGATGCTCAGGCTTGAGAAGTGGTGGTCATCTTGATGGGAGGCGTACAATTCCTACATCCTAGACGGAATCGTAATGTATTCTCCTACACTAATATGATGTTTCCAATACTATTGCATTCCATAATAACATATATATAACCTTAAAGTGTTGTATTAGGTAAATAAATGTTCGGCTCTTTTGCCAATTCTTCTCTTGTTGGATTAATTAATTTCTCATTGTACACACGGCGGATTGATCTTGATTCTTAATCCGAACTGTGGAGACTTTCCTTGGTTTCAAAAAGAAGCAAGCAATAGAGGGACATTAAGATGTAGCGAGCTACACCCCTCATAGCGTTCTGACACCCCGATCCGTCTGATCAACAAAAGCACGGTCATGATTTCTTATGTGCATTGTTAGTGTAATTCTCCTTCTCTTGTAGTATTAGTTAGCGATCACCTTTTATTGTCTCAACATAATTTTGCAGGCCCACAATATTCTGCTATGCCCACCAATGACAACAATGAAACTAATATTGGTTACATTGTTGTTCTGCTCTACACTTTATAGTAGAATCTTATGTCAGAATTCTGCTTTTTAAAATAACTATGGTCGTGCAAGTGTAGGTTCTTATGTGAGACTGATTGCTATGAGACTACCATTACTGCATTTTAGTCTCTTGTTTGTCAGGCATGTATTTGTGATACAGGTTTTTTTAAATATGCCATATGGGGAACAAGTTATGCACATCTTGTTGTAACACTTGAGTGTGCTATTTAGTATTGCTTATTCCTCCTATTGTACTAATCGGTGGTCGTCCCTCGAAGTCAATCTACATTAACACTTTAGGGACAGGCGCGGCAACGCGCGCCATTATGGTCTAGTAAATGTGAGACCGTGACAGGCGGAACAACATTAGAGGAGACATGAATGGTTCCCACAATAACTTAGCAAGTGGGCATTGGAGGAAGAGATGCTCTATTTTTCATCCGTGAAGCAACATCTTTTACTTCCTTCCCAACTACCTTTGCCAAGTTATCTTTTGTAAAAAAATACTCCTTTATGCACAAACCACATAAACACCTTGGTTTTCAATGGCACCTTAATCTTCCAGGTGTGGATCGACCTCGGGGTATGCCCGGTGTTAATCAAGTCTATATACATAGATTTAACTGAGAACACTCCTGAAGCGGACAACTTCCAAAACAGGAGTATGATGCATCAGATAGGTTAACTTGCATTAACCTGCGCACGAGATGCAGCCATTCATCCCATAGGGTTATTTGGATAAATGCCACTCGAATTCTGATGATTTCTAGAAACGCCACTGTAATTTCCAAACTTTGAGAAATGCCACCGTAAATTTTGCAAACTTTGACAAACGCCACTGTGGACTTTGAAAAATGCCACTGAAAATGACATTTTTCAAAGTTTGGAAATTGCAGTGGCGTTTCTTGGAATTGCCAGAATTCGAGTGGCATTTATCAAAGTAACCCATCTTTATATGTTGGTTGGATGCTCGTATTATACTGTTTGAGAGGTTCATAGTGTTGCAATAAGTCTAGGCAGAGCAAGGCCAAGCTGGCATGTAACTGGATTTTACCTCCAAGTTCCTACCGTAGAGGTACCCAAATCTATAGGTGTAGTTTGATTGTTTTGAGAGTTTTGTGGCATTGACAGTCTTTTGCCAAACTTCGTATTAATAAGCAGGCTTAAAAATTGCCAAATTATATCTCATCTAGATGAGTTCTATCAAAACTGTTAAAAATTTGTATTAAGAAAATAACTATTTTGGTTTTATGGATAGAATAGGACTTTCGTTCTACCTACTTCTACTTTACTCATTTAGAGTGGTAAGCTATAAAAAAACACAACATATCGAAGAGTACTCCGAAGTTATTCTATCTTGAGGAACCACGAAATCTGGAAGTGCTTGAAAGCTCCAACTTTTGAGTCCAGCTGGCATGAGAAGCATCCGCCCATTGACGACCTAGGGTTGAATATGCCTAAGGGCAGCAGGCTACAGTCATCAACGGGTGGAGCTTTTTTACGGTACCCTGGTACTCCTTAGGTAAGGGTGGGAGTACCAGTTAAATATAACCATCGGTTAGGACAGGATCTTGTGATTAATATGCAAATGGTACTTTCCTTCTCATATTGTTGGTAGCTTTTGTCAGTAATCTTAATAACATAAGCAGGTGAATGGATCGGATTATCTTTGTAATGAACCTCTAATTTCTTGCAGCATTGGCTACTTGCTCTGTTGTTTAATTGGCTTGAAATGCAGCCACGGACAATATCTTAGTGTTCCAATTTTAAAAACTCTACAGTTTGCCTTCCAAGATTCGATCCAATCTCCAAATTCACCCCCAAAAGGGCTACAGCTATTGAGCAGATGATTGGGGCATGACCAGAGCTAGTGGTTTCTATAATCTGATTGTAAATCCAGGCTCACTTAACTTTTCCACGATTGCATTACAATCAAATATTCATACCACCAAGGTTGCAGGGCTATGTCTTGCGTCCACCGTATTACAATGAAAAAAATAGCATGCTACAGCAAAATAGCGCCGATCTCAAAATATGCTATTAACGTGCTATATCGCGCTATAGCGTGCTATTAGCGAGATGTTGTACACTGATAAATTTAGCGAGACAATTCTTAATATGCTATAGCGTGCTATTTTTTCAGTGCCGTATTATGATGTTGTCCGCTCAAGTATAATGCATCAGATAAGAATTCACAGTCGTCTGAGGGTTTCAGTTTTTTTTTTTTTTGCTCTAAGAGAGTTTCAGTTTGTCATTAGAGTTATTTACCCAAAACTACCACACTTGGGGCTAGGGTAACAACTTGATACCACATTTGAACCAGGGCACAAAAATCCACCGAAAATGCGCCTAATCTGTAACGCGGAGCACTGATAGTCTGATAAGCTTGCGAAAACAGCGAAACTGACAAGTTGGGCCCGCATGTCGGGCTGACGTGGCGCTTGTTTTTCATACTGTTGTTGGCTTTTGCCACTAAGCTTATAATTTCCCCGTCAGTAGCTATGTGTAAGCAGATGAATGAGTTATCTTGTAATGAACCTCCAATTTCTTGCAGCGTTAGCTATGTCCTCTGTTGTTAGTAGCCATGTACTCTACAGTTGCTGTTCTGACTCTTATCCATTCTTTAGATTCATCTCAATGGATGTTCCATTGATGAGAACATGCTCAAGAGATGATATGATGATTTCTGCATGTTGGCGTGCTGATGTGCCCTAATTAATCTTGTAGATTTAATTAGTTTTACCTGGTAAGTGTTGATGATCAGATGTTGATGACTGACCATCCTCAGGGAGCCAACATTAAAACTGACTTGAACATTGCAGGGTTTAAGTTTGTTGCAGATGTTCTTCGAAGAATTCCTCTCTGCAACCTGATGTAGGCTAGTGTTGAATATATTTTGTATAGGCAGTATATCGCATGTATATGTAGGATCATTTCCTACCGATCCCCGCCTCCTAGTTACCATGTATAGTCGAGGCCGTGGGCTCCTCATTGTAAATATATACGTGCGTGCATGCACCCAATCAATTGAGAGTTGCATTGCCAAACAATATGGTATCAGTTTCCCTTCTACGATCCCTTTCCTAAAGCTTCCGCTCCTGCCGCCGCCGCGCCCCTAGGCCGCCGCCGCCGAACCACCGCCGCCGCGCCTCTAGGCTGCCACCGCCGCTCCACCGCTGCCGCCGCTCCTAGCCGCGCCGCCGCCACACTCCTCCCTGCCGCCGCTGCCTCCATACAGCCGCCGCACCTCCTCCCCGCTGCCGCTGCTTTCTTTCAGCCGCCGCACCACCACCTCCCTTCATCGCCATGGCTTCACCAAGATCATCCGCCTCCGGCTCCAACCCATTCGCCGGCCCCGATCCCGTCCTCATCCGCGACATCGACATCCACCGCCGCGTCCCCGTGTGCCTTGATCACTCCACCTCCGCCTACTATGCCTGGAAGACATACTTCAATCTAGTGTTCTGTGAGTATCATCTCCATGATCACGTCGACGGTTCGTTGATTCCAGCCGCATGCATGATGATGTTGAGTGGATGACCATCGATGCTACACTCATTCGTTGGTTCTACCTCACCATCTCCCGCGATCTCTTCCACACGGTGGTCACCGACGGGGATGACGCCCTCGCTGTTTGGACCAAACTCAACGGGCTCTTCACCGACAACCAACTCCAACGCCGGGTTTTTCTTCAGCAAGAATTTTTTGGGTCTCATCAACTTGATTCTTCTATCGATGATTTTTGCATGCGCCTCAAGAAACTTGCAGATGAGCTTCGTGATCTTGGCGAAATCATCTCCGACGAACTCCTCCTCAGCACCCTCACCGCTGGGCTCAATGAGGAGTTCGGCAACGCTGCCTCGAACCTCACCTTGATCCCGGAGCCAACCTTTCCCAAGGTCGTGGCTTATTTGCGTCTGGAGGAGCGTCGCATGAAGATGGCCAAAACCAGGGCTAGCCACGTCGCCCTCACCGCCGGGACTTCCCGCGGCGGCCCGCCACCGCCGCTTCCACAGGCGCCCGCCCCGCCGCGGTTTCCTCCACCGGCGGCCGCATACGGGCAGCACCCGCCACCTGCCGGCTTCTTCCAGGGGCTGCCGCCCCAGCCGGCCTCTTCTGATCGCCGCCGTGGTGGGCATTGCGGTCGGAGAGGCAACGGCCAAGGCGGCCAGCCACGCCAGCCGCAGGCCACCGCGCCGTGGGCCACGGCCCAGAACCCGTGGACGGGCCTGGTTCATGCGTATAGCATGCCAGTGCCTCGCCCGCCCGCTCCCAGTCTTCTGGGCCCGCGCCCCGCCTCGCATCAGGCGCTGCTTGCCGCACCCCAGCACGCGCCGTACGCCGCACTCCCGCCAGCGCCGTACGCCGCGCCCTCGCGAGCGCCATATCCAGCGGCGCCCTATGCCGCGGCGCCCTACGCCACTCAGCCGTCGGCGACGCCACTCCCGCCGGCCCCATGGGACCCGGCCCTCCTTGCGGCTCTCCACTCCGCCCCCTCGCTGGCTTACTACACAGGTGGCGGCGATTGGTACATGGACACCGGTGCCACCGCTCATATGGCTGCCAATCCGGGTACTCTCCACACTTCTTCTCCCGTCCATACCTCCAATCGCATTACCCTCGGTGATGGATCATCACTTCCCATTACACACATAGGCCATGCTTACTTTCTGTCTACATCCACATCGATATCATTATCTAACATACTTGTGTCGCCCGACCTCATTAAAAATCTTGTTTCAGTTCGTGCTCTTACTCGTGACAACCCTGTTACCGTTGAATTTGACATGTGTGGTTTTTCTGTCAAGGACGCCCGTACCCGGATGGTGCTTCACCGATGTGACAGCCCCGACGATCTCTACCCGGTCCACCCACCCGCCTCCACCAATTCATCTCGGGTCGCCCTCTCCGTCGGTGTGGACCTTTGGCACGCTCGCTTGGGACATCCGAACGACACCACTCTTCGTCATATTCTTCGGAGTTTTTCTTTCACTTGTAATAAGACCGACAGTCACACTTGTCATGCATGTCGTCTAGGCAAACATACTCGTCTTCCCTTTAGCACTTCATCCTTAGTTGCATCGTATCCGTTTGAACTACTTCATAGTGATGTGTGGACCTCTCCAGTTGCAAGTAATACCGGTTATACTTACTATCTCGTCATTTTGGATGATTTTTCGCACTATGTGTGGACCTTCCCATTACGGCGGAAATCCGATGTCCTATCGATTCTTACCGCTTTTTACTCATATGTCACCACACAGTTTGGTCGCTCCATTCATGCCATCCAAACCGACAATGGGAAGGAATTCGACAACCTTGCAGTTCGCAGTCTCCTCGCCACACATGGGACGATTCTTCGTCTCACCTGCCCCTTGATGACCCTCAACCGTAAGGGATCTGTTGCAGCGTTTTCGATAAGTAAGAGTGTCGAACCCAACGAGGAGCAGAAGGTATTGATAAGCGATTCTGAGAAAGAAATTACTGCAAGCACTGAAAGATAACTTTTAGGGGTTTTCTCGATATAAGCAACAGGAATGTAAAGGCAAGTAATGTAAAAGGTACTGAGAGTAACAAGTGGCCCAATCCTTTCTTAGCAAATGAGAGGCCTAGCAACTGAACTTATAAAGACTAAAGCGTTCTTGAGGACACACGGGAGAGGTAGTCATTTGCTTTCGCCATATTCCGTATCGATACTATGTTATGTGTTGATAAGTGTTGGTGGGTGGATCTATGCTAGTGCACTCTCTAGACTAAGATGAATGCACTCTTATGATTAAACACCTTGCAAGCATCCGCAAATACAAGATAGAATTTAAGGCAAAAGCCTAACCATAGCAATACGATCGAGGATCCATTATTCCCTTATGCAAAAGCGTGCGAACTGGGGTTCAGGTTTCTGTCACTCCGGCAACCCACCATAAGCATTCTTTATACACAATGTATTCTCCTAGGTCCTTAATAAGGCGAAGTGTTGGGTGTTCGACTCACACAACACTACTAGTAGAATGACAACGCAACTTAAGTATCAAACAACACATATTACTTCAACAGCATATGACTACTAACAACAAGACTTTCCCCATGTCCTCAAGAACTAAGGTAACTACTCACAAGACATAAAAGAGATCATGATCAGTGGGGATAAATATGTGATAAACAATCTGGACATAATAATATTTCTCCAACAAAACTCAATAGCATTCACCACAAGGTAGTAATCAACACCGATGGAGTAGAGAGGATAGGTAGTACAAGTTACAACATGAGTTGCGATGGTAAGATGATATTTGGATGAAGATGGAGATGGCGCTGGTGTTGGGGATGATGTTGATGATGATCTCGATGATGCCCGTGATGATGGTGATGACGATGGCGACGATCTCCCCTTCCGGGAGGTGATCTCCCCGGCGGAATCTGCCCACCGGAGATGCCCTTTTCTTCTCTGCAGGTTTCCGCCTCGAAGCGGCGGCGAAACTCCGTAAAAAGTCCCGTGCCTAGGGTTTTCGGAGGACGGGGAACATATATGCAAAAGGGGGCGACCAGAGGTGGGCCAGGGGCTCCAGGCGCCCCCCCGGCGCGGCCAGGTGGGGGGGGGGGGCGCCCCCAGGCCGCCTGGGCACCCTGTGGCCCCCCTCTGACTCCCCTTTTGCGTGTCTTCGTTATACTTCCGAAAAATACCTCCCGTCAATTTTCAGGTAATTTGGAGGTGTTCTTCTTCAGCTACTCAGTATCCACTTTTTCCTGTTGAATCCTGCGTCTGCTGTTCCGGCACCGGAAAGTTGCAAACTGTGTAAAATAGACCAAAACAACATAAGAACATCATCATAACGTGAAATATATCAATGAATAAGGATAAATTATAATACAAAATAGTGATGCATTTTGGACGTATCAACACCCCCAAGCTTAGACCTCGCTTGTCCCCAAGCGAATATGAACTCGGTAAACCTGTCCACAAGTTTAGAGAGTGAAGTGTCGATAAATAGAATACGGACAAGAAGCATCATAGTCTCTTTACCTACTCAAATATTCTCAGCAACAACCTTCAACTCATAAGGCTCTTATGAAATAGTGTCAACACTTATATTCGAAAGTAAGACCAATGGGAACTCATTATATCATGGCAAACATGTCCTTTGGTCAAAGAACAACAAATAATTTTAACTTTTGCTTTTGATGGGATTAATTGAAGCTTTTTGAAATAACAAGTTAATAAGCAAGAAGTGAAAGTGTTAACACGAAGGAAGATATTTGCCTTAGCTGGGCATGACAAACAACTTACTTATCAAATGATAATGTCAACAAGGATATGATATGACAAATCTTAATGCAGCTTTATATGAATGAATCCCTATCAACATCAAACGTCTGCTCTCTTTGAGAAATAGAGGGAAGTAGAAATAACTGACTCAACTTAAAATTAAAAGATAGGCCCTGCTCTAGGGTAGTAGGGAAAACTCATGTGCTATCCTCAAATCAAACAGAATGAAAACAAGTTTTTGAAAGGTGCATGATTCGTCAACGAATGCTAATAGATAACTCAATTACTTCTTGAACTGGACAAGTTTCGAGGAACAGCTCCCGTATGAGGACGATAACATCCTCTTATTCTCCTTTGTTTATTACTGCCAAAGTTTTCTGATTTCTCATGAACAAAGCGTGAAGGAGGGTTTGTTTGTTATATTATTTTTAAGCCGGGCGCACTCAATGCCAGTTCCTTTTCGTATTATGGGTTTGCACATTATACATGCAATCCCGGGGTGAATCTTGTCCAACTCAAAAAGGTCATGAATTAGCTACTACTTCCTCATGAGCTAAAGCAGAGGCACAAAATAAAAGATTTTGAACATTTAAGGATAACACATAAATTATATACTTTAGGAGGTGGTAGTGGAGTACCACAAGTAGGTAGGTATGGTGGACTCATATGGAAGGTATTGCCTTAAGGGTATGGACGCACAAGCAGAATTCCGCTTAGTGCAGAGTTAGGCTAGCAAAGGTTTGAAAGAGCAGACAACTGATGATGACTAAGATGCAAAGCAATATAAAGCATGAACATTGAAATAATCATAACACATCAAGTTGTCTTCCTTGTCAACATAACACTTCAAGCATAATAACATAAAGGTTTTGGCTATGTTGATACTTTAAGAACATCATGCTTGTTGTTATGACCAAAGCTATGTTTGCCAAGATTAAATAAAGTTTCATAGTCATACCTGACATAAGGTCAATACTCCCCATAAGAATCATCATATAAGGTCGGTTGCGTGAAGAGAATACCGAGTGCAGCAAAAAGGAACCGATAAACTTCTCATTAATATTCCATCATAAACGACTCCACACACACGGATACAATTCTTCACCGAAGGGGTGATAGACCTCAATGCACACACCTATCTCATATAATAACCTCCCTAGACATGATACGACTCTACTTGACTTCTGAAAGACAAAATGTAAAAGATAAAGATACCGGGCACTCCCCCAAGCTTGGAACAAGCCAAGGGAATGCCATTACCCACGGAGATCTCACTCATCATCCTTGTTGGCGTTGATCAAGTAGTTCTTGGCGAAGCTCTTCCATGGAAGGGGTTCTCCAGTCTCATATGAGAAGCTCGTCTCCTGGATCCTGCATTCAGCACCCATACCCATGTGTAGAAACCTTAGTTCATACTCACAGTTCTGGTTATGTAGATCATTAATTTGCCCTTGGAGTTCTATGATTCTATCTTCAGACGCGGCGATTCTTTCCCACATCTCCTTCATCTCCTTCAAAAAAGTAGTTCTTCAGCTCGTTGGTGATGTCAAAGTTAGCTTCGACACCACGCTCGGTCATCTTCTTGTACTCGAAGACTTCTTGCTCCACTTCTTCCAGCCTGGCCTGGACGCTCCCCTCCTTGATAGGTCCCTTCAGATCTTCTTGATGAAGGACTCCCTCCTTCATCTGAACAACCTGAGGGTGCTTCTTCACCTCAGCGAGGTAATGGTTGATGACGTTGACGACGAACGTGTCCTTGGGGGAACTTGGAGAAGTCATGGCACCTAAATTTAGCTGAAAGATTTCCTGGCAGAAACAGATCGAAGAGAAAACACGCGAAATCGCAAGATACGTTGCCAGAACACCCCGGGCAAATATATAGGAAAAATTTATGCACAGAAAGGAAGGTAACGGACCAAAGCGGGGTCGGAGACGGGCTCCGGGGTGCCCAGGCGGCCTGCCGGCGCGGCCCAGGGGGGGGGGCGCCAGGGGGGCGCCTGGACTCCCTGGTGGTCGTCTCTGGCTCCACTTCGACTCGGAATTTTACTAATTTTACAAAAACTCGTAATACGGAACTTTTATGATGTTTTGCGGTGTTTTCTTACCGTACTACATACCTTTTCTCTATTCTGCTTCTGCTGGCGTCTGAAACAGGGCTGCAACATGTTCTTCGTAGGTTGTTGTGTATATTATATTCACATCAACATCGACAGGATCTCCTGCTATGTAATGTTTAAGCCTTTGCCCATTCACAACTTGAGGTTTGGTGCCTTCAAAATTATTAATCTTAATTGCACCAGACCGATAAACTTCTTCAATATGAAATGGTCCTTCCCACCTGGAAAGTAGTTTACCTGGAGAAAACCTGAAACGGGATCTAAACAACAAAACTTTATCACCAACATTAAATTCACGTTTCAGAATCTTCCTATCATGCCACCTTTTTACCTTTTCCTTGAACATTTTAGCGCTCTCGTAAGCTTCACTTATCCATTCATCTAGAGAAGTCAAGTTCATGAGACGCTTCTCACCAGCTAGTTTTGGGTCAGCATTAAGCTCTCTAACAGCCCAGAAAGCTTTGTGCTCTAGCTCTAATGGCAAATGGCAAGCCTTGCCATATACCATCTTATAGGGGGACATGCCCATGGGGTTTTTGTAAGCAGTTCTATATGCCCACAAAGCATCTCCTAATTTATTTGACCAATCCTTCCTATTTCTGTTTACTGTTTTCTGCAAGATCAACTTAATCTCTCTATTGGTAAGCTCAACTTGCCCACTAGTTTGAGGATGATAAGGTGAAGCAATTCTATGATTAACATCGTATTTAGCCAAAGCTTTTCTAAAAGCTCCGTGTGTGAAGTGTGATCCTCCATCGGTCATGAGATACCTTGGTACACCAAACCTAGGAAATATTACATCCTTAAGCATTTTCAAAGATGTTTTGTGATCAGCACTTTCAGTGGGGATTGCTTCAACCCACTTGGTCACATAATCAATAGCTACTAAAATGTGAGTGTACTTGTGCGAAGAAGGAAAAGGACCCATAAAATCAAAACCCCAACAATCGAAAGGTTCAATCACTAGTGAGTAATTCATAGGCATCTCATTCCTTCTACTAATGTTACCAACTCTCTGACATTTATCACAGGCTAAAACATAATTTCTAGCATCTTTAAAGAGAGTGGGCCAATAAAAACCTGATTGAAGAACCTTATGTGCAGTCCTCTCACCGGCATGATGTCCTCCATAGGGACTATCATGACACCGTCGGAGAACGTCCTTCTGCTCATGTTCCGGAATGCATCTTCTCACGATCCCGTCGGGACCTTCTTTGAAAAGATATGGGTCATCCCAAAAGTAGTGCCTCAAATCATGAAAGAACTTCTTCCTTTGCTGAAATGTTAGACCTGGAGGCAAATACTTCGCAACAATAAAATTAGCATAATCTGCATACCAAGGGTCGGAAAGAGGTTGTATTTTTACAACGGCAAGTTGCTCGTCTGGAAAACTATCGTTAACTGGGATGGGGTCATGCGGTATATCTTCCATTCTTGAAAGATTGTCCGCTACCGGATTGTCTTCCTCTTTCCTATCAACAATCTGCAAATCAAATTCTTGGAGAAGGAGTACCCATCTGATAAGCCTTGGCTTGGCATCCTTCTTTGTCATAAGATATTTAATGGCAGCATGATCAGTATGAATAATAACTTTGGAATCAACAATATACTGCCTAAACTTATCACAAGCAAAAACTACAGCTAAGAATTCCTTCTCAGTAGTAGCATAATTTCTTTGAGCACTATCAAGGGTTTTACTAGCATAATGTATAACATTCAATTTCTTATCAACCCTTTGTCCTAAAACAGCTCCAACAGCAAAATCACTTGCATCACACATAATTTCAAAAGGTAAATTCCAGTCAGGTGGTTGTACTATAGGAGCAGTTATTAAAGCTTTCTTAAGGATTTCAAAAGCTTCCTTACAATTTTCATCAAACGCAAAAGGAACATCCTTCTGGAGAAGATTAGTGAGGGGTCTCGAGGTTTTAGAAAAGTCTTTAATAAATCTTCTATAAAAACCTGCATGACCGAGAAAACTGCGAATACCTTTGATGTCCCTTGGATAGGGCATCCTCTCAATAGCTTCGATCTTGGCTTTGTCCACTTCAATTCCACTTTCGGAAATCTTGTGACCAAGAACAATTCCTTCATTAACCATAAAGTGGCACTTCTCCCAGTTGAGTACCAAATTTGTCTCCTCGCATCTCTGCAAAACTTTATTAAGGTTGTGAAGACAATGGTCAAATGAAGTTCCATAGACGGAGAAATCGTCCATGAAAACTTCCATAATATCCCCGCAGAAACCATGAAAGATAGCAGACATACACCTTTGAAAAGTAGCAGGGGCATTACATAAACCAAAAGGCATACGTCTGTAAGCATAAGTACCAAAAGGACAAGTAAAAGTGGTCTTCTCTTGATCGGCAGTGTTAACATGAATTTGAGAGAAGCCAGAATAACCATCGAGATAACAAAAGTGGGTATTTTTGGATAACCTTTCAAGCATTTGGTCGATGAACGGCAATGGGTAGTGATCCTTCCTAGTTGCCTTGTTCAACTTCCTGTAATCAATACACATTCTATATCCAATAATAATTCTCTGAGGTATTAGTTCATTTTTATCATTAGGAACCACAGTTGTACCTCCTTTCTTAGGAACACAATGTACCAGACTTACCCACTTACTGTCAGCTATAGGGTAGATAATACCTGCGGCTAGAAGCTTGAGAATCTCAGTTCTCACGACATCCATCATCTTCGGGTTCAACCGTCGTTGATGATCAACAACAGGTTTAGCGTCGGACTCAAGGTTGATAGTATGTTGACAGATAGATGGACTAATCCCCTTAAGGTCATCAAGGGTGTAGCCAATTGCGCCTCGGTGTTTACGAAGTACTTCCAATAATCGCTCTTCTTCATATCCTGAAAGGTTAGAATTGATAATAACAGGATATACTTTCTTTTCATCTAAATAAGCATACTTGAGCGTATCGGGAAGAGGTTTAAGATCGAACACCGGGTCTTCTTTCGGTTTTGATAAAATTCCCAAAGGTTCAACCGGAAGGTTGTGCTTCAGGATAGCAGGCTGCCTCAAGAATATTTCATCTAGTTCATTTCTTTCCTGCATATGTAAATCATTCTCGTGGTCCTCCATGTATTGCTGCAAAGGATCATCAGGAGGAATAGCAATAGAGGCAATACTTTCAATAATTTTATCATCACTAGGTAAATCAGTACCACGAGGCTGCTTAGAGAACTTAGAAAAATTAAATTCATATGGCTCGCCATTGAATTCAACAGAAACTTTACCTTTCTTGCAATCTATTATAGCTCCACAAGTTCTAAGAAAAGGCCTACCAAAAATGATGGGACAAAAATTGTCCCTGGCTGAACCAAGTACCAGAAAGTCGGTAGGGTATTTTACCTTTCCACATAGGACTTCAACGTCCCTCACAATTCCGATAGGAGAGATAGTTGATCTATTTGCAAGATGAATAGTAACATCAACTTCTTCAAGTTCACAAGGAGAAATCTCACCGATGATTTCTTCATAGAGTGAATAAGGAATAGCACTTGCACTCGATCCCAAATCGCATAGCCCATAAGAATTGTGATCTCCTATTTTAACAGATACCACCGGAGTACCTGAAATTGGGCCTTTGTTCTTGGCTGTGACAAGGTTAGTGGAAACAGCACAAAAAGTTATATTGGAATCCAAAACATCATCAGTAGCAAGGTCTTTAATCAATGCAACTTGAGGATCGATCCTGATCTGGTCCTCAGGTTCATCAACTTTTCTCTCACTTTTATTTATTATGCCTGTCACAAGAGAGTGCTCCTTTATCCTCGTGGGAAAAGGAGGCTGTTCATATATAACTGCAGGTAAAATAGGCTCAGCAACATAAATATCAATAGGTGGTTCTTTAAAAGGTGCATGGTGCTGGTCTCTAATCTTTTTAAAAGCATCAACGTGAGAGGCAAAATTCTTACATAAATCAATCACTAGATGGGAATCAAGACCAATCTTAGAGCAAAAAGTATTGAAGTAATCAGTTTCCACATAGCTCTCAATATAGTCATGTTCATAATTTATAGCGGGTTCAATACCTTTATCAATTTCCCAATCTTCAGTATTCCTTTGGATTCTTTCAAGGAGATCCCACCTTTCTTCAACGCTCTTCTTCTGAAATACCCCACTAGAGGAGGCATCCAGCATCTCCCTATCCTGACGAGAAAGCCTGGCATAAAAATTTGTAAGTATGATTTCCTTGGGAAGCTTATGAATTGGGCATTTGAGCATTAGAGACTTCAGTCTCCCCCAAGCTTGAGCAATGCTTTCTCCGTCACGAGACCTAAAGTTATATATATAATTCCTGTCTCGATGAATTTCATGAAGAGGATAAAACTTAGTATAGAAAAGAGACATAAGCTCCTGCCAGTCCAGCAAATGTGAGTTATCGAGAAGCCCATACCAATCTGAAGCTTTATCTATAAGGGATACGGCAAACAATTTCCTCATGACAAACTCCCTCGATACACCTGCAAGCTTAAATAATGAACATAGTCGTGACAAATATAGCAAGTGCTCACCGGGATGTCTGTCTCCTGCATAACGATTAGCTAAAACATAATTGATAATGCCAGCTGGTATTTTGTAAGGCACAATTTCAGTAGGGGGAGGATCAACCACCACAGGTGTGGGGTGTCTTCCCGCAAGCAACGCTCCAATAATAGGGTTATCCATAGGGACAAAGAA
>LR738715.1:24868105-24880151 GCA_902687465.1 Secale cereale | reverse complement strand
CCCAGCGCGCTGGGTTCGGCTTGGGTCCGCCGACGCCAAATTCGGCCTGAGCAGACAAAAAATGGGTTTCTAGGGACGCGGCTGGGCAGAATTTTGGGCACCGGCGCGAAAAAACGCCTGGGGAGGGCGTGTTGGGGGGCGCGGCTGGAGATGCTCTAAGTATTACTAGAACATGGAGGCGCGCTTTGCCGCGCCCGTTCATCTTAACAAATAAATATATTTTTTGAAAGTTAATTATACAAATTCGCAAAATAAAATAGGATGGTAAACTATATCAATTAGTGAATTTTTTTCTCTGTGGGGACCCATGCTGAATGGTGCATCTCATAGATGTGCGTGGTGAGAAAACAAGAGTTGTGTGATGCCTATATTTGTTAGACACTCATAGGCAGGGGCGTAGCTGGGCCTCGGGCTGCCCTGGCCATGGCCTGGGACGTGAAAGTAAAACCCTTTGTATAATATAGCTACAGTAGGGTACTGTAGTTCCTGTATTTACTGTTCCAATGAAGCTAGCCCCGGGCTACGGCACTGCTCATAGGATGCAAATTGAAATGTAAAACAAAAGATTATAAAATAACATGCAAAAAATAAACAGCGGGTGCACCTGTAACCAAAAGTAGCACATATTATTTTTGCTCTAAGTCTTAATGGCGTCGAATTTGCGAACAATGCACCACTTCCATGAAACCTACAACCTCAATACTTTTCAGTTAGAACACTACCTGCAATATCAATAACAGTAGAAGAAATGAACTGTAAATAGTTTGTTCTTTAAAATTATATTTTAAATAAATAATCCCTTTGTAAACTAATATAATAATATTTAGATCACTAAAGTAGTGATATAAATGATTGTATATTAGTTTAGAGAGGGAGTATGGAATAAGCAATATATATAGCCTGAACAAGTGTGAAAACAGCAAACTGAAAATCATAATACATTTCTTACCTTTGTCGCAAGTGCCACCACAGGTTAGTTTTCAAGATGCTCTCTATGCTAGTTATTACCTGGACTAATGTGTGCACATCTTCTGCGGTTGATAAGCCATTAAGCCTATAAAAGACAGCTAATGAGTTATGCATAGGAAGCAACTAAGACCAGGGTCGCATAATAATAAGCTAAGGAGCTGACCTGATTGAAACGCCCAACGCCTTGGTAATTAAAATAGTACCAAGACTTATTTCAGATTTATCTCCTTCCACAGCATGAATGGCATGCCTACATCGTCGTACTCTTCCTCCTAAACTCACTGCCGCCAATGTAGCATTGGAGATGGTTACCTGCACTTGCACACATGGACTTAATCGGCCTGTCGCTGATTGGTCGCTAGGCGTGCGAGCTCTGATGATCGACACCATAGACTCCACACATCGGTATCATGTACCACGAACAATGCGCAACGCCGTTCTTCTCCAATGGATCGAGCTTCATCGTACCGTATGGACCGTTCTTCTCCAATGGATCTAGCTTCATCGTACCATATGGACCGCGCGCGGCCACAACCAGGTCGTCTTTTTCGTTTTTCCTCTTCTGAAGCGACCCGGATCGGAGTGGCGGTGGACATCGGAGGAAAGGGAGTGAACCTTGAAGGTGGAGAAAAGGAGCCTCAACGATTGCCGCCCGTACGACGGGCATATTCCCACAAGCGAGGAGAGGTTTCTAAACAAGACAACACGTTACCGCCGCCGCCACCACCATTGCCGAAGGGAGACTAACCAGAAACCACACTGCCGTGTAGTCCTTACGTATACATAGTGGACCAGGAATCAATCAGGCTGAGAACACGGGCCTAGATAACAGCTTCATGGCCGAGAGTGCTCCCAGATTGGTCCCAAGACACAAGTAGAAAACAGGGCTTTGGTTCGGGCCTGACAAGCCCATTAGTCCCGGTTCAACTACAAACCGGGACCCATGGGGGCATACGTCCCGGTTCGTGTGCCCAGGGGGCTGGCCGGGCCTCGTGGAGCATCTGTCCCGGTTGGTCTCGACCCATCTGTCCTGGTTCTAGGCACGAACCGGGACCAATTGGCCTCGCTCCTGGCCCACATCCATTGGTCCCGGTTCGTGGCTGGAACCGGGACAGAAGGGGTGCCTTTAGTCCCGGTTTGAGACACAAACCGGGACCAATGGCTTGCCTATATATACCCCATCACCCACCACTCCACTGCTCTATTTTTTCTGGCCGACGAGGGGGAAGCTTTTTGTGGTGCTCAAGTTCACCTCCTATGAACATGAGGTGTTCGATGAAATGCCCGAGCCACACTAGTTAAGCTTTTCTCCTTTCGACGCTCGAACACCAAGCTCCATTTTCTCCGAGATTTGTCTAGGTTTAGCGGTCCGTCACGTCTCATCCCCGTCTTCACCGCCGTCGATCGCCCCCGCCGATCTCGTCACTGGCACCACCGTGGTGAGCCTCTTATTCTGTCTATACTTTTCTTAGTTTTATTATTGCTTGTTATTATTGCTTTAGATATATATTTTTCTAATTTTCTTAATTTTATTATTGCTTGTTATTATATAGTGCGATGGTTTTGATATCCGCCCATGTCGGCCCTCGTCCTGTCTACGATTCGGATGTGGTATATTATCTTTAATTTATAACTATTTGTTTTAGTGTTTATGAAAATTATGCCGACCAACCTGACATAGATGTTTTTATATATCTAGGAAGTAGTTGAACAGGAAATTCCAACCGACCCTCTTGTGGAGAGGTTAAATTTAGTTGAAAAGGAAAACATTTCCTTGAAGAAAAAATTGGAAAAAACGGAGGAGGAGAAGATGGAATTGGAGTTGCATGTTGCGGAAGTCATCGATGATCACAAGATCAAGATGGACCCTATTGTCAAGAAGGTTAAATTTAGTTGAAGAAGAAAACAATTACTTGAAGGAAAAACTAAAAAAAATGAGGAGGAGAAGATGATATTGGAGTTGCATGTTGCGGATGTCGTCAATGATCACACGATCAAGATGGATGCTATGCGCTTGAAAATTAGAAAGATTAGAAAATATGCCATTCATACCGAGGTTTGGTATCATTATGCCATTGGATCAATTGTTACCTTGGTTGCGATTATGATCGCATTTGTTGTTGCGTTGAAATGTTCTACATAGTTTTAATGTATGGTTTAATTAGATGCTCTAGAGAGCTATATGCATGTACTTTGAATTTAATGTGATACCTCGAAAGAGATTGTCCGTTTTGTACACGAAGTGCTCCAGTTTTTGCTATGTGGGTGAAATGATGATACCATGCCAACTTTCAACCTTTTCAGAGTTCATTTGAAATGCTTTTCAATTTCAGGGGTCTTATAGCTCAAAAAATTCAGTAAATGCATGAAAAATAACAAATGAAGTCAGAAATGGTTGAAAATTGATGATGTGGCTTTGAATGGTGCATTTTGAACACAGAAAAAGTCTGTAATTCAAATAAGTTCAAAAAAATGAAATCCCTTTGTAACAAATGAGTTTTCGTCTGAAACCCTAATACCTCGAAAGAGATTGTCTGTTTTGTACACGAATTGCATCTAGTTTTTGCCGCAACCCTCTCTACTTCTTTGCACATCCTATGTGGGTGAAATTACGATACCATGCCAACTTTCAACCTTTTCAGAGTTCATTTGAAATGCTTTTCAATTTCAGGGTCTTATAGCCCAAAAAATTCAGTAAATGCTTGAAAAATAACAAATTGTGACGACCCCGGCTTAATCGTGCACTAATCATACACGCAAATGCACACGATCAAGCCTAAGGACTCACGTGAAGGAATCACAGCACAACTCTAAAACATAAATAAATACATACAAGTCATATATTACAAGCCAGGGGCCTCGAGGGCTCGAATACATAACAGGATGTCTCACACATAGTCAGCGGAAGCGTTAGGTATCTGGGTACAGATACAACACAGCAGAAGATAGGCCTTTTACAAAGGCGGGGCAAAAGAAAAGCTACGATCGAAAAGGCGCAGGCCTCCTGCCTGGGACCTCCGATCCTACTCCTGGTCGTCGTCCGCCGGCTCCTCGTAGAAGTACTCGCCGGCCGGGTAGTAGTAGTAGCCAGCCTCGGGCTGGTAGCAGTAGTCGTCAACTGGGGCTGCGGGCATCATGGCTCCGTCGTCTGGTTTATCATGCGGGTAGGACAAAAGAGGAAGCAAAGCAACCGTGAGTACTCATCCAAAGTACTCAGCAAGACTTACATCAGATCTATACTAGCAATGCAATATTTTCAAAGGAGGCTTTATGTGGGTGGACTAGACTGCAGAAAGCCAGAGTAGAGAGGGGAAAAGCCTAGTCCTGACGAAGACTAGCATCTTCAGGGTCTTGCAGCAATTAGAGGGGAAACAGAGTAGTAAGGCTCATCATAATAATGTATAGTGTTTGCAGCAACATCATCTCATATCACATATCTCAAGTCACCAGTTCTAGTTGTACCGAAGTGGATACAACTCCGAGTGTCCGTTACCGTAGGACAGGCTATCGATAGATTGTTTCTTCCCTGCAGGGGTGCACCAAGTTACCCACCACGCTCGCTTAACTCCGGCCGGACACACCATCAGGTCGTGCCCGCCCTCGGCTAAACAATACGACGCAACCCGACCGGATACCGCCAGAGAGGATCGAGCACGCCGGACTAAACCCTATGCCCCCGGGGGTCATGGCCGTCGCCCCGGACACTCCGCACGTTGCGTAGCCGTTCGGTAGCAGACCTAGCAACCCCTTATACAAGCACGCAGTTGCATCCTAAGTCCAATCCGAACAGCCCGCTCAATCGCTGACGTCGTGACGACTCCGGCTGATGTATACGACGCAGAGCACCCACTCACACCCACGTGGTGGTTAGTGCTATCGGCCCGGAGGCCTCTCGGATCAAATATCCAAATCGCTTAGTGTGTTGGGAGCGCGCGGTAACGAGCAGAGCCTACGATACTGTTGGCCCCGTCGTCCCGTCTCGAGGACTTGTGACAAGGACTGGAAAAGACCGGCCACGCCTCGTAGTTATCTCGCGGGTACCCTCACTGGTCACCCGACTCCACAGCTCACGCCTCAAAGGCACTCGCGGGTACCCCTCTGGGTCAACCCGCCTCCATCCAACATGTGTAGTAGTATCTTCAAGGTGTCATCAGACGCACGATACCTCTGGCCGCACGCCTTTGTTCCTGGCGACGTCCGGCCTCGGGGATCGATACGTCTTTAAACACGGTACAGTGAACCAGGGCATCCGTGTGGTTTTCATGCCGATGAGGAATCCGAGGAATCACCCTCGTTGGACTCCTTTACGACAAGTCCCGTTAAGGTGGTACCAGAGGAATCACCCTCGGCGGTAATCACAATAACGGATGCACGACAAAAGCTAAGTCGGAAGTGGGAAGAGGAATCACCCTCGGTAACCCACAACGAGCTAGCTATACAGGGACAACATCAGAAGTGAGTTCGGAGGTATCACCCTCGTCACCCGATGTTAACTCTGCGGAGTCGAGCATATTAGGGGAGGATGTGCGGTGATGTGAAGAAGGTCAGGGGAAAGGGCTCGATCGGTTGATCGAGACAAGGGTACTGTGCGAGGCAACTACGAGAGTGCGGGTCCAAGCAGTGCTACCCAACCTATACTAAGCAGTTTATGAATAAATGCAGGTATCAACAATTTAGCAAAGACATGCTATGCAACAGTAATAGGAGCAGTAGCAGTAGCAGCAATTCTAATGCAAGAATAAGAGAGAATAGACATAGGCGATATCGGAAATGCTCAAGGGGGGGGGTTGCTTGCCTGGTTGCTTGGCAAATGAAAAGAACAATGGCGGTGAAGTAGTCGATCACCAGGGCATCGTCGGCGGTCTCGGGGTCTACCGGGAAGAAAGGGGGAGAGGAAACAATATAAATACACAGTAACGAAGTAATCACAAAGCATGACGATCTAACGCAGTGCTACCGATAACGGAGGAGGGGAACCCATCCGGGAAAGTATTCCCGGTTCCGGACGTCTGTCAGACAGATGAACCGGAGGGGGACGGTTGCACGTTAGTGGGGTCAGAGTGAGGTGACAGCTAGGGTGCAGTGCAGGGTTGCCTAAAGACATGTCTAAGTCATTTAGCTATTTTAGGAATTTGTTTGGATTTATTTTATTAAAGTTGAGCACTATTCATATATCGAAAACAGGCCAAAAGTTCCATGTTCACATAGCTAGGGGCATCTGATGGGAATACGGAGGGCGTATCTAGATTCGTATCGAAATTCTGATCAATTTTCATATATAAATTATTTTCATCGGAGTTACGGATTAAAAGATATGATTTTTCAAAGTTTAAATGATTTTCTGAATTTTATTTAAATTAACAGAAAAAGATAATATGACATCAGCATGATGTCATGCTGACATCAGCGGGTCAACTGGTTGGCTGAACAGTCAAACCTGACATGTGGGTCCAGTGGGACCCACACGTCAGTGGCAGTGGCATTAACAGGGGATTGACTAATCTATTTAACTAATTAGGGGAGTGGGCCCCAGGTGTCAGCGACACATCTAATTAACTAATTACATTTTAATTATCAAAATGTTTTAGTTTAGCTAATTAACAGCGGGCCCACACGTCAGTGGCTGGACCCGGTCCAGTCAGCGGTTGACTGCGGTCAACGAGTCAAAGGGGGGGTCCCTGGGCCCAGGGTCAGTGACTCAGGGCGACCCACACGTCATTGCTACATTACAGCTAACAGTTTTAGATAAAACTAAGTGATCTAATTACAGGCGCTGGGGCCCAGTTGTCAGCGAGGGGTTAGGCAGTGGGTTAGTTAATTAGGGGGGGTTTAGTGGCTTAAAAGCCTGCCAGGTCAGCGGCTAACTCCGGCGCTAAGCCGGCGGCTCCGGCGATCGCCGGCCGGCCGTTTCCGGGCACGGGAGCGGACGTGGCCGGGTCCGTTCGAACCCGCGTAGTGCGGCGGTTCTAGTGGTGGCCGCCGTTGCACCGGAGGTGGCCGGAGATGTGGCCGGCGACGACCTAGGCGGCGGTGGCGCTCGGCGTCCGTCGTGTTCGCGGTTAGGGGGCTCGGGGAGATGTGCGCACGGGCGCGTTGTGCTCCTGGGAACCCCAGGAGTACGACGGTGGCTCTGGCTAGCGTGAAGGTGGCCGTGGTCACGGTGACGAGGTGCACGGCGGCGACCGGAGCACCCGTGCGACGGCGACTAGCTACGGGGCGCTAGGGGAGCAACGAGGAGGTGCAAGGGGAGGAGAAGCTCACCGCGATCCTGCAGGTGTGCACGAATGAGCTCGGGGAAGGCTCAGTGGGGCGCAATCGGCGGCGAGGAGGTGGTGGCCGAGGTTGGGGAAGATGATGCTGGCGACGGCGGTGACGCTCCCCGGCGTCCGTTCTCAGTCGCAGACGACGTGGTCGAGCTCGGCGGTGCTTCTGGACATGGAGGCGGGGCGAGAAGATGGCTGTGGCCGCGGTGGCGACGGCGCACGGCGGCGGATCCGCTCGGGTGCGGTGGAGAACGAGGGGGAATAGCCGCGGAGAGGGAGGGGGAGTGAATAAAGATGAAAGGGGAGGCCGAGGGGGAGGTTCTTATCCCCTCGCCCACCTGCTCCCGCCTCGGTGGCGAGCGGTGGCCGGCGCGGGCACGCTCGTCCATGGGGACGGCGACACGGAGAGGAAAGAAGGACGAGGGCAGGTGGGAGTGGGCTGGGCTCAGCCCAGTAGCGAGGTGAGTGGGCCTCTGCCCGATTTCTTTTATTTCTGTCTGTTTTCTTTTTAGGTAAAAACAGAGAGGGAGAAGAAATTGTTTGGATGACCAAATGCCTCTGGAAAAACATGGGACTTGGTCCAATATTACCAAGGCACTGTTATGCACTGCCCCAACAAGTTTGGGAATTTTTGGACACTGCTTGGATTTTTCATAAATGCAAAAGCATTTTTTAGAGTGCTGAAATGGCTTTGTTTAATTGCTACTGTTCACTTTTGCCACATGGTAATATTGTTTTCCTTAACAAATAATTGTTGTGGAATTTTTGCAAGATAATGAACATTTTTCCAGCAACTTTTGAACAACTTCATTTTGCACTCCTATTTGAATTTGAATTAGAAGGGAAATTTGAATTGGCCCCATTAATCTCTGTGATCAACAAGGCAAATGATGATGACCTAGCATGGTTAAGAGGTGATCACTGTGGTGGGATGCTGGGGATGTTACAAATCTCCTCCACTACAAGAAATCTCGTCCCGAGATTTAAGTGGGGAAGAAAAAGGAGTAACTTCGGAAGAACCGACCCTTACAAGGTCGAACACCTGACAGTTATCTCAGGAGATGAGGCAGAAGGAATCCCTCGAGTTAACACTTAAGCAAACCTCATGAGCAAGGTGTGAAAGTTCAAGAGAAAGTTTCGAGCGGATGGACTTCCGATCGATGCCTGATCATAGTATGAAAAGGGTTCAGGGCATCGGGAATAGTTCGTGTCAGAGAAAATGGCTCGTAGAAATACATACGAAGCCAAATGCATAGGGTACTTCGGAATCAAGGATGAACGGGAGGTTCAGGTTCCGATCTTGCGGAACTGTGGTGAGTGTCGAGCAAGTAGAGAGAACGGGGACATCTTACCGGATACGAACGTAAGATATGTCAGAGGGTAACCTGTCAGTTATGTCGGTAACATTGTCGATACCAAGGGCGAGGGACGAAGAGAACCATTTTCCTGCTCGTTAAACGAGGCGGACCAATAGGCAAAGTTCTCGTCCATCGGTGGTTACCGGAATGTCATCAACATTAGTAACAGGGTCTCACTGACAGAGTGGTAGACCAAGATGTTTTCACAAGCAGGGAGTTATTCCTGCTCATGTCATATCGATCTCAAGAAAAGTTAAACAAACAAATAGAAAGGAAAATGTGATTAATTGATTAATCACGCCAATGGGAAGAAATATGTGTTTACACACAAGTTTTAGGGGTATATCATTTCGCAAGAAAGAGCGGAGCATGATATACACGATAGGACAGCAAGCTCAAAAGTATTTAGATAAAGGGGCAAGAATTGTATCAGGAGATTACCCATACAACGATGTTTGGATAATAGATCAAGAAATATTTGGCCAAGTGCTTACAATGTTATTGTCGTTATTTGGGATACCACAGTCATGCTTCGAGATAGCATTAACATGGTGTTCCAAGCAAGGTTTGGAACTGAGGATCACAAAAGATACAAAGGAACGTTTCCATGATTATCTCGGGACGTAAGGTATAACCAATCACAGCCAGGTCTGTGTTGGCAGGAAGTCAAAGACGTCATCGATGTTATCACAAATCATCGGGGGGGTAGGGATGGTATTTCTCACCATGAATTTAATGGACATCTCCGAGGAAGTCAAAATATTGGCGGTGATCTCGGCACAATTGTTGAGGGGTGATAAAGAAGACGAAGTTGATCCGTAAGATGATCAAGACAGATGGAATAAAGTTCAAGGTCAACGGAACCTCAGATATGATACAAGCTCTAAATCAAGCTTGTTATTCGAGGTGAAATGGCCAGTCGATAAAGATCGATGTAAGGTTAACTCATCGTCGGGAATTGTGCTCCGGGTATAAGGACCAGGTAACACAGTTAAAATTTGAGCTTGATAAAGATATAGCCGATCAGGCTAGGAATGACTTGAAGGATTATTAAACTCGTAAGCAATGAATTTACTTAGAGTTATTGAGTCGGAGTGCAAAATTGATTCACTTATCGGTGTTCTCGAGCGACGAACAACTCAGAATCCGAGAAAAATTGGAATTGGGGGTCAATAGAAGTTGGGGAAAAACTCATACGAAGTACTGTAGTTCCTGAGATATACTCGAGATATCAGGGGGTAATACTCGAAGGTAGATCAGAATAGAGGTTGGATAGGTGAGTTGATCTGTAGAAGACAAGTATTTTAACTTGTCCGGGAAATGGGATCAAGGGGAAAATATGGTCAGAACCACGATTGCAAAGGATCAATTCACAGGTACAAGATGAACTTGTACCAAGGAAGTAATACGAGCAGCTTCCATGATGAGTTCTACATCGGGTCCATGGGCATGAACACAAGGTTCAAGGTCGACTCCCACTTATCCAATGCATAACCTTTCATTCACTTCTCGTCTTTGAAGAAATTGTAGAGTCGAAAAATTTATTCGACGGAACGCGAGTAGATATAACCCGCATAGCTTTTGATTCACACAGACTAAGGGAAGCATATGTTCAACCCATCGGGGCATCTTAGGAACATATACCACAAACTTCAGGGGTAATGAACTCGAGCTCGGAAGCAGAGCATGGTTGACAAAGTCAAGGGATACAATGTTTCGAAGGCAATAGGTATCAGGGGAAAAGCGCTCAAGATTTGTTGAATATCAAGGACTTTGTCGGATATTAACCCAACGAAATTCAGGTGGTCGTCTTAGGATCTGATTTGAGTATCGGTACTCAACCAGATGAAGAAAGGATGCAAAAGCATCGGGTTATAGAAACATCGAAATAATTCGACGCTTTAGTACAAAGGAGTTATGATTCCAAGACGAAGGATCAGAAGCAAAGGCTCTGATCAAAAGATGGATAGGTTGAATAGAAATTGATGGCCAATCAATCAAGGATTGATTTACCGAGAACCAGCTCATATCCAAAGTGACGTCTGGGCCGGAAGATTGAATTAGTAGGAAACAGCTGATGATTGCGGGTATTCGCCAATATGTTGAACCAATTGGATCAGAATGATAGGGACAAGGGATATCAGCTAAGATTGCTGAACATAAGGAATTAACCATATTGCAAGTAGGCAAGAATTTCAAGAGCAAAAGGCTGCAGAGGATTTTCGGAATATCGATTAACAATGGAAAGTATTTTGGGAAACACCTGAGCAACTGGGGATGAATGGATCATCGGTGTTGTGAGGAATTATCCGCAGTGCGGAAGAAGCTGCACGACAGTAGGCTCAAAGGATTTTCCGGATTAACGAGGAGTATTTCGGGTATCTCGTGCACGAAGGAGTAACTGAGAATGATGAAACAAACGGCAAAGATGTGTAGCTATTCCGGTGATTACCGGTAGCAGGGAAATTGTAAGAGCAGTGGACATAGGGTCTTGGAAACTTCAGGAAGTATCTTCGGAGTCTTCAGATGATGACACGCCATCTTCTGGGAAAGGGGACTCTCCGGAAGAAAGTGGTTACGAGACCCTAGTTTCAGAGTTAGTAAAATCATTTAACCCGAATAGGAGAGAGGTTCAGAGTCCCAGAGTAAAGACGAGGAATAAAAGATCCTAATACCACCCAGTTGGCGTCGTGGGGCCATAAGCCACACAGCCAAGTTAGTAAAACATTTTTGGACCTCTAGACTCGACTTCGGCCAAGGAGTAGGAAAGGGGGTTCCTACAGGCAGTCGGCTCTGATACCAACCTGTGACGACCCCGGCTTAATCGTGCACTAATCATACACGCAAATGCACACGATCAAGCCTAAGGACTCACGTGAAGGAATCACAGCACAACTCTAAAACATAAATAAATACATACAAGTCATATATTACAAGCCAGGGGCCTCGAGGGCTCGAATACATAACAGGATGTCTCACACATAGTCAGCGGAAGCGTTAGGTATCTGGGTACAGATACAACACAGCAGAAGATAGGCCTTTTACAAAGGCGGGGCAAAAGAAAAGCTACGATCGAAAAGGCGCAGGCCTCCTGCCTGGGACCTCCGATCCTACTCCTGGTCGTCGTCCGCCGGCTCCTCGTAGAAGTACTCGCCGGCCGGGTAGTAGTAGTAGCCAGCCTCGGGCTGGTAGCAGTAGTCGTCAACTGGGGCTGCGGGCATCATGGCTCCGTCGTCTGGTTTATCATGCGGGTAGGACAAAAGAGGAAGCAAAGCAACCGTGAGTACTCATCCAAAGTACTCAGCAAGACTTACATCAGATCTATACTAGCAATGCAATATTTTCAAAGGAGGCTTTATGTGGGTGGACTAGACTGCAGAAAGCCAGAGTAGAGAGGGGAAAAGCCTAGTCCTGACGAAGACTAGCATCTTCAGGGTCTTGCAGCAATTAGAGGGG
>LR738715.1:24851845-24866795 GCA_902687465.1 Secale cereale | reverse complement strand
CGGTTGCACGTTAGTGGGGTCAGAGTGAGGTGACAGCTAGGGTGCAGTGCAGGGTTGCCTAAAGACATGTCTAAGTCATTTAGCTATTTTAGGAATTTGTTTGGATTTATTTTATTAAAGTTGAGCACTATTCATATATCGAAAACAGGCCAAAAGTTCCATGTTCACATAGCTAGGGGCATCTGATGGGAATACGGAGGGCGTATCTAGATTCGTATCGAAATTCTGATCAATTTTCATATATAAATTATTTTCATCGGAGTTACGGATTAAAAGATATGATTTTTCAAAGTTTAAATGATTTTCTGAATTTTATTTAAATTAACAGAAAAAGATAATATGACATCAGCATGATGTCATGCTGACATCAGCGGGTCAACTGGTTGGCTGAACAGTCAAACCTGACATGTGGGTCCAGTGGGACCCACACGTCAGTGGCAGTGGCATTAACAGGGGATTGACTAATCTATTTAACTAATTAGGGGAGTGGGCCCCAGGTGTCAGCGACACATCTAATTAACTAATTACATTTTAATTATCAAAATGTTTTAGTTTAGCTAATTAACAGCGGGCCCACACGTCAGTGGCTGGACCCGGTCCAGTCAGCGGTTGACTGCGGTCAACGAGTCAAAGGGGGGGTCCCTGGGCCCAGGGTCAGTGACTCAGGGCGACCCACACGTCATTGCTACATTACAGCTAACAGTTTTAGATAAAACTAAGTGATCTAATTACAGGCGCTGGGGCCCAGTTGTCAGCGAGGGGTTAGGCAGTGGGTTAGTTAATTAGGGGGGGTTTAGTGGCTTAAAAGCCTGCCAGGTCAGCGGCTAACTCCGGCGCTAAGCCGGCGGCTCCGGCGATCGCCGGCCGGCCGTTTCCGGGCACGGGAGCGGACGTGGCCGGGTCCGTTCGAACCCGCGTAGTGCGGCGGTTCTAGTGGTGGCCGCCGTTGCACCGGAGGTGGCCGGAGATGTGGCCGGCGACGACCTAGGCGGCGGTGGCGCTCGGCGTCCGTCGTGTTCGCGGTTAGGGGGCTCGGGGAGATGTGCGCACGGGCGCGTTGTGCTCATGGGAACCCCAGGAGTACGACGGTGGCTCTGGCTAGCGTGAAGGTGGCCGTGGTCACGGTGACGAGGTGCACGGCGGCGACCGGAGCACCCGTGCGACGGCGACTAGCTACGGGGCGCTAGGGGAGCAACGAGGAGGTGCAAGGGGAGGAGAAGCTCACCGCGATCCTGCAGGTGTGCACGAATGAGCTCGGGGAAGGCTCAGTGGGGCGCAATCGGCGGCGAGGAGGTGGTGGCCGAGGTTGGGGAAGATGATGCTGGCGACGGCGGTGACGCTCCCTGGCGTCCGTTCTCAGTCGCAGACGACGTGGTCGAGCTCGGCGGTGCTTCTGGACATGGAGGCGGGGCGAGAAGATGGCTGTGGCCGCGGTGGCGACGGCGCACGGCGGCGGATCCGCTCGGGTGCGGTGGAGAACGAGGGGGAATAGCCGCGGAGAGGGAGGGGGAGTGAATAAAGATGAAAGGGGAGGCCGAGGGGGAGGTTCTTATCCCCTCGCCCACCTGCTCCCGCCTCGGTGGCGAGCGGTGGCCGGCGCGGGCACGCTCGTCCATGGGGACGGCGACACGGAGAGGAAAGAAGGACGAGGGCAGGTGGGAGTGGGCTGGGCTCAGCCCAGTAGCGAGGTGAGTGGGCCTCTGCCCGATTTCTTTTATTTCTGTCTGTTTTCTTTTTAGGTAAAAACAGAGAGGGAGAAGAAATTGTTTGGATGACCAAATGCCTCTGGAAAAACATGGGACTTGGTCCAATATTACCAAGGCACTGTTATGCACTGCCCCAACAAGTTTGGGAATTTTTGGACACTGCTTGGATTTTTCATAAATGCAAAAGCATTTTTTAGAGTGCTGAAATGGCTTTGTTTAATTGCTACTGTTCACTTTTGCCACATGGTAATATTGTTTTCCTTAACAAATAATTGTTGTGGAATTTTTGCAAGATAATGAACATTTTTCCAGCAACTTTTGAACAACTTCATTTTGCACTCCTATTTGAATTTGAATTAGAAGGGAAATTTGAATTGGCCCCATTAATCTCTGTGATCAACAAGGCAAATGATGATGACCTAGCATGGTTAAGAGGTGATCACTGTGGTGGGATGCTGGGGATGTTACACAAATGAAGTCAGAAATGGTTGAAAATTGATGATGTGGCTTTGAATGGTGCATTTTGAACACAGAAAAAGTTTGTAGATCAAATAGATTCAAAAAAACGAAATCCCTTTGTAACAGATGAGTTTTCGTGTGAAGCCCTAATACCTAGAAAGAGATTGTCCATTTTGTACACGAAGCGCATCCAGTTTTTGCCGTAACCCTCTCTACTTTTTTGCACATGCTATGTGGAAAAAATGATGATACCATGCCAACTTTTAACTTTTCCAGAGTTCATTTGAAATGCTTTTCAATTTCAGGGTCTTATAGCTCAAAAAATTCAGTAAATGCATGAAAAATAACAAATGAAGTCAGAAATGGTTGAAAATTGATGATGTGGCTTTGAATGGTGCATTTTGAATACAGAAACAGTCTGTAGTTCAAATAAGTTAAAAAAATGAAATCCCTTTGTAACACATGAGGTGTCGTCTGAAACCCTAATACCTCGAAAGAGATTGTCCGTTTTGTACACGAAGTGCATACATTTTTTGCCGCAACCCTCTGTACTTTTTTGCACATGCTATGTGGGTGAAATGATGATACCATGCCAACTTTCAACATTTTCAGAGTTCATTTGAAATGCTTTTCAATTTCAGGGTCTTATAACTCAAAAGAATTCAGTAAATGCATGAAAAATAATAAATGAAGTCAGAAATGGTTGAAAATTAATGATGTGGCTTTGAATGATGCATTTTGAACACATAAAAAGTCTGTAGTTCAAATAAGTTCAAAAAAATGAAATCCCTTTGTAACAGACGAGGTGTCGTCTAAAACCCTGATACCTCGAAAGAGATTGTCCGTTTTGTACACGAAGTGCATCCAATTTTTGCCGTAACCCTCTCTACTTTTTTGCACATGCTATGTAGGTGAAATGATGATACCATGCCAACTTTCAAACTTTTCAGAGTTCATTTGAAATGCTTTTCAATTTCAGGGTCTTATATCTCAAAAAATTCAGTAAATGCATGAAAAATAACAAATGAAGTCAGAAATGGTTGAAAATTGATGATGTGGCTTTGAATGATGCATTTAGAACACATAAAAAGTCTGTAGTTCAAATAAGTTAAAAAAATGAAATCTAATAGCAAAAAATAATAAACTAAAAGAATGAACTAGAAAACTTTAATGAAACTCTAATAGAAAAAATAATGAACTAGAAAACTTTTATGAAACTCTAATAGCTAAAGGAATCAAGCAAAAAGCTTTTTTAAACCTCTAGTATTATTGAAACTAAAATTATATAAAATTTATGCAACTAAAATTATCAAAGTATAGAAAGCGTTTATGAAACTCTAATAGCTAAAGGAATCAACCAGAAACCTTTTATAAACCTCTAGTATTATTGAAACTAAAATTATATAAAATTTATGCAACTAAAATTATCAAAGTATTTTCTGTTCAAAACATTAAAAGAAAAAAAATTCATAAAATAAATAAAAAAGCAAGAAATAAAATAAAATAAATAAGTAGAATAAAAATAAAATAAATAAGTAGAAACAAAATAAATTTTAATAAAGTAAAATAAAGTGCAGCTACATGGCCACCACGGCCTGAATACGACTAGAAACCCAACCATGGGCCAGGACCCGCAGTAGGCCAGTAGGCCAACACGCACATAGTCACAATTAGGCCCGAAAGCCTGCAGTTGAGAGGAGCTTGAGAGGGTGGGCGCAGCAGCGCTTATAAACCTCTCTCGAGCTCTCTCAACTAGCGAGGTGGGACTAAACTTTTGGTCGTGACGCGGGCAACACTAGGACGTTGGTCTCGGTTGGTGGCACCAATTGGGACTAAAGGTGCTCATTAGTCCCGGTTGATGCCACCAACCGGCACCAAATGTCCCAGTTTCCAGCCCTTTGGGCTGCTGAAAAGAGACCGTGGGTCCCGGTTGGTGCCACCAACCGGGACTAAAGTGGGGCATTAGTCCAGGTTGGTGCCATGAACCGGGACTAATACTTAGAGTATATAAGCAAGACTTGTCAAAAAAATTAGTTTTCATCGCATCCCCCCCCCGACGGCCCCGACCTCCACGACGCCGCCAGGCTGCCCCGACGCCGCCCGCCGCCTCCACCGTCGCCATCGCCCGCGCCCGTCATGGTCGTCGCCTCGCCCACACCCGTCATCGCCGCCGTCTGCCCCCGCCGTCGTCGCCCTGCCTCGTCGTCACCGTCCCCGCGCCCATCGTCGCCGCCGTCTGCCCGCGCCGACGTCCCTGCGCCCGTCGTCGCCGCCGTCTGCCCCCGCGGCCGTCCACGCGCCGCCCCTGCCCCGACGCCATCACCCTGCCTCGTCGTCGTCGTCCTCGATGTGAGCGCCGCCAGCCCCGATCCCCTCCTCTACTGTCATGATGATGTAATGATGTAATTTTAGTTTTAGTTATACAAATGGTAGATGAATTTTAAAAATGTTACTTAGTTATATACAAATGTAAGATGTATTTTCTGTTTTTATAGTTTTAGTGATAGAATGTAGTATTTTTAGTAAGAACTAGTTTATTTTTAGTAAAACTAATTTATTTTTAGTAAGAACTAGTTCATTTTTATTTATAGTAAGTGCTTATTAGTTGAACTAGTGGAATTAATAGAACTAGTTTATTCTTTTCGTTCAAGCAATTATTCCCGCATCGACGTCGACGATGCCTATCCCGCATCCTCGTCGTCGACTCAACGGAGGCCTGCTAGATCAAGGGGTCATGTTCGGGACTGGGTTCCGCCGGGCTGGTACTGGGAGGTGCTTCCTTCCGGGGGGCGCAACTTGGTGAGGAGCCAACCCGTTGTTGACCCGAACCTTCTGGTGGCGAGCGTGCGGGCCAGTGATAGTGCGGAGGCTTGAGGACCCCGCGGAGGTTGTACGTCACTATGTCAGCGAGGATGACGAGCACGTCCGTCGCTACATGGTTGCATTGGAGGGCAGGTTCGACAATACATGGCAGGTTCTTCAGGGATCTCACTGGAGCTATGATCATGTGATGGTTCCTTCTCTTTGGGTGTCCACCGCCCGTGCCGATACCCATCGTTCGCTAGGGTTTTAGCTGTATTAATTAGTGATGCTATATGTATGATACTATTCGAGATGTATTAGTGATAATATTCGACGATGTACGGACGCAAGAGATGATTTAGTTTTGCTTATTGAATGCTCAAACTGGAGTCCAACCAAAATCTCCATGTTAATATGAGTCCTATAATTAAGATATTTTGAAATGTTTTTGTTTATATTTTCAACAATTGAATTTTGGCATGACTTGTGCTACAATATGTAGGAAATGTCATCGTCTGACGATGACGATAGGATCCCGACGTGCGACTGATGTGGCGACGACCGGGGTCAGTGCGAACGGCCACACCTGGTAGACGGTCGGTGCTTTAGTGTTAAGCTCGATGATGCCTTCGATTTTGAGATGGTATGCAACACGACAAGTCTTGTTTGGTAATTAAGCATGACTTATGCCTTCTTCAACGTGTAAATTTTTGTCTTTTACAATTCAACTAGCTTATCCCATGCCATGCAAGACGCTATGTCTTGGAGCATCTGGATTTCGAAGATCATGAAAGTATGGAGACAAAGAAAATTCATCTCAGGACCCATCATGATTATGATTTTCTTGTAAAGCTCTACAATTCAGAGAGCGTAACCCATTTTGGTTACTTGAACTGGAGAGCACTGTGCAAGGCATATGATTTTCAGGAGGGTACACTAGTGCAAAAAGGGCCATTTGTCCCGGTTCGTAAGGGCCATTTGTCCCGGTTGAGGAACCGGGACTAAATGGTCGATATGAATGCCTTGGACCATTAGTTCCGGTTCTTATACAAACCGGGACAGATGGGCCTCCACGTGGCAATAGCGGCTTGCACAGGCAGGGGGGCCTTTTGTCCCGGTTGGTAACACCAACCGGGACAAATAAGCTTCCACGCGTCAGCAGTTCATGGGGCTAGGGTTTTTGTTTGTTTTTTTCTGAAAGGGGGAGGGGGTTTGGGGGTTTTATAGGGTTAATTTAGGGGTTTCATATATTGTGTTAGCTAGCTAATAGAGAGAAGTGTCCTCTCTTATCTTCGTGCATGCTCATATAACAATGCATCATCATAATTAATACTAAATCATCATCGTCGTTCTCATAATAAAAAAGTCGTACTCAGCTTCATCGTCATCTCACAAATTCTACTCGTTGTCGCAATAACAAGTCCTACTCATCATCATCATCATAGTCATCTAACAACTTCTTAGCACATGATCATAAGTAGCCAGACATAATTAAGTACACCCTCTCTAAGGTGAAATAGCATAAAACAAGATAAGCCCTGACTCTCCATTATGGTGAATGCAGATTATCCAGTCTCCAATTCTTGGCTTTCGCACAATGTCGCTTCCATTTAGCTTCCTACGACTGACCATACATTTCTTCCAATCTTTGATTGTCATGTCTTCATTGGATTTAGAAATCCGGTATGGACAGTTATGCGTAGGATGATGACCTGACGAGTACAGGTATTATGCTCATAACATTGAGGTGACCTTTCTGAAACATCAGATGAGGCACACAATCCGAAGGGATTTTCTTTTGAAAAACATAGTAATAACTTCGTAGTTAGTAATGTAGTTTAGTTTTAGAAGAATTTATGCAAAAGATGATCGGGCACAAATTTTACCAATCTTACCATGACATCTTCATGGATGTTACCGTAGTTCAACACGTGCACTAGTGGCACGTATTGACCATAATGTGCAGGAGTTTTAGAATATGTATTGTAACGCTCAAAATAAGAAAGTAATGAGACAAGATAATTTTTCTTCTGACAAGTTAATTCTGGACCATCAGTGTAGTGGGTTCTGTCTGCCATCTACCGTACATTTCTTGAAGAATGGAAATAAGTTGTTAATGGAAATAAGCTATCAATTATTTTGAAATAAACAATATAAATTACTTAATTAATATGTTTGAGAAACTCACATAGAGGTAGAACTGGAAGCGTATCAACAAGGACCCACATGCCATCGTCATCATCACCAAGGTCAAAGGTGACATACATACCCTCCTGAAAATCATATGCCTTGCACAGTGCTCTCCAGTTCGAGCAACCAAAATGGATTACGCTCTCCGAATTGTATAGCTTTACAAGAAATTCATAATCATGATGGGTCATGAGATGAATTTTCTTTGTCTCCATACTTTCATGATCTTCGAAATCCAGATGCTTCAAGACATAGCGTCTTGCATGACATGGGATAAGCTAGTCGAATTGTAAAAGATGAAAATTACACGTTGAAAAGAAGGCATAAGTCATGCTTAATTACCAAACAAGACTTGTCGTGTTGCATACCATCTCAAAATCAAAGGCCTCATCGAGCTTAACACTGAAGCATCGATCGTCTACCAGGTGTGGCCTTTCGTACTGACCCCGTTCATCGCCACACCAGTCGCACGCCGGGATCTTATCGTCATCGTCAGACAACGACATTTCCTACATATTGTAGGACAAGTCATGCCAAAATTCAATGGTTGAAAATATAAACAAAAATATTTCAAAATATCTTAATTATAGGACTCATATTGACATGGAGATTTGGTTGGACTCCAGTTTGAGCATTCAATAAGCAAAACTAAATCATCTCTTCCGTCCGTACATCGTCGAATATTATCACTAATACATCTCGAATAGTATCATACATATAGCATCACTAATTAATTAATACAGCTAAAACCCTAGCGAACGACGGGTATTGGCTTGGGCGGTGGACACCCAAAGAGAAGGAACCGTCACAGGATCATAGCTCCAGTGAGATCCCTGAAGAATCTGCCATGTATTGTCAAACCTGCCCTCCAATGCAACCATGTAGCGACGGATGTGCTCGCCGTCCTCGCTGACACAGTGACGTACAACCTCCGCGGGGTCCTCAAGCCTCCGCACCGTCATTGGCCCGCGCGCCCGCCACCATAGAAGGTTCGGGTCAACAACGGGTTGGCTCCTCACCAAGTTGCGCCCCCTAGAAGGAAGCACCTCCCAGTACCAGCCCGGCGGAGCCCAGTCCCGAACATGACCCCTCTGATCAAGCAGGCCTCCGTTGAGTCGACAACGAGGATGCGGGATAGGCATCGTCGACGTCGATGCGGGAATAATTGCTTGACCTAAAAGAATAAACTAGTTCTATTAATTCAATTAGTTCAACTAATAAGCACTTACTATAAATAAAAATGAACTAGTTCTTACTAAAAATAAACTAGCTTTACTAAAAATAAACTAGTTTTACTAAAAATAAACTACATTCTATCACTAAATTATAAAAAACTATAAAAACAGAAAAATCATCTAACATTTGTATATGTAACTAAAACTATAAAAAAATATAAAAACTATAAAAAACTATAAAAACAGAAAATTCATCTAACATTTGCACTAAATCAACTAACCTTAAATGTAACATTTGCAACACAATTATTTTTTAAATATGCAGATATATATATGAACATATACATAAATTGACAAAAAAATCATACATCAATACATCCATATATCGATGCATCATATACATACATCTGCAATTTTTTATATATATATATATATATATATATATATATATATATATATATATATATATATATATATATATATATATATATATATATATATATATAACATCGCGACCAGTTTATAAGTGCTTCTACCCCTTCTACGTCGAGCTCCTCTCTAATGCAGGCCTACGGGTCTAAACACACTGCATCTGCCTGTGGGCCTACTGGGCCTTCCGCGGGCCTGAATCCTGGCCCAAGGTGTTGGAAATATGCCCTAGAGGCAATAATAAAATGGTTATTATTATATGTCGGGGGAAACTGTCCTCCCACGAACACCTATGGGACCGGAGCCCCTTCTACGTTGCTGTAAGGGAGCGGAGGGAGCACGGAGAGCGGATCGAGGAGCACACGCGGGCAGTTTTACCCAGGTTCGGGCCGCGCGGACGCGTAAAACCCTACTCCTGCTTGGATTGTATTGAGTTCTTGAGCTCGGGAGCTTGAAGAGCTACAGTACTAGCTACAACGAGCGAGAGAGTTGTCTAGGTTTCGAACCCCCTCTACGTTGTGCATGGGCCTCATTTTATAGCTCAAAGGGGTCACCGACAGGTGTCAACGTAGAGGAGGGTAAAAGCGTAATTTTGGTGGTAGTTGTAACAGTGCATGAACAGTATATGAACAGTGGTCTTCACCTAACTTTGACAGTGGGGGACAAGGGCCTTAAATGCCCGTCGCCGTCGACCCCAAAAGTGTCCGTCCATGCTTCTCCGTTTGCCACGGCGGTAGCCTCGTCACCGTGGCTTGCCACCGTGTGCCCCAAGCTGCACAGCCATCTGCCACGTGCCCCTGGAAGGGCCCCAGGGCGACGCGTGGGTCGATGAGATGGAGCGCGGGCACACAGCGTAGGTTTCCCCGGCAAGCACCTTGCCGGGGTAGTGATCTTGCCGGGCCCGGAAGCTTGTCGCTCTCCGGGTCCTGCCGGGGCGCAAGATGCGCCGAGGTATCTCTTGAGGTATGTGTTCCTTGGCCTTCCTGGCAAGCCCCTCTTGCCAGGGTCTTGTGCTAAAGTGATAACCTTGAGCCTGGTGCGGCCTTCCCGGCAAGCTCCTCTTGCCGGGGCCTTGTTCTTCTGTCTTGTATACTTTGTTCTTGAATGGCTTCATAGGGACCAGAAAGGTTCCCGGCGAGCACGTGGTAAGCCCTGCCACGGGAAGCTGCTACTGCCCGTGCACAAGTTGGGGGTACTAAGGCACCCCTATCTTAGTACACCGACAGGAGCCCCCGGGCCTGGGCCACACACGGTGCCGAGCGCTGTTGGGCCAGGCCCAAGACAGTGCACGGGCACACGCGGCCTACGGCAAGCTGTATCCCCTTCCGTATCCGCCGCATCCCTCCCTAACGGCACGCGTCGATTGCGGCGTCGTGGGAGAGATCGTGGCCTGTTCTTTAATGGGAAATGCGGAACGTCCCCCACTTCCCCCTTAAAAGCAAAGGAAGCAGGGGCAGTTCCCCTCCATCGTCTTCATTGCGCCTTGATTCTCCAGAAACCCCCGTCGCCCTCCGCCTCCCAAAGGTCGACAGAGAGCCAAGCCCCTCCCTTCCTCCGCCGTCTCCCGCATCCGCGGCACCGTCGACCTCCTCGCCTCTTTCCTCACCGCCCTCGCCATGGCTCCGAAGAGCGACAAGGCGAAGAGCGACAAGGCCAAGAAGGAGAAGTCCGAGCAGGCGGCGAAGCTGGCAGCCCTGCGGAAGAAGTGCGTGGTCTTCGCGCCGAGGCTTGGCGCGAGGGAGCTGCGGAACAAATACTATTTGTTCTGGGCGAGGGAGACCAAAGCTCATCCCCGCACCAGAGTCTTCCCCGCCGTCGCCGCTGACATGTTCCCCGACGGGTACTTTTTCTTTGCCGCGTTCTTCCATTGTGGTCTGTGCCCTCCGTTCTCGGAGTTCTTTTGCGATGTAATGAATACATACGGCCTCCACCTTCTAGATTTCACCCCCAACGCCATCCTTACGATTACCGTTTTCGTACATCTGTGCGAAAACTATGTTGGGGTTCATCCAAACGTAGCTCTTTTCCGCCACTTCTTCATGCCTAGAGTAGAGTCAGGTGCCCCCCTCTCTGGCGGCATCTCCTGGATCTTTAGGCTGAACAAGAAGGACTCGTACCTGAAGGGAGAGCTTCGCGGCAAGTAGGAGGAGTGGAGAGCCGATTGGTGCTGGGTGCTGGAAGATAACCCTGAGCCCTTTACCTCGCCGCGCCAGACTGCCATAGTGCGCGGCAGGGATTGGAGTGAATTGGCCCCGGAGGACAGCAAGCTTTAGATTGCCCTCATTAGGATCATTCGTCTCCGGGTCGCCAATCTGACTATCGGAGAAGTTGGAGCAGATTTCCTCCGCCGCCGCATCGCCCCTTTACAAGAAAGGAAAAGGCCCGCCTGGGAATTCGGCAATGCGGCGGACATCATGAGGCTGCGCCCTGGATTGAACTACAACTTCACCGCCTTGGAGTTGAAGGGGATGGTCTGGGAGCTCTTCAAGCATGACCCGGCCCACCCGGAGTGGTTCAGACCTTCCCGGGGAGTGGTGCCGCTGTGCAACAGCACTGCCCGCGATTCCCTACGCGCGATGATGCCCGAGTGCGACTCCCATGGCGTCGTCCCCACTTGGCTGGAGCCTCCACCGGATACCGTGCTGACCTTCTTCGACAACTTGGTCGAGAAGCCCCGCAACGCCGAGGAGAACAAGGGCCTCACCCGGGCTACTACTGAACGGGATATAGCTTACATCGCCTCCAGGATAGAGGAGGCCGCCGCAGCTGCGGCTGCGGGTGACTTTGGATACACTGTGGAAGAGGCACAGGCCGCAGACGCAGTGAGTCAAGCAGAGGAGGCGGAAATCCTCAAGCTGCTGAAGCTTGCGCCCGAGGAGTTTGCCAGGGAGCCTTCCGTGAAGTTTGCCGGGACGAGCGAGATTGCCGGGGGGAGCGAGACCGCCGGGCATGGCACTGAGTCCAGCGGGCCTGCCGAGGAGGAGGAGGAGGGCGCCGAGGCTGGAGAATCCGACAAAGATTCTGGTGGATCTCTGAATCTTGACGACGATGCCTCCTCGTCCTCGGAGAACTCTCCGCCTCCGCCGAGCCCTACGCACCAACCGAAGAAGCGCCTCCGCAAGGCAGCTGAGGCGGCGAGGCCACAGGCGTCTCGACAGCAGCTGGCGCGCCATGCGACGCGCGCCACCAAGACGAGCGAGGTTGTCAAGGAGGCGCCCCGTGCCCGAGCGCCAAGCGGAGGGGGATCTTCCCGGAGCGGAACGGGTGCTCCTTCTGCCCCTCGGTCCTCGGCGACAACGGGGGCCGGGTCTTCACAGCCCACAGCCCCGGAGACCGCCAAGCGCCCGAGGGAGCCTTCTCCTCCAGCTCCTCGCGCGGGTGCACACCAGGCGGAGTTTGACTTCTCCGCCCTCAGCTCCGACGAAGAGGAAGAGGAGTAAGTTCTTGCAATTCTTTTAGTTCCTTTGACTTTGTCTTGATTTTCCTTGCTGGTTCTGATCTTGCTTTTGTTTTGCTTCAGAGGACCTTGACCCAGCGGATGGCGAAGAGGGCCAAGATCCCTGTGGTCACCATTGAGGACGACGAGCCCGTCGTGGCGACAAGCGACGCGCCGGCGACGAGCTTGCCGGATCAGCCTGCTGCTCCGAGGAGCAGCCCCCAGCGCAGCCCCCAGCGTAAGTCTGGTGTTCGTCTTTCTGCTTGATGGGCGCGCTCGAGGTTGTTGCTTGTACTGATGTCTTGTTGTTTTGTGCAGAAGTGGAGCCGCAGCCGCAGGAGCACCCGGAGGTCGCCCTCGACGAGCCACTTGCTCCACCCTCCCCACCAAGGATGAACTCCCCGGCAAGGGAGAACGCTCCGCCGAGGACGGGCACCCCGCCAAGGGCGAGTACCCCGCCAAGGGTGAGCAGCCCGACAAGGGCGAGCAGCCCGCCAAGGGAGGGCGCAGGCGGCCCTCCGCCAGCAGGGGCCACTATTCCTCCGCCAAGGGAGAATTCCCCGGCGAGGGACCCCGTCGTTGAAGAAGTCCGCGAAGGTAAAGCTTGTAATTTCTTCTTCCCGGATTCGTCTTTTTTGGATATTTGCTTGATTCTTTCTTTTCTTTTTCTTCTGCTAGTTCCTCCTGCACCGGAGCGGATGGAGACGGAGGCCACCGCTGAGGAGGAGGTGCACGGCGCCGGCGGCAACACCACTGCCACCGAGGGAATGGCTGGAGCCGACGAGCCTGTCACTGAAGAGACCGCCCCGACCGCAGACGCCGCGGCTGGGGAAGGGACCGGGGACCGCACTGCCGGCCCGGAGGCCGCAGGAGCGCCGGACGCTGCACCGGCCGCCGACCCTTCCGCCTCCGCGGCTGGGCAGGGCGTCTACCTGGAGGCCGCCAACGGGGTTTTCATACAAGTCCCGTGGGCGTCCTCGTCTCGAGCACCCGCGGAGGGAGAGACCTTTCACGGAGAGGTCCTCGCCTCCGCCGGATTGAAGATTGTTGAAGCGCCCGGCAGCAGCGACGAGCCCGAAGAGGAGAGACTCCTTCGTCGGCTCCTGGCCTTGTACCGGGCCAGGCAGGCGAAGTTGGAGTCTCGGGAGGCTCTCGCCGCCAAGGCTGGAGCTGACTTGGAGAAGCGCGCTGCGGAGCTCCGCGCCGCCAACCAGGCGGCCCTCCGCAACTTGGCGGAGGAGCGTGAAGAGCTTGCCGGGGCGCAGGAAGCCTTCCTCCTTGAAAAAGCTGAGGCCGAGGAGCAGCAGCGGTTGGCTGCCGAGGAGCTGTCCCGGCGAGAAGGAGTACTCAACCAGCGGAAGGTCGACCTCGATGCCCGCGAGGACGACCTCGCCGCCCGGGAGCAGGCTATTGGCGGGGCTCTGAAGGAGGCGAGGAGCGCCGCAGCCACCGCAGAGACCGCCAAGAAAGACCTGGAGGCCAAGGTGGAGCAGCTGGAGTTGTTCCTGAAGGCGAGCGAGGACAGAGTCACTGCGCTCAATGTGGAGCGGGAGAAAGATGCCCACACCAACTCTGAGCTACAGGTACGTCTCTTCGAGAAGGGCACAGAGCTCTCTGACGCCAAGAACTCCATCGCTGACTTAGAGTTGAAGGTTTCCACCTTGACTGGCTCGCTCGACGCCGCCCGGGACCGCGAGACGAAGCTGAAGGACGAACTCCGCAAGGAAAAGGCCTTGGTGGAGAGCGCCGCTGTCTCAGCGAACAACTTCAACCAGGCAGTGGAGCAGTGGACTGATGAGCTGGTCACCTCCGCTGCCAATATTGACGTGGAGATGATGGCGCTGAGGGCGGAGCATCTCGTGTACTCCCCGGACGAGAGTCTCCCCCACAGCGCCAAGTTGAGTCTATTCTTCAGGGGAATCGCGCCGGCGCTTGCGCGGTTGCGGGAGAAGATCCCTGCGCAGCTGGCCGACGAGGCGCGTCGGCTCTGCATGGGCACCATGGAGCGGGTCTTGTCGAAGATCGTCTACCGCAACCCCGGCATCAACCTCGTCAACGTCCTCCGCACCTTGCCGCCCGAAGCTGACCAGGAGGCGTTGAAGGCGCAGGTTGCCCACATCGTCGCCAAGGTGGGCAAGATCACGAGGCGTGAAGGCGACCGCGTAGATTAGATTCCTTTCTTTCTGCTTCCTTTGCCGCTGCAAAGCGTGTTATGGACAAGAATCTGTTAGTATTGCGGCAAGCTATCTTTGTAATATGCACTCTTATTTTGAGCTATCAATGCAGTGTTATCTCCCTTGCTTTTGATCCTTCACTTTGTACGCTTTTTACCCTACGCTTTTAGGGAACTTGCCGGCAAGGGGCCCTTGCCGCGAGCACTGAGTGCTGGACTCTTAGCGGCCTGCTGGCAAAGGCCTTGCCGGCAAGAAACCTTGCCGCAGCTAGTCGCAGCACACTTAGGTTGCTGAGCGAACTCGAAAACAAAGTAAGGGCGCGACACTTGTCGCAGCTCACTTAAGTCGTTGAGCGTGCTCGAAACAAAGTAAGGGTGCGGCTAGCCACGGGTAGGTTCCTCCGCGCACAGGTTTTCCATACAAAGTGTGGGTGTTCAAGGAAGATAACTAAAATTTAAAAAAATTGAATTACTCAAACTTTGGTAACTTAGCTTTCATAGATTGTTTGCTCCCCGACAAGGCTTCTCTTTCTTGAACAGCACTTGGTTCATACGCCTCCATCTCCTTCCCCCCCCCCCC
>LR738715.1:24835747-24851713 GCA_902687465.1 Secale cereale | reverse complement strand
GGCAAACTTGTGCGCGAGGAATACTCCTTCTGCTTAAGAGGGAAAGAAGAAGAGGAGGAAAAACAAGTATAGGGCCTCATGGCTTGTTAGTGCTTACCGGGGACGTGCGTTGCACATAGTGTCAGATGATGCATGCATATAACAAAGAAAAGCATGAAAATGACAAATAGTGCGAAGCACAAAAAGCTTTACTGATGCACGGGGTCTGCGCCCGGCTTTGTACAAAGGTTTACATGCAACAGCGGCAAGACTTGTACAAAAGGTGGTTGCCGGAGCGGATCACGGCAACCGCGCCTTACGGGTGAAACTTGCGAAGATGCTCTATGTTCCAGGAGTTGCTCACCGGTAAGCCTTCTTCGGTCTCAAGGCGGACAGCGCCGGGCCTTGTGACTTGTCTCACCCGATAAGGGCCTTCCCACTTCGGCGTCAACTTGTTGGATTTCTTGGCGGACTGAACACGCCGAAGAACAAGGTCGCCTTCCTCGAGACTCCTGGCCCTGACCTTGCGGCTATGATAGCGACGCAAGGCTTGCTGGTATCGAGCGGCTCGTACAGCAGCCTGGAGACGTTCCTCCTCAAGGAGCAATGCGTCATCTTGTCGCAGTTGCTCTTGCTCGAGCTCATCATAAGCGAGCACTCGAGGAGATCCGTATACGAGTTCCGTGGGGAGAACTGCCTCTGCTCCATAGACAAGAGCAAAGGGTGTCTGTCCGGTGGCTCGATTTGGTGTCGTCCTGATTGACCAAAGAGCCGCCGGCAACTCCTCTATCCAGTTTCTTCCGCACTTGTGCAGCCTGTCGAAGGTTCTTGTCTTGAGCCCGCGCAGCACTTCAGCATTGGCCCTCTTCGCTTGACCATTGCTCCTCGGGTGAGCAACAGAAGCGAAGCAGACCTTGGCGCCAAGGTCTTGGACGTACTGCATGAAGGTGCGACTTGTAAACTGTGTGCCGTTGTCGGTGATGATCCTGTTAGGGATTCCGAAATGGCAAACAATTGATCTGAAGAACCTGACTGCTGACTGTGCTGTCACCTTTCTCACTGGTTCCACTTCTGGCCACTTTGTGAACTTGTCGATTGCTACGTACAAGTACTCAAAGCCCCCGACAGCGCGGGGAAAGGGGCCGAGGATGTCGAGCCCCCAGACCGAGAAGGGCCAGGACAAAGGAATCGTCTGGAGAGCTTGAGCTGGCTGGTGAATTTGCTTGGCATGGAACTGGCACGCTTCACACTTGGTTACTTGTGCAGTTGCATCTTGGAGGGCTTCTGGCCAGAAGAACCCTTGCCGGAACGCCTTCCCGGCAAGTGCCCTTGCGCCAATGTGGTGGCCACATATGCCTCCATGTATCTCTGCCAACAGCTTCTGTCCATCTTCTCTGGAAATGCACTTCAACCTGACACCATTGAGCCTTCTTCTGTACAGTTCATTGCCAACGAACTGGTACATACTTGACTGCCTGGTTATTTTCTCTATCTCTTCTGGCTCGTCGGGAAGTTCTCCAGTTTGCAGAAAACGGACGATTTGCTGCGCCCATGCTGGAGCCTGAGGCTCGACAACAAGGACTAAAGGCATGAGGGATGCTGCGGGGACCTCAGCTTCTACGGCAAGAACCTGCGGCTCTGCCGGAGCTGATGGTCCCCCGGCAAGCCTGCCGGGGCAAGGCTTGTCGGGAACGCCTGCTTCAACTGCACAGACCCTTGGATCTGCAGGAGCAAACTGTTCCTCAGCATCTTGGCTGTTGATCTTGGGGACCTTGGTGGCGGCTTCTGGAAGATCCGCCGGCAAGTAGTCGCCGGAGACCAACTTTCTCTTCTTGTTTTGCCCAACTGATGGTGTAATGGATGGCCGAGTTAACTTGAGCAGGAAGGTCCCTGGTTCCACAGGTAACTTCATTGCAGCACACTTTGAGAGGCCATCCGCAATATCATTCTGAGTTCTTGGGACGTGCTCCATTTGCAGACCCTCAAAGTGTTCTTCAAGCTTTCTCACTTCATCAACATAAGCTTCCATCAAAGGGCTCTGATAACTCTTATTCACTTGTCGGACCACCAACTGTGAATCTCCCCGCACAATCAACTTCTTGATCCCAAGTTCGGCCGCAATTCTGAGGCCGGCAAGCAAACCTTCATACTCTGCAGTATTGTTTGTCGCTTGCTCCTTGGGAAAGTGCATCTGGACAACATACTTGAGGTGCTCTCCGGTGGGCGCTATGAGTACCACGCCGGCACCGGCGCCTTGCAGCGAGAAAGCACCATCAAAGTACATTATCCATTCGCTGCTCGCTTCTTGGACGGGGACGCTTGTCTCTGGGACTTCTTCATCTGGCGTTGGGGTCCATTCCGCTATGAATTCTGCCAAAGCTCTGCTCTGTATTGTTGAAGTACTCTCAAACTTGAGACCAAAGCTTGACAGCTCCAGTGCCCACTCGACGATCCTGCCTGTTGCCTCTGGATTTTGCAATATCCTCTTCAACGGAAAGCGAGTGACCACTGTTATCTCGTGTGCTTGGAAGTAATGGCGCAGCTTCCTTGAGGCCATGAGGAGGCCGAACAGCAACTTCTGCACCCCAGAGTATCTTGATCTAGCCCCCTGCAAGAGGGAACTTACAAAATACACTGGGCGCTGCACCATCTTAATTCGCACTTCTCCTTGTTCTTGCGCAGACTTGTCCTTGTCGAGGCCAGAGCTTGTCGGGGAAGCCCCCTGCTTGTCGCTGGATTCGCTTGCCGGGGATGTGGGTTCCTCATCTACCTCCCTCTCCGCTACTAACGCAGCACTAACCACTTGATTGGTTGCCGCTAGGTACAGCAACAACTTCTCTTGTGGCCTAGGTGCGACAAGTATTGGAGTAGAGGACAGGTATCCTTTCAAGTCTTGCAGCGCTGCCTCCGCTTCCGGAGTCCATTTCATAGGACCTGCCTTTTTCAAAATTTTGAAGAAAGGCAGGGCGCGCTCTGCAGACTTTGAAATGAACCTGCTGAGGGCAGCCACACCACCAGCAAGTCTTCTTACATCCATGACGCGCTTCGGGGCTTCAATCTGCTCGATGTCTTTTATCTTGTCGGGATTGGCTTCAATCCCCCTCTGGGACACAAAGAACCCGAGAAGCTTGCCGGAGGGAACTCCGAAGACGCACTTCTCGGGGTTCAGCTTGAGCTGGATCTTGCGCAAATTCTCAAAGGTTTCTTCTAAGTCCCGTATCAGGGTATCTTTGCTCTTACTCTTGACCACTATATCGTCCATGTAGGCTTCTACATTTCTGTGTATCTGTGGCTCAAAAGCAGTGTGCACCACCCTTGCAAATGTCGAGCCTGCATTCTTCAATCCAAAGGGCATGCGTATGAAGCAATATGTGCCGCATGGAGTAATAAATGCAGTCTTCTCTTCATCTTCCTTGGCCATGAATATCTGGTGGTAACCTGAGTATGCATCAAGGAAGGAAAGCAGCTCACATCCGGCAGTGGAGTCAACAATCTGGTCAATACGCGGCAAGGGAAATGGATCCTTGGGACACGCTTTATTCACATCAGTGAAGTCTATACAAAGTCTCCACTTCCCATTGGCCTTGCGCACGACAACTGGATTGGCTAACCACGTGGGATGGATCACGCCTCTAACCAGGCCTGCTGCTTCCAACTTCTTTATCTCTTCGGCAATGAATTCTTGGCGCTCCACGGCTTGCTTTCTGACCTTCTGCTTGACGGGCCGCGCATGAGGACAAACAGCAAGCTTGCGCTCAATTACCTTCCTAGGAACGCCGGGGATGTCAGATGGTTGCCATGCAAACACATCGACATTCGCCCGCAGGAAGGCAACGAGCGCGCTTTCCTATTTGTGGTCGAGTGTAGCACTGATGGTGAAGGTACCACCAGTGCCGTCCTCCTTGGCGGACACCTTCTTGGTTGCCGGTGGAGCTACCATCCCTTTCTTGCACTTGCCGGTGGAGCTCGATGGTGCGTCCTCGACGGCAGCGCAGCACTCCGAAGAGGTGCGTTTGCCGGAGTGGGCTCCAGAGCTCTTGCCGGACTTGGTCTTGGTCTTCCCCCCGTGAGCTTCAGCGGCAAGTGTGTTGCTCTCTGCTGCGGCTGCTGCATCCCGGTAGATCTTGTCGGCGCAGATAAGCGCGTCCTTCTTGTCGCCGGGGACAGAGATGACGCTTATCGGCCCCGGCATCTTGAGTACGTTGTATGCATAGTGGGAAGCTGCCATGAACTTGGCGAGGGCAGGACGGCCAAGTATCCCATTATATGGTAATGGGATATCGGCAACGTCAAACGTGATCCTCTCCGTCCTGAAGTTGAGCTCCCCGCCAAAGGTCACTGGCAGCGTAATCTTCCCCTTCGGCTTGCTCCTGCCCGGGTTGATCCCTTGGAACGACCCGGTTTCTTCGAGCTCGCCGTCTGGGATCTGTAGCTTCTTGATCACAGCTGAGGAGATCAAGTTTAGGCCGGCCCCGCCGTCAACCAACATCTTGGTGACCTTGAGGTTGCGGATAGTTGGTGAGACCAACATCGGCAAGCACCCGACCGCAGTGGTGCGGTCAGGGTGGTCCTCAAGGTCAAAGATGATGGGCGTGCCGGACCACTTCAGCAGCCTGCGTGACTCGACGGGCGGCTCAGCTGCGTTCACTTCTCGCACCCACTGCTTGAGCTGGCGGTGGGAAGTGTGCAGAGAGGCACCTCCGTCGACACACAGAATCTCTGTGGCCTTCTGGAACTCCTGCTCGCTGTTGTCTCCTTCTTCCATGTCATCATCGTCGTCTTCATCCTCATCCTTGTCGCGGCCCCGGGGAGGTCTGTCACCTTGCCGCTGCTTGGCCTTGCCGCGGCGTCCTCCCCGGCCATTGAACGACCGCTTCTTGCTGGGTTCTCGTCCGCCTCCTTGGGCCTTCTCCTTGTCGCGACGCTCGTATTCAGCCTTCTGCTGTTCTACGAGGTACACGACTCTTTTGCAGTTCTGAAGATCGTGGCCCTTGGTGCGGTGGATCTTGCAGTACTGCTTGTCGGAGCCGTCCTGCTTGTCGGCTGCCGCTACAGGGGCGGGCTCCTTGCCGGAACCGCCAGCCTGTGCCTTCTTGGCGGGAGCCTCCTTGCCGGACTGCTCGACAACCAGCACCTCCTTGCTCTTCTTCTTTCTGTTGTTCCGCCGCCGGCTCTTCCTTGCCGGGGCGGCATCCTCACTGTCGCTTCCTCCTGCGCCAGTATCCTCTCCGGGGAGTCTCCTCCCCTCTTCAGCGCGTGCGCACTTGTCAGCCAGAGCGTAGAGCTCGCTGACATCCCGGATCTTGGTCATGGCCATCTCCTCCCTCATCCGGCGGTTACGCACGTTTTGGTGAAACGCGCTGATAACCGCGGCAGGGTGGACGTCGGGAATGTTGTGCTGGACGCGGCTGAATCTCTGGATGTACTTGTGCAGGGATTCTCCCTCCTTCTGGGCGAGGATGTGGAGATCACTCTCCTGGCCGTGGGGTTTGTGGCCGCCCGTAAAGGCGCCAACAAACTGGTGGCACAGATCCGCCCACGAAGAAATGGAGTTCTCCGGCAAGTGCATAAGCCAAGACCTGACGTTTGGCTTAAGCACGAGCGGGAAGTAGTTGGCTAAGATCTTCTCGTCGCGTCCCCCGGCAGCCTGCACTGCTATAGTGTAGATGCTGAGGAACTCCGAGGGGTGTGTCTTGCCGTCGTACTTCTCGGGTACGTCGGGCTTGAAATTCTTCATGCTGGGCCACTGGACTTGCCGTAGCTCACGGGTGAACGCAGGGCAACCTGCCGCGTACGGCAAGTCGCCTGGTTCACCGGGCGCGCGCACGTCGACAGCGGTCCCAGCGCGCTGATCTGACTGTCTTCGGGCTTCTCGTCGACGCTCGATGCGAGTCCGAGCGTCTTCTTGCCGCCTGTCGTCTAGGACTTGGCGCTGATCGCGGCGAGCCCGCGGATCCGACGACGCCGTGGAGTCGTCGTCGACGTTGATCCGGCGGGGTGGCGATTTCTGCTTCCGCGGCGGGGAGTGCACGGTAGTTGCACCCCCGGCGGTCTTGTCGCCATCGGCCTTCGTCTGGTCGACTTGCCGCGGCTGCGAGGTTGCCGGCTGCTGTGGCGCGTCGTTGTTGGCGAAGGCGATGAGGCTCTGAATCGTCGCCCTCCAGTCTTCGGCCTTGTCTGCCGCTGGAGGGAAATCGAGGAGCAGCTGTGCTCTTGCTAGAGCTTCTGCTGGAGAAGAGGGGAACGGCGGCGAGCGGTGCGAGGAGCGGGACACGCTCGGACTTCTAACCGCGTTAGAAGGAGCATGTTCCCGCCCCGGCGACTGCGCCTTGCTTGTGCCAGCACGCTGGCCTTGAGCATCCCGCGATCCTCCGGCTTGGCCACGCCCCAGCAAGCGTATGGTACCTCCAGTACCACGCCGCTGCGGGTCTTGTACCTCCTGAGAGAGGCGTGGTGCGTCCACGGACACCGAGGCTTTGGAATTCGCCCGGTCGTCCGTCTTGTCCTTAGACTTGGTGGCGCCGTGAGTTTCCTCGCCGGCGACCACCCTTCCGCCGGCGCCTCCTCCACCAACCGTTGGTTCTGGCGGTGGTGGAATCGACGCAGACGGGCCTCCGACCTCCGAAGCCTTCTTCTTCGGAGGCATGTCGTTGTAGCTGATGAAGTTGATGAAGCTGGAGAGGTTGATGAAGAATGCGCCCGCGTGAGCGCCGGATCAGGTTCGCACAACCTCGACGCCCCCTACATGGCGCGCCAAAGATGTCGGGGGAAACTGTCCTCCCACGAACACCTATGGGACCGGAGCCCCTTCTACGTTGCGGTAAGGGAGCGGAGGGAGCACGGAGAGCGGATCGAGGAGGACACGCGGGCAGTTTTACCCAGGTTCGGGCCGCGCGGACGCGTAAAACCCTACTCCTGCTTGGATTGTATTGAGTTCTTGAGCTCGGGAGCTTGAAGAGCTACAATACTAGCTACACCGAGCGAGAGAGTTGTCTAGGTTTCGAACCCCCTCTACGTTGTGCATGGGCCTCCTTTTATAGCTCAAAGGGGTCACCGAGAGGTGTCAACGTAGAGGAGGGTAAAAGCGTAATTTTGGTGGTAGTTGTAACAGTGCATGAACAGTATATGAACAGTGGTCTTCACCTAACTTTGACAGTGGGGGACAAGGGCCTTAAATGCCCGTCGCCGTCGACCCCAAAAGTGTCCGTCCATGCTTCTCCGTTTGCCACGGCGGTAGCCTCATCACCGTGGCTTGCCACCGTGTGCCCCAAGCTGCACAGCCATCTGCCACGTGCCCCTGGAAGGGCCCCAGGGTGACGCGTGGGCCGATGAGCTGGAGCGCGGGCACACAGCGTAGGTTTCCCCGGCAAGCACCTTGCCGGGGTAGTGATCTTGCCGGGCCTGGAAGCTTGTCGCTCTCCGGGTCCTGCCGGGGCGCAAGATGCGCCGAGGTATCTCTTGAGGTATGTGTTCCTTGGCCTTCCTGGCAAGCCCCTCTTGCCAGGGTCTTGTGCTAAAGTGATAACCTTGAGCCTGGTGCGGCCTTCCCGGCAAGCTCCTCTTGCCGGGGCCTTGTTCTTCTGTCTTGTATACTTTGTTCTTGAATGGCTTCATAGGGACCAGAAAGGTTCCCGGCGAGCACGTGGTAAGCCCTGCCACGGGAAGCTGCTACTGCCCGTGCACAAGTTGGGGTACTAAGGCACCCCTATCTTAGTACACCAACATTATATTTCCTTGTTCATGATAATTTTCTATTATTCATGCTTTAATTGTATTATCCAGAAACAGTAATACATGTGTGAATACATAGACCACAACATGTCCCTAGTGAGCCTCTAGTTGGCTAGCTCGTTGATCAATAGATGGTTAAGGTTTCCTGACAATGGACATTGGATGTCATTGATAACGGGATCACATCATTAGGAGAATGATGTGATGGACAAGACCCAATCCTAAGCCTAGCACAAGATCGTGTAGTTCGTATGCTAAAGCTTTTCCAATGTCAAGTATCCTTTCCTTAGACCATGAGGTTGTGCAACTCCCGGATACCGTAGGAATACTTTGGGTGTGCCAAACGTCACAACGTAACTGGGTGGCTATAAAGGTACACTACGGGTATCCCCGAAAGTATCTATTGGGTTGGCACGAATCGAGACTGGGATTTGTCACTCCTATGACAGAGAGGTATCTCTGGGCCCACTCGGTAAGACATCATTGTAATGAGCTCAATGTGACTAAGGGGTTGGTCACGAGATGATGTGTTACGGAACGAGTAAAGAGACTTTCCATAACAAGATTGAACAAGGTATCGGTATACTGACGATTGAATCTCAAGCAAGTATTGTACCGCTAGACAAAGGGAATCGTATACGGGATTGATTGAATCCTTGACATTGTGGTTCATCCGATGAGATCATCATGAAACATGTGGGAGCCAACATGGGTATCCAGATCCCGCTGTTGGTTATTGGCCGGAGATATGTCTCGGTCATGACTGCATGGTTCCCGAACCCGTAGGGTCCACACACTTAAGGTTCGATGATGCTAGATTTATAGGGAATGTAGCATGTGGTTACCGAATGTTGTTAGGAGTCCCGAATGAGATCCCGGACGTCACGAGGAGTTCCTGAATGGTCCGGAGGTAAAGATTTATATATGGGAAGTCCCGTTTTGGTCACCGGAAGTGTTCCGGGCGTTATCGATAACGTACCAGGACCACCGGAAGGGTTCCGGGGGTCCACCGGGAGGGGCCACCGGCCCCAGAGGCTTGCGTGAGCCAAGTGTGGGAAGGGACCAGCCCTAGGTGGGCTGGTGCGCCCCCCCACCAAGGCCCAGGGCGCAGGGGATATGAGAGGGGGCAAACCCTAGGTGCAGATGGGCCTTAAGGCCCACCCTAGGGGCGCCCCCCTCTCTCCCCCCTCCTGGGCGCCCCCCAGATGGGATCTGGGGCAGCCGCCACCCTTGGGGGGAACCCTAGATGGGGGCGCAGCCCCTCCCCTGCCCATATATATATATATATATGTGGGGTTTCGGGGCTGCCAGATGCACGAGTTCCTCTCTCTCTCAGCGCAGCCCTACCCCTCTCCCTCCTCGTCTCTTGCAGTGCTTGGCGAAGCCCTGCTGGAGTGCCACGCTCCTCCACCACCACCACGTCGTCGTGCTGCTGATGGACGGACTCTTCCCCAACCTCTCCCTCTCCCCTTGCTGGATCAAGGCACGGGAGACGTCACCGGGCTGCACGTGTGTTGAATGCGGAGGCGCCGTTGTTCGGCGCTTAGATCGGATTCGACCGCGATCTGAATCGCTTCGTGTATGACTCCACCATCCGCGTTCTTGCAACGCTTCCGCATCGCAATATTCAAAGGTATGAAGATGCACTCCCCTCTCATTGCTAGTAATCTCCATAGATAGATCTTGGTGATGCGTAGGAAATTTTTTATTTTCTGCAACGATCCCCAACAGTGGCATCATGAGCTAGGTCTATGCGTAGTTACTATGCACGAGTACAACACAAGATTGTTGTGGGCGTAGATCATGTCAATTTACTTGCTGCTACTAGTCTTATCTTGATTTGGCGGCATCGTGGGATGAAGCGACCCGGACCGACCTTACACGTACGCTTACGTGAGACAGGTTCCACCGACTGACATGCAGTAGTTGCATAAGGTAGCTAGCGGGTGTCTGTCTCTCCCATTTTAGTCGGATCGGATTCGATGAAAAGGGTCCTTATGAAGGGTAAATAGTAATTGGCATATCACGTTGTGGTTTTTGCGTAGGTAAGAAACGTTCTTGCTAGAAACCTATAGCAGCCACGCAAAACCTTGCAACAACAATTAGAGGACGTCTAACTTGTTCTTACAGCATGTGCCGTGTGATGTGATATGGCCAAAAGGATGTGATGAATAATATATATATGTGATGTATGAGATTGCTCATGTTCTTCTAATAGGAATCACGACTTGCATGTCGATGAATATGACAACCGGCGAGAGTCATAGGAGTTGTCTTATTTTATTGTATGACATGCGTGTCATTGAAAACGCCATGTAATTACTTTACTTTATTGCGAACCGTTGCTCATAGTAGTAGAAGTAATGTTTGGCGAGACAACTTCATGAAGACACGATGATGGAGATCATGATGATGGAGATCATGGTGTCATGCCGGTGACAATGATGATCATGGAGCCCCGAAGATGAAGATCAAAAGGAGCAAAATGATATTGGCCATATCATGTCACTATTTGATTGCATGTGATGTTTATCATGTTTTACATCTTATTTGCTTAGAAAGATGGTAGTAAATAAGATGATCTCTCACTAAAAATTTCAAGAATTGTGTTCCCCCTAACTGTGCACTGTTGCTAAGGTTCGTTGTTCCGAAGCACCACGTGATGATCGGGTGTGATAGGCTCTAACGTTCGCATACAGCGGGTGTAAGCCAGATTTACACACGCAATACACTTAGGGTTCACTTGACGAGCCTAGTATGTACAGACATGGCCCCGGAACACGGAAGACCGAAAGGTCGAACATAAGTCATATAGAAGATACGATCAACATGAAGATGTTCATCGTTGATGACTAGTCCGTCTCACGTGATGATCGGACATGGCCTAGTCGATTCGGATCATGTATCACTTAGATGCCTAGAGAGATGTCTATCTGAGTGGGAGTTCATTAAATTTGTTTAGATGAACTTAATTGTCATGAACATAGTCTAAAATCTTTACAATATGTCTTGTAGATCCAATAGCCCATGCTAATGTTGCCCTCAACTTCAACGCGTTCCTAGAGAAAACCAAGCTGAAAGACGATGGTAGCAACTATACGGATTGGGTCCGTAACTTGAGGATCATCCTCATAGCTACCAAGAAAGCATATGTCCTTGAAGCACCGCTAGGTGATGCACCCGTTTTCCCAGCAACTCAAGACGTTATGAACGCCTGGCAGTCGCATAGTGATGATTACTCCCTGGTTCAGTGCGGCATGCTTTACAGCTTAGAATCGGGGCTCCAAAAGTTTTTTGAGAAACACTAAGCATATGAGATGTTCCAAGAGCTGAAAATGGTTTTCCAAGCTCATGCCCGAGTCGAGAGATATGAAGTCTCCGACAAGTTCTATAGTTGTAAGATGGAGGAGAATAGTTCTGTCAGTGAGCATATACTCAAATGTCTGGGTTACATAACTGCTTGTCTCAGTTGGGAGTTAATCTCCCAGATGACGCGGTCGTTGACAGAATCCTTCAGTCGCTCCCACCTAGCTACAAGAGCTTTGTGATGAATTTCAATATGCAAGGGATGGAGAAGTCCATTCCCGAGGTATATTCAATGTTGAAATCAGAGGAGGTGGAGATCAAGAAAGAACATCAAGTGTTGATGGTGAATAAAACCACTAAGTTCAAGAAAGGCAAGGGTAAGAAGAACTTCAAGAAGGACGGCAAAGGAGTTGCCGCGTGATACGTTTCCAACGTATCTATAATTTTTGATTGTTCCATGCTATTATTTATGAAGTCTTGGATGTTTAATGGGCTTTGTCATTCACTTTTATATCATTTTTGGGACTAACCTACTAACCCAAAGGCCCAGTCCAGATTGCTGTTTTTTTGCCTATTTCAGGGTTTTGCTATAAAGGAATATCAAACGGAGTCCAAACGGAATGAAACCTTCGCAGGAGATATTTTTGGAGAAAATCACGCGAGATAAACTTCGGGGCCAAGCCAGAGGATAGGGGACCCACCCTCGAGGGTGGGGGGGGGGGGGCGCCCCCTGCCTCGAGGGCAGGCCCGGTGGCCCCTGGTTCCCCTCTTCCTCCTATATAGGCCTACGTACCCCAGAAACTCCAAACGTAAAGAGAAAACCCTAATTCCACCGCCGTAGCTGTTGTTCCCGTGGAGATCCCATCTTGGAGCCTGTTCCGGGAGGGGGGTCCATCACGGAGGCCTTCATCATCATCATTATCGCCCTCACCATGAGTTGTGAGTAGTTTACCACAGACCTTCGGGTCCATAGCTAGTATCTAGATGGCTTCTTCTCTCTCTCTGGATCTCAATACAAAGTTCTCCTCGGTCTTCGAGGAGATCTATTCGATGTAATCTCTTTTTGCGGTGTGTTTGTCGAGATCCGATGAATTGTGAGTTTATGATCAAGGTTATTTATGAAAGATATTGGTTCTTCTCTGAACTTTTTATGTGTGCTCATAATATCCTTGCAAGTCTCTTCGAATTATTGGTTTGGTTTGGCCTACTAGATCTATAGTTCTTGCAATGGGAGAAGTGCTTGGCTTTGGGTTCAATCTTACGGTGTCCTTTCCCAGTGACAGTAGGGGCAGCAAGGCACGTATTGTATTGTTGCCATCGAGGATAAAAAGATGGGGTTTTCATCATATTGCTTGAGTTTATCCCTCTACATCATGTCATCTTGCTTAAGGCGTTACTCTGTTCTTATGCACTCAATACACTAGATGCATGCTGGATAGCGGTCGATGTGTGGAGTAATAGTAGTAGATGTAGGCAGGAGTCGGTCTACTTGTCTCGGACGTGATGCCTATATACAATGATCATGCCTAGATAATCTCATAATTATTGGCTTTTCTATCAATTGCTCGATAGTAATTTGTTTACCCGCCGTAGAATATCGCTATCATGAGAGAAGCCACTAGAGAAAACTATGGCCCGCGAGTCTATCTCTATCATATTACTTTCTCGTCAACTAGCCAATTTTTTTTCCGTTGTTTATTTGCTTTTTTATTAAACTAAAAAAATACCAAAAATATAATTATCATCTCTATCAGATCTCACTATCGTAAGTGACCGTAAAGGGATTGGCAACCCCTTATTGCGTTGGCTGCGAAGTTCTTATTTGTTTGTGCAGGTGCGAGGGACTGGCGCGTGGTCTCCTACTGGATTGATACCTTGGTTCTCAAAAACTGAAGGAAATACTTACGCTACTATGCTACATCTCCCTTTCCTCTTCGAGGGAATACAACGCAAGCTCAAGAGGTAGCAAGAAGAATTTCTGGCGGCGTTGCCGGGGAGGCTTACGCAAAAGTCATATACCAAGTACCTATCACAAACCCTTATCCTTCGCATTACATTTATTTTCCTCTCGTTTTCCTCTCCCCCACTTCACCCTTGCCGTTTTATTCGCCCTTCTTCCGCCATGTGTTTCTCGTTCGCTTGCTTCTTGTTTGCTTGTGTGTTGCTTGCTTGCTTGTCATCATGTCTAGCACACCTATCATTATCACCACTCCAGAGAGTGAGGTCCTCAACTTTAAACAAAGGGAGGGAGAAAATTTAAAAGATGCCTGGTATAGAATTTGCAATGCTCAAGATAAGTCTAATAGGAAGCTTTCCACTTCCGTGCTTCTTCGCAATTTTTATGTTGGCATAACTCCATGGAACAGATTTATCCTAGATACCATTACCGGAGGGAATTTCTTTGGTAGCCACACCGTTGATTCTTATAAAGCCATGACTGGATTATTTGGCTTACCACCTCTTACGGTTAATGGGACCGTTTTAACTTTGGAGCATGTTACGCAAAGGTTAGAAATTATTGAGAACAAAGTTGCCACGGTAGAATTGTTAGAGAGCTTGGATAGAAAAATCATAATGAAATCACTCAATATGGATCCAAGGTAGGAGTTGTTCTGAAAAATCTTAAGGAAAAAGAGCCCATAGTTAAAGAAAAGCTAGATCGGGATTCCACTATAATCAATAAGCTTGAGGATGTTATCACTAATGTGGGTTCCGCTCTTTCCGCTATAAAAACTACTCCAAATACCTCCACTAAAATATCTAAGTTCATGTATGTCCCTAAAGACAAGGGTGAAACTTCTAGACTTGCGGATCTCAAATCCATAAGTGTTCATCCTAATTTTCTCAGTTTTGCAAGAGACCCTTTTGACACTTTAGAATTTCTTAATTTCTTTCCCAAGAGTTTGATTATTCATAGAGACAAAGAAGTGCCCAAGAATCATAAGTGCTTAATCAAAGAATTGCCTTCCAAAGATGGCCATACCTAGATCTATCTTGTATCGTGCCAAGCTAGGGGCGTAAAACGATAGCGCTTGTTGGGAGGCAACCCAATTTTATGTTTTTTTGCTTTTGTTGCTGTTAGGGAATAAATATTTCAGCTAGCCTATGATTAGATGTGTTTCATGTTTTGTTTAGTGTTTGTGCCAAGTAGAACCTTTGGTAAGACTTGCGTGAAGTTTATTTGATCTTGCTGTGAAAAACAGAATCGTTAGCGCTCACTAAAGTAGTCTTCAGATTTTACTGGAGCGTGATTTTTAGTTCATTATTTTTGCTGCTGATTGGTAGACAAATTGCGCAAATTTACCAATTTAGTTTGAACTTTTTGGAGTTCCAGAAGTAGGCGAACCTAGCAGATTACTACAGACTGTTCTGTTTTTGACAGATTCTGTTTTTCGTGTGTTGTTTGCTTATTCCGATGCATCTATGAGTAATATCGGAGGATATGAACCATAGAGAACTTGGAGTACAGTAGGTTTAACACCAATATAAACAATGAATGAATTCCTTGCTGCACATTTGAGTGGTGGTTTGCTTTCTCTTACTAACGGAGCTCACGAGAATTTTTGTCTAAGTTTTGTGTTGTGAAGTTTTCAAGTTTTGAGTATTGCTTTGATGGACTATGGAACAAGGAGTAGAAAAGGCCTAAGCTTGGGGATGCCCATGGCACACCAAGTAAATTCAAGATAATCTAAAGCCTAAGCTTGGGGATGCCCCGGGAAGGCATCCCCTCTTTCGTCTTCATCCATCGGTAACTATACTTGGAGCTATATTTTTATTCGCAACATGCTATGTGTTCTGCTTGGAGCGTCTTGTATAAGTTGAGTCTTTGCTTTTTAGTTTGCCACAATCATCCTTGCTGGACACACCTATTTGATAGAGTTAAATATGCCCTATAAATTGTTAGAACACTCTATATGCTTCACTTATATCTTTTGAGTTGAATAGTTTTTGCTCTAGTGCTGCACTTATATTTTTTAGAGCACGGTGGTGGTAATATTTTTTAGAAATTGTTGAACTCTCATGCTTCACTTAGATCTATTTGAGAGTCTATTAAAACAGCATGATAAAGTGTTTTGGCTAAAGTAACTAGTCTTCACATGATAAACATCCAATGTCAATGTAGTAAAAAAAATCACATCAAGTGCATTGAGTAGAAGGAGATGTTGGATGCTTGATAAATGTTTTGAGACATGAGGATAGTGATATTAGAGTCATTCTAGTGGAGTAATTATGAAATTGAGAAATATTTGTGTTAAGGTTGGTGATTCCCGTAGCGTGCACGTATGGTGAACCGTTGTGTGACTAAGTTAAAGCATGAGGTATTTGTAGAGTGTGAACCTTTGTGTGGAGGTCGGGGGCGCGCGATGGTTAACTCCTACCAACCTCCCCCCTAGGGGCATGCGTTTATTGCTTTGTTTTGATGACTCATAGATTTTTGCAATAAGTATATGAGTTCTTATGACTAATGTTGAGTCCATGGATTATACGCACTCTCACCCTTCCACCATTGCTAGCCTCTCTTGTACCGCGCAACTTTCACCGGTGCCATAAACCCAGTATATATCCTTCCTCAAAACAGCCACCATATTGTTCCTCAAAACAGCCACCATACCTACCTATCATGGCATTTCCATAGCTATTCCGAGGTATATTGCCATGCAACTTTCCACCGTTCCATTTATATGACACGCATCATATTGTCATATTGCCATTGCATGATCATGTAGTTGACATAGTATTTGTGGCAAGGCCACCATGCATAATTTTTATACATGTCACTCTTGTTTCATTGCACATACCGGTACACCACCGGAGGCATTCATATAGAGTCATAATTTGTTGTTGTAGTATCGAGTTGTAATCTTGTGTTGTAATGAAAGTGCGATGATCATCATTTATAGAGCATTGTCCCATGGGAGGAAAGGCTGAATCTATAAAGCCCCTCCGTAA
>LR738715.1:24819840-24834254 GCA_902687465.1 Secale cereale | reverse complement strand
AAAAAAAAGAGGAAGGCCAAAGAAAAAAAAGAAAGGCCCAAAAAAAGAAAAAAAAAAGAAAAAAGAAAAAAAGGAAAAAAGGGGGACAATTGCTACTATCTTTTTCCACACTTGTGCTTCAAAGTAGCACCATGTTCTTCATTGTAGATAGTCTCATGCTTAGTCACTTTCATATACTAGTTGGAATTTTCGTTATAGAACTTGGCTTGTATATTCCAAGGACGGGCTTCCTCAAATGCCCTAGGTCTTCGTGAGCAAGCAAGTTGGATGCACACCCACTAGTTTCTTCTTTTGAGCTTTCATTCATATTTAGCTCTAGTGCATCCGTTGCATGGCAATCCCTACTCACTCACATTGATATCTATTGATGGGCATCTCCATAGCCCGTTGATACGCCTAGTCGATGTGAGACTATCTCCCTCTTTTTGTCTTCTCCACCACCACCTCTATTCCACCCATAGTGCTATGTCCATGGCTCACGCTCATGTATTGCGTGAAAGTTGAAAGGTTTGAAAAGATAGAGCATGAAAAGAAATGTTTGGCTGAAATCGGGGTTGTGCATGATATGAATATTTTGTGCGATAGCAAGGGAGCATAGCCAACACTATATGATTTTATAGGGATAACTTTCTTTAGCCATAGTATTTTGAGAAGACGTGATTGCTTTGTTAGTATTGTTTGAAGTATTGTTATTTCTTATGTCAATATAAACTTTTATCTTGAATCCTTCAGATCTGAACATTCATGCCACAATTTAGAGAATTACATTGAAAAAATATATTGGTTAGCATTCCACATCAAAAATTCTTTCTTTATCATTTACCTACTCGAGGACGAGCAGGAATTAAGCTTGGGGATGCTTGATACGTCTGCAACGTATCAATAATTTTTTATTGTTCCAAGCTATTATTTATGAAGTCTTGGATGTTTAATGGGCTTTATCATTCACTTTTATATCATTTTTGGGACTAACCTACTAACCCAAAGGCCTAGTCCAGATTGCTGTTTTTTTGGCTATTTCAGGGTTTTGCAGAAAAGGAATATCAAACGGAGTCCAAACGGAATGAAACCTTCGCATGAGATATTTTTGGAGAAAATCACGCGAGATAAACTTCGGGGCCAAGCCATAGGACAGGGGACCCACCCTCGAGGGTGGGGGCGCGCCCCCCTTCCCAGGGCGCGCCCCCCTGCATCGAGGGCAAGCCCGGTGGCCCCAAGTGCCCCTCTTCCTCCTATATATGCCTACGTACCCCAGAAACTCCAAACGCAGAGAGAAAACCCTAACTCCACCGCCGTAGCTACTGTTCCTGTGGAGATCCCATCTTGGAGCCTGTTCCGGGAGCGGGATCCATCACGGAGGCCTTCATCATCATCATCATCGCCCTCACCATGAGTTGTGAGTAGTTTACCACAGACCTTCGGGTCCATAGCTAGTATCTAGATGGCTTCTTCTCTCTCTCCGGATCTCAATACAAAGTTCTCCTCGGTCTTCGAGGAGATCTATTCGATGTAATCTCTTTTTGCGGTGTGTTTGCCGAGATCCGATGAATTGTGAGTTTATGATCAAGGTTATCTATGAAAGATATTTGGTTCTTCTCTGAACTTTTTATGTGTGCTCATAATATCCTTGCAAGTCTCTTCGAATTATTGGTTTGGTTTGGCCTACTAGATCTATAGTTCTTGCAATGGGATACGTGCTTGGCTTTGGGTTCATTCTTGCGGTGTCCTTTCCCAGTGACAGTAGGTGCAGCAAGGCACGTATTGTATTGTTGCCATCGAGGATAAAAAGATGGGGTTTTCATCATATGGCTTGAGTATATCCCTCTACATCATGTCATCTTGCTTAAGGCGTTACTCTGTTCGTATGAACTCAATACACTAGATGCATGCTGGATAGCGGTCGATCTGTGGAGTAATAGTAGTAGATGCAGGCATGAGTCGGTCTACTTGTCTCGGACGTGATGCCTATATACAATGATCATGCCTAGATAATCTCATAATTATTTGCTTTTCTATCAATTGCTCGACAGTAATTTGTTTACCCGCCGTAGAATATCGCTATCATGAGAGGAGCCACTAGAGAAAACTATGGCCCCCGGGTCTATCTCTATCATATTACTTTCTCGTCAACTAGCCAATTTCTTTTGCCGTTGTTTATTTGCTGTTTTATTAAACTAAAAAAATACCGAAAATATAATTATCATCTCTATCACATCTCACTATCGTAAGTGACCGTAAAGGGATTGACAACCGCTTATCGCGTTGGCTGCGAAGTTCTTATTAGTTTGTGCAGGTGCGAGGGACTGGCGCGTGGTCTCCTACTGGATTGATACCTTGGTTCTAAAAAACTGAGGGAAAAACTTACGCTACTGTACTGCATCTCCCTTTCCTCTTCGAAGGAATACAATACAAGCTCAAGAGGTAGCACTGCGCCCGGTAAGCTAGTTGCCGGGAAGAAGCCAAAGAATGGACCCAAGTCTGAGACTGAGTGCTTTTATTGCAAGGGAACGGGTCACTGGAAGCGGAACTGTCCCAAATACTTAGCGGATAAGAAGGCCGGAAACGTCAAAGGTATATGTGATATACATGTTGTTGATGTGTACCTTACCAGCGCTCGTAGTAGCTCCTGGGTATTTGATATCGGTGTAGTTGCTCACATTTGTAACTCAAAGCAGGAGCTGCGGAATAAGCGGAGACTGGCAAAGGACGAGGTGACGATGCGCGTCGGGAATGGTTCCAAGGTCGATGTGATCGCCGTCGGCACGCTACCTCTGCATCTACCTTCGGGGTTAGTGTTAAACCTCAATAATTGTTATTTAGTACCAGCTTTGAGTATGAACATTGTATCTGGATCTCGTTTAATGCGAGATGGCTACTCATTTAAATCTGAGAATAATGGTTGTTCTATTTATATGAGAGAAATGTTTTATGGTCATGCCCCGCTGGTCAATGGTTTATTCTTAATGAATCTCGAACGTGATGTTACACATATTCATAGTGTGGATGCCAAAAGATGTAAGGTTGATAATGATAGTCCCACATACTTGTGGCACTGCCGCCTTGGTCATATTGGTGTCAAACTTATGAAGAAGCTCCATGCAGATGGACTTTTGGAGTCTCTTGATTATGAATCATTTGACACGTGCGAACCATGCCTCTTGGGCAAGATGACCAAGGCTACATTCTCCGGAACAATGGAGCGAGCAACCAACTTATAGGAAATCATACATACTTATGTGTGTGGTCCAATGAGTGTTGAAGCTCGCGGTGGCTATCGTTATGTTCTCACCCTCACTGATGACTTAAGTAGATATGGGTATGTCTACTTGATGAAACACAAGTCTGAGACCTTTGAAAAGTTCAAGGAATTTCAGAATGAGGTTGAGAATCAACATGACAGAAAAATAAAGTTCTTACGATCAGATCGTGGAGGAGAATATTTAAGTCACGAATTTGGCACGCACCTAATGAAATGTGGAATTCTTTCACAATTGACGCCGCCTGGAACACCTTAACGCAATGGTGTATCTGAACGTCATAATCGTACTCTGTTGGACTTGGTGCGATCTATGATGTCTCTTGCCGACTTACCGCTATCATTCTGGGGTTATGCTTCAGAGACTGCCGCATTCACTTTAAATAGGGCACTGTCTAAATCCGTTGAGACGACACCGTATGAACTATGGTTTGGGAAGAAACCCAAGTTATCGTTTCTAAAAGTTTGGGGATGCGATGCTTATGTCAAGAAACTTCAACCTGAAAACCCAAATTGGAAAAATGCGTCTTCATAGGATACCCTAAGGAAACTATTGGGTATACCTTCTACCTCAGATCCGAAGGCAAGATCTTTGTTGCCAAGAATGGATCCTTTCTGGAGAAAGAGTTTCTATCGAAAGAAGTAAGTGGGAGGAAAGTGGAACTTGATGAGGTGATTGTGACCCCATCCGAACCGGAAAGTAGCACAGCGCAGGAAGATGTTTCTGTGGTGCCTGCACCGACTAGGGAGGAAGTTAATGATAATGAACATGAAACTTCGGATCAAGTTACTGCTGAGCTTCGTAGGTCCGCAAGGACACGTTCCGCACCAGAATGATACGGCAACCCTGTCCTGGAAATCATGTTGTTGGACAACGGTGAACCTTCGAACTATGAAGAAGTGGTGGCGGGCCCGGATTCCAACAAATGGCTTGAAGCCATGAAATCCGAGATAGGATCCATGTATGATAACAAAGTATGGACTTTGGTTGACTTGCCCGATGATCGGCAAGCCATAGAAAATAAATGGATCTTTAAGAAGAAGACTGACGCGGATGGTAATGTGACCATCTATAAGGATCGTCTTGTCGCTAAAGGTTATCGACAAGTTCAAGGAATTGACTACGACGAGACTTTCTCTCCCGTAGCGATGCTGAAGTCCGTCCGAATCATGTTAGCAATTGCCGCATTCTATGATTATGAGATATGGCAAATGGACGTCAAAACGGTATTCCTTAACGGCTTCCTGAAGGAAGAACTGTATATGATGCAGCAGGAAGGTTTTGTCGATCCTAAGAATGCTAATAAAGTATGCAAGCTCCAGCGCTCCATCTATGGGCTGGTGCAAGCATCTCGGAGTTGGAACATTCGCTTTGATGAGGTGATCAAAGCGTTTGGGTTTACACAGACTTGGGGAGAAGCATGTATTTACAAGAAAGTGAGTGGGAGCTCTGTAGCATTTCTAATATTATATGTGGATGACATATTGCTGATGGGAAATGATGCAGAATTCTTGAAAAGCATAAAGGCCTACTTGAATAAAAGTTTTTCAATGAAGGACCTTGGAGAAGCTGCTTACATATTAGGCATCAAGATCTATAGAGATAGATCGAGACGCCTCATTGGTCTTTCACAAAGCACATACCTTGACAAGATATTGAAGAAGTTCAATATGGATCAGTCCAAGAAAGGGTTCTTGCCTGTATTGCAAGGTATGAGACTGTGCACAGCTCAATGCCCGACCTCGGCATAAGATAGAGAAAAGATGAGTGTCATCCCCTATGCCTCGGCCATAGGTTCTATTATGTATGACATGCTGTGTACCAGACCTGATGTGAACCTTGCCATAAGTTTGGTGGGGAGGTACCAAAGTGATCCCGGTATGGAACACTGGACAACGGTCAAGAACATCCTGAAGGACCTCAAAAGGACTAAGGATATGTTTATCGTTTATGGAGGTGACAAAGAGCTCGTCGTAAAGGGTTACGTCGATGCTAGCTTCGACACAGATATGGATGACTCCAAGTCACAAACCGGATACGTGTATATTTTGAATGGAGGGGTAGTCAGCTGGTGCAGTTGCAAGCAAAGCATCGTTGCGGCATCTACATGTGAAGCGGAGTACATAGCTGCTTGCGAAGCAGCGCAGGAAGGAGTCTGGATGAAGGAGTTCATCACCGACCTAGGAGTTATTCCAAGCGTGTCGGGCCCGATGACTCTCTTCTGTGACAACACTGGAGCTATTGACATTGCCAAGGAGCCCGGGTTTCACAAGAAGACCAAGCACATCAAGCGCCGTTTCAACTCCACCCGAAATTATATTCAAGATGGAGACATAGATATTTGTAAAGTACATACGGATCTGAATGTCGCAGATCCGTTGACTAAACCTCTTACACGAGCAAAACATGATCAACACCAGAACTCTATGGGTGTTCGATTCATCACAATGTAACTAGATTATTGACTCTAGTGCAAGTGGGAGACTGTTGGAAATATGCCGTAGAGGCAATAATAAAATGGTTATTATTATATTTCCTTGTTCATGATAATTGTCTATTGTTCATGCTTTAATTGTATTATCCGGAAACAGTAATACATGTGTGAATACATAGACCACAATATGTCCCTAGTGAGCCTCTAGTTGGCTAGCTCGTTGGTCAATAGATGGTTATGGTTTCCAGACCATGGACATTGGATGTCATTGATAACGGGATCACATCATTAGTAGAATGATGTGATGGACAAGACCCAATCCTAAGCCTAGCACAAGATCGTGTAGTTCGTATGCTAAAGCTTTTCCAATGTCAAGTATCCTTTCCTTAGACCACGAGGTTGTGCAACTCCCGGATACCGTAGGAATACTTTGGGTGTGCCAAACGTCAAAACGTAACTGGGTGGCTACAAAGGTACACTATGGGTATCCCCGAAAGTATCTGTTGGGTTGGCACGAATGGAGACTGGGATTTGTCACTCCGTATGACAGAGAGGTATCTATGGGCCCACTCGGTAAGACATCATCGTAATGAGCTCAATGTGACTAAGGGGTTGGTCAGGAGATGATGTGTCACGGAACAAGTAAAGAGACTTGCCATAACGAGGTTGAACAAGCTATCGGTATACCGACGATCGAATCTCGGGCAAGTACTGTACCGCTAGACAAATGGAATCGTATACGGGATTGATTGAATCCTTGACATCGTTGTTCATCCGATGAGACCATAGTGAAACATGTGGGAGCCAACATGGGTATCCAGATCCCTCTATTGGTTATTGGCTGGAGATATGTCTCGGTCATGACTGCATGGTTCCCGAACCCGTAGGATCTACACACTTAAGGTTCGATGACGCTAGGGTTATAGGGAATGTAGTATGTGGTTACCGAATGTCGTTCGGAGTCCCGGATGAGATCCCGGACATCACGAGGAGTTCCGGAACGGTGCGGAGGTAAAGATTTATATATGCGAGGTCCCGTTTTGGTCACCCTAAGTGTTCCGGGCGTTATCGATAACGTACCGGGAACACCGGAAGGGTTCCGGGGGTCCACCAGGAGGGGCCACTGGAAGGCTTGCATGGGCCAAGTGTGGGAAGGGACCAGCCCTAGGTGGGCTGGTGCGCCCCCCACCAAGGCCCAGGGCGCAGGGGATAGGAGAGGGGGCAAACCCTAGGTGCAGATGGGCCTTAAGGCCCACCCTAGGGGCGCCCCCCTCTCTCCCCCTCCTGGCCGCCCCTCAGATGGGATCTGGCGCTGCCGCCACCCCTAGGGGGGAACCCTAGATGGGGGCACAGCTCCTCCCCTCCCCCTATATGTATGTGGGGTTTCGGGGCTGCCAGATGCACGAGTTCCTCTCTCTCTCGGCGCAGTCCTACCCTTCTCCCTCCTTGTCTCTTGCAGTGCTTGGCGAAGCCCTACTCGGCGAAGCCCTACTGGAGTACCACCACCACGCCATCGTGCTGCTGCTGGACGGACTCTTCCCAAACATCTCCCTCTCCCCTTGCTGGATCAAGGCACGGGAGACGTCACCGGGCTGCACGTGTGTTGAACGTGGAGGCGCCGTTGTTCGGCGCTTAGATCAGATTCGACCGCGACCTGAATCGCTTCGTGTACGACTCCACCAACCGCGTTCTTGCAACGCTTCCGCATCGCGATATTCAAAGGTATGAAGATGCACTCCCCTCTCGTTGCTAGTAATCTCCATAGATAGATCTTGGTGATGCGTAGGAAATTTTTTGATTTTCTGCAACGATCCCCAACAGGGTGGGTTTCTAGTCGTATTTAGGTCGTGGTGGCCCCATAGGTGGCATTTTTTTATTTTGTTCCATTTTTTTTCTTTGTTGCTTTATTTTTTTAATTTTGTTTCTACTTTCAAAAAAATACTTACTGTTGCTATTTTTATTTATTTTATTAAAGTTTATTTATTTTACTTTATTAAAGTTTATTTTGTTCCTACTTATTTATTTTAATTTTTTTCTACTTATTTATTTTATTTTCTTTTTTTCCTTTTTATTTATTTTATGAAAATTCTATTTGCTTTTAATGTTTTGAACAGAAAATACTTTGATAATTTTAGTTGCATAAATTTTATATAATTTTAGTTTCAATAATACTAGAGGTTTAATTATAAAAACTTTTTGGTTGATTCCTTTAGCTATTAGAGTTTCATTAAAATTTTCTAGTTCATTCTCTTTTCTATTAGAGTTTCATTAAAGTTTTCTAGTTCATTCTTTTAGTTTATTATTTTTGCTATTAGAGTTTCATAAAAGTTTTCCAGTTCATTCTTTTTTATATTAGTTCATTCTTTGAGCTAAATGACCCTAAAATTGAAAAGCATTTTAAATGAACTCTGGAAAGGTTGAAAGTTGGCATGGTATCATCATTTCACCCACATAGCATGTGCAAAAAAGTAGAGAGGGTTATGGCAAAAACTGAATGCACTTCGTGTACAAAACGGACAATCTCTTTTGAGGTATCAGGGTTTCAGACGAAAACTCGTCTGTTACAAGGGGATTTCATTCTTTTGAACTTATTTGAACTACAGACTTTTTATGTGTTCTAAATGCACCATTCAAAGCCACGTCATCAATTTCAACCATTTCTGACTTCATTTGCTATTTTTCATGCATTTACTGAATTTTTTGAGCTATAAGACCCTGAAATTGAAAAGCATTTCAAATGAATTCTGAAAGGTAGAAAGTTGGCATGGTATCATCATTTTACCCACATAGCATGTGCAAAAAAGTAGAGAGGGTTACGGCAAAAACTGGATGCACTTCGTGTACAAAACGAACAATCTCTTTCGAGGTATCAGGGTTTCACACGAAAACTCGTCTGTTACAAAGGAATTTCATTTTTTTGAACCTATTTGAACTACAGACTTTTTTGTGTTCAAAATGGACCATTCAAAGCCACATCATGAATTTTCAACCATTTCTGACTTCATGTGCTATTTTTCATGCATTTACTGAATTTTCTGAGCTATAAGACCCTAAAATTGAAAATCATTTCAAATGAACTCTGAAAAGGTAGATAGTTGGCATGGTATCATCATTTCACCCACATAGCATGTGCAAAAAAGTAGAGAGGGTTATGGCAAAAACTGGATGCACTTCGTGTAGAAAACGGACAATCTCTTTCGAGGTATGAGGGTTTCACACAAAAACTCATCTGTTACAAAGGGATTTCATTTTTTTGAACTTATTTGAACTACAGACATTTTCTGTGTTCTAAATGCACCATTCAAAGCCACATCATCAATTTTTAGCCATTTCTAACTTAACTTGTTATTTTTCATGCATTTACTGAATTTTTTGAGCTATAAGACCCTGAAATTGAAAAGCATTTCAAATAACTCTGAAAAGGTAGAAAGTTGGCATGCTATCATCATTTCACCCACAAAGCATGTGCACAAAAGTAGATAGGGTTACGGAAAAAACTGGATACACTTCGTGTACAAAACGGACAATCTCTTTCGAGGTATCAGGGTTTCAGACGAAAACTCGTCTGTTACAAAGGGATTTCATTTTTTTGAACTTATTTGAACTACAGACTTTTTCTGTGTTCAAAATGCACCATTCAAAGCCACATCATCAATTTTCAACCTGTTCTAACTTCATTTGCTATTTTTCATGCATTTACTGAATTTTTTGAGCTATAAGACCCTGAATGTCTGTCTTGCCCTCCACTCCCACGATATATAATTAAGCGTGTCAAAAACCATTACAGAACATCATGGACAGATAAGTTCTCAAATTAATATAAGTTCACCATCACATTAAATTCAAAGTACATGCATAGCTCTCTAGAGCATCTGATTAAACCATACATTGAAACTATGTAGAACATTTCAACGCAACAACAAATGCGATCATAATCGCAACCAAGGTAACAATTGACCCACGGCATAATGATACCAAGCCTCGGTATGAATGACATATTTTCTAATCTTTCTAATCTTCAAGCGCATGGCATCCATCTTGATCTTGTGATCATCAACGATATCCGCAACATGCAACTCCAATATCATCTTCTCCTCCTCAATTTTTTTTTAGTTTTTCCTTCATGTAATTGTTTTCTTCTTCAACTAAATTTAACCTCTTGACAATAGGGTCCATCTTGATCTTGTGATCATCGACGACTTTCGCAACATGCAAATCCAATTCCATCTTCTCCTCCTCCATTTTTTCCAATTTTTTCTTCAAGGAAATGTTTTCCTTTTCTACTAAATTTAACCTCTCCACAAGAGGGTCGGTTGGAATTTCCGGTTCAACTACCTCCTAGACATATATAAACATCTATGTCAGGTTGGTCGGCATAATTGTCATAAACACTAAAACAAATAGTTATAAATTAAAGATAATATACCACATCCGAATCGTAGACAGGACGAGGGCCGACGTGGGCGGATATCAAAAGCATCGCACTATATAATAACAAGCAATAATAAAAGTAAGAAAATTAGACAAATATATATCTAAAGCAATAATAACAAGCAATAATAAAAGTAAGAAAAGCATAGACAGAACAAGAGGCTCACCACGGTGGTGCCGGTGACGAGATCGGCGGGGGCGATCGACGGCGGTGAAGACGGGGACGGGACGTGACGGACCGCTAAACCTAGACAAATCTCGGAGAAAATGGAGCTTGGAGTTCGAGCTTCGAGAGGAGAAAAGCTTGACTAGTGTGGCTCGGGCATTTCATCGAACACCTCATGTGCATATGAGGTGAGCTAGCTAGAGCACCACAAAGCTCCCCCCCTCGCCGGCCAGAAATAACAGAGCAGTGGGCGATGGGTTATATATAGGAAACTCATTGGTCCCGGTTCGTGACAGGAACCGGGTCTAAAGGCCCCCCTTCTGTCCCGGTTCCAAACAAGAACTGGGACCAATGGGTGTGGGCCAGGAGCGAGGCCCATTTGTCCCAGTTCGTGTCTGGAGCCGGGACAAATGGGTCCGGACCAACCGGGACAGATGCCCCACGAGGCCGGGCCGGCCCCCTGGGCGCACGAACTGGGACGTATGCCCCCATTGGTCCCGGTTCGTGAATGAACCGGGACTAATGGGCTTGCCAGGCCCGAACCAAAGCCTTGTTTTCTACTAGTGGTATGTATGTCACCTTTGACCTTGGTGATGATGACGATGGCATGTGGGTCCTTGTTGATACGCTTTCAGTTCTACCTCTATGTGAGTTTCTCAAACATATTTATTGAGTAATTTATATTGTTTATTTCAAAATAATTAACAGCTTATTTCCATTAACAACTTATTTCCATTCTTCAAGAAATGTACGGAAGATGGTAGACAGAACCCACTACACTGATGGTGCAGAATTAACTTGTTAGAAGAAAGATCATCTTGTCTCATAATCTATTCTAAAACTCCTGCACATTATGGTCAATACGTGCCACTAGTGCACGTGTTGAACTATGGTAACATCCATGGAGATGTCATGGTAAGATTTGTGCCCGATCATCTTTTGCATAAATTCTTCTAAAACTAAACTACGTTACTAACTATGAAGTTATTACTATGTTTTCAACAGAAAATCCCTTCGGATTGTGTGCCTCATCTGATGTTTCAGAAAGGTCACCTTAATGTTATGATCTTATTAGCGTACTCGTCATGTCATCATTCTACGCATCACTGTCCATACCGGATTTCTAAAACCAATGAAGACATGACAATCAAAGATTGGAAGAAATGTATGGTCAATCGTAGGGAGCTACATGGAAGCGACATTCTGCGAAAGCCAAGAATTAGAGACAGGATAACCTGCATTCTCCATAATGGAGAGTCAGGGCCTATCTTGTTTTATTTTATTTCACCTTAGAGAGGGCGTACTTAATTAAGTCTGGCTACTCATGATCATGTGCTAAAAGTTGTTAGATGACTATGATGATGATGATGATGAGTAGGACTTGTTATTATGACAACGAGTAGAAGTTGTGAGATGACGATGATGTTGAGTACGACTTTTTTATTATGACAACGACGATGATAATTTATTATTAATTATGATGATGCATTGTTATATGAGCATGCACGGAGATAAGAGAGGACACTCCTCTCTATTAGCTAGCTAACACAATATATGAAACCCCTATATTAACCCTACAAAACCCACCAAACCCCTCCCCCCTTCAAAGAAAAAACCCTAGCCCCACGAACTGCTGACGCGTGGGAGCTTATTTGTCCTGGTTAGTGCTACCAACCGGGACAAAAGGCCCCCCTACCTGGGCAAGCCACAATGGCCATGTGGAGGCTCATCTGTCCCAGTTGGTATAAGAACCGGGACTAATAGTCTAGGGCATTTGTATCGATCGTTTAGTACCGGTTCCCCAACCGGGACAAATGGCCCTTATGAACCGGGACAAATGGCCCTTTTTGCTTAGTGAGAGCAGCGGCCCAGAAACGTTAGGGTCAACTGTGTGATGCGTCAGGTGGCGAGTGAAAAGTGCACTTGTGCGTGCAATTACGATCGAGCTATCCAGGCCGCGGGTTAGTGAATCTGACGGTTGATGAGCTGAAGTCGCTGAGAGGGCTTATAGATGGCTCCATTATACTGTTTCTCAATAGGGAAGCTTTCCCTTTTTCTCGTTTTTCTGACTTTTTTTTCCACTACTACTGTTCAATTACGTACGTGTCTAGCAGTGGATAGTAATGCGAAAGTGTCCATCTGTGAATAATATGTGCGTGAACGGTAACTATTCATGAACAGTGTCCTTGTGAACTGTGTTTCAAAGGACAAAATACACACTATATTAAAAAAAGTTAGATTTTATTACAGATTAAAACTTAGCATTTTTTTACACATAATTTCTCTCCACGGGCGTACCGAAGCCGCCTTGATCATCTCCCGCTCCTTTTTGATGATGGTGTTGTTGAGACACAAAATAGTAAATCAGAACAATGTATCTGTAAGAACGGTAATCTATGGGCAGAATAAGTTCCATGGATTACTGTCTATTTTTACACCACGACTGTAGTGAACAGTGCACCAACAATTACCTGAACAAAACCAAAATAGTACCCGAATAAATCCAGAACTACTAAACAAAATAATCGCGCAAATAAACTGAAACAACAAACCCGAATAACCATGAACATTAAAGCCAGTGGAACAAAAATTTACGTAAACAACCCAAAAACGTTAACCCACCCAAAAAGTAAGCTGGAACAATACCAGAATTGTAACTCAGAACAACAAACTATGTGAACAATACAATACCTGAACTGTAAAAATAGAACACTAAACCCGACTAAATTGGATCAGCAAAACCAAATAAACCCAAAAAAACAAAAAGTACTAAACCGAAGCATAAATCCAAATAAACCAAATAGAGTAACCCGAAATAATAAAACTGAACATTAAACGCGAATAAACGGGAACAATAACTGACATACCACGCAAAATATCAAAGTTTATGGGAAAAAATTATTATCACAGTGGCACTAAGTAGCAAATCACTGGACAATAGTTATTGCTATTTCCATTTGCAATACACGGACGGTATGACGAACATAGACCTTCTAGATCAACCACCGTTAGGCAGCGATATGCATCCAGGCCCAACTAAACAGTCTTCTTTGTCCTCTTTACTACCAAGTGATGCACCACAGAATTATCTGCTTGAAACCCCACCATAAGCAAATTCCGCTTTGGAGAAAAGTGAATTGCCTCAATAAGAAGAAAACGAGATATAGACAACCATAGTTTATTTTACAATACAATTAAGAAACATTACAACATTGATTCTGCTTCCCTTACTGAATGTCACAAGGCCTCACGTCCATGCTGAAGAAATCCCACAAGGACGAAAATGGCAAAACAATAATGATTTACCCACACGCAACAAACTAAAAAAAGGGTTTTCAATTGTTGCACCTTACTTAGAATAATTTGTTTAACACCGCACATATATTACTTAAGTCTTTGCTATAAATAAATCATGGTTCATTCAAAACTCAATTACATCATCCATAAAACACTTCCGTTCTATAAAAAGAAACGCAAAATGGACGGCACCTGCAACATTCTTTGTCGCTCTACACAAAAAAACAAGACAAGCATTTCTACACGCCAGGATAAAAATAGCAATTACAATGGATGTAAAGGTGTTATAAGTAAACCTATTGCACCAATGGACCTTGCTAAAACGAATCTACATCTCCTTTCCTTCCTATAAAACCCAAAAAAAAAAATAACTCCAACCAACTAAACATGAAAAAAAGACTTGCATGCAATAAAAAAAAAGTATTTATTGAAAATCTAAAGGCTTTCCACGGGCGTGGCATGCGGCGCGCATCTTCGGCGCTAATATCTCCTATTTTTCCATACCGATTGCTATTAAGGGAGATACAAGCAGAGTTTTTGTTACCGCTCGAAATTTCCATTTACTACTGATTTGAATCAGCCGGCCGATCACGCGCAGAGTTCCGCCAACCACACAGCTGTCAGACCCGAGTTCCATCTGACAGACCACAACGTGAACACATTAGGTGCTGCAAAACACCTTATTGCAACACGCTAGATGTTGCGAAACCCCGAGTCTTCCATCTAGATGAGATCGGGAGCCGCGACACCAATTCACCCTATTCATTCTGCGCATCTTTCGACTGGTCGTCGACGCGCCACCACCGACGAGCCCGCGTCTACCACCGCA
>LR738715.1:24808501-24819019 GCA_902687465.1 Secale cereale | reverse complement strand
CCCCCCCCCCCCCAAACACACACACCACCATTTGGTAATTTGTGTGTGTTCAGTAGCTAAAACATTGGATACAAGACATATCTATTATTCTCTATAAAAACTGGGTTTTTTCTTAACAAGTTTTCTCATATAAGTTAACAAAGAGAGATCGTAATCATTACATGTTGTATCATTTCATCTGAATTATGCATGGTATTTTGAAGGATCCATTTTCAAGATGGTGTACACTCACAACCATGAACATTAATGAATTGGAGACAGTGCTGGAATTTAATTAATTAGTCTAATACTAGGTGCTCTGGCCTAACCGCCATGCAATTGGTAGTCTTGCAACCGACACGATCATTGTTTGTGTCCCTTTCTGTACATAAAGTGTTCGTTAGAATGTCTCCGCCATATACCTACCCCAACTTAATATGGACAGGATAGTACATGACCGGCTAGCTAGTCTTGATATGGAAAAGGCTGCTAGTAGGCATGTAACGCCCAGATTTCTTCCAAAATGGGTTATTATCCTACCACAATTAAATATTTTTACGAGTTTTAGATAAACTTGAAATTTTGGCAGAGCTTTCTTTGTTGTTTGGACATCCACGGCGACATGTAGTTTGGAAAAGTTGATAACTAAGCAAGTTCAACTATATAAACAAAAAAAAATGATCTCCAAACATCCACATGCTCGCACTAGACACTACAGGAAAATTTTGTTTTACCGTGTGTTAATCCAGCACGTGCGCCGCCATCTCCCTCCGACAGCGAGTAGTCTCGCAGCCAGCTCTTCCAGCTAATGTGGTCTCGGCCAGCCGGGTGAGCAGCTAAGCTAGCGGTTTCAATATGATGACCCCCGACGGCACGCATCGCCGTCGCCGTCTTACTTAGTGATTTGGGTTGTATGTTTTTTATACAATTATTAGTAGAATGCCCGTGCGTTGCAACGTGCTGTATTGACATTTCTTTTTTATTGTTATAAAATGCTCTTATTTTCTTCCTTTCTTCATTCCCTTGCTAAAATTGTAGATATGTGAATGTATAAATTTACAACCATACTAAAATATCAAAATTAAACATATATTTATCGAAGAACATTTCTACAACACATTCGACATGAAAGATACGGTGTCTGACAGACTGAGAACTAACACAATAATGACTTGCCACCAAATCCCATCTATACTTTAGAATGTGGTTGTCCCCCTCCCTTTATCCCTCCCCACAATGCGCCATCTCATTTGTTCACGTTTTTTGTCTCCCCTTTCTCTTTCCCACATCCAACCAGCATGCTCACTGCTTTCGGTAAGCCCATGGCCATCCTACACAAGAGACGTCTATAGATGTTTCCCTCTCTCTTCATGGCCGAGAGCTTTATCCTATTCTCTCGTCTATCTTCCGCGTCCACGGCCCACCTTTGCACCTTTTGCCACTGCTAGCTAGGGGCTGCTACAGCACGAGGCACCAGGGCTACAATGTGCGTCGCTGGTGCTGCAGACATGGGCGTCGACCGTCAAAAGGCTGACACCACTTGTTGCGGGGCTACTATAGATCCGGAGCACCAATGGTTTGAAGTGGTCGCCATCACTCATTGCATTCTCGAGCTAACTTCATCAAGCCTAAATAGTAATCACAACATAATACACAATAGTAGTAGAAATTTGGAGTCAACTTACAATAGCACAAAGTCTAGTTTTTTGCAAAATAAATATAAATTAGCCGAAAGGTACAACACAAGAAAAGATACTTCCCAACAATCGTCCAAAAATATGCAACATCTCTAGAGATGTGTCACTCATGCAACTAACCAACTAAAATAAGGAATATCAATCAATTATTGGATTATGTACTATACTGTATCATTCGTAGTTTGTGGTGTTGCAGATTTGCCCGATGTACTGCGTAATTCAACTTGGTAAAGCTCGCCACTTCAAGAGTGATATGATTTCTCTTTTGTAGATGCAGCTACAGTTTGATTTGCTTTGTTTCACTGTACATGTTCCGAGGCAATGTGCCGATGAATCAGGTGGTTCTAGATAAGTAAAAATTAATGAAACAACACCATTTGTGCATTGTATAAAATATTTTCGGATATATGACAATAATATTCTAACATCACTTTATTTCCTTCCTTTACCTCACATTCTAAACGAGAGACAAACCATGTAACCTCACCTAATGTGTGAGGCCCATGGCAACTAGGCATCTCTATCCTTCTCTCACCGCAAAGCAAAACTCCAAAAGACAAAAAAAAGGAGAGACAAAAAAATTCTCACTGACTTAAGTCACTTAGAGCAACTCTAGCAGACCAAGCATAAATACAACACGCAAAACGCGTTTGCGGGTTCACGAAAATCGTTTTTGCGGGTCAAAATCATACGCGGCCGAGCAGAACCCGTATCTAAACCTGCATAATTTGAAAAAAAAAATGTTTCGCGGGAGAAATTGCACGAACAGAGTTCATCACATACTGCATTGTTCATGGCATACTACATAGTTCATCACAACTAGAAGCATAGTTATACTACATACTACGTTAAACTAATATTAGGGGGTCGGATCTGACGACGGCGAGGTCGCGGCAACTGGACGACGCCGGAGAGAAGCCGGGCGCTCAATCCTCCTCACCAGAGCTGCAGAGATCGACATACTTCTCCGACTGCTACTTGCGGATGCGGCGCCACTCCTCTGCCTTCTCGTTGGCGGCGACGTTGTCGGCGACCGCCTGCCGCCACTCGAGGGCTTCGAGCTCCTCGGCGTGGCGCCGACGCTCCGCCTCCTCGCGCACGCTCCGCTCGGCGATGGCAGCGGCGACGGCGTCGAAATCCGCGACGTAGTCCTCGGGCTCGATGACTCCGCGGCGGCCGAGCGGAGCGGGCTCCTCGGGCTCCTCCTTCACCGGGACGAAGCCGAATGCCGCCGGCGGCTACGGTTCCTCCTCCTCGTCCGACCACTCCCTCTTCACGGGGAGGAAGCCCGCGGCGGAGGAGGAGGAAGATCCGGCGTAGGAAGTGTTGGGGAACGTAGCAGAAATCAAAAAAATTCTACGGTTCACCAAGATCAATCTATGGAGTCATCTAGCAACGAGGGAGAGGGGAGTGCATCTACATACCCTTGTAGATCGCGAGCGGAAGCATTCAAGAGAACGTGGATGATGGAGTCGTACTCATCATGATCCAAATCACCGATGATCCTAGCGCCGAACGGACGGCACCTCCGCGTTAAACACACATACGGAGCAGCGACGTCTCCTCCTTCTTGATCCAGCAAGGGGGGAGGAGAGGTTGATGGAGATCCAGCAGCATGACGGCGTGGTGGTGGATGCGGCAGTATTCCAGCAGGGCTTCTCCAAGCAACACTGGAGGAGGAAGGGGTGTCACGGGAGGGAGAGGGAGGCGCCAGGGCATGGGGTACGGCTGCCCTCCCTCCCCCCACTATATAGAGGGGGCCTAGGGGGGTGCGCCGGCCCTAGAGATCCCATCTCTAGGGGGCGGCGGCCTAGGGGTGGGGACTTGCCCCCCAAGTCATGTGAGGCGGCCTCCACCCCTAGGGTTTCCAACCCTAGGCGCAGGGGGAGGCCCAAGGGGGGCACACCAGCCCACTATGGGCTGGTTCCCTTCCCCTTTCAGCCCATGGGGCCCTCCGGGATAGGTGGCCCGACCCGGTGGACCCCTGGGACCCTTCCGGTGGTCCCGGTACAATATCGGTGACCCCCGAAACTCTCCCGATGGCCGAAACTGGACTTCCTATATATAAATCTTTACCTCCAGACCATTCCGGAACTCCTCGTGATGTCCGGGATCTCATCCGGGACTCCAAACAACATTCGGGTTACCACATGCATATATCTCTACTACCCTAGCGTCACCGAACCTTAAGTGTGTAGACCCTACGGGTTCGGGAGACACGTAGACATGACCAAGACGACTCTCCGGTCAATAACCAACAGCGGGATCTCGATACCCATGTTGGTTCCCACATGCTCCTCGATGATCTCATCGGATGAACCACGATGTCAAGGATTCAATCAATCACGTATACAATTCCCTTTGTCTATCGGTATAGTACTTGCCCGAGATTCGATCGTCGGTATACCGATACCTTGTTCAAGCTCGTCATGGCAAGTCTCTTTACTTGTTCCGTAATACATCATCCCGTGACCAACACCTTAGTCACATTGAGCTCATTATGATGATGTCTTATCGAGTGGGCCCAGAGATACCTCTCTGTCATATGGAGTGACAAATCCCAGTCTCGGTTCGTGCCAACCCAACAGATGCTTTCGGAGATACCCGTAGTGTACCTTTATAGCCACCCAGTTATGTTGTGATGTTTGGCACACCCAAAGTATTCCTACGGTATCCGGGAGTTGCACAACCTCATGGTCTAAGGAAAATATACTTGACATTGGAAAAGCTTTAGCATTACGAACTACACGATCTTGTGCTAGGCTTAGGATTGGGTCTTGTCCATCACATCATTCTTCTAATGATGTGATCCTGTTATCAATGATATCCAATGTCCATGGACAGGAAACCGTGACCATCTGTTGATAAACGAGCTAGTAACTAGAGGCTTACCAGGGACACATTATGGTCTATGTATTCACACATGTATCACTGTTTCCGTATAATACAATTCAAGCATGAATAACAGACAATTATCGTGAACAAGGAAATATAATAATAACCATTTTATTATTGCCTCTAGGGCATATTTCCAACAGTATCCCACTTGCACTAGAGTCAATAATCTAGTTACATTGTGATGAATCGAACACCCATAGAGTTCTGGTGTTGATCATGTTTTGCTCATGGAAGAGGTTTAGTCAATGGATCTGCGACATTTAGATCCGTATGCACTTTACAAATATCTATGTCTCCATCTTGAATATAATTCCGGATGGAGTTGAAACGCGCTTGATATGCTTGGTCTTCTTGTGTCTTCTTGTGAAACCTGGGCTCCTTGGCAATGGCAATAGCTCTAGTGTTGTCACAGAAGAGAGTCATCGGGCCCGACGCACTTGGAATGACTCCTAGGTCGGTGATGAACTCCTTCATCCAGACTCCTTCATGCGCTGCTTCGCAAGCAGCTATGTACTCCGCTTCACATGTAGAATGCGCCACGACGCTTTGCTTGCAACTGCACCAGCTGACTGCCCCACCATTCAAAATATACACGTATCCGGTTTGTGACTTGGAGTCATCCAGATCTGTGTCGAAGCTAGCATTGACGTAACCCTTTACGATGAGCTCATCGTCACCTCCATAAACGAGAAACATATCCTTAGTCCTTTTCAGGTACTTCAGGATGTTCTTGACCGATGTCCAGTGTTCCATACCGGGATCACTTTGGTACCTCCCCACCAAACTTATGGCAAGGTTCACATCAGGTCTGGTACACAACATGGCATACATAACAAAACCTATGGCTGAGGCATAGGGGATGACACTCATCTTTTCTCTATCTTCTGTCGTGGTCGGGGATTGAGCCGTGCTCAATCTCATACCTTGCAATACAGGCAAGAACCCTTTCTTAGACTGATCCATATTGAACTTCAATATCTTATCAAGGTATGTGCTTTGTGAAAGACCAATGAGGCGTCTCGATCTATCTCTATAGATCTTGATGCCTAATATGTAAGCAGCTTCTCCAAGGTCCTTCATTGAAAAACTCTTATTCAAATAGGCCTTTATGCTTTCCAAGAATTCTACATCATTTCCCATCAGCAATATATCATCCACATATAATATGAGAAATGCTACAGAGCTCCCACTCACTTTCTTGTAAATACAGGCTTCCCCCCAAGTCTGTATAAACCCAAACGCTTTGATCACATCATTAAAGCGAATGTTCCAACTCTGAGATGCATGCACCAGCCCACAGATTGAGCGCTGGAGCTTGCATACCTTGTTAGCATTCTCAGGATCGACAAAACCTTCCGACTGTATCATATACAGTTCTTCCTTGAGGAAGCCATTAAGGAATGTCGTTTTGACGTCCATTTGCCATATCTAATAATCATAGTATGCGGCAATTGCTAACATGATTCGGACGGACTTTAGCATCGCTATAGGAGAGAAAGTCTCGTCGTAGTCAATCCCTTGAACATGTCGATAACCGTTAGCGACAAGCCGAGCCTTATAGATGGTCACATTACCATCCGCGTCAGTCTTCTTCTTAAAGATCCATTTGTTTTCTATGGCATGCCGATCATCGGGCAAGTCCACCAAAGTCCACACTTTGTTTTCATAAATGGATCCTATCTCGGATTTCATGGCTTCAAGCCATTTGTTGGAATCCGGGCCCGCCATCGCTTCTTCATAGTTCGAAGGTTCACCGTTGTCTAACAACATGATTTCCATGACAGGGTTGCCATACCACTCTGGTGCGGAACGTGTCCTTGTGGACCTTCGAAGTTCAATAGTAACTTGATCAGAAGCTTCATGATGATCATCATTAACTCCCTCCCTAGTCGGTGCAGACACCACATGAACATCTTCCTGCGCTGCGCTACTTTCCGGTTCGGAAGGGGTGACTGTCACCTCATCAAGTTCCACTTTCCTCCCACTCACTTCTTTCTAGAGAAACTCTTTCTCCAGAAAGGATCCATTCTTGGCAACGAAGACCTTTCCTTCGGATCTGAGGTAGAAGGTATACCCAATAGTTTCCTTAGGGTATCCTATGAAGACGCATTTTTCCGATTTGGGTTCGAGTTTTTCAGGTTGAAGTTTCTTGACATAAGCATCTCAACCCCAAACTTTCAGAAACGACAGCTTAGGTTTCTGGCCAAACCAAAGTTCATACGGTGTCGTCTCAACGGATTTAGACGGAGCCCTATTTAAAGTGAATGCGGCAGTCTCTAAAGCATAACCCCAAAATGATAGCGGTACGTCGGTAAGAGACATCATAGATCGCACCATGTCCAACAGAGTACGATTGCGACGTTTGGACACACCATTACGCTGAGGTGTTCCAGGCGGTGTCAATTGTGAAACAATTCCATAGTTCCTTAGGTGCGTGCCAAATTCGTGACTTAAATATTCTCCTCCACGATCCGATCGTAAGAACTTTATTTTTCTGTCACGTTGATTCCCAACCTCATTCTGAAATTCCTTGAACTTTTCAAAGGTCTCAGACTTGTGTTTCATCAAGTAGACATACCCATATCTACTTAAATCATCTGTGAGGGTGAGAACATAACGATAGCCTCCGCGAGATTCAACACTCATTGGACCGCACACATCAGTATGTATGATTTCCAATAAATTGGTTGATCGCTCCATTGTTCCGGAGAACGGAGTCTTGGTCATCTTGCCCAAGAGGCATGGTTCGCACGTGTCAAATGATTCATAATCAAGAGACTCCAAAAGTCCATCTGCATGGAGCTTCTTCATACGTTTGACACCAATATGACCAAGGCGGCAATGCCACAAGTATGTGGGACTATCATTATCAAGCTTACATCTCTTGGCATTCACACTATGAATATGTGTAACATCACGTTCGAGATTCATTAAAATAAACCATTGACCAGCGGGGCATGACCATAAAACATTTCTCTCATATAAATAGAACAACCATTATTCTCGGATTTAAATGAGTAGCCATCTCGCATTAAACGAGATCCAGATACAATGTTCATTCTCAAAGCTGGTACTAAATAACAATTATTAGGGTTTAAAACTAACCCCAAGGGTAGATGTAGAGGTAGCGTGCCGACGGCGATCACATCGACCTTGGAACCATTCCCGACGCGCATCGTCACCTCGTCCTTCGCCAGTCTCCGCTTATTCCGCAGCTCCTAGTTTGAGTTACAAATGTTAGCAACTGCACCGGTATCAAATACCCAGGAGCTACTACGAGCGCTGGTAAGGTACACATCAATAACATGTATATCACATATACGTTTGACGTTGCCGGTCTTCTTATGTGCTAAGTATTTGGGGCAGTTCCACTTCCAGTGACCCGTTCCCTTGCAATAAAAGCACTCGGTTTCAGGCTTGGGTCCATTCATTGGCTTCTTCCCGGCAACTGGCTTACCGGGCGCGGCAACTCCTTTGTCGTCCTTCTTGAAGTTCTTCTTACCCTTGCCTTTCTTGAACTTAGTGGTTTTATTCACCATCAACACTTGATGTTCTTTCTTGATCTCCACCTCCGCTGATTTCAGCATTGAATACACCTCAGGAATGGCCTTCTCCATCCCTTGCATATTGAAGTTCATCACGAAGCTCTTGTAGCTAGGTGGGAACGACTGAAGGATTCTGTCAACGACTGCTTCGTCCGGGAGATTAATTCCCAACTGAGACAAGCGATTGTGCAACCCAGAAAATTTGAGTATGTGCTCGCTGACAGAACTATTCTCCTCCATCTTACTACTGTAGAATGCGTCGGAGACGTCATATCTCTCGACTCGGGCATGAGCTTGGAAAACCATTTTTAGCTCTTGGAACATCTCATATGCTCCGTGGTGCTCAAAACGCTTTTGGAGCCCCGATTCTAAGCTGTAAAGCTTGCCGCACTGAACCAGGGAGTAATCATCACAACGCGACTGCCAAGCGTTCATAACGTCTTGGTTTGCCGGGGCGGGAGCGTCACCTAGCGGTGCTTCCAGGACATATGTTTTCTTGGCAGCTATGAGGATGATCCTCAGGTTACGGTCCCAATCCGTATAGTTGCTACCATCGTCTTTCAGCTTGGATTTCTCTAGGAACGCGTTGAAGTTGAGGGTAACATGAACGTGGGCCATTGGATCTACAAGACATATTGTAAAGATTTTAGACTATGTTCATGACAATTAAGTTCATCTAAACAAATTTAATGAACTCCCACTCAGAAAGACATCTCTCTAGTCATCTAAGTGATACATGATCCGAATCGACTAGGCCGTGTCCGATCATCACGTGAGACGGACTAGTCATCAACGGTGAACATCTTTATGTTGATTGTATCTTCCATACGACTCATGTTCGACCTTTCGGTCTTCCGTGTTCCGAGGCCATGTCTGTACATGCTAGGCTCGTCAAGTGAACCCTAAGTGTATTGCGTGTGTAAATCTGGCTTACACCCGTTGTATGCGAATGTTAGAGCCTATCACACCCGATCATCACGTGGTGCTTCGGAACAACGAACCTTAGCAACGGTGCACAGTTAGGGGGAACACAATTCTTGAAATTTTAGTGAGAGATCATCTTATTTACTACCGTCGTTCTAAGCAAATAAGATGTATAAACATGATAAACATCACATCCAATCAAATAGTGACATGATATGGCCAATATCATTTTGCTCGTTTGATCTTCATCTTCGGGGCTCCATGATCATCTTTGTCACCGGCATGACACCATGATCTCCATCATCATGATCTCCATCATCGTGTCTTCATGAAGTTGTCTCGCCAAACATTACTTCTACTACTATGGCTAAAGGTTAGCAATAAAGTAAAGTAATTACATGGCGTTTTCAATGACACGCAGGTCATACAATAAAATTAAGACAACTCCTATGGCTCCTGCCGGTTGTCATACTCATCGATATGCAAGTCGTGATTCCTATTACAAGAACACGATCAATCTCATACATCACATATATATCATTCATCACATCTTTTGGCCATATCACATCACACGGCACATGCTGCAAGAACAAGTTAGACGTCCTCTAATTGTTGTTGCAAGTTTTTACGTGGCTGCTATAGGTTTCTAGCAAGAACGTTTCTTACCTACGCCAAAACCACAACATGATATGCCAATTTCTATTTACCCTTCATAAGGACCCTTTTCATCGAATCCGATCCGACTAAAGTGGGAAAGACTGTCACCCGCTAGCCACCTTATGCAACTAGTGCATGTCAGTCGGTGGAACCTGTCTCACGTAAGCGTACGTGTAAGGTCGGTCCGGGCCGCTTCATCCCACGATGCCGCCGAATCAAGATAAGACTAGTAGAGGCAAGAGAATTGAACAAATCTACGCCCACAACTACTTTGTGTTCTACTCGTGCAAGATACTACGGATAGACCTAGCTCATGATGCCACTGTTGGGGAACGTGGCAGAAATCAAAAAATTCTATGCTTCACCAAGATCAATCTATGGAGTCATCTAGCAACGAGGGAGAGGGAAGTGCATCTACATACCCTTGTAGATCGCGAGCGGAAGCGTTCAAGAGAACATGGATGATGGAGTCGTACTCGTCGTGATCCAAATCACCGATGATCCTAGCGCCGAACAAACGGCACCTCCGCGTTCAACACATGTACGGAGCAGCGACATCTCCTCCTTCTTGATCCAGAAGGGGGGAGGAGAGGTTGATGGAGATCTAGCAGCACGACAGAGTGGTGGTGGATGCGGCAGTATTCCAGCAGGGCTTCGCCAAGCAACACTAGAGGAGCAAGGGGTCTCACGGGAGGGAGAGGGAGGCGCCAGGGCATTGGGTATGGCTGCCCTCCCTCCCCCCACTATATATAGGGGGCCTACGGGGGTGCGCCGGCCCTAGAGACCCCATCTCTAGGGGGGCGGCGGCCTATGGGGGG
>LR738715.1:24738093-24808388 GCA_902687465.1 Secale cereale | reverse complement strand
CCCCCACCCTAGGGTTTCCAACCCTAGGCGCAGGGGGGAGGCCCAAGGGGGGCGCACCAGCCCACTATGGGCTGGTTCCCTTCCCCTTTCAGCCCATGGGGCCCTCCGGGATAGGTGGCCCCACCCGGTGGACCCCTGGGACCCTTCCAGTGGTCCCGGTACAATACCGGTGACCCCCGAACTCTTCCGATGGCCGAAACTGGACTTCCTATATATAAATCTTTACCTCCGGACCATTCCAGAACTCTTCGTGACGTTCGGGATCTCATCCGGGACTCCGAACAACATTCGGTACCGCATGCATATATCTCTACAACCCTAGCGTCACCGAACCTTAAGTGTGTAGACCCTACGGGTTCGGGAGACACGTAGACATGACCGAGACGACTCTCCGATAAATAACCAACAGCGGGATCTGGATACCCATGTTGGTTCCCACATGCTCCTCGATGATCTCATCGGATGAACCACGATGTCAAGGATTCAATCAATCCCGTATACAATTCCGTTTGTCTATCGGTATAGTACTTGCCCGAGATTCGATCGTCGGTATACCGATACCTTGTTCAATCTCGTCATGGCAAGTCTCTTTACTCGTTCCATAATACATCATCCCGTGACCAACACCTTAGTCACATTGAGCTCATTATGATGATGTCTTACCGAGTGGGCCCAGAGATACCTCTCCGTCATACGGAGTGACAAATCCCAGTCTTGGTTCGTGCCAACCCAACAGATGCTTTCAGAGATACCCGTAGTGTACCTTTATAGCCACCCAGTTATGTTGTGACGTTTGGCACACCCAAAGTATTCCTACGGTATCTGGGAGTTGCACAACCTCATGGTCGAAGGAAAATATACTTGACATTGGAAAAGCTTTAGCATTACGTACTACACGATCTTGTGCTAGGCTTAGGATTGGGTCTTGTCCATCACATCATTCTCCTAATGATGTGATCCCGTTATCAATGACATCCAATGTCCATGGTCAGGAAACTGTGACCATCTGTTGATCAACGAGCTAGTAACTAGAGGCTTACTAGGGATACGTTGTGGTCTATGTATTTACACATGTATCACTGTTTCCGTATAATACAATTCAAGCATGAATAACAGACAATTATCATGAACAAGGAAATATAATAATAACCATTTTATTATTGCCTCTAGGGCATATTTCCAACAGGAAGACCGTACGGAGGAGAAGGACGCGCGCCGGCGGTCGTACTCCTCTGTCTCGCGGCGGTAGAAGCTCGCCGGCGGCGACAGCCCGTGGTTGGTCCACTTCCGCGCGCCGCGCTTCCTCGCGCCGTCGGACCGGACGCGCCGCTCGCGCTCCGAGTCCCTCTCCCGGCCGGATCTGCTGCCGGAGCCGCGTCCGGAGCTCCACATTCGCCCCCACATGGCGGCTGGAGGCAGGGCGGAGGGTCGCCGGCGGCGAGAAATTGAGAGAGGGGAAAGGAGAATTGGGTGGCTCGTGGCGGCAGGGGATAGGGTTTGGACCCGCAAAAGGGTCGCGGAACCGCACTTATAGCACTCGGGAGGGGCGGTTTGCGGGCTGCGGCAAAAGTTTTTGCGGCCGAGCGAGTATGCGGGTTCTATTCTGGACGCAAAATTGGCCCGAGCCCGCATACTCGCCGGAATTTTTGCGGGCCGGGCGTTTTGAGGGGTCTGCTAGAGTTGCTGTTAGCTAATGAGAGAAACTAAAAAGGGCCAAAAGGGGGTGCCCATTGAAAGGCTAGCAAGTATCACCATATCTAGCTCTCTTCCTTTAGGGTTGGCTGTAGAAGAGATGGGCTCCCAACAAACCTCCCTGAAATGACAAAAAATAGAGAATATGAGCAAACCTGTAGACTCTGTTTAGACAAAATAGATAAGTAGATGATGGTGATCTGGTGTGAGGAGTGAGCTTTTCCAGTGCTTGGCTTACAAATATTATACAACTTTTTATTCTTTCAAGCATCAATTCTTGTAGAATGCCCATGCACATATAGGCCAATTTCTAACTCTTATTCAACCACGTGTTTAGCAGAATGTAAAAGAGAGAAAAACTCTTGGAGCTAAACTGAGCTCATGGAGTCTAGGTTATTTGCTTTTTTTTTCCTTACAAACTAATTTTCTGTACTTCCATTTTTATGGGTTACTGGAGTATCAGTGATACTCTTAAAATGTGTGTACTTACAGATATTGAGTAGTACAGGACTGGGTACTTCTTGTGAGTTGTGGCTTTGTGAGGAACCATCAGTTGTATATACAATTTTCCTAGTTAATGGGCTTAATAGTTGATACCAGTTCAACAAATGTCTCTAAATGCATCAAGTGTAGCTCTAGGATCAACGAACAAACATCAAAAGAGAAAATAAACGTCAAAAATGACTATTTCCAATACAATAAAACATGGTCTTATTTTCATACTTTCAAGACTTCATGCTCGAGCATAACTCCTTGGGTACCCATCAAGAAACCACCCTCTTTCTCGCACATTGGGCTGTGATAGTCGTGAGACAACCATCATCATTAGCTCATAAAATTCTACTGGCTACAAAGAACCAGAGAAATGAAACACATACATCTATCACAGCTTGGTCAGGGACAAGACACCATTGTCCGTATATAGTCTTTTTTTTCTTGCCTATATCTATGCCAGAAGATACTTTAGACTGTAGAAGATCCCTAATTGATATATGAACTAAACCATACTTCAAGAAATTTAAAAATATCAAATTTATAAAATAGCAGGAGATTGATCAAAATAAACATGTTTACTACCAAAAACAGAGCCTAATTTTCAGCAAATGTCAGAAAAAAGATTGATTAATCTGTCAACTACTTTCAGATATATGCCCACCATTTTGTAAGAGTTTATATTTTTATTAAATACTAGTACAAATGCCCGTGCTTTGCAACGGGCGTAGAAACTCGCAGACCTGATCAATTTCATCTGATGGAACAGTAGTGGCTCATGGAAAAGTTTGTGAAATGTTTTTATATTTTGCTTTTTTTTTTGAAAAACATGAATATTTATTTGTTTTTAAAAGTGGATTTTTTTATTAAAATTGGAATGTTTTTTTAAGTAGAGCATGATATGAACATTTTTAATATTGTGAATTTTAATTTTTTTGTGAACACTTGTAAAAGCATATATTTTCAAAAAAAGTTTTTTCCTTGAAAATTTGACCGGTTTTTAAAGAAGTAAACTTCTCTCTCTCCCTAGGCTCTAGCGTAGCCGGGCCTCTTAGGAGTCGCGACCCAAGGCCCACACAAACTTCACTTTAACCCGAGCCACTCTCTTTCCTGATCTAGCTCCCCCCACAATCGCTCGTGTCTCCTCCTCTGGATCACCTGCTGCGCCGCCATCCTCTAGGGGATCAACCCGCGCCTGACCGGCCACCGGAGTAAGCCATTGCCGCCGGCGAGATGAGCTTGTCCGCTGCCGCATCCCTTCTTCCTCTCGTTCCCCCTTCCGCTGCATCCCTTCTTCCTCTCGTTGCCAGCCTGTAGGTACGAACCGGGACTAAATGGTGCGATGACCTTTAGTCCCGGTTTGTGACTCAAACCGGGACTAAAGGGTCCATTTCTCAAACTCTACCCCCCGGATCGCCATTTCAGTTTAAAAAAACAAAAGAAAATGATAAAAACTTCAAAAAAATAAAATCCTTCGAGATGTAGTTATGTTACTACATATACTAGTTAGGAAAATTAAAAAACTTAAATTTGGACATGTTTTGCAAAAAAGTGTTATGAAAAAGTAAAACGGCTATACGATGTCGAAAAAAATGTATAATATATCAAAATGTTCAGCACGAAAATCCGCATCCGATTTTGACCGCCTAAGGCCTGTTTGCAATTTTTTAGAATCCTCAAATTCTAAAAGGAAAAAAAGATATGCTCAAATTTCTATTTTTTTAATTAAATCTGGTCAAACTATGGTCAAACTACTTATTCAAGATGTATTAGTGTTACTAAATAATTATTCAAGAATATTACTGTTACCAAATAATTATCTCAGTTTTTTTTTTTGAATTTTGGTCAAATCTGGTCAAACTATGGTCAAAGTACTTATTCAAGAAATATTAGTGTTACTAAATAATTATAGTTTTTAAGAATAATAGTTTCAAACTCAAACAGTTAAATGTGTGACTTCATGGTCAAGCTAAACTCCTGAAGGTTAATAGGATTGACATCTTACTATTATGAGGAAAACAACAAGTGCAGACTTGGAAACGAGGGGAAATATAACCCGAAAGTTAAGCGTGCTCAGGCTGCAGTAGTGCGAGGATGGGTGACCGGACAGGAAGTTAGATGATTTGGAATGATGGGGTGAATAGAGATTAGAGGGTTAGATGATTTGGAATGATGGGTGAATAGAGATTAGAGGTTAAATTGAGCAGTGATGAGGGATGGGTGATTAGAGAATAAATTGTAAAATAATTCATAAATTTGAAAATCGAAAAAAAATTCAAAAAAAATCATAAATTTACCTTTAGTCCCGAAAAAATCGTAAATTTACCTTTAGTCCTGGTTGGTGTTACCAACCAGGACTAAAGGTGGAGCTCTAGACAGCAGCCACGTGGAGGGCCACCGAGACTAAAGGGGGAAGCATTTGTATCGACCCTTTAGTCCCGGTTCCTCAACCGGGACTAAAGGCCCTTATGAACCAGGACAAATGGCACATTTTCTACTAGTGTGACGATCTTGAGCTTCCTTGGTTCTGCCCATCCTCCTGGGCGTCATCTTCCACTTGTACACCCGCTTTGGGTTAGTTCCCGCGCCGATCGAATCTAATTAAGGCTTTGTGGCTCTTGGAACCGTAAGTCATCAGACCAAGCATGAAGTTGTGCCACCTAATTCCACCTGCACAAAAACGACAACACTAATTAAGAGCATAAGTGTCGCAAGTTATTAATGTTCTTAACCATCAGAAAAAATGAATCAAGGGCACAACTGATGATGTCCCATGTTAGTGATCCGAATGGGCATGAGCAAAACTCATGATGACCCATGTTATTAGAAAATGAACCGTCAGCATGTCACAACTCACAAGCTATCGGTATTCTATATTAAGAGCACAATGGATGGTGATCAATGTTGCCACTTTTGCTAGCCATCGGAAAATGAACCATGGGTATGTTAGAATCTATCAACATTATTGACCTTCAGATCAGAAAATCAATGGGAATAAAACATGGTCAGGTCTCAGGCTGGACATGGCGAGCGGGCTTTTGGCCCGGCTCGTGGCCCGCGAAGGACCGGACCGAACGGTCCTGGCCCGGTAAAATAATTAGTCGGTCCGAGCTCAAGAATCAGGCCCGAGAAAGCTTCGGTCCGGTCCTGTTTTTGACCGAGCGGACCGAGCAGACCGACAATCCCAGCGGTGACCTGCGTGAAAGGACTAGTGGAGGAGCGGTGTAGGGAGCACTGCACCTGCCCGCCGTCGTCGACCGTCGCCGTCCTCACCTGCCAGTAGTAGACTGCCTCCTCCACGTCTGGCCGCCGTCGACCATGCCAGTTTACAGCTGCTGTCGAAGTTTTGCAAAATACAGTTTCGTCAGATGTAGCCGTAAGCTGTTAGAATTCAGTTTCGCCAGACAATACAATTTTCTTCAGGTTCGTCAGAGAAATACAGTTTTCTTGGAAGAGCTGCCATGGCAGCCGTTTCAGCACAACACGCACGTAACGCAAGCCACCAGGGGAAACAATCGATCGGAGGTGATTTTCTGATCGTGGGAGAAAAGCTCAACCGAGATTTTCGCATCCAACTAATCAGGAAAGTACTTATTGAAAGGCAAGGAGTAGATATAATAGCGCCCGCTTCATATAATCATGGGCCATCACCCCACGTTGCAGTTTCCTTGTATTCAGTCGAGCAGGAAACCAAAAATACTGAGGGAAACACGGTTTGCTCCGAAAATCATGGCACCATTTGAGGAAGAACTTGACAGCAGGTTTGATCCTCTAATGACGGCAAGGCCCGCAAACAGAAAATCTTGGCCTCATACACGTGCTACATTACTTGCATGCAATAGGAAAATCTGCTAATGAACAAATATTTGCAGGTTCATGGATAACAGGCGCGCACATGTCGCCCATCTTGCCGCCGGCGCTCTCGCATGTCGCCCACCTTGCCACAGCACCAGTGCACGTCGCACACCTCGCCGCTGCACCCGTGCAAGACGCCGCCGGTGGTCGTTGGCAGGTCCGCTCGGTCCGGCCCGAGCTTGGACGCCGCCGGTCCGTCCCTGAAATCAGGACCGTGATGATGCTCGGTCCGGTCCGGTCCGGACCGCCGGCGGCCGGGCCAAACGACGGCTCGGACCGGGACCGGACCGTGTCCACCCTGAGTCAGGTCACTAGTTGTCAATGCTCTTAACATTCAGAAAATTAAATCAACGGAAATTCTGTAACCAATGCCAATTCTTGCATTAAGCTGTAAATACAGGAACTGTAAATGATGTCAAGCATTGACATGATTTTTGGAGATACTGCAAATTGCAAGGAAGTGACATTTTGCTTTGTTGGTAATTTAATACGTTGATACGCCAGATGGTTCAAGCATTGAGAGGAAATAACATAGGCATCAATACATTGCTCGCCTTGGAATCCCTTTCCGATGGATTTGGCAGAGATGCCTGGCAAGGTTCGCGCTCCTAAGAGCATCTCCAACAGCCGCGCTACGCGCCGCGCCCAAAAATCGCATTTGCCGCGCGCGCTTCGGCTGGTTTGCCGCGCCGCGCCGCGCTGGCTCCAGCGGCTGCTGGAAAATGCAGCGCGCGCGCTCCGTTCCAACAGCGCGCAAAAATGCAGCGCGCGCCGCTACAGCAGCGCCAAATATGGCATTTGGACACAAAATGAAACATTCAATCAAAATGCAATGAACATGTGAAATTTAACAAGTTGATGATGAATACATAAAAAGTCGCCCACAAGTTCATCCAACCAAGTCCAAATGCAAACCAAGTTCAAAATACAAGTGCAACCAACAAAGTTCAAGACATATATAAAACACATCAACCATCTTGCTCGTCTTCTTCGTCTTCTTCCTCTTCTTCCGCCGACGATTCTTCCTCTTCTTACGCCGATGAATCTTCCTCTTCATGACGCACCGCATCACTTGTAGCTCCGACGGTCTTGTCAAGTTCTTCAACGGCATTTGCTCGGGTATGTGTGTGAGGCACATCGAAAGGCATGGCCGGAGGTGCACCCATGCCTCCCATGGCGGCCGGAGGTGCACCCATGCCTCCCATGAGAGAAGCAAAACTCATGCCACCCATGCCTCCCATAACGTTGGAGGGTGCTCCAAAGCCACCCATGGCTCCCATAGCATTGGAGGGTGCTCGAAAGCCACCCATGCCTCCCATGGCGGCCGGAGGTGCACCCATGCCTCCGAAGCCACCCAAGCCTCCAATGGTGCCGAGGCCCATGCCTCCCATGCCGCCGAGGCCACCGCCACCCATGCCGCCGAGGCCACCGCCGCCACCCATGCCGCCACCCATTGTGTTGATCATGGCTCTTTTTTGAATCAAGACTTCTTGACGGGCAAGGTTGACATATTCCATTTGCGCTTCATTGAACAAAGATGTGTCCAAGAAGAACAAGTTTTTTTCCCATTCCATCAACCTAGTTCGCTCCTCCATGCCAACCTTCCTCTCCTCCAATGCCACTTTCCTCTCCTCGGCGGCCACCCTCCTCTCCTCGGCCGCCAACCTCCTCTCCTCGGCCGCGGCATCTTGGTTCCTTGCCATTTTCCTCACCTCGTTCGCTTCTTTTTGTTGGAAATATGCCCTAGAGGCAATAATAAATTGGTTATTATTATATTTCCTTGTTCATGATAATTGTTTATTATCCATGCTAGAATTGTATTGATAGGAAACTCAGATACATGTGTGGATACATAGACAAACACCATGTCCCTAGTGAGCCTCTAGACGACTAGCTCGTTGATCAATAGATGGTTACGGTTTCCTAACCATGGACATTGGATGTCGTTGATAACGGGATCACATCATTAGGAGAATGATGTGATGGACAAGACCCAATCCTAAGCCTAACACAGATCGTGTAGTTCGTATGCTAAAGCTTTTCTATATATCAAGTATATTTTCCTTAGACCATGAGATTGTGCAACTCCCGGATACCGTAGGAATGCTTTGGGTGTACCAAACGTCACAACGTAACTGGGTGGCTATAAAGGTGCACTACAGGTATCTCCGAAAGTGTCTGTTGGGTTGGCACGAATCGAGACTGGGATTTGTCACTCCGTATGACGGAGAGGTATCTCTGGGCCCACTCGGTAGGACATCATCATAATGTGCACAATATGTGATCAAGGAGTTGATCACGGGATGATGTGTTACGGAACGAGTAAAGAGACTTGCCGGTAACGAGATTGAGCAAGGTATCGGTATACCGACGATCGAATCTCGGGCAAGTGCTATACCGATAGACAAAGGGAATCGTATACGGGATTGATTGAATCCTTGACATCGTGGTTCATCCGATGAGATCATCGTGGAACATGTGGGAGCCAACATGGGTATCCAGATCCCGTTGTTGGTTATTGGCCGGAGAGTTGTCTCGGTCATGTCTACATGGTTCCCGAGCCCGTAGGGTCTACACACTTAAGGTTCGATGACGCTAGGGTTATAGGGAAAGTATGTACGCGGTTACCGAATGTTGTTCGGAGTCCCGGATGAGATCCCGGATGTCACGAGGAGTTCCGGAATGGTCCGGAGGTAAAGATTCATATATGGGAAGTCCTGTTTTGGTCACCGGAAAAGTTTCGGGCGCTATCGGTAACGTACCGGGACCACCGGGAGGGTCCCGGGGGTCCACCAGGTGGGGCCACCAGCCCCAGAAGGCTGCGTGGGCCAAGTGTGGGAGGGGACCAGCCCCAGGTGGGCTGGTGCGCCCCCCCACCAAGGCCCAAGGCGCATGGAGAGTGGGAGGGGGGCAAACCCTAGGTCCAGATGGGCCTTAAGGCCCACCCTAGGGCGCCCCCTCTCTCCCCCCCCTTGGCCGCACCCTAGATGGGTTTTGGGGGCTGCCGCCACCCCTAGGGAGGGAACCCTAGATGGGGGCGCAGCCCCTCCCCTTCCCTATATATAGTGGGGGTTTTGGGGCTGCTGCACACACGAGATTGTCTCCCTCTTGGCGCAGCCCTACCCCTCTCCCTCCTCGTCTCTTGCAGTGCTTGGCGAAGCCCTGCTGGAGTCCCGCGCTCCTCCACCACCACCACGCCGTCGTGCTGCTGTTGGATGGAGTCTTCCCCAACCTCTCCCTCTCTCCTTGCTGGATCAAGGCGTGGGAGACGTCGCCGGGCTGCACGTGTGTTGAACGCGGAGGCGCCGTTGTTCGGCGCTTAGATCGGAATCAACCGCGATCTGAATCGCAGCGAGTACGACTCCTTCATCCGCGTTCTTGCAACGCTTCCGCATCGCGATCTACAAGAGTATGTAGATCCACTCTTCTTTATGCTCGTTGCTAGATTACTCCATAGATAGATCTTGGTGATGCGTAGGAAATTTTTTGATTTTCTGCTACGATCCCCAAAAGTGGTATCAGAGCTAGGTTTATGCGTAGTATCTTGCACGAGTAGAACACAAAGTAGTTGTGGGCGTAGATCATGTCAATTCTCTTGCCGTTACTAGTCTTATCTTGATTCGGCGGCATCGTGGGATGAAGCGGCCCGACCGACCTTACACGTACTCTTACGTGAGACAGGTTCCACCGACTGACATGCACTAGTTGCATAAGGTGGCTAGCGGGTGTCTGTCTCTCCCACTTTAGTCGGATCGGATTCGATGAAAAGGGTCCTTATGAAGGGTAAATAGAAATTGGCATATCACGTTGTGGTTTTAGCGTAGGTAAGAAACGTTCTTGCTAGAAACCTATAGCAGCCACGTAAAAACTTGCAACAACAATTAGAGGACGTCTAACTTGTTCTTGCAGCATGTGCCGTGTGATGTGATATGGCCAAAAGGATGTGATGAATGATATATATGTGATGTATGAGATTGATCATGTTCTTGTAATAGGAATCACGACTTGCATGTCGATGAGAATGACAACCGGCAGGAGCCATAGGAGTTGTCTTATTTATTGTATGACCTGCGTGTCACTGAATAACGCCATGTAATTACTTTACTTTATTGCTAAACGTTAGCCATAGTAGTAGAAGTAATGTTTGGCGAGACGACTTCATGAAGACATGATGATGGAGATCATGGTGTCATGCCGGTGACGATGATGATTATGGAGCCCCGAAGATGAAGATCAAAGGAGCAAGATGATATTGGCCATATCATGTCACTATTTGATTGCATGTGATGTTTATCATGTTTTACATCTTATTTGCTTAGAACGACGGTAGTGAATAAGATGATCTCTCACTAAAATTTCAAGAATTGTGTTCCCCCTAACTGTGCACCGTTGCTAAGGTTCGTTGTTCCGAAGCACCACGTGATGATCGGGTGTGATAGGTTCTAACGTTCGCATACAACGGGTGTAAGCCAGATTTACACACGCGATACACTTAGGGTTGACTTGACGAGCCTAGCATGTACAGACATGGCCTCGGAACACGGAAGACCGAAAGGTCGAACATGAGTCGTATAGAAGATACGATCAACATGAAGATGTTCACCGTTGATGACTAGTCCGTCTCACGTGATGATCGGACACGGCCTAGTTGATTCGGATCATGTATCACTTAGATGACTAGAGAGATGTCTATCTGAGTGGGAGTTCATTAGATGAACTTAATTGTCATGAACAATAGTCTAAGTTGTCTTCGCAAATTATGTTGTAGACCAATAACTGCGTTGTAGCTCTTGTTTAATACGATCCTAGAGAAAGACTAAGTTGAAAGATATTGTAAGCAATGATGCGGACTGGGTCCGTAGTCCGAGGAGTGTCCTCACTGCTACACAGAAAGCTTACGTCTTTGATGCACCGCTCGATGTGCAAACCCCTACAGCGTTGTCTGTGGATGTTGTGAACACCTGACAGACACGTCCTGATGACTACTTGATAGTTTAGTGCACCATACTTTATGGCTTAGAATCGGGATTCCAATGACGTTTTGAACGCCGTAGAACATATGAGATGTTCTAAGAGCTGAAATTGGGATTTCAGGCTCATGCCCGTGTTGAGAGGTATGAGACCTCTGACAAGTTCTTTTGCCAAAAAGATGGAGGAGAATGGCTCAACTAGTGAGCATGTGCTCAGAATGTCTGGGTGCTAAAATCACTTGAACCAAGTGGGAGTTAATCTTCCAGGTGAGATAGTGGTTGACAGAATTCTCTAGACACTATCACCAAGCTACTAGAACTTCGTGATGAACTATGACATGCAAAGGATGGAGATGATCCCGGAGCTATTAGCGGTTCTTAAGACCGCGAAAGTAGAAATCAAGAAGGAGCATCAAGTGTTGATGGTTTAACAAGACCACTGGTTTCAGAAGGGCAAGGGCTAGAAGGGAAACTTCATGAATGGCAAACCAGTTGTCGCTCTAATGAAGGAACCCAATGTTGAACCCAAACCTCGAGACTAAGTGCTTCTATTGTAAGGGGAACGGTCACATGGTAGCGAAACTACCCCAAATACATGGTAGATAAGAAAAGCTGGCAACTTCAACAAAGTATATTTGATATACGTGTTATTGATGTGTACCTTACTAGTACTCCTTGTAGCACATGGGTATTGGATACCGGTTCAGTTGCTATTATTAGTGACTTGAAGCAAAAGCTACGGACTGAACGGAGACTGGCTAAGGGCGAGGTGACGATGTGTGTTGGAAGTATTTCCAAGGTTGATAAGATCACCATCGCACGCTCCCTCTATTTTCGAGATTAGTGTTGAACCTAGATAAATGTTACCAGGTGTCTACATTGAGCATGATTAGATCGTGTTCATTGCAATGCGGTTATTCATTTAAGTCAGAGAATAATGGTTATTCTGTTTACATGGATAATACCTTTATGGTCATGCACCCAATGGTTTGTTGAATCTCGATCATAGTAATACACATGATGATAATATTAATGCCAAAAGATGTAGAGTTAATCATGATAGTACCACTTTCTTGTGGCACTGCCGCTTAGGTCATTTTGGCATAAAATGCATGAAGAAACTCCATGCTGATGGATGTTTGGAGTCACTTGATTTTGAATCGCTTGACACATGCGAGCCATGCCTCTTGGGCAGGATGACTAAGATCCCGTTTTCAGGTAAAATAAAACGGGCAAGTGACTTGTTGGAAATCATACATGCTGATGTGTGTGATCCAATGAGAATTGAGGCGTGTGGTGGATATCGTTATTTTCTCATCTTCACTGACGATTTGAGTAGATATGGGTATATTACTCAATGAAGCAAAAGTCTGAAGCGTTTGAAAAGTTCAAGGCAATTTCAGAGTGAAGATTAAGAGTCATCATAACTAGAAGATCATGTTCCTACGATCTGATCGAGGGGAGATTTTCTGAATTATGAGTTTGGCAATCACTTAAGGCATTGTGGAAATGTTTCACAGTTGAAGCCACCTAGAACACCACAGCGTAATGGTGTGTCCAGACATCGTAATCGAACCTTATGAGATATGGTGCGATCTATGATGTATCTTACCAATCTACCGCTATTATTTTGAGGTTATGCATTAGAGACAGCTGCATTCACTTTATATAGGGCACCATCTAAGTCCGTTGAGACAACGCCGTATGAACTAAGGTTTGGCAAGAAACCAAAGTTGTCGTTTCTCAATGTTTGGGGCTGCGATGCTTACGGCTTCAGCCGGAAAAAGCTCGAACCCAAAGCGGACAAATACATCTTCATGGGATACCCACTGGTAACGGTTGGGTATACCTTCTATCTCAGATCCAAGGACAAAAATGTTTGTCGCTAAGAAGGGGTCCTTTCTCGAGAAGGAGTTTCTCTCGAAAGATTTGAGTGGGAGGAAGATAGAACTTGATGAGGTTGTCGAACCCTCACTTCAACCGGAGAGTAGTGCAACACAGAAAGATGTTTCTATGGAACCTACGACTGTTGAAGAGGAAACTAATGATAGTGATCATGAAGTTTCGGATCAAGTTGCTATCAAACCTCGTAGGTCGACAAGGATAAGTACTACTCCTGAGTGGTACGGTGATCCTGTCTTAGATGTCATGTTGTTGGACAACAATGAACCTACGATCTATGGAGAAGCGATGGTGGGCCCATATTCCGACAAATGGTTAGAAGCCGAGAAATCCGAGATAGGATCCATGTATCAAAACAAAGTATGGACTTTGGTGGACTTGCCCTATGATCGGCAACCCATTGAGACAAATGGATCTTTAAGACTAAGACGGGCGTGGACGGTAATGTCACCGTCTATGAAGCTCGACTTGTGGCGAAGAGTTTTCCACAAGTTCAAGGAGTTGACTACGATGAGATTTTCTCACCCGTAGCGATGCTTAAGTCCGTCGGAATCATGTTAGCATTAGCTGCATTTATGAAATCTGGCAGATGGATGACAAAACAAGTTTCCTTACCAGTTTTTGTAAGGAAAGGTTGTATATGATACAATCAGAAAGGTTTTGTCGATCCTAAGGATGCTAAAAGATATGCTAGCTCCAGCGATCCTTCTATGGACTAGAGCAAGCATCTCGGAGTCGGAATATATGCTTTGATGGAGTGATCAAGGTTTTTGGGTATACAAAGTTTGTTAGAAACTTGTATTTGCAATAAAGTGAGTGGGAGCACTACAACATTTCTGATAAGTGTATGTGAATGACATATGATTGATCCGAAATGATGTAGAATTTCTGGAAAGCATAAATGGTTGTTTGAAATGAGTTTTTCAAAGGAAGACCTAGATAAAGCTGCTTACATATTGGGCATCAAGATCTATACAGATAGATCAAGACGCCTGATGATACTTTCAAAAGAACACACACCTTGGCATGATTTTGAAGGAGTTCAAAATAGATCAGTCAAAGAAGGAGTTCTTGCCTGATTTGTAAGGTGTGAAGTTGAGTAAGACTCAAAGCTTGACCACGGCAGAAGAAAGAGGAAGGACGAAGGTCGTCCCCTATGGTTTTGTCATAGGCTCTATACGGCATGCCATGCTAAGTACCGCACCTGATGTGTGCCTTGCCACATGTCTGGAAAGAGGGTACAAAGGTGATCCAGGAGTGGATCACTAGATAGTGGTCAAAATTATCCTTAGAGGAATAAGGAAATGTTTCTCGGTTATGGAGGTGATAAAGAGTTCGACGTAAACAGTTACGTCGATGCAAGCTTAACACCTATCCGGATAACTCTAAGTGGAGATACCGGATACGTATAATAGAGCAACAGTTTGGAATAGCTCCAAGTGGAACGTGGTAGCAGCATCTACGATATGACATAAAGTTGTGCGAAGTACATAGGGATCTGAATGTTGCAGACCCGTTGACTACAACCTCTCTCACAAGCATAACATGATCAAACCCAGAACTCATTGAGTGTTAATCACATATTGATGTGAACTAGATTACTGACTCTAGTGAACTCTTTGGATGTTAGTCACATGGCGATGTGACCTATGAGTGTTAATCACATGGCGATGTGAACTAGATTATTGACTCTAGTGCAAGTGGGAGACTGTTGAAAATATGCCCTAGAGGCAATAATAAATTGGTTATTATTATATTTCCTTGTTCATGATAATTGTTTATTATCCATGCTAGAATTGTATTGATAGGAAACTCAGATACATGTGTGGATACATAGACAAACACCATGTCCCTAGTGAGCCTCTAGACGACTAGCTCGTTGATCAATAGATGGTTACGGTTTCCTAACCATGGACATTGGATGTCGTTGATAACGGGATCACATCCTTAGGAGAATGATGTGATGGACAAGACCCAATCCTAAGCCTAACACAGATCGTGTAGTTCGTATGCTAAAGCTTTTCTATATATCAAGTATATTTTCCTTAGACCATGAGATTGTGCAACTCCCGGATACCGTAGGAATGCTTTGGGTGTACCAAACGTCACAACGTAACTGGGTGGCTATAAAGGTGCACTACAGGTATCTCCGAAAGTGTCTGTTGGGTTGGCACGAATCGAGACTGGGATTTGTCACTCCGTATGATGGAGAGGTATCTCTGGGCCCACTCGGTAGGACATCATCATAATGTGCACAATATGTGATCAAGGAGTTGATCACTGGATGATGTGTTACGGAACGAGTAAAGAGACTTGCCGGTAACGAGATTGAGCAAGGTATCGGTATACCGACGATCGAATCTCGGGCAAGTGCTATACCGATAGACAAAGGGAATCGTATACGTGATTGATTGAATCCTTGACATCGTGGTTCATCCGATGAGATCATCGTGGAACATGTGGGAGCCAACATGGGTATCCAGATCCCGCTGTTGGTTATTGGCCGGAGAGTTGTCTCGGTCATGTCTACATGGTTCCCGAGCCCGTAGGGTCTACACACTTAAGGTTCGATGACACTAGGGTTATAGGGAAAGTATGTACACGGTTACCGAATGTTGTTCGGAGTCCCGGATGAGATCCCGGATGTCACGAGGAGTTCCGGAATGGTCCGGAGGTAAAGATTCATATATGGGAAGTCCTGTTTTGGTCACCGGAAAAGTTTCGGGCGCTATCGGCAACGTACCGGGACCACCGGGAGGGTCCCGGGGGTCCACCAGGTGGGGCCACCAGCCCCAGAAGGCTGCGTGGGCCAAGTGTGGGAGGGGACCAGCCCCAGGTGGGCTGGTGCGCCCCCCCACCAAGGCCCAAGGCGCATGGAGAGTGGGAGGGGGGCAAACCCTAGGTCCAGATGGGCCTTAAGGCCCACCCTAGGGCGCCCCCTCTCTCTCCCCCCCTTGGCCGCACCCTAGATGGGTTTTGGGGGCTGCCGCCACCCCTAGGGAGGGAACCCTAGATGGGGGCGCATCCCCTCCCCTTCCCTATATATAGTGGGGGTTTTGGGGCTGCTGCACACACGAGATTGTCTCCCTCTTGGCGCAGCCCTACCCCTCTCCCTCCTCGTCTCTTGCAGTGCTTGGCGAAGCCCTGCTGGAGTCCCGCGCTCCTCCACCACCACCACGCCGTCGTGCTGCTGTTGGATGGAGTCTTCCCCAACCTCTCCCTCTCCCCTTGCTGGATCAAGGCGTGGGAGACGTCACCGGGCTGCACGTGTGTTGAACGCGGAGGCGCCGTTGTTCGGCGCTTAGATCGGAATCAACCGCGATCTGAATCGCAGCGAGTACGACTCCTTCATCCGCGTTCTTGCAACGCTTCCGCATCGCGATCTACAAGGGTATGTAGATCCACTCTCCTTTATGCTCGTTGCTAGATTACTCCATAGATAGATCTTGGTGATGCGTAGGAAATTTTTTGATTTTCTGCTACGATCCCCAACACTTTTCTTGCCTTCACAATAGCTTCCATAGCATTTGTGAGCTCATCATCTCCTTTCCTCTTCTTCTTTTCGGTTTTGTCCTTCTTGCACCCATCCGGTCGTTTTGGTTTCGAGTATGAAACCGAGTTGGGTGTGGGGCTTCTCTTGCCGTCCTCACTTGAGGCATCATCCTGTTGGGTAACGTAGCATAAATCAAAAAATTTCTACGTCTTCACCAAGATCCAAGTATGGAGACATCTAGCAACGAGCAACTAAGAGTGCATCTACATACCGTTATGAAGATTGCGTGCGGAAGCTTTCAACGAAGCAAGGATGAAGTAGTCGTACTCTTCACGTTCTTCGTCACCGATGATCTAGCGCCGAACGGACGGCACCTCCGCATTCAACACACGTACGGTGCAGCAACGTCACCTCCTTCTTGATCCAGCAAGGGGGGAGGAGAAGTCGTCAGAGATCCGGCAGCACGACGGCGTGATGACGGATGCAGTGGAGATCGCAGCAGGGCTTCGCCGGGCTGCCCTGCAAAGGAGTTGGGAGGTGTGACGGGAGGGGGAGAGGCGCCAGGGCTGAGGTGCGGCTGCCCTCTCCCCCCCCACATATATATAGGGGGCCAGGGGGGGCGCCAGCCCCTTGCAGATCCAATCTGCAAGGGGGGGCGGCGGCCAGGGAGGAGTCCCCCTCCCCCAAGGCAAGTGGTGGCCCCCCCTCCCCTTAGGGTTTATCCCTAGGCGCAGGGGAGGTGGGCCTCCCTTGGTGGTGCGCCAGCCCTGAGGGCTGGACACACCCCCTTGCGGCCTAGGGGCCCCACCGGGAGGGGTGGCCCCACCCGGTGGACCCCCGGGGCCCCTCCGGTGGTCCCGGGACGCTCCCGGTGACCCCCGGAGATCACCCGTTGGCCGAAACTGGACTTCCCATATATCAATCTTTACCTCCGGACCATTCCGGAACTCCTCGTGACGTCCGGGATCTCATCCGGGACTCCGAACAACTTTCGGGTTTCCACGTGCATTAATCTCTACGACCCTAGCGTTACCGAACCTTAAGTGTGTAGACCCTACGGGTTCGGGAGACACGCAGACATGACCGAGACCACTCTCCGGTCAATAACCAACAGCGGGATCTGGATACCCATGTTGGTTCCCACGTGTTCCTCGATGATCTTCATCGGACGAACCACCGTGTCAAGGATTCACTCAATCCCTATGTTATTCCCTTTGTCCATCGGTACGGTACTTGCCCGAGATTCGATCGTCGGTATCCCCGATACCTTGTTCAATCTCGTCATGGCAAGTCTCTTTACTCGATCCGTAATCCATCATCCCGTGACTAACTACTTAGTCACATTGATCTCATTATGATGATGTATTACCGAGTGGGCCCAGAGGTACCTCTCCGTCATACGGAGTGACAACATCCCAGTCTTGGTTCGTACCAACTCAACAGACACTTTCGGAGATACCCGATGCGTACCTTTATAGCCACCCAGTTACGTTGTGACGGTTGGCACACCCAAAGCACTCCTACGGTATCCGGGAGTTGTACAACCTCATGGTCTAAGGAATAAATACTTGACACCGAAAAGCTTATGCATTACGAACTATACGATCTCGTGTTATGCTCAAGTTTGGGTCTTGTCCATCACATCATTCTCCTAATGATGTGATCCCGTTATCACTGACATCTCATGTCCATGGTCAGGAAACCGTGACCATCTGTTGATCAACGAGCTGGTTACTAGAGGCCTACCAGGGACTCATTGTGGTCTGTGTATTCACACATGTATCGCTGTTTCCGTACAATACAATTCAAGCATGAATAACAGACAATTATCATGAACAAGGAGATATAATAATAATGCTTTTATTATTGCCTCTAGGGCATATCTCCAACAGTCTCTCACTTGCACTAGAGTCAATAATCTAGTTACATTGTGATGAATCGAACACCCATAGAGTTCTGGTGTTGATCATGTTTTGCTCGTGAAAGAGGTTTAGTCAACGGGTCTGCTACATTCAGATCCGTATGCACTTTACAAATATCTATGTCTCCATCCTGAACATAATTCCGGATGGAATTGAAACGGCGCTTGATGTGCTTGGTCTTCTTGTGAAACCTGGGCTCCTTGGTAATAGGAATAGCACCAGTGTTGTCACAGAAGAGAGTCATCGGGCTTGACGCGCTTGGAATGACTCCTAGGTCGGTGATGAACTCCTTCATCTAGACTCCTTCCTGTGCTGCTTCAGAAGCAGCTATGTACTCCGCTTCACATGTAGATGCTGTCACCACGCTTTGCTTGCAACTGCACCAGCTGACTGCCCCTCTATTCAAAATATACACGTATCCGGTTTGTGACTTAGAGTCATCCAGATCTGTGTCGAAGCTAGCATCGACGTAACCCTTTACGACGAGCTCTTCGTCACCTCCATAAACGAGAAACATATCCTTAGTCCTTTTCAGGTACTTCAGGATGTTCTTGACCGCTGTCCAGTGTTCCGTACCGGGATCACTTTGGTACCTCCCTACCAAACTTATGGCAAGGTTCACATCAGGTCTGGTACACAGCATGGCATACATGATAGAACCTATTGCCGAGGCATAGGGAATGACACTCATCTTTTCTCTATCTTCTGCCGTGGTCGGCGACTGAGTCTTACTCAATCTCATACCTTGCAAAACAGGCAAGAATCCTTTCTTTGACTGATCCATATTGAACTTCTTCAATATTTTGTCAAGGTATGTACTTTGTGAAAGACCAATGAGGTGTCTCGATCTATCTCTATAGATTTTGATGCCTAATATGTAAGCAGCTTCTCCAAGGTCCTTCATTGAAAAACTTTTATTCAAATAGGCCTTTACATTTTCCAAGAATTCTATATCATTTCCCATCAGCAATATGTCATCCACATATAATATGAGAAATGCTACAGAGCTCCCACTCACTTTCTTGTAAATACAGGCTTCTCCATAAGTCTGTATAAAGCCAAACGCTTTGATCACCTCATCAAAGCGAATATTCCAACTCCGAGATGCTTGCACCAGCCCGTAAATCGAGCGCTGGAGCTTGCATACCTTGTTAGCGTTCTCTGGATCGACAAAACCTTCCGGTTGCATCATATACAACTCTTCCTTGAGGAAGCCATTAAGGAATGCTGTTTTGACGTCCATTTGCCATATCTCATAATCATAGAATGCGGCAATAGCTAACATGATTCTGACTGACTTCAGCATCGCTACGGGAGAGAAAGTCTCGTCGTAGTCAATCCCTTGAACTTGTCAATAACCCTTAGCGACAAGCCGAGCCTTATAGATGGTCACATTACCATCCGCGTCTGTCTTCTTCTTAAATATCCATTTATTTTCTATGGCGTGCCTATCATCAGGCAAGTCCACCAAAGTCCATACTTTGTTTTCATACATGGATTCTATCTCGGATTTCATGGCTCCAAGCCATTTATTGGAATCTGGGCCCGCCATCGCTTCTTCATAGTTCGAAGGTTCACCGTTGTCTAACAACATGATTTCCAGTACAGGGTTGCCGTACCACTCTGGTGTGGAACGTACCCTTGTGGACCTTCGAAGTTCAGTAGTAACTTGATCTGTATCTTCATGATCATTATCATTATCTTCCTCCCTTGTCGGTGCAGGCACCTCAGGAACAGTTTCCTGCGCTGCGCTACTTTCCGGTACAGGAGTGGTGACTATCACCTCATCAAGTTCTACTTTCCTCCCACTCACTTCTTTCGAGAGAAACTCTTTCTCCAGAAAATATCCATTCTTGGCAACAAAGACTTTGCCTTCGGATCTGTGGTAGAAGGTGTACCCAATAGTTTCCTTTGGGTATCCTATGAAGACGCATTTCTCCGATTTGGGTTCGAGCTTTTCAGGTTGAAGTTTCTTGACATAAGCATCGCAACCCCAAACTTTCAGAAACGACAGCTTCGGTTTCTTGCCAAACCAAAGTTCATACGGAGTCGTCTCAACGGATTTTGACGGAGCCCTATTTAAAGTGAATGCGGCAGTCTCTAAAGCATAACCCCAAAAAGATAGCGGTAAATCGGTGAGGGACATCATAGATCGCACCATGTCCAACAGAGTACGATTTCGACGTTCGGACACACCGTTACGTTGAGGTGTTCCGGGCGGTGTCAATTGTGAAACAATTCCACAGCTTCTAAGGTGTGTGCCAAATTCATGACTTAAATATTCACCCCCACGATCCGATCGCAAGAACTTTATTTTTCTGTCACGTTGATTCTCAACCTCATTCTGAAATTCCTTGAACTTTTCAAAGGTCTCAGACTTGTGTTTCATCAAATAGATATACCCATATCTACTCAAGTCATCCGTGAGGGCGAGAACATAACGGTAGCCTCCGCGAGCCTCAACACTCATTGAACTGCACACATCAGTATGTATGATTTCCAACAAGTTGGTTGCTCGCACCATTGTTCCGGAGAACGGAGTCTTGGTCATCTTGCCCAAGAGGCATGGTTCGCACGTGTCAAATGATTCATAATCAAGAGACTCTAGAAGTCCATCCGAATGGAGCTTCTTCATACGTTTGACACCAATATGACCAAGGCGGCAATGCCACAAGTATGTGGGACTATCATTATCAACTTTACATCTTTTGGCATCTACACTATGAATATGTGTATCACTACGTTCGAGATTCATCAAAAATAAACCATTGACCAGCGGGGCATGACCATAAAACATATCTCTCAAATAAATAGAACAACCATTATTCTCTGATTTGAAAGAATATCCATCTCGCATAAGACGAGATCTAGAAACAATGTTCATGCTCAAAGCTGGTACTAAATAACAATTATTGAGGTTTAAAACTAATCCCGAGGGTAGATGTAGAGGTAGCGTGCCGACGGCGATCACATCGACCTTGGAACCATTCCCGACGCGCATCGTCACCACATCCTTCGCCAGTCTCCGTTTATTCCGCAGCTCCTGTTTTGAGTTACAAATGTGAGCAACTGCACCGGTATCGAATACCCAGGAGCTACTACGAGTGCTGGTAAGGTACACATCAATAACATGTATATCATATATACCTTTGACGTTGCCGGCCTTCTTGTCTGCTAAATATTTGGGGCAGTTCCGCTTCCAGTGACCCGTTCCCTTGCAATAAAAGCACTCAGTCTCTGGCTTGGGTCCATACTTTGGCTTCTTCCCGGCAACAGGCTTGCCAGGCGCGGCAACTTGCTTGCCGTCCTTCTTGAAGTTCTTCTTACCCTTGCCTTTCTTGAACTTAGTGGTTTTATTGACCATCAACACTTGATGTTCTTTCTTGATGTCTACTTCCGCTGATTTCAGCATTGAATACACCTCGGGAATGGACTTCTCCATCCCCTGCATATTGAAATTCAGCACGAAGCTCTTGAAGCTTGGTGGGAGCGACTGGAGGATTCTGTCAACGACCGCTTCATCTGGGAGATTCATTCCCAGCTGAGACAAGCGGTTGTGCAATCCTGAAATCTTGAGGATGTGCTCACTGACAGAACTGTTCTCCTCCATCTTACAGCTGTAGAATGCGTCGGAGACATCATATCTCTCGACTCGGGCATGAGCTTGGAAAACCATTTTCAGCTCTTCGAACATCTCATATGCTCCATGGTGCTCAAAACGCTTTTGGAGCCCCGATTCTAAACTGTAAAGCATGCCGCACTGAACCAGTGAGTAATCATCACTACGCGACTGCCAGACGTTCAAAACGTCTTGGTCAGCATCGGGAGCAGGTGCATCACCTAGCGGTGCTTCTAGGACATATGATCTCTTGGCAGCTATGAGGATAATCCTCAGGTTACGGACCCAATCCGTATAGTTGCTACCATCGTCTTTCAGCTTGGTTTTCTCTAGGAACGCGTTGAAGTTGAGGGAAACTGGAGCGTGGGCCATTTGATCTACAAGAGATATTGTAAAGAATTTAGACTAAGTTCATGATAATTAAGTTCATTTTAATCAAATTTTAATGAACTCCCACTCAGAATGACATCTCTCAAGTCATCCAAGTGATACACGATCCGAATCGAGTAGTCCGTGTCCGATCATCACGTGAGACGGACTAGTCAAAAACGGTGAACATCTTTCATGTTGATCGTATCTTCTATACGACTCGTGTTCGACCTTTCGGTCTTCCGTGTTCCAAGGCCATGTCTGTACATGCTAGGCTCGTCAAGTGAACCCTAAGTGTATCGCGTGTGTAAATCTGTCTTACACCCGTTGTATGTGAACGTTAGAACCTATCACACCCGATCATCACGTGGTGCTTCGGAACAACGAGCTTTAGCAACGGTGCACAGTTAGGGGAAACACATTACTTGAAATTTTAGTGAGAGATCATCTTATTTACTACCGTCGTTCTAAGTAAACAAGATGCAAAAACATGATAAACATCACATGCAATCAATTATAGTGACATGATATGGCCAATATCATCTTGCTCCTTGGATCTCCATCTTCGGGGCACCATGATCATCTTGTCACCGGCTTGACACCATGATCTTCATCATCATGATCTTCATCATCGTGTCTTGAGGAAGTTGTCACGCCAACTATTACTTCTACTACTATAGCTAACGTTTAGCAACGAAGTAAAGTAATTACATGGCGTTATTCAGTGACACGCAGGTCATACAATAATAAAGACAACTCCTATGGCTCCTGCCGGTTGTCAAGTTCATCGACATGCAAGTCGTGATTCCCTATTACAAAAACATGATCAATCTCATACATCACATATATCATTCATCACATCTTCGTTCTTGGCCATACCACGTCACAAAACACATGCTGCAAAAACAAGTTAGACGTCCTCTAATTGTTGTTGCAAGTTTTACGTGGCTTCTATAGGATTTCTAGCAAGAACGTTTCTTACCTACGCCAAAACCACAACGTGATTTGTCAACTTCTATTTACCCTTCATAAGGACCCTTTTCATCGAATCCGATCCGACTAAAGTAGGAGAGACAGACACCCGCCAGCCACCTTATGCATCTAGTGCATGTCTGTCGGTGGAACCTGTCTCACGTAAGCGTACGTGTAAGGTCGGTCCGGGCCGCTTCATCCCACAATACCGCCGAATCAAGATTGACTAGTAACGGTAAGAAAGTTGAACAAGATCATACGCCCACAACTGCTTTGTGTTCTACTCGTGCCAAGATGCTACGCATAAAACCTAGGCTCAGATGCCACTGATGGGTAACGTAGCATAAATCAAAAAATTTCTACGTCTTCACCAAGATCCAAGTATGGAGACATCTAGCAACGAGCAACTAAGAGTGCATCTACATACCGTTATGAAGATTGCGTGCGGAAGCTTTCAACGAAGCAAGGATGAAGTAGTCGTACTCTTCACGTTCTTCGTCACCGATGATCTAGCGCCGAACGGACGGCACCTCCGCGTTCAACACACGTACGGTGCAGCAACGTCACCTCCTTCTTGATCCAGCAAGGGAGGAGGAGAAGTCGTCAGAGATCCGGCAGCACGACGGCGTGATGACGGATGCAGTGGAGATCGCAGCAGGGCTTCGCCGGGCTGCCCTGCAAAGGAGTTGGGAGGTGTGACGGGAGGGGGAGAGGCGCCAGGGCTGAGGTGCGGCTGCGCTCTCCCCCCCCACATATATATAGGGGGCCAGGGGGGCGCCAGCACCTTGCAGATCCAATCTGCAAGGGGGGCGGCGGCCAGGGAGGAGTCCCCCTCCCCCAAGGCAAGTGGTGGCCCCCCTTCCCCTTAGGGTTTATCCCTAGGCGCAGGGGAGGTGGGCCTCCCTTGGTGGTGCGCCAGCCCTGAGGGCTGGACACACCCCCTTGCGGCCTAGGGGCCCCACCGGGAGGGGTGGCCCCACCCGGTGGACCCCCGGGGCCCCTCCGGTGGTCCCGGGACGCTCCCAGTGACCCCCGGAGATCACCCGTTGGCTGAAACTGGACTTCCCATATATCAATCTTTACCTCCGGACCATTCCGGAACTCCTCGTGACGTCCGGGATCTCATCCGGGACTCCGAACAACTTTCGGGTTTCCACGTGCATTAATCTCTACGACCCTAGCGTTACCGAACCTTAAGTGTGTAGACCCTACGGGTTCGGGAGACACGCAGACATGACCGAGACCACTCTCCGGTCAATAACCAACAGCGGGATCTGGATACCCAAATTGGTTCCCACGTGTTCCTCGATGATCTTCATCGGACGAACCACCGTGTCAAGGATTCACTCAATCCCGTATGTTATTCCCTTTGTCCATCGGTACGGTACTTGCCCGAGATTCGATCGTCGGTATCCCCGATACCTTGTTCAATCTCGTCATGGCAAGTCTCTTTACTCGATCCGTAATCCATCATCCCGTGACTAACTACTTAGTCACATTGAGCTCATTATGATGATGTATTACCGAGTGGGCCCAGAGGTACCTCTCCGTCATACGGAGTGACAACATCCCAGTCTTGGTTCGTACCAACTCAACAGACACTTTCGGAGATACCCGATGCGTACCTTTATAGCCACCCAGTTACGTTGTGACGGTTGGCACACCCAAAGCACTCCTACGGTATCCGGGAGTTGTACAACCTCATGGTCTAAGGAATAAATACTTGACACCGAAAAGCTTATGCATTACGAACTATACGATCTCGTGTTATGCTCAAGTTTGGGTCTTGTCCATCACATCATTCTCCTAATGATGTGATCCCGTTATCACTGACATCTCATGTGCATGGTCAGGAAACCGTGACCATCTGTTGATCAACGAGCTGGTTACTAGAGGCCTACCAGGGACTCATTGTGGTCTGTGTATTCACACATGTATCGCTGTTTCCGTAAAATACAATTCAAGCATGAATAACAGACAATTATCATGAACAAGGAGATATAATAATAATGCTTTTATTATTGCCTCTAGGGCATATCTCCAACACATCCTCCTCCTCATCATCATTCAACTCAATTGTGCGCTTGCGTTTGTTGCTCAAATGCAAATCAGCCAAATCTTCACGCTTCCTCCATTTCTCATCATCCTTCAACACTTCATAGCAATGAGGCAAGGTAAAGATCTTTCCTTTCTTGATCTTCCCCTTCTTGGTTGTCCTCGTCTCTTCTCTGAACAAGTTTTGTGCAATGTTGTACTACAAGAAAAACAAAACAAGTTAGCACTTCGGACACCAAAGAAAGGTATGATGAACATGTATGAGATGCCACTTACTCTATCATCCTCATTTGTCCCACTTGGGTTAAGCTTGTCAACTGCCTTTTGTGCGGCCGCCCACTTTTGACAATCCGAGTTGATTGTCGACCATCGGGACCGAAGTGATCTCTCGGAGCGGTCAATTCCACTCATGTTCTGAGCATCAAAGTGTTCTTTCATTCGCCCCCAATAAGCATCTCTACTTTGATCACCTCCAACGGATGGATCCCTCGACACTTGCAACCAAGTATTGCATAGTAATTTGTCATCATTGATGGTGTAATTGCCCGCTCTTCCTTTCGGCGCCTCGACAATGCCCTCACCCTCTTCATCCACCTCAAACTCATGGTCGTCCAAATGGATTTCATTGGTTTGAGACCAATGCGAATTGTTGGACCCAACACCCATAGTTGACATGTATGCATCATCGTTGAGACTACAAATGCAAATATAAGCCATCTATATGATGATGCATTGAACAAATAACAAGAAAATAAAAGTTGGAATTTTTTTCACCTTGGGGGCATTTCGTCGAGCACGTGGTGCGCGTCGGCCGCCGGCTCAACTATTGAGCTCGCCGGCGCTTCGGTAGACGCCGGAGCCGTCCGTCGCCCTGCAAGCTTCTTCTTCTTCGAGGTGCCGGAACCGTCCGCCGCCTTCTTCTTCGCGGATATTTTTCTTTTCTTCGCCTCCGACGCATTGGGGAGCTTTGACGGTGCGGCGGTAGCACGGGACGGCGCCGGCGCAACGCCGCTCGTCGGCGTGGTCATCCGCGGCGGCAAGAAGAGGCTGCGCGCGAGGCCGACCGATGGCGGAGCTCCGGTGGCGGCGGCAGCGCCAGCGCCAACGCTCGCCGCGCTAGGGTTTTCGGCGGCGGCGGCGGCGGCGGGGGGTCGCGGCTGTATAGCGGGGTGAGAGGGGCTCCGGTGTGCGCATCCATGGCGGAAGGGGCGCGAGCGCCGGCGCGCGCGAGTGGAAGAAGAAGGGAGAAATGAAAGTTCGCGCGCGCGCTCGAGTGTGCCGCGCGCGGAAGTGGACGCACCAAATCAACAGCGCGGGATGGGGCTTTCACCAGCGCGTCCAACTCGTTTTAGCGCGCGCGCGTTTTTTGCGTGCCCGCTGGAGCTGTCCGACGCGTTGCGCGCGCGCTAAAATGGCGTTTTTTGCGGCGCGGCGCTAGTATAGCGCGGTTGTTGGAGATGCTCTAAAGACCTCACTAAACATGAGTGTGTACCCGAGGTTCAAGGCATGGACGAACATCAATGGTCGTGAGCTGGCTCTACCGAGGCGGCCCAACAGCTGGAACTGTTGCATGCACGCTGGCATGGCAGAGGTGTGCCAGCTCCGGGCGGGTGAGATTATCCTCGCACTATCGCACACGCCATATTGGTAGCCAACTTGCACGACGTCCAAGCTGTCTGTGGCGGCGGTCTTCACCCGCGTCAACACGTGCAATTCCGCCTTCACTATCGTCTCTCCATCGCGGTTGCCTATGGTGTCGGTCTACTGCGCCAATGACCACATGGCACCGGATCCTTGCATGGAGCTAGTGCGGCAAAGGCGTCCAGGCACGCGTTATAGGTATGGACGAAAACATTGATGCCACATGTCATGACAGCACGATGCGTGCGTCATGGAGGCGCTTAGTGGCGGTCGGGCGTGTGGCATGGTTGTCCTACGATGCAATGGTGCAGGGAGGTGAGCGGAGGCGGGGCGGGGTGAGGAGGTGCACGGGAGGAGGCCGGTGACAACGCGGTGCAGGGAGGCGAGCGGGAGGAGGCCGACGTTGCCGGTGTGCAAGGAGGAGTGCGGGAGGAGCCTGGCGGCGATGCGGTAGGAGAGGGGAGAGAGATTAGGTTTGGTCGGTCTTGTTTTTAGGGAAAAAAAACAAAACAAATGGCGTTTGTGGTGGTAAAATCGATGGTGGGGTTGGGGACTTCCTTCGTTCAATGGCAACGAACAAAACTAATGACTACCTACAGACTTCTCCTTTAGCAGTACTAGTAGAACGCCCGTGCGTTGCCACGGGCTCTTCAAATTTTCTAATGAGTATCTTTTATTTATTATCCCCTCATCTTGAGTGAATGGTGCTCTAATTAGAAACACAATAATCAAGTATTAGGAAATTTCATCGAACCAACAACAACAAACAGTATGGTACCTATCCTACTAATAAAGGTAGGTCGTATTTTTTGTCCTTCATGCACTTCTGCATAAAAGTCCCTACCCGTTTTAGAATCAACACAATGTCCGCTCGCACACGAAAAAAATGCATCTCTACAGTTGGGAACCAGCCGGGGCCAACAAAAACTCAAACTGCTATCCAATCTCGATTCCGTGCTCTTCCACCTCCATTAATAAAGATGGGTCGTCAAAGCTTTCCTCACGACGACCTCGAGCAGCCATCGACATTCCTCCCCGCATCTACCCCTACCCCATGTTGCCGCCTGCACTATCCTTGCATCTCCGGGGAGGGCCACAATGTCCTCTACGATGGTCACTACCAGATCCATGGGGAGGCCACGAGGTTGTTTGGTTGACGCCCCAACACGCCCTTCCAATTCGTGGGCAAGCCAAAGTTTTGGCGCAGCTTTCAGCCGCCCACGACCCTGCCAATTTTGGTGAGAAAATGAACTGGAGAAGCCCCCCACGTCCTGGGCAAGCCAATTTTTTGGTAGCCATCCAAAGGAGCGCCAACACTTGGTCAACTACCAATTTTTTGGCTTGGCAGCTCCAGGCTCCAATCCAAACAGCCCCCACATTCTTTCATGGGAACCCAACCAAGCACACCACCCTCCACAACCATCCAATCCCAGCCCTAACAACGTCAAGACCATCCATCGGATCATGCTTGGGCTATCCCCAAGACGAGTCTGTAGTCGATGTATTGACTTTGGCTATCCCCACGGCAGCACCATCGGATCCTGCTTGCTTTGACCATCACTTCATCTCTTCCCAAGGCAGCGACACCACCCAACCAATCAACGCCACCGCTTGCGGCTTGCCTATATAAAATCACGAGAAAACCCCACGGCGGTGCTGTAAGATCACCTTGGCGACCTCGACAGCGACCGACTGGTCTAAGACCTAAGCTAGCCGCTCTCTATGGAGACCAGTTGAAGCAGGGGCGTGGCTCAGATTTGTTCTTTATTGTGCGTGCCGTTGGTCTTACAACTCACATATCTCCATGCTCGAGACGATCAAGCTCAATGCGCAGGACGCATACGTCCACTGGAGCTATATCCAGGCCTACGATTTTTCGATCACCGGCTCTATGGGTGCCATGACTGGAGTTGACGTCATCCACCAGGTGGATCAAGGAGGCCCGCCACCTGGCTCTGCATCGCAACATTGCCTTTACCACCATGATTTTTCATGTTTGTTCAACTTGCTAGGTGGTTATCACTAAGCATATTGGAACTTTGGCACCTCCTTTTTTCATGCTCTGAGACATGCACTTCAGGAATACTCCCTCCATTCCTAAATATAAGTCTTTTTAGACATTTCAAATGGAGTACAACATACGGATGTATGTAGACATATTTTAGAGTGTAGATTCACCCATTTTGCTCCATATGTAGTCAGTTGGTGGAATCTCTGGAAACACTTATATTAAGGAATGGACGGAGTAAGTATGGCTACATACTTTCTATACCTGTGAGCTTCATAAAGGATTTTGGATATGTGCATCTTGTTGAAGCGAACTGATATGTACATTTAATTAAAAAAATATAAGTTTCCATTAACAATATAGATTGATGAAAAAATGGAATTCGGAGTAATCCACGAAGGAGAATTTTAGCCATAAAATTACACTAAAAACGGTAAGGCCTATGGTTGTAGTTTGGATCTTGAGGACATTTGCATGGGGAGCTCGGTTTTACAAAAGTACATTCATACGGTAGGCTAAGAACTCCGAGAGCAATTGGAAGTACGTCAAATTGACCACACACACCTCTTCCTATAGCTTGAGAACACGCCATAGGAAGCCCTTGAACGTGTCCTTTCGGCCACAAAAGCATCTCTGTGCCACCACATTATTTTTCTCTAAAACTGCTCACAAAATCCTACACCATGTGAGAAACCCTAGAAATATTACATGTAAATACTTGCATTAAGCTGTAAGTACATGATTTGTAAATACCGCAAATGCAGAAGTACCACACAGCTATGCCACAGCCCTAAGAAATATGTCTCTCCTATCCTTCTTCAAACTTCGGAAGAATCACTCACGTGTATTCGTGAGCTACGGTAACCACGAAAAATAAACTATGGCAGTAACAACAAATAACAGCAAAATAAGTAATTACAATCAGTGCAATACACTACATCTGCCAGCATGTGGAACCTAATACTTTTGTACCCTCAACATCATATTCTTTCCGCGCCACTACCATTTGCACAGCCTTCATTATGCTTTTCTTCAAGGTTTCATGTGAAAAGTATGAGGGCACTGACACCCGCTGCAGATAAAATTCTTAATAAATAAGTTTTGTTTCTATTTATATCCAACAAGTAAAACTCTGGGGTACCAGCATTAAGTATTTTCTATCTGGTAACAAGAAAAAAGCACATAAAACCAAATCAGAGCCCCCAAAATGGAAGCCTATCATAAATTAGTTAAGACTCCAAATCACCACCATTATTCCACAACGAACCGATCAAACTTTCGACATACCAGTCATAAAGTGTTTCATTTCTCTCATGCAAAATTAAAATAGCTCAACAAATGAAGTCAGAACCTGAACAACGGAAATTTGTTAAGAAATAAGTGACAATAACTTATCTTATTAATGACATGATTTAATAATCAAACGATCACTTTCATATGCATTATCAATATTTTAGAGCATGTTCTTCCTGTACATAAGGGTAGACTTGGTACAATATTTAATTACCTTTAAAATCTTGAAGTATCAATCCTGAAATTCAATAGTATACCCAATAACATGAACTTGTATTTGGAAGTGATATACATATGGGGGGAGTACGTACTACCTAATAAATTCGTAGTATACAAATTCTGCCTCCATGCTGAGATATTTTTTCTACACATCGCTCTGGTTCATTTTAAGTTACACTCGGGGTTAGGCCACCATCAACCGACAGCACATGCACCTGCAGAATTAAACAAGTTGGTAGTCAATTCCGGTGAACATGAAGGAATCTTCAGGTCATAGTGCCCAAATTGCCCGTATTTGTTGCCTAGCAGCCCAAGTGCACAAAAAATCACTCGTATCCCGGACACAAGGGCACCAATAGGATTCTAATCGAACAAGTAGTAAGTGAAGCAAATATCACACACCATCATGCTGGTATGAAGTACGAACCTGTTACTGGTGGACGACCGCATCGGAAGTTCTTGCAATCTTCATGTAGGTAGCACAAAATTACTTCCTGAAAAAGAAGATAGCACAAAATTACGTCATACAAATTTTTACGCCTGCAGTGAGCCTCTTACACGGTCATCTCATCGGAGCGGCGCTTGATGGCCTTCCAGCCCTTCTTAACTCGAATATGTTGGAGAACCATGACTGACTTGGAGTCTATTGTTTCCTCCGCAGTGCATATTTTGTTTCTTTCCACTTTTAAAGTTTTTGTAAAATCTTTGAGTCAGATTGCAACATATACAACAACATTTATCAACATATACATCAGCATATATCAAAACATATACAGTAGGATGCTTGTTTTTGTATGTCATCATTAATTATTTTAGAGTTTACCTTGCAATTGAATCTGGCTGTTGTATCCATTGCATCTACGTCAACACTTCTTGAGCCCATGGGGATGGGAACTTGGCTATTTATTCCGAGCCCCATCGCAATCTAGCATCAGAGGGTTGTATCGATCGGTCACATACAAATGCCGCTGCCACTACTGCTCCAAGTTGAACTGCTACGACAGACCACATATGCATACGTCTATCTGTTATTATAAATTTAAAGTCCTGAATTTGCGTGTGCAACTCGCTTATAAGATTCTGTCTGTAAATAAATTTCTCCACTGCCTCAAAGAGATCATGTAACGTACTTGGAGAAAAATGACCATACATCTGTAATCCATTGATGAACTATTTTGGGAGCAGAAAACAGCCGGGCTCATCTGGTAGCACGTGACGGGGATCTTCATGGCGGGCGCTGCACGGGGCTCCTGCCTACCACAGCCCTCGGCCACGGCCACCCATGCGGCGATGGCCTCTAAGCTCCTTGCACGCACCTCGGCCCCTTGCCACGCAGCCGCCCCGTTCGTTGATGGCAGTGTGGGTGAGGGAGGGGAGTGTCCTCGTCGTTGCGGCCACGGCGACGAATCGCGAGCTGGTGTCCTTCCTTCGGGGATGCGTTGCAGGCTCACGTCGCCCTAGTGACGAGCTTTAGGGTTTGGGAGGGAGCAAAGAGGGGTGTCGTGCGTGGGTTTCGCAGGAGGGAGACGTGGGTGAGTCAAGCGGCGGCTAGAGAGATCACAGGAGGGAGAAGGGAGATGTCGGTAGGTCAGATAACTATGAGAAAGGTATATAAGCGAGATTATTGGGAAAGAGATGATTGCGTCCTGGTTAATGCGAATGAGGGAATTGTATCCCGATTTTCTAGAGGAGAGATCGTGCATTAGAGGAAAGATGGATTACATCCTATTTTTTGGACAGCAAGAAAAATATATGAAAAAATGGAAACGTGAGGAGATCGTGCGGGTGGGGCTGGCGACTTCCTTCGATCGATGTGAGGGGAGGCAAACGAACGAACCAAACGACGTACGGACTCCTCCATTAGGAGTAGAGATTGGTTCTTAGAAAAGGCAAACATCAATGCATTAGGAAAATTAGGATTTGGAATTGATGGTCATAAAACTAAACTTTATTAATTGGTAACGTGTTATCGGTTCCTGCCCGTTTATAACGTGTCTAGTTAGGAAACTTTGGGAACATTAGGAAAGTTTTTATTGCGTTATGAATGAATTGATTGTGTCTGTTTACCTTATGGTAATTGATTGCGTTTGGAAATAATTGATTGTCATGCATTATTGTGTTTGGAAAGAATTGATTGTCAATGCATTAGGAAAATTAGGATTTGGAATTGATGGTCATAAAATTAAACTTTATTAATTGGTAACGTGTTATCGGTTCCTGCCCATTTATAAAGTGTCTAGTTAGGAAACTTTGGGAAAATTAGGAAAGTTTTTATTGCGTTTGGAAAGAATTGATTGTGTCTGGTTACCTTAAGTTAATTGCTTGTGTTTGGAAAGAATTGATTGTCATGCATTATTGCGTTTGGAAAGAATTGATTGTCATGCATGAATCGGGGACGTAAGGGGGGAAACGGAACCTGACTGCGTGCGGTGAGTAGGGTGGGGTTGGGGTGGGTTAATGGTAGCGAAAAAAAAAACGGTTGAAAAAAAACCAGACGAGGTGGGACGAAAAAAAACCTGGAACAAAGACTACCAACTGCTCCATTAGGAGTAGAGATAGATGGCCGGTGGGCTTAAGATGGAAAAATCGGTAGTGGGGCGTGGGCGCGGGGGTTGACGATGTCATATGTTCGATGGAAAACGAACGAAAACGAGCGACATGGGGAAGGTTGGAGGCGGCGTGGTGCAGGGAGGCGGCATCGGGAAGGCAGGAACTAGAAGGGAAGACAATAAAGATTCGGAGATTGGATGGGAAGAATTGGAGTAAAAAAGGTAAGTCATGTTTCTCTTCATAACCATTGATTGATTTTTATTTAGAGAAGGAAGTTTCAGATATATATCGGTTAAGTAGTCAATCTGATTTTCCCTTAAATTCCATTATTTGCTTTCTTAAATTTTGTTATTTTATTTCCTAAAGCTAATTGCATTGATGGAGGAATCAGTTCATTTAGGTAAGTTACCTGTGATTTTTTGTATCTTAGGAAAGTGTTGGTTTACAAGGAAAGAGTGGAGAGAAAAATAAATAAATAAAGGGTGAGGGAGTGGACGAAAAAAAACTAGTCAAGAAAACCGAATATATATCATTCCAAACAACAAAACAATGTTAACATATACAATAATAATGCAAAACATTTTATACTTACATTTGTAGATGACCTCCTTGCTTCATTTAGAAAAGGGATAAGTATATTTTTCGTCCTCGAATTCTTCTGAGAGTTTAGAAATCGTCCCTCAACTCTAATCCGGAGAGTTTTCGTCCCTCAACTATCAAAACCGGAGAGTTTTCGTCCCTCGTGTCGCTTTCGGCGGTTTTCGTCCGAAGTGAACAGTAAATCGATGAACAATAAATCTGAAAAAAAATAGGAAAAAAAATCTGAAAATTCGTGGGATCAAATTTTCAGTTTTGTTTTTAGCTTTTTCCTATTTTTTCGAATTTATTGTTCATTGAGCTACTGTTTACGTTGGACGAAAACCGCCCAAAACGGCACGAGGGACGAAAACTCTCCGGTTTTGATAGTTGAGGGACGAAAACTCTCTGGATTAGAGTTGAGGGACGATTTCTGAACTCTCGGAAGAGTTCGAGGACGAAAAATATACTTATCCCTTTAGAAAACCATATGACATTCTATTCCATTGATGTGAAGCTTGTTATAAAACCATATATTAATGTACTCAATTAGCAAACCATATCTTTAGTTCCTCTTTACCAAAATTCCAAGAAAGAGAGTTTCCACAAAGTATATTTCACTTTGTGTGAAGAACTAAATAATAAGAGTGACATTATAATATTCCAATGAGACAAATTTCCTTACAAGTAAATAAAAACACTTACAATCAATGGGCTTGTGGTTGTTTGGTATGATAATAAGTTCCCAAACTCTATAATTCCTCATTGAGTTTATTCCTTCCCACATTTCTTCCACCCGTAGTTGACATAAAAAACTTAAGAGGATTTAGTGATTCATCTAAAATTTAGAGTGACATGCCCCCAACAACACATAACAATTACCCAAACATGATTTTCCAAGCTAGTTCCTCCCACTTATTCTAAGCATGTTAGTATCGTGAGTTTCACTTGTAGTTTCCTTTGGGGTCAACATTATGTTCCACTATGATTGTCAATATTTCCATCCTTGATCATAAAGATAATTGTGTTCCTATTTTCCACAAGTTTTCTTTTTCCAGATAACTAAGGAGACACCCATTGATCCACTAGAATAACCATGAAAAATTCTTGGTGTTGATGGGCCTCGAACCCCTCGTTGGTTACCCCAAGTGGAAGGTGTAAGATGAAGTAAGTAGAAGTGTTTTCCCCTAGCAACGATGCCAAGGATCGAATCTCCAGAGACTCCTAGGTTCAACAGGTAGGTGTCAACTGCTAACGGCGCAATTAGCAATCAACGTGGACCTGCACACAGATACAAATAACTTTGCTCCCAACGAGTACAGAGAGGTTGTCAATCTCTCCGGCCTTGTAGTTCACAAAGGGTTAAAAGCAATATGATAGTAGTGATAGATAGTGTTTTGTAATAGTAAATAAAATAGCGGAAAGGTAAATAGTGTATGTGATCAATGATGGTAATATGGACCGGAGTCTCATGATGTTCACTAGTGATGTCTCTCTCCCAAAAGACGATAAACAACTATGTGAGGTAAACAAATTACAGCTGGGCAATTGACAGGACCACGAACGCAAACCAATGCTGACTACATTGCAAGAAAGGTTGAGGTTCAAAGCATGGGCGGTACGCCAAAGTAAGTAGACCGAAATCCATCAATATCTACTACAAATCATCCACCTTGAGATATCTATCCAGAACATCTCGCTGGTATTAAGTTGCGAGTCCCACCCATAATGTAAACTCAATGCAACAGACAACTGCATTAAAAGAACTTTGCGTAAAGTAAACAATCCTTGCACCCGCGGAACAGAGATGGGATCGCGAAAAGAAGTCCTGTTTCGAGGGTTACGGGCAACCCTTTAAATATATGCCAAAGTAGGGCACCGGGGGACTCTCGGGGGGCCGAGGCGCCCCCCCCGGCGCGGCCCGGGGGGGCGCCCACAGGGCGCCTGGAGCGCCTGTGCCCCCCCCAGGCTGCCCTTCGGACGCAGTGTTGTTTCCGGTACGCTGATTTTTTATACAATTTTTCTGGATTTTTCTGGGCAGTTCTCGAAACGTGAAAACCTGAAATACAAAAACAGACGAAAACAGAAACTGGCACTGGGGTGCACTGGATTAGTAAGTTAGTCCAAATATGATCAAAAGTGTATGGAAATGTATGAATATCATAGCAATATCACCCAAAAGTGGCATGGAGCAAGCAGAAATTATAGATACGTTTTGGACGTATCAACATCCCCAAGCTTAATTCCTGCTCGTCCTCGAGTAGGTAAATGATAACAAGAATAATTTCTGTGGTGACATGCTATTTACCATATAGGACTTTCTCATAGTCATAAGACAAAAGCTTACTAAGACAATGATTCTAGAGCAATTAAGTTGTCTCAAGAGAAAATCACAAATGACTGAAAGTTTTACAATATGAAACTGAAACATAAAAAAGATTTGCAATGAACATGATGTGCAAATATGATAAAGTGATATATAGCTTGCCCCCTTTAGTGATGCAAAACATAAATGCAAGGGCACCTTCAAGGTTTAAGTGATGACTAGATACAATCATTTCAGAATAAACGATATCACAATCATGCAAAAGACAATGCTACTTTGGGACAATGCACATTACACTCAGAATGACAATCATGCTCTCAGTAGTTGGTGCTTGAAGTGCTAGAGCTTTTTATTTTGAAACATGAAAGCAATTGTGTCAACGGTAGTAGTACTTCATATGTGTCATGCATAAAACATCCTATAAGTTGCAAGCCTCATGCATTGAATACTAATAGTGCTCGCTCCTTGTCCTAATTAGCTCGGATCCCCATGGGTTATCATTGCATTGCATATGTTTTAACCAAGTGTCACAAAGGGGTACCTATATGCCACCTGTACAAAGGTCCAAGGAGATAGATCGCATTTGATTTCTCGTTTTTGATAAATCTCAACTTGAGGACATCCATACCGGGACAACATAGAAAATAGATGATGGACTCCTCTTTAATGCATAAGCATATTCTCATGAGAGATTGAGGATTAAGGTCCAAGCTAAAACTTCCACCATGATGCATGGCTTTGGTTGGCGGCCCAATGTTCTTCTCTAACAATATGCATATTAATTCAACCCACGGTAAATCACCCTTACTTCAGACAAGACGAACATGCATAGCAACTCACATGATATTCAACAAAAGTGTGACAGTTGATGGCGTCCCCAGAAACATGGTTACCGCTCAACAAGCAACTCATAAGAAATAAGATACATAGGCAACATATTCTTTACCACAATAGTTTTTAGGCTACTTTCCCATGAACTATGTATTGCATGGTTAATTTGCTTAGTGCAGGTGAAGGTTAGCAAAAGACTGGGAGCGACCAACTAAGAGAGCAATGACGGTCATAATCAGGCATGGTAGTTATATCGCTACTCAGAAACAAAAGATCATCAAGGCTTGACAGACTTTCTTTACAGTCTTGAATATGCGTGAGCATATGCCAAGTCAATCAAAATAAATTCTCGAAGGAAGATATTACTAAACCATACCACATCATAGGCAAACAAACCAAGTTGGTACTCCAATAACACATTGGGAACCTCCCAGCTATTTGAGATTAACCAAAAGAAAACCTTAACTACTAAGCACCATCATGAAAGTAGCATCTTTATCATAGACACATTAACCCATGCAACGGAAGCAAACTCTCTTAATAAGGTGAGCATGGTAATTAAAGAGAGTTCAAGCAACCAACTAAATAAAAGCTCTTGAAAAGATAAGCATGAATACTAAGAGCAAAGCACGATAGTAGCTATTAAAAGACAAAGAACACACACAGCATAGATAGACATGAAAATTCTATGTAATGTTCTAGGTAGAGGTGGAGCGTGTTTCTCTCCCACATAAAGGAATGCTGGGTTCTGACTCGTTATGAAAAACTAAGAAGAAAACTAAAAGCAAGACGCTCCAAGCATAGCACATAACACATGAAGTGATAAAAATATAGCGGAACGAAAGACGAACTGATAATGTTGATGGAGAAGGGGATGCACGGGGGCATCCCCAAGCTTAGACGCTTGAGTATCCTTGAATATTTCTTGGGGGTGCACGGGGGCATCCCCAAGCTAGAGCGCTTGACACTCCTGAATCTTTTTATCATCTTCCCTCGCACACTTGAAAACTCCCTTCATACATAACTCATCATAATCTGATTAGCGAGGTTAGTACCCTTAATAAAATAATTATACCTTGCTGGAAATAAGGATATTATTGAAGTTCTACTGTTTCTCAAGATTGCCAAAAGGTTTTTTCAAAGAAAAAGCAAGTTCTCAATTTGCAAAGTGAAGGTAAGGCAAAACAGGACAGAATCTGTGAAAAACAGAACAGCAGGCAGTAATTGACCTGTTCGGGATACTTCTGCAACTCAAATCAAAAAACTAAGAACTGACGCACGAAAGACAATTATATAGAGAAAGCTTTCGAAAAAATTCAGACCAAAAAGATGACCTGGTGATTTTATACGAATTTTTCTATCCAAGGACAGAATCTGTTTCCTGGACAGCACCTCACAACTTTTGAACTTTCTAGCAATCAGAGGCTATACTTGGCACAAATATGAAAAGCAAAGATATAATGATGATGCTACAGCAGTAAACAACATCAAGACACAACAAAAGCAAATTTTTTATTCATGTAGGCTGCCTCCCAAAAGCGCTTTCTTTTATGCCTTTAAGCTAGGCATAATGCATAGATCAAGTTTTATCAAGAGTAAAAGAATAGCTAGCCCGTACAACGGACTCAAAAGGTAACTTGACCTTCTTACGAGGGAAGTGTTCCATCCCTTTCTTGATAGGAAACTGAAATTTTATATAACCCTCTTTCATGTCAATGACAGCACCAACGGTGCGCAAAAAGGGACGTCCCAAAATAATTGGACACGAAGGATCACATTCAATATCCATAATAGTAAAATGAACGGGCACATAATTATCATTGACAACGATAAGAACATCGTCGATCCTCCCCAATGGTTTCTTTATGGAAGAATCAACGAGAGCATTACCAAAAGAACAAGAATCAAAAGATTTCAATTTAGGCATATCATATAGTCTTTTGGGCATAATGGAAGTACTAGCTACAATATCACATAATGCATAACAAGAGAAGTCATTCAAATTAATTTTTATCATAGGATCCCAACCATCTTCTAGCTTTCTAGGTATGGAGGCTTCTACTCTAAGTTTCTCCTCCCTAGCTTTGATGAGAGCATTAGTGATATGCTCTGTGAAGGCAAGGTTAAGCGTGCTAGTGCGGGGATCTCTAGACATCTTGTGAAGGAAATCAATAACTTCTGTAAGAGTGCAATTATCAAAATCAAGGTCACGAGCATCAAGTAAAGTGGTAGTGGTGTCCTTAAGGCTCACCTGTTTGGTAGTTTCTATAGCATCACCATTAATAGGTCCATTGGGACCAGGAGTACATTGGGTGCTAAGAGTATGAACATCCTCAATAACTTGGATAGTAGCAACAGTGTGGTGGGTAGGAAGGCTCTTAATTCTTTCCTCTTCCTCCCTTTCTCTAGCCCATCTTTCTTTTTGCTTAGCCATCATCCTAATATTTTCATTGATTTGTACTTGAGTAGCATTAATAGGGATGACCTCCTTCTCCTTAAGAGAAGAAGTTTCAATTTTTAGCAATTTTAACTCATTGGCTAAGTGGTCTACCTTAAAAGAAAGATCATCTAGTTTATGTAGTTTCTCTTCTACATTCTTATTAAAGGCTTTTTGGGTAGTGATGAAATCTCTAAGCATGGTCTCTAGTTCAGTATTGGAGTTCTTGGTACTAGGATAAGCATTGTTGTTCCCATCAGAGTTAGAGGGGAACGGTCCAGAATTGTTACCAAAGTTACTCCTATAAGCATTGTTGTTGAAATTGTTTCTAGAGATAAAGTTCACATCTACTTGTTCTTGAGCAATCAAAGAATTTAAAGGAACATCATGAGGATCAACATTAGATTGCTTCGAAAGTAGAGACATGATCAAGTCCACTTTTTCATTGAGGGAGGAAATCTCCTCGACAGAGTTTACCTTCCTACCTGTTGGAGCGCGTTCGGTGTGCCATTGGGAATAGTTGGTCATCATCTCATCGAGAAGCTTCGTGGCAGCACCAAGTGTAGTTGACATAAAAGTTCCTCCCGCGGCCGAATCTAACAAGTTCCGCGAGGTAAAGTTCAAGCCTGCATAAAAAGTTTGGATAACCATCCAAGTAGTCAAACCGTGAGTAGGGCAATTCTTGATAAGAGACTTCATACGTTCCCAAGCTTGGGCAACGTGTTCATTATCCAATTGTTTAAAATTCATAATGTTACTTCTAAGTTGGATAATTTTAGCAGGTGGATAGTATTTTCCGATAAAAGCATCTTTGCACTTGTCCCATGAATCTATGCTATTCCTAGGCAAAGACTGAAACCAAATTTTAGCTCCTCCTCTCAAAGAGAAAGGAAAAAGCTTAAGCTTAACAATATTACCATCTATTTCTTGGTACTTTTGCATATCACAAATTTCTACAAAGTTGTTCAAGAGTAAAGCAGCATCATCTCCAGCACCGGAGAATTGTTCTCTCATGACTAAGTTAAGTAAAGCAGGTTTAATTTCATATGAAGGTGCTGAAGTGGCAGGTGTAGTGATAGGTGTGCTGATAAAGTCATCGTTGTTGTGACTAGTGAAGTCACACAACTTGGTGTTCTCGGTGGAACCCATAGTAGCAAGCAAGCAAGATAACTATTTTTGTGATTTTCGATAAAAGGAACTAAAGCAAAAATAAAAGGTAAACTAACAAGACTAAAAAGCAAAGGTAAAAGATAGCATGCAACTCCCCTATCCTGAAGAGTGGAGTCCCCGGCAACGGCGCCAGAAAATACTCCTTGATGGGCCTAGAACCCCTCGTTGGTTACCCCAAGTGGAAGGTGTAAGATGCAGTAAGTAGAAGTGTTTTCCCCTAGCAAATATGCCAAGGATCGAATCCCCAGAGACTCCTAGGTTCAACAGGTAGGTGTCAACTGCTAACGGCGCAATTAGCAATCAACATGGACCTGCACACAGATACAAATAACTTTGCTCCCAACGAGTACAGAGAGGTTGTCAATCTCTCCGGCCTTGTAGTTCACAAAGGGTTAAAAGCAATATGATAGTAGTGATAGATAGTGTTTTGCAATAGTAAATAAAATAGTGGAAAGGTAAATAGTGTATGTGATCAATGATGGTAATATGGACCGGAGTCTCATGATGTTCACTAGTGATGTCTCTCTCCCAAAAGACGATAAACAGCTATGTGAGGTAAACAAATTACAGCTGGGCAATTGACAGGACCACGAACGCAAACCAATGCTAACTACATTACAAGAAAGGTTGAGGTTCAAAGCATGGGCGGTACGCCAAAGTAAGTAGACCGAAATCCATCAATATCTACTACTAATCATCGACCTTGAGATATCTATCCAGAACATCTCGCTGGTATTAAGTTGCGAGTCCCACCCATAGTGTAAACTCAATGCAACAGACAACTGCATTAAAAGAACTTTGCGTAAAGTAAACAATCCTTGCACCCGCGAGCACAAGCACCGTTGTTTTCCCCCTTGTGGCAACAACACATCCCCTAGACTCATGTTTCTGTCACTCAAGCTAGTCATCGAGGGGCATGAACCCACAATCGAGCATAACGTTCCCTCTTGGAGTCACTACCTATTACTCGGCGAAAGCAATAAATAACAACGGAGAACATGCAAGAATTACTTATGAACTAAAATATAAAAGAGGTGAATCAAATATATTATTCAAGATCAATCTGAACATAATCTCATAATCCATCGGATCCCAGCAAACTCAACATAGCAATAGCATAAGGATTACATAGGTGCCTCGATCATGTAGGGTAGCTCACGAGGACTAATTAGTGAAGCACAAGAACAGGAGGAGAACATCACATAGCTACTGGTCATGGACTCATGGTCCAAGGGAGACTACTCACGAGTCATCTGGGAGGCGTCCATGGTGGTGGAGAAGCTCCCGGTGGTGATGCTCCCCTCCGGCAGGGTGCCGGGAAGAGTTCTCCTGGTGCTCCCGATCTTGGAAGCAGCGGCGGCGGCGGAACAGAGATGGGATCGCAAAAAGAAGTCCTGTTTCGAGGGTTACGGGGAACCCTTTAAATATATGCCAAAGTAGGGCACCGGGGGACTCTCGGGGGGCCGAGGCGCCCCCCCCGGCGCGGCCTAGGGGGGGCGCGCCCACAGGGCGCCTGGAGCCCCTGTGCCCCCCCCCCCCCCAAGGCTGCCCTTCGGACGCAGTGTTGTTTTCGGTACGCTGATTTTTTATATAATTTTTCTGGATTTTTCTGGGCAGTTCTCGAAATGTGAAAACCTGAAATACAAAAACAGCCGAAAACAGAAACTGGCACTGGGGTGCACTGGATTAGTAAGTTAGTCCAAATATGATCAAAAGTGTATGGAAGTGTATGAATATCATAGCAATATCACCCAAAAGTGGCATGGAGCAAGCAGAAATTATAGATACGTTTTGGACGTATCAGGTGTGCGCTTTGTAATACCTAAGAGTTTCATGCCAAAATGGAAGATTTCCTTCCAGTCACAGATGGAGAATGATATCAACAAATGATAGTATGCAATGCTTATTTCCAAAGAAACAAGGGAGTATACAAGACAGTTAATTCCTCCATTCAATTGTGGAGTATACGGTATATTACAATGGTGAATAGTTCCATGCTCTTTACATACAAATGATATATTCGTGAAGTTTACTTCCCCCACCAATCAGTTGTTAAAACTATGATATTATTTAATCAACTGATTTTTCCACTTCAGTTCCAGCACAATACAACCTTCCGACTTGTACAATGAAATATAAGCATAACCATATAAAAATGTAATCATCGAAGAGTGAGATGAAATAAATAATCTGACCCTCTAGTGGGAGTGCATAAGGGTATCAAAGTAAATAATAATGTGAAGTTTTTTTATCTCTTTCCACCTTTGGAAAAAGGCGTAATAACAAAAAATAACCATTGTATATGATTCATGAGTATGATAGTCCTCCCACTAAAGTTTAGAATTCAAGAATTAGTAAACCACTTAATCATGTTCCAAGATATTTGACCAAGTCGTACATGGCATAAATATTGAGATTTCAAGCAAGTGTTCCATTGTACCATCAACAAGGAAGAGACCATTGTGCAAAATTACATAATGCACTAATTTTACCATTGAGCAATATTTTCCACTCTTCCTTTTCCAAACAGTATGACATAGTCAATAGGTTCCAAGATAGAACAATAAATCAAATATCTTCTCATTGAAGTTTAACAAGTGTCCTATAATAGTATTGGTGTTCCTCCACAAGGGAGTTTAATGACATGGTTTCCAATTCCAAAGTCTATAAGATTTAGCAGCAATGACTAAGCACACAAACATACATATATTTCCTTTGGAACTGTTAGCATGCCAACAAAAATGCTATCGTATTCCAGCGTTAAGCGAGAGAAAAAAAATCCTTTTCCATGGAGTGGTTCCCATCTTGCTCCACAAATAAGTGATGCTCATAATATACACCTCTTTAAATTCCATCTCATGCAAGGTTAGTACAATAGTGTGTCCATCATCAATACTTTTCCCCCACAACAGAGTTTGAGGGCATAATTTTCAATTCCAAGTATTTCAAAAATAGCATTACTGCCGAAATAGACATCATCTACCTTCCTTGGGAGTTGTTTATGATATAAATAAATTTGCTACTGTGTTCCACCTATTTGAAAAAATTGTGAAAGATATTAACATATAAAGTGTAAACATTGTCAATGGACATACCGTCGAAAAAAGCAAATTTCCGTTTCTTCGAGTGACCGCTTTCTTCCTCCGTAAAAAGAGCAAAAATTAAAAGATATGTCCTAGATATGCAAGATTTCCATGCTATCTTTTCACCAGAGTAATTGCCATTCCATCCAGTCATGCATGACCCAGGGTCCTCCGGATTATTATTATCCATAAGGACTAGTATTTTTCCCAGGAGTAAATTCCATCTCCTCGGTTACATGCAACAGACGAGAGAAAAAAAAGTTAATCAAACAATAAAAAAAGGATAAAAGTAGCTAGTATATGCAATTTTGAAATCGTGTGCGTCGTCTGGTGCGTGTAGTCCTTCCGGCGGGCTGGCCGTTGTTTGCACAAGGTCTTGAACATGCAGAAAACATTCACCTTCCTTAGTCCATGTACATGAATCCCATTGTTACATCCCAGCCTCCTATGGAGCTTTCTAAGGGCATGTGCCCTTTGGACCGTCTGATCGAGCCTCCAAAAGAATCCCAGCCGTTCGATCTACAGATGAAAGAATCCCGGCCGTTGGATCTTCACTGATGTGACAATCAATGAATAGTGCATGTCCTTCCTCACCCGTTCAGCTATGCTCGTGCACGATGACAGGCGGGCCCAGGGCGCTGTGGGCCACGGCAGTTAGTGAGCGAGTGGGTGAGCTGCGCCTGCTTAGAGCAAGTACAATAAGGTGATGTAGGCGGGCTGTAAGACATTAAATATTATATTTTTGCTTACTTGGAAGAGAGAGAAGAGGAGAGAGAAGAGAAGCGGGCTACTAGTTAACAGCCGGCTGCAGCACGTGCTCCTAGGTACTTTGTGAGAGAGTGGGGTGGGCCATGTATTAACAAAGTAGTACATATTTATATCTAGTTATTGTACTTGTTGGCTATAAACTTGGCTATATGTGACATGGCAACATCATATAGCCAGCAGTTGGCTATATTATTAACCATGCTCTTATGCGCCTCGTGTGCGGGATGGCATGCCACCGCCTGCAAATTTTGGTGCCCGCAGAGGGCATTATTGGCATTTCGTGTGTTATCCCTTGCGTGGCGCTTCGTGTGTGGCTGATGCTTCGTCTTATCCCTCACTGAGACGGCTGCGACCGCATCGTCCTCCTCTCATCCTCTCGTCTTGTTCCCCTCCACTCCTTGGCCCTTCCTCTATGTCGCCGCCATTCATCTTGCCATCCCCTCGAGCTGCCGATTCTCTCCTTAGATCCTGGCCAACTCCGGCCGCTGCCACCTACGGCGCGAGCTTGCATTGGTCTTGGTCCCCATCTCCTCCACGCTCGACATGAGTGCGGGTCGCCGCCACACTGCACAAGGCGGGGCTGCAGCCCAGGCCCCCGCTTTCTCCTTCGCCCGAATGACCAAGGCCTTTGCCATCGAGCTCCTCTACGCCGACACCGCCCCTCGTCTTACTGCCTCCATGTTATTCCCCTCCCCCTAACCCTAGAAACAGACGAGGAGGCTGATTCGCCGCCAGCCATCGGCAATGGAGCCTCCTGCTTGACGATGTTGAGGAGGCCAATTCACCGCCAGCCAGCGGCCATGGAGCCGCCCTGCTTAATCCCAAAGCTTTAGTGAAACGGTTGGAGGCCTTGCCCCATCTTGCGATCTGCCATCAAATCACACTGTTTCCTGCCACTGTGGTACCATGGGAGAGCTTCTCTCTTGATTCTTTGGTTACTCTTCTGTTTCTACTAGATTTGTGATGTTCTGCTGCTCATCTAGGTCTCGTGTTACTCATTTGGCCTTATCTAGACTGATTGCCCTTTTGCACATCTAGGTTTATTCTTTCTGTTGTTTAGGACGTGGTTAGGGCTGGTGGTTGTTCATTAGTTTTCTCGTTGTTGATTGCCCTCTGCTAGTGCTACTGTCCTTTGGATTGCTAGAATCAGCTATTCCAGTTGCTGGAAGGAGATTGGTCGATTCCCCTTTTGGTCGACATTCCCATTGCAAGTGATATTTTTTATCAGTATTGCGTATTCTAATATATAAACTGCTTCTCATGTATTGATTGTGGCTTATTAAATCATGAGCTTAGTTAATTTTATTTCACGTGATGTTGGCAGGAACTTGGGGAGCCTCCATTTCAGAGGTGATGATGTTGCTGCGGGTTTGTGCTTGGGGTTGGCAGCAGTGTCTCCACGGACAGTTTCATTTCTTAATCATGCAGCTTAGTTGTAGTGTTAAATCATGAGCTTAGTTACTTCTTTACACTAGTGCAGAACCGGGCAATAGCACCGGTTCATAAGGCCCTTTAGTGCCAATTCCATAACCGGCACTAAAGTGTGGTCACTAAAGCCCCCCCCCCCTTTAGTATCGGTTCAGCACGAACCGGTGCTAAAGGGCAACCACGTGGTACGAGCCAGCTCCGGGGGCCGGGAGCCCTTTAGTACCGGTTGGTAAAACCAACCGGTACTACAAGGTTTGTGGGGGTTTTGTTTTTATGATTTCTTTTTCATTTAATTTTGTGCTTTCCATTTAATTATTTTTCGTTTGCTGGTATTTTACGATACTACACATTGCACATGTACCAGAAGAAATTTTCCATATAAATAGAATAACCACTGTTTAATCATCATAGTCATTACCGCTATCTAATCAACACCAACACTAGCTTAAAGAAAAATCATTCACTTGTACCAGAAGCAAGGATATCATCGAGAGTTCAACATGGTCATGATATTACAAGCGTTCATAACACCACAAAAGCAAATCATGCTTTGAGATTAAGTTCAGGACGAAGAACACGGACATGAGAGGACAAGTACTAAGAGCATGAACTAGCTAAATCACTCATGCTGCTCTCTCTCAGGTAAAATAGCATAGAACATGTATAGCTCTCCTGATTCATCATATTGGAGCATGCAGATGAACCTGTCTCCTAATCGTGGGCTGCGCTTCTCCTTGCTGCCCCCTAGTACTTCTCTGGGATTGTTAACAATTTTGCTCCAATCTTTCACTATTAAGCATTCATCGCTTTTAGAAATTCTGAATGCACTCATGTGCAATGTAGGATATCTTGGCCGTAAGCTAACCATTGACATGTGACCTTTAGTCTCGATCCACTGAGGCACAACTGTCATCGGGAGTCCCTGTTGAAGAACAGCGTATAATAATTAATATACTTAGCAATGAAATTTAAGAAAAAAAATAATGTATGCAAAAGATGCACAGAGGACAAATAGTAAAAATCTTACCATCACTCGTAAATAGATGTGACCGTAGTTCAATACGATCACTATTGGTCGCATATTTTGAGTACTAACATTTCTAGGTGCAGGAAGATAATTTGTCTTGACAGTATGAAGATCCTCAAGCCATGAAACATAATGACTTATCTCCTCGTAGTTTAGTTCAGCTCCGGGACAGAAGTAGGTTCTGTCTACCAAGCGCCGGACATGTTTTTTGCTTGAATGGAAATAATGTCAATAGAAATTAGTTGTCAACTATTTTTGAATAAACAATATCAAAGACATAAATATGGTTGAGAAACTCACATAATGGTAGAACTGGAGGCGTCTGCACATCGACCCAGATGTCTATATTACCTTCAATATCATCTTCCGGACAAATATCAAAGGTGATCACCATATCAGGCTCAAATGCATAAGCCTTGCATAGTGCTTGCCAAGTTTTGCATTCAAAATAGGTGTACGTGTCTGCATTATATAATTTGACGTTGAAAGTATAACCATGCTCGGTCTTCAGGTAAACTCTCTTTACCTCCATAGTTTCCATAGAACTGAAACATATCTTATCCAAGACAAAAATTCTTGCATGGCAGGGGATGCGCTAGTAGAATAGTGAAAATTTAAAATTATAAGTTGAAGCAAATGAAGCATATATAAGTCATGCTTAATTACGAAAAAAGATTTGTCGTTGTGACTTACTGTATCCACTTCGAAGGTCTCATCCAGCTTTATGCTGAAGCGCCTATCATCAACAAGGAAATTTCTGTCACACAGGCCGCGCTGGTCTTCACAGTATTCACATGTAATGAAATCATTTTCGTCGTCAGATGACATTTCCTATTAATTAGATCATCAAATCTGAGATATCTAAATTTTCTTACTAAAAATAAACTAGTTGTATTAATTCAACTAATTCAACTAAGAATTTACTAAAAATAAACTAGTTCTATTAATTTTCTTACTAAAATATATAAAGTAGTTATATATATTAATATTTTAATTAGATCATCAAATATCATTTACCTATAAATAAACTAGTTGTACTAATTCAACTAGTTGAACTCCGCATTTACTAAAAATAAACTAGTTATATTAATTCAATTAGTTCAAATAATCTCATATACCTAAATTATCATACTAAAAATAAACTAGTTATATTAATTCAACTAGTTCAAATCTCATATATATATACCTAATTAATATCTAGCTAATTCATCTAAAAGAAAATTTTCTAACTTTTTTATAACTATTTCTTTAACTAAAAAACAGAAAAATTTCTAACAATTCTAACTATTTTATAACTATTTCTATAACTAAAAAAAATTCTAACAATTCTAACATTTCTAACAATGCTATATAACTAACTATTTCTATAACTAAAAAAAGAAAAATTTCTAACATTTTTATAATTATTTCTATAACTAAAAAAATAAAAAAAATGTATGTGTGTGTGTGTGCGCTCACCGGCGAGGGGAGAGGCGGAGGGGGGTGGCGACGGGGACGGCGACGGGCGCGGCGACGACGACGGGGCGGCGAAGACGGGGACGGGGCGGCGACGCGGACGGGGCGACGACGGGGCGGCAAGGGTGCAGAGGAGAAGAAGCAGATGAGAAACTGAAATTTTTGAAGTGTTTCTTATATAGAACAGACCTTTAGTACCGGTTTGTGGCACCAACCGGTACTAAAGGTCTGTTTTGGCCAGGCCAAGTGGCGGGAAGCGCACCCCCTTTAGTACCGGTTGGTGGCACCAACCGGTACTAAAGGGGTGTGCTGGCAGGCGAGGGGCGCATATGTTTAGTCCCACCTCGCTAGTCGAAGAGCACGAGGACCTGTTTATAAGCCCCGGCGCGGGCACTGCATTGAGCTCCTCTCAAATGCAGGCCTTCTGGGCCTACCTCTGCTACTCTGCCATGTGGGGCCTATTGGGCTTGCGGGCCTGCATCCTGACCCAACAACAGGTTGGGTTTCTAGTCGTATGCAGGCCGCTGTGGCCGAGTAGGCGGGTTTTTTTTTTCTTTTTTTATTCTGCATTTGTGTGAATAGTTTAAATTTTGAATTATTTGAAAGAACTTGTTTGTGTGAATCACTAGTTTGTGAATAACTTAACTTTGAAAATTCATTTTTCAGTGATTCTTTTTTATTATGTTTAATATTAGTGTGTTTTATCATTATATTCAATTTTGTAATGCTTAGGTTATTTAAAAAATGAAATGCCTTTGTAACAGATGAGTTTTCGTCCGTTACAGAAAAATGCATGAAAGAATTTGTTTGCACATTAAATTTCTTCGCGTTTCAAATGCCAAAACACATAACTACCCTAACTATTACAGAGATTCCCTTCTGGGTGTGAAACACAGAAGAAAGTGATGATAGTGAAGCCGATCACATCCCAAATCTTTGGGTGTGAAACTTTTTCTTCGCGTGTGTCCCTTTGAGTCGTAACCATGGAAAATATTCATCATTTAACGGGATGCTCGAGTCAATATTCACTCTGAATGGAGCAATTTCATCAAACTTTTCATAATCTTTTGACTTGTCTGTCTTGTCATCCACTCCCACGATGTTTCTCTTCCCAGAAAGAGCTATGTGCCGCTTTGGCTCATCGTACGATGCATTCGCTTCCTTATCTTTTCTTTTTCTTGGCTTGGTAGACATGTCCTTCATATAGAAAACTTGTGCCACATCATTGGCTAGGACGAATGGTTCGTCTGCATACGCAAGATTGTTGAGATCCACTGTTGTCATTCCGTACTGCGGGTCTTCCATTACCCCGCCTCGTGTCATATTGACCTATTTGCACCGAAACAAAGGGACCTTCAAACCACGTCGATAGTCAAGTTCCCATATGTCCTGTATATAACCATAATATGTTTCCTTTCCCATCTTGGTTTCTGCATCAAAGTGGACACCACTGTTTAGGTTGGTGCTCTTCTTATCTTGGGCGATCGTGTAAAATGTATTACCATTTATCTCGTACCCTTTGAAAGTCATTATATTCGAAGATGGTAACTGGGACAACAAGTACAAGTCATCTTCAATAGATGTGTCATGCATGGTACGTGTCTGCAACCAGCTGGCGAAACTCCTGGTTTGTTCACGTGTAATCCAGTCATCAGACCGCTCCGGGTGTTTGTAGCGTAGCAAATTCTTGTGTTCATCCATATACGGAGCCACCAAGGCGGAATTCTGTAGAACTGTGTAGTGTGCTTCAGTGAGAGAATGTTCGTCCATACATATTATTTGTTTCCCTCCTAGCGTGCCTTTTCCATCCAGTCTGCCCTTATGTCGCGATTCAGGAACACCTATCGGCTTAAGGTCAGGAATAAAGTCAATACAAAACTCAATGACCTCCTCATTCTCATGGCCCTTGGAGATGCTTCCTTCTGGCCTAGCACAGTTATGAACATATTTCTTTAAGACTCCCATGAACCTCTCAAAGGGGAACATATTGTGTAGAAATACAGGACCCAAAACGTTAATCTCTTCGCATAGGTGAACTAGGACGTGCGTCATGATGTTGAAGAAGCATGGTGGGAACACCAACTCGAAACTGACCAGACATTGCACTAAATCATTCTCTAACCTTGGTATGATTTCTGGATTGATTACCTTCTGAGAGATTGCATTGAGAAATGCACATAGCTTCACAATGGCTAATCGAACGTTTTTCGGTAGAAGCCCTCTCAATGCAACCGGAAGCAGTTGCGTCATAATCACGTGGCAGTCATGAGACTTTAGGTTCTGGAACTTTTTCTCTGCCATGTTTATTATTCCCTTTATATTCGACGAGAAGCCAGACGGTACCTTAATACTGAGTAGGCATTCAAAGAAGATTTCCTTCTCTTCTTTGGTAAGAGCGTAGCTTGCATGACCCTGATGTATGTCGTCTTTTCCGTGCATTTGTTGCTGGTCCTACCGTGCCTCAGGTGTATCTTTTGTCTTCCCATACACGCCCAAGAAGCCAAGCAGGGTCACACAAAGATTCTTCGTCACGTGCATCACGTCGATTGCAGAGCGGATCTCTAGGTCTTTCCAATAGGGCAGGTCCGAAAATATAGATTTCTTCTTCCACATGGGTGCGCGTCCGTCAGCGTCATTCGGAACAGGTTGTCCACCAGGACCCTTTCCAAAGACCACCTTCAAATCCTTGACTATATCATGTACATCAGCACCAGTAGGGTGGTGATGGGCCTCTAACCCCTCGTTGGTTACCCCAAGTGGAAGGTGTGAGATGCAGTGTTGTGGAAGTTTTTCCCTTAGCAAAGATGCCAAGGATCGAATCCCCAGAGACTCCTAGGTTCAACAAGTAGGTGTCAACTGCTAACGGCGCCAGATATTAGCAATCAACATGGACCTGCACACAGATACAAATAACTTTGCTCCCAACGAGTACAGAGAGGTGGTCAATCCCTCCGGCCTTGTAGTTCACAAAGGATTAAACGCAAATGATAGTAGTGATAGATAATGTTTGCAATAGTAAATAATAGCGAAAAAGTAAATAGCGGATGTGATCAATGATGGTAATATGGACCGGAGTCTCATGATGTTCACTAGTGATGTCTCTCTCCCAAAAGACGATAAAACAGCTATGTGTGGTAAACGAATTACAGCTGTGCAATTGACAGGACCACGAATGCAAACCAATGCTGACTACATTGCAAGAAAGGTTGAGGTTCAAAGCATGGGCGGTACGCCAAATTAAGTAGACCGAAATCCATCAATATCTACTACTAATCATCCACCTTGAGATATCTATCCAGAACATCTCGCTGGTATTAAGTTGCGAGCCCCACCCATAGTGTAAACTCAAAGCAACAGACAACTGCATTAAAAGAACTTTGCGTAAAGTAAACAATCCTTGCACCCGCGGGCACAAGCACCGTTGTTTTCCTCCTTGTGGCAACAGCACATCCCCTAGACTCATGTTTCTGTCACTCAAGCTAGTCATCGAGGGGCATGAACCCACAATCGAGCATAACGTTCCCTCTTGGAGTCACTACTACTACTTGGCCAAAGTAATAAATAACAACGGAGAACATGCAAGAATTACTTATGAACATAAATATAAAAGAGGTAGATCAAATATATTACTCAATCACAATCTGAACATAATCTCATAATCCATCTGATCCCAGCAAACTCATCATAGCAACAACATAAGGATTACATATGTGCCTCGATCATGTAGGGCAGCTCACGAGGACTAATTAGTGAAGCACAAGAACGGGAGGAGAACATCACATAGCTACTGGTCATGGACTCATGGTCCAAGGGAGACTACTCACAACTCATCCGGGAGGCGTCCATGGTGGTGGAGAGGCTCCCGATGATGATCCTCCCCTCCGGCAGGGTGCCGGGAAGAGTTCTCCTGGTGCTCCCGATCTTGGAAGCGGCGGCGGCGGCAGAACAGAGATGAGATCGCGAAAAAGAGTTCCCGTCCCGAGGGTTTCGAAGGACGCTCTAAATATATGCGAAAGGGGGGCACCAGACGGGGCTCGGGGGGCCCAGGCGCCCCCCGGGCGCGGCCCAGGGGGGGCGCCGCCAGGGCGCCTGGGGCCCTGGTGCCCCCCCCGGCTGTCCTTCGGGCGCAAGGTAGGTTCTGGAACGCTGATTTTTTATAAAATTTTTCTGGATTTTTCCTAGCAGTTCTCGTAATGTGAAAACCTGAAATACAAAAACAGTCGAAAACAGAAACTGGCACTGGGGTGCACTGAGTTAGTAGGTTAGTCCAAATATGATCAAAAGTGTATGGAAGTGTATAAATATCATAGCAATATCACCCAAAAGTGGCATGGAGCAAGCAGAAATTATAGATACGTTTTGGACGTATCAACATCCCCAAGCTTAATTCCCGCTCGTCCTCGAGTAGGTAAATGATAACAAGAATAATTTCTGTGGTGACATGCTATTAACCATATAGGACTTTTTCATAGTCATATGACAAAAGCTTACTGAGACAATGAATCTATAGTAATTAAGTTGCCTCATGAGAAAATCACAAAGAACTGAAAGTTTTACAACATGATACTGAAACATCAAAAATATTTGCAATGAACATGGTGTGCAAATATGATAAAGTGATATCTAGTTTGCCCCCTTTAGTAAAGCAAAACATAAATGCAGGGGCACCTTCAAGGTTTAAGTGATGACTAGATACAATGATTTCAAAATAAACGATATCACAATCATGCAAAAGACAATGCTACTTTGGGACAATGCACATTACACTCAGAATGACAATCATGCTCTCAGTAGTTGGTGCTTGAAGAAAGAAGGTGGAGACTCAACATAAAAGAATGGTCAAGTGCTAGAGCTTTTTTTTATTTTGAAAACATAGAAGCAATTTTGTCAACAGTAGTAGTACTTCATATGTGCTATGCATAAAACATCCTATAAGTTGCAGGCCTCATGCATCGAATACCAATAGTGCTCGCACCTGGTCCTAATTAGCTCGGATTTCCATGGGTTATCATTGCATTACATATGTTTCAACCGAGTGTCACAAAGGGGTACCTCTATGCCACCTGTACAAAGGTCCAAGGAGATAGATCGCATTTGATTTCTCGTTTTTGATAGATCTCAACTTGAGGACATCCATACCGGGACAACATAGGAAATAGATAATGGACTCCTCTTTAATGCATAAGCATATTCTCATAAGAGATTGAGGATTAATGTCCAAGCTAAAACTTCCTCCATGATGCATGGCTTTGGTTGGCGGCCCAATGTTCTTCTCTAACAATATGCATACTCATTCAACCCATGGCAAATCACCCTTACTTCAGACAAGACGAACATGCATAACAACTCACATGATATTCAACAAAAGTGTAACAGTTGATGGCGTCCCCAGAAACATGGTTACCGCTCAGCAAGCAACTTATAAGAAATAAGATACATAAGCAACATATTCTTTACCACAATAGTTTTTAAGCTACTTTCCCATGAGCTATGTATTGCAAAGTTAGTTCGCTTAGTACAGGTGGAGGTTAGCAAAAGACTGGGAGCGACCAACTAAGGGAGCAATGACGGTCATAATCATGCAGAGCGACAAAGCAATATTGAATCAGGCATGGAAGTTATATCGCTACTCAGAAATAAAAGATCATCAAGGCTTGACAGACTTTCTTTATACTCTTAAATATGCGTGAGCATACGCCAAGTCAATCAAAATAAATTCTCGAAGGAAGATATTACTAAACCATACCACATCATAGGCAAACAAACCATGTTGGTACTCCAATAACACATTGGGAACCCCCCAGCTATTTGAGACTAACCATAAGAAAACCTGAACTACTAAGCGCCATTATGCACGTAGCATCTTTATCATAGACATATTAACCAATGCAACGGAAGCAAACTCTCTTAATAAGGTGAGCATGATAATTAAAGAGAGTTCAAGCAACCAACTAAACAAAAGCTCTTTGAAAAGATAAGCATGAATACTAAGAGCTGAACATGATAGTAGCTATTAAAAGACAAAGAACACACAGCAAAGATATATATGAAAATTCTATGTTATGTTCTAGGTAGAAGTGGAGCGTGTTTCTCTCCAACATAAAGAAAGCTGAGTTCCGACTCGTTATGAAACACTAAAGAAAACTGAAAGCAAGACGCTCCAAGCATAACACATAACACATGAAGTGATAAAAATATAGTGGAACGAAAGACGAACTGATAATGTTGATGGAGAAGGGGATGCACGGGGGCATCCCCAAGCTTAGACGCTTGAGTCTCCTTGAATATTTCTTGGGGGTGCACGGGGGCATCCCCAAGCTTGAGCGCTTGACACTCCTAAATCTTTTCATCATCTTCCCTCGCACACTTGAAAACTCCCTTCTTACATAACTCATCATAATCTGATTAGCGAGGTTAGTATCCTTAATAAAATATTTGCACCTTGCTGGAAATAAAGATATTCTTGAAGTTCTACTGTTTCTCAAGATTGCCAAAAGGTTTTTGCAAAGAAAAAGCAAGCTCTTGGTTTGCAAAATGAAGGAAAGGCAAAACAGGACAGAATATGTGAAAAACATAACAGCAGGTAGTAATTGATTTGTTCGGGGCACTTCTGCAACTCAAATCAAAAAACTCAGAACAGAAGCACGAAAGACAATTATATAGAGAACGCTGTCGAAAAAATTCAGACCAAAAAGATGACCTTGTGATTTTATACGAATTTTTCTATCCAAGGACAGAATCTGTTTCCTGGACATCACCTCACAACTTTTGAACTTTCTAGCAATCAGAGGCTATACTTGGCACAAATATGAAAAGCAAAGATACAATGATGATGCTACTGTAGTAAACAACATCAAGACACAGCAAAATATAAAAATTTATTCATGTGGGCTGCCTCCCAAAAGCGCTTTCTTTTATGCCTTTAAGCTAGGCATAATGCATAGAGGAATCAATAGCCATCATAATAATCGGAGTTATAAATTGATTCATATGGTTCCTCAACAAGTTCACTCTTGTTCCTTCTAGGAAAGGGGTACACACCTTTTGCCTTCCCGCGTAAGCGGATTTGTCCCTTACCTATATCGATGAAGCCTTTTACCGCTCGGAGGAAGTCCCTTCCAAGCACTATATTTCCTTGGTTTGGCTCCATGATGAAGAAATCAACCATTGCAATCCCTTTAAGGAATTTAACTGGCACATCTTTTATTCTTCCCTGGATTTTAGAAATATCTCCATTAGTGTGTTCATGATAAGATGGTAGTCTATCCATGTTAAATTTTAAAGAATCATGAATAGTTTTTGGCATAGTAGAAACCATAGATCCAATATCGCAATAAGCAAGGAAGTCTTGATTAGAGATGCTAATCCTAACAAGAGGCTCCCAGTCATTATCTATTTCCAAAATATCTCTCTTATTGGGTTTGGGTTTCTCTACCTTCATTAAGTCTAGAGCATCCATTCTCTTTTCAATAGTAGCAAGTCTATCTATGACAGTATCAAAATTATGATCATAAACAAAATAACTAGATAGACCATGTATAATTTTAAGAGCTCTAGCTTCATCACACTCTAGGAAATCTCCCTCGGCTATAATATCAAGAGAGTGTTTACACCATTTTAAAAAGACCCTGGTAAAAATTCCTAAGCACAATTTTTATAGGTATCCAAGGCATAATTCTCCTATGTGCATCAGAAATTCTATCCCACGCCTTCTTCATATTTTCGCCATCCCTTTGATGGAAATCTAGAACTTCTGATTCCCTCAAAGAACCATATCCTAACATGTTTAGCTAAACAGATAGGACTACTAACAGGAAGGCAAAATAATTTTTTTTTGTATTTTTTGATAAAGGATACTAAAGCAAAAACTGAAAGGTAAACTAACAAGACCAAAAAGCAAAGGTAAAAGATAGCATGCAACTCCCCTATCCTGAAGAGGGGAGTCCCCGGCAACGGCGCAGAAAAACTCCTTGATGGGCCTCTAACCCCTCGTTGGTTACCCCAAGTGGAAGGTGTGAGATGCAGTGTTGTGGAAGTTTTTCCTTTAGCAAAGATGCCAAGGATCGAATCCCCAGAGACTCCTAGGTTCAACAAGTAGGTGTCAACTGCTAAGGGCGCCAGATATTAGCAATCAACGTGGACCTGCACACAGATACAAATAACTTTGCTCCCAACGAGTACAGAGAGGTTGTCAATCCCTCCGGCCTTGTAGTTCACAAAGGATTAAACGCAAATGATAGTAGTGATATATAATGTTTGCAATAGTAAATAATAGCGAAAAAGTAAATAGAGGATGTGATCAATGATGGTAATATGGACCGGAGTCTCATGATGTTCACTAGTGATGTCTCTCTCCCAAAAGACGATAAACAGCTATGTGAGGTAAACGAATTACAGCTGGGCAATTGACAGGACCACGAACGCAAACCAATGCTGACTACATTGCAAGAAAGGTTGAGGTTCAAAGCATGGGCGGTACGCCAAAGTAAGTAGACCGAAATCCATCAATATCTACTACTAATCATCCACCTTGAGATATCTTTCCAGAACATCTCGCTGGTATTAAGTTGCGAGCCCCACCCATAGTGTAAACTCAAAGCAACAGACAACTGCATTAAAAGAACTTTGCGTAAAGTAAACAATCCTTGCACCCGTGGGCACAAGCACCGTTGTTTTCCCCCTTGTGGCAACAGCACATCCCCTAGACTCATGTTTCTGTCACTCAAGCTAGTCATCGAGGGGCATGAACCCACAATCGAGCATAATGTTCCCTCTTGGAGTCACTACCTACTACTTGGCCAAAGCAATAAATAACAACGGAGAACATGCAAGAATTACTTATGAACATAAATATAAAAGAGGTAGATCAAATATATTACTCAATCACAATCTGAACATAATCTCATAATCCATCGGATCCCAGCAAACTCATCATAGCAACAACATAAGGATTACATATGTGCCTCGATCATGTAGGGCAGCTCACGAGGACTAATTAGTGAAGCACAAGAACGGGAGGAGAACATCACATAGCTACTGGTCATGGACTCATGGTCCAAGGGAGACTACTCACAACTCATCCGGGAGGCATCCATGGTGGTGGAGAGGCTCCCGATGATGATCCTCCCCTCCGGCAGGGTGCCGGGAAGAGTTCTCCTGGTGCTCCCGATCTTGGAAGCGGCGGCGGCGGCGGAACAAAGATGAGATCGCGAAAAAGAGTTCCCGTCCTGAGGGTTTCGAAGGACGCTCTAAATATATGCCAAAGGGGGGCACCAGACGGGGCTCGAGGGGCCCAGGCGCCCCCCCGGCACGGCCCGGGGGGGGGGGCGCCGCCAGGGCGCCTGGGGCCCTGGTGCCCCCCCCCCGGCTGTCCTTCGGGCGCAAGGTAGGTTCTGGAACGCTGATTTTTTATATAATTTTTCTGGATTTTTCCTGGCAGTTCTCGTAATGTGAAAACCTGAAATACAAAAACAGCCGAAAACAGAAACTGGCACTGGGGTGCACTGAGTTAGTAGGTTAGTCCAAATATGATCAAAAGTGTATGGAAGTGTATAAATATCATAGCAATATCACCCAAAAGTGGCATGGAGCAAGCAGAAATTATAGATACGTTTTGGACGTATCAGGTGGCGAGGCTTCGTCCGGTGATCCGCCTCACCTTTGAAATGTTTGCCTTTCTTTCTTACGAGATGCCTGCTCGGAAGAAATCGACGATGTCCCAGGTACACATTCTTCTTACAATTAGCCAAATATATACTATCGGTATCATCCAAACAGTGCGTGCATGCGCGGTATCCCTTGTTTGTCTGTCCTAAAAGGTTACTGAGAGCAGGCCAATCATTGATGGTCACGAACAGCAACGCCTTTAGGTCAAATTCTTCCCCCATGTGCTCATCCCACGCACGTACACATGTTCCATTCCACAGTTGTAAGAGTTCTTCAACTAATGGCCTCAGGTACACATCAATGTCGTTGCCGGGTTGCTTAGGGCCTTGGATGAGCACGGGCATCATAATGAACTTCCGCTTCATGCACAACCAAGGAGGAAGGTTATGAAGGAAATATGCCCTAGAGGCAATAATAAAGTTGTTGTTTATATTTCCTTATATCATGATAAATGTTTATTATTCATGCTAGAATTGTATTAACCGGAAACTTAGTACATGTGTGAATACATAGACAAAACAGAGTGTCCCTAGTATGCCTCTACTAGACTAGCTCATTGATCAAAGATGGTTATGTTTCCTAACCATAGACATGAGTTGTCATTTGATCAACGGGATCACATCATTAGGAGAATGATGTGATGGACAAGACCCATCCGTTAGCATAGCACTATGATCGTTCAGTTTTACTGCTATTGCTTTCTTCATGACTTATACATGTTCCTAAGACTATGAGATTATGCAACTCCCGAATACCATAGGAACACCTTGTGTGCTATCAAACGTCACAACGTAACTGGGTGATCATAAAGATGCTCTACAGGTGTCTCCGAAAGTATTCGTGGTGTTGGTATAGATCAAGATTAGGATTTGTCACTCCGAGTGTCGGAGAGGTATCTCTGGGCCCTCTCGGTAACACACATCACAATAAGCCTTGCAAGCAAAAGACTAATAAGTTAGTCACGAGATGATGTGTTACGGAACGAGTAAAGAGACTTGCCGGTAACGAGATTGAACTAGGTATGGAGATAACGACGATCGAATCTCGGGCAAGTAATATACCGATGACAAAAGGAACAACGTATGTTGTTATGCGGTTTTGACCGATAAAAGATCTTCGTAGAATATGTAGGAACCAATATGAGCATCCAGGTTCCGCTATTGGTTATTGACCGGAGATGAGTCTCGGTCATGTCTACATAGTTCTCGAACCCGTAGGGTCCGCACGCTTAACGTTTGATGACGATCGGTATTATGAGTTTATGAGTTTTGATGTACCAAAGGTAGTTCGGAGTCCCGGATGAGATCACGGACATGACGAGGAGTCTCGGAATGTCCGAGACATAAAGATTGATATATTGGACGACTATATTCGGACACCGGAAGTGTTCCGGAAAAGTTTCGAATTTAACTGGATTGCCGGAGGGGGTTACCGGAACCCCCTACGAGGGGGGATGGTCCATAGTGGGCCTTGAGGAAAGGAGAGAGGCAGCCCATAGAGGCTGGCCGGCACACCACCTAGGGATCCTAGTTGGACTAGGATTGGGGGGGCGCCACCTCTCCCTCTTTTCCTTTCCCTCTCTTCCTTCTTGGTGGACTCCTACTAGGAATAGGATTGCAATCCTATTCCTAGTAGGATTGCCCTAGCCGCACCATAGGAGGCCGGCCGGCCCTCCTCCCTTGCTCCTTTATATACGGGGGCAGGGGGGCACCCAAAGACACACAAGTTGAATTGTTCCAGCCGTGTGCGGTGCCCCCCTCCACAGAAACACACCTCGGTCATACCGTTGCAGTGCTTAGGCGAAGCCCTGCGCCGGTAAATACATCATAGCCGTCACCACGCCGTCGTGCTGACGAAACTCTCCCGTGAAGCTCAATTGGATCAAGAGCTCGTGGGACGTCATCAAGCTGAACGTGTGCTGAACGCGGAGGTGCCGTACGTTCGGTGCTTGATCGGTTGAATCGCGAAGAAGTTCGACTACATCAACCGCGTCACTTGACGCTTCCGCTTCCGATCTACGAGGGTACGTAGACACACTCTTCCCTCTCGTTGCTATGCATCTGGTAGATAGATCTTGCGTGATCGTAGGAAATTTTAAAATACTACGTTTCCCAACAGTGGCATCAGAGCCAGGTCTATGCGTAGATGATATGCACGAGTAGAACACAATGAGTTGTGGGCGATACTAGTCATACTGCTTACCAGCATGTCATACTTTGCTTCGGCGGTATTGTGAGATGAAGCGGCCCGGACCGACATTACGCGTACGCTTACGCGAGACTGGTTTCACCGTTACGAGCACTCGTTGCTTAAAGGTGACTGGCGGGTGTCTGTCTCTCTCACTTTAGCTGAATCAAGTGTGGCTACGCCCGGTCCTTGTGAAGGTTAAAACAACACATACTTGACGAAACATCATTGTGGTTTTGTATGCGTAGGTAAGAACGGTTCTTGCTAAACCCGTAGCAGCCACGTAAAACTTGCAACAACAAAGTAGAGGACGTCTAACTTGTTTTTGCAGGGCATGTTGTGATGTGATATGGTCAAGACATGATGAGTTATACGGTTTTTGTATGAGATGATCATGTTTTGTAATGTTATCGGCAACTGGCAGGAGCCATATGGTTGTCGCTTTATTGTATGAAATGCAATCGCCATGTAATTACTTTACTTTATCACTAAGCGGTAGCGATAGTCGTAGAAGCAATAGTTGGCGAGACGACAACGATGCTACGATGGAGATCAAGGTGTCGCGCCGGTGACGAAGGTGATCATGACGGTGCTTTGGAGATGGAGATCAAAAGCACAAGATGATGATGGCCATATCATGTCACATATTTTGATTGCATGTGATGTTTATCTTATTATGCTTCTTATTTTGCTTAGAACGACGGTAGCATTATAAGATGATCCCTTACTAAATTTCAAGGTATAAGTGTTCTCCCTGAGTATGCACTGTTGCGAAAGTTCGTCGTGCCGAGACACCACGTGATGATCGGGTGTGATAAGCTCTACGTTCAAATACAACGGGTGTAAGCCAGTTTTGCACACGCAAAATACTCGGGTTAAACTTGACGAGCCTAGCATATGCAGATATGGCCTCGGAACACTGGAGACCGAAAGGTCGAGCGTGAATCATATAGTAGATATGATCAACATAAGATGTTCACCATTGAAACTACTCCATCTCACGTGATGATCGGACATGGTTTAGTTGATTTGGATCACGTGATCATTTAGATGACCGGAGGGATGTCTATCTAAGTGGGAGTTCTTAAGTAATATGATTAATTGAACTTTAATTTATCATGAACTTAGTCCTGGTAGTATTAGCATATCTATGTTGTAGATCAATAGCTCGCGATGTTGCTCCACGTTTATTTTTTATATGTTCCCAGAGAAAACCAAGTTGAAAGATGTTAGTAGCAATGATGCGGAATTTTTCCGTGATCTGAGGATTATCCTCATTGCTGCACAGAAGAATTATGTCCTTGATGCACCGCTAGGTGACAGACCTATTGTAGGAGCAGATGTAGACGTTATGAACGTTTTGACAAAAGCTCGATATGATGACTACTTGATAGTTTAGTGCACCATACTTTACGGCTTATAACCGGGACTTCAAAAACGTTTTGAAACGCCACGGAGCATATGAGATGTTCCAAGAGTTGAAATTAGTATTTCATACTCATGCCCGTGTCGAGAGGTATAAGACCTCTGACAGTACTTTGCCTACAAGATGGAGGAGAATAGCTCAACTAGTGAGCATGTGCTCAGATTGTCTGGGTAGTACAATTGCTTGAATCAAGTGGGAGTTAATCTTCCAGATAAGATAGTAATTGACAAAGTTCTCTAGACACTATCACCAAGTTAGTAGAACTTCGTGATGAACTATAATATGCAAGGGATGACGAAAGTAATTCCCGAGCTCTTCACGATGCTGAAATCGGCGAAGGTAGAAATCAAGAAAGAGCATCAAGTGTTGATGGTTAACCAGACCACTTGTTTCAAGTAAAGGGCAAAGGGATAGAAGGGGAACTTCAAGAAGAATGACAAGCAAGTTGTCACTCCCGTGAAGAAACCCAAAGCTAAACTCAAGCCTGGAACTAAGTGCTTCTACTGCAAAGGAAATTGTCACTAGAAGTGGAACTGCCCTAGATATTTGGCGGATAAGAAGGATGGCAAAGTGAACAAAGGTATATTTGATATACAGATTATTGATGTGTATTTTACTAGTGTTCATAGCAACCCCTCGGTATTTGATATTGGTTCAGTTGCTAAAGAGTAGTAACTCGAAATGGGAGTTGCATAATGAACATAAACTAGTTAAAGGATGAAGTGACGATGTGTGTTGGAAGTAGTTCCAAGATTGATATGATCATCATCGCACACTCCCTATACTTTCGGGATTAGTATTGAACCTAAATAAGTGTTATTTGGTGTTTGTGTTGAGCATGAATATGATTTGATCATGTTTATTGCAATACGGTTATTCATGTAATTTAGAGAATAATTGTTGTTCTGTTTACATGAATAAAACCTTCTATGGTCATACACCCAATGAAAATGGTTTGTTGGATCTCGATCGTGTGATACACATATTCATAATATTGAAGCCAAAAGATGCAAGGTTAATAATGATAGTGCAACTTATTTGTGGCACTGCCGTTTAGGTCATATTGGTGTAAAGCGCATGAAGAAACTCCATAGTGATGGACTTTTGGAATCACTTGATTATGAATCACTTGGTGCTTGCGAACCATGCCTCATGGGCAAGATGACTAAAACTCCGTTCTCCGGAACCGTGGAGCGAGCAACAGAGTTGTTGGAAATCATACATACTGATGTATGCGGACCAATGAGTGTTGAAGCTCGCGGCAGGTATCGTTATTTTTTGACCTTCACTGATGATTTGAGCAGATATGGGTATATCTACTTAATGAAGCACAAGTCCGAAACATTTGAAAAGTTCAAAGAATTTCAGAGTGAAGTAGAGAATCATCGTAACAAGAAAATAAAGTTTCTACGATCTGATCGTGGAGGAGAATATTTGAGTTACGAGTTTGGTCTTCATTTGAAACAATGTGGAATAGTTTCACAACTCATGCCACCCGAAACACCACAGCGTAATGGTGTGTCCGAACGTCATAACCGTACTTTATTAGATATGGTGCGATCGATGATGTTTCTTACCGATCTACCACTATCTCTTTTGGGGTTATGCATTAGAGACAGCTACATTCACGTTAAATAGGGAACCATCCAAATCCGTGGAGATGACACCGTATGAATTGTGGTTTGACGAGAAACCTAAGCTGTCATTTCTTTAAGTTTGGGACTGCGATGCTTATGTGAAAAAGTTTCAACATGATAAGCTCGAACCCAATTCGGAGAAGTAAATCTTCATAGGATACCCAAAAAGAAACTGTTGGGTACACCTTCTATCACAGATCCTAAGGCAAGGTCTTTGTTGCTAAGAGTGGATCCTTTCTAGAGAAGGAGTTTCTCTCGAAAGAAGTGAGTGGGAGGAAAGTAGAACTTGATGAGATAATTGTACCTTCTCCCGAATTGGAAGGTAGTACATCACAGAAACTCGTTCCAGTGATTCCTACACCAATTAGTGAGGAAGCTAATGATGATGATCATGAAACTTCTGATCAAGTTTCTACTGAACTTCGTAGATCAACCAGAGTTCGTTTCGCACCAGAGTGGTACGGCAACCCAGTTCTGGAAGTCATGTTACTAGACCATGATGAACCTACGAACTATGAGGAAGCGATGATGAGCCCAGATTCCGCAAAATGGCTTGAGACCATGAAATCTGAGATGGGATCCATGTATTAGAACAAAGTATGGACTTTGGTTGACTTGCCCGATGATCGGCAAGCCATCGAAAATAAATGGATCTTCAAGAGGAAGACCGACGCAAACGGTAATGTTACTGTTTACAAAGCTCGACTTGTTGCGAAAGGGTTTTGACAAGTTCAAGGAGTTGACTATGATGAGACCTTCTCACCCGTAGCGATGCTTAAGTCTGTCCGAATCATGTTTGTAATTGCCGCATTTTAAGAAATCTGGCAAATGGATAACAAAACTGCATTCTTTAATGGATTTATTAAAGAAGACTTGTATATGATGCAACCAGAAGGTTTTGTCAATCCTAAAGGTGCTAACAAAATGTGCAAGCTCCAGCGATCCATCTATGGACTGGTGCAAGCATCTCGGAGTTGGAATATACGCTTTGATAAGTTGATCAAAGCATATAGATTTATACAGACTTGCGGTGAAGCCTGTATTTACAAGAAGTGAGTGGGAGCACTACAACCTTTCTGATAAGTATATGTGAATGACATATTGTCGATCGGAAATGATGTAGAATTTTCTGGAAAGCATAAAGGAGTGTTTGAAAGGAGTTTTTTCAAAGAAAGACCTTGGTGAAGCTGCTTACATATTGGGCATCAAGATCTATAGAGATAGATCAAGACGCTTGATAAGACTTTCGATGAGTACATACCTTGATAAGATTTTGAAGTAGTTCAAAATGGATCAGTCAAAGAAGGAGTTCTTGCCTGACTTGTAAGGTGTGAAGTTGAGTAAGACTCAAAGCCAGACCACGGCAGAAAAATATAGAGAGAATGAAAGTCATTCCCTATGCCTCAGCCATAGGTTCTATAAAGTATGCCATGCTGTGTACAAAACACGTTGTGTACCTTGCCATGAGTTTGACAGGGAGGTACAATAGTGATCTAGGAGCAGATCACTGTACAGCGGTCAAAATTATCCTTAGTAATTGGATGACTAAGGAAATATTTTTCGATTATGGAGGTGATAAAGAGTTCGTCGTAAAGGGTTACGCCGATGCAAGCTTTGACACTAAATCCAGATGACTCTAAGTATCAATCTGGATGCGTATTGAAAGTGGGAGCAATTAGCTAGAGTAGCTCCATGCAGCGCATTGTAGACATAGAAATTTGTGAAATACATACAGATCTGAATGTGACAGACCCGTTGACTAAACTTCTCTCACAAGCAAAACATGATCACACCTTATTACTCTTGGGTATTAATCACATAGCGATGTGAACTAGATTATTGACTCTAGTAAACCCTTTGGGTGTTGGTCACATGGTGATGTGAACTATGGGTGTTATTCACATAACGATGTGAACTATCGGTATTAAATCACATGGTGAAGTGAGCTAGATTATTGACTCTAGTGCAAGTTGGAGACTGAAGGAAATATGCCCTAGAGGCAATAATAAAGTTGCTGTTTATATTTCCTTATATCATGATAAATGTTTATTATTCATGCTAGAATTGTATTAACCGGAAACTTAGTACATGTGTGAATACATAGACAAAACAGAGTGTCCCTAGTATGCCTCTACTAGACTAGCTCATTGATCAAAGATGGTTATGTTTCCTAACCATAGACATGAGTTGTCATTTGATCAACGGGATCACATCATTAGGAGAATGATGTGATGGACAAGACCCATCCGTTAGCATAGCACTATGATCGTTTAGTTTTACGGCTATTGCTTTCTTCATGACTTATACATGTTCCTATGACTATGAGATTATGCAACTCCCGAATACCGTAGGAACACCTTGTGTGCTATCAAACGTCACAACGTAACTGGGTGATCATAAAGATGCTCTACAGGTGTCTCCGAAAGTATTCGTGGTGTTGGCATAGATCAAGATTAGGATTTGTCACTCCGAGTGTCGGAGAGGTATCTCTGGGCCCTCTCGGTAACACACATCACAATAAGCCTTGCAAGCAAAAGACTAATAAGTTAGTCACGAGATGATGTGTTACGGAACGAGTAAAGAGACTTGCCGGTAACGAGATTGAACTAGGTATGGAGATACCGACGATCGAATCTCGGGCAAGTAACATACCGATGACAAAAGGAACAACGTATGTTGTTATGCGGTTTTGACCGATAAAAGATCTTCGTAGAATATGTAGGAACCAATATGAGCATCCAGGTTCCGCTATTGGTTATTGACCGGAGATGAGTCTCGGTCATGTCTACATAGTTCTCGAACCCGTAGGGTCCGCACGCTTAACGTTTGATGACGATCGGTATTATGAGTTTATGAGTTTTGATGTACCGAAGGTAGTTCGGAGTCCCGGATGAGATCACGGACATGACGAGGAGTCTCGGAATGTCCGAGACATAAAGATTGATATATTGGACGACTATATTCGGACACCGGAAGTGTTCCGGAAAAGTTTCGAATTTAACTGGATTGCCAGAGGGGGTTACCGGAACCCCCTACGAGGGGGGATGGTCCATAGTGGGCCTTGAGGAAATGAGAGAGGCAGCCCATAGAGGCTGGCCGGCGCCCCACCTAGGGATCCTAGTTGGACTAGGATTGGGGGGGCGCCACCTCTCCCTCTTTTCCTTTCCCTCTCTTCCTTCTTGGTGGACTCCTACTAGGAACAGGATTGCAATCCTATTCCTAGTAGGATTGCCCTAGACGCACCATAGGAGGCCGGCCGGCCCTCCTCCCTTGATCCTTTATATACGGGAGCAGGGGGGCACCCAAAGACACACAAGTTGAATTGTTCCAGCCGTGTGCGGTGCCCCCCTCCACAGAAACACACCTCGGTCATACCGTTGCAGTGCTTAGGCGAAGCCCTGCGCCGGTAAATACATCATATCCGTCACCACGCCGTCGTGCTGACGAAACTCTCCCGTGAAGCTCAACTGGATCAAGAGCTCGTGGGACGTCATCAAGCTGAACGTGTGCTGAACGAGGAGGTGTCGTACGTTCGGTGCTTGATCGGTTGAATCGCGAAGAAGTTCGACTACATCAACCGCGTCACTTGACGCTTCCGCTTCCGATCTACGAGGGTACGTAGACACACTCTTCCCTCTCGTTGCTATGCATCTGGTAGATAGATCTTGCGTGATCGTAGGAAATTTTAAAATACTACGTTTCCCAACAGGTTATACAAACAAGGAGTCACATGCCAGGTGCTATGGTTGCTGCTTTGCTCCCCAAAAGGATTAATGCCATATGCGCTTAGACCAAACCATATGCTCCTTTCGTCATATGCAAACTCCTTCTCGTACTTTCTTTCGATTTTTCTCCACTGCGACCCGACAGCGGGTACTCTCAACTTTCCGTCTTTCTTACAGTCATCTCTGTGCCATCGCATCGCCTTTGCATGCTCTTTGTTTTGGAACAAACGTTTCAACCGTGGTATTATAGGAGCATACCACATCACCTTGGCAGGAAACTTCTTCTTGGGGCGCTCGCCCTCGACATCACCAGGGTCATCGCGACTGATCTTATAGCGCAATGCACCGCATACCGGGCAAGCGTTCAAATCCTCGTACTCACCGCGGTAGAGGATGCAATCATTAGGGCATGCATGTATCTTCTGCACCTCTAACCCTTGAGGGCAGACAGCCTTCTTTGCTTCGTACGTACTCTCGGGCAATTCGTTGTCCTTTGAAAGCATCTCCTTTATCATTACCAGCAACTTTCCTATTCCCTTGTCTGATACACCATTCTCTGCCTTCCATTGCAGCAATTCCAATGTGGTGCCCAGCTTTTTCTTGTCACCTATGCAATTCGGGTACAACAATTTTTTGTGATCCTCTAACATGCGCTGCAACTTCTTCTTCTCCAAATCACTAGCGCAGTTTCTCTTTGCATCGGCAATGGCCCGACCTAGATCATCAATGGGCTCATCTGATGCCTCTTCTTCAGCTTCTTCCCGCATTGCCGGCTTAGCTTCTTCCCGCATTACCGGCTCAGCTTCTTCCCCCATTGTTGTATCATCGTATTCAGGGAACCCATGGCCAGGATAGCTGTCGTCGTCCTCTTCTTCTTCATTGTCTTCCATCATAACCCCGCTTTCTCCGTGCTTGGTCCAAACATTATAGTGGGGCACGAAACCGGACATAAACAGGTGGATGTGAATGGTTCTTGACTTCGAGTAATTTTGACCATTCTTACAGACAACACATGGACAAGGCATAAAACCATCCGCCCGCTTGTTTGCCTCAGCCGCAAGCAGAAAAGTTTGCACGCCATTAATGAACTCAGGAGAGCATCGGTCATCGTACATCCATTGTCGGCTCATCTTCAATACACAGCGCCAAAAACACCAACTTAATACAAGTTCATACATAAAGTTCATACAACAATTAAATGCAACAAACAAATAACTCTCTAGCTAAAGCATTTAAATGTAACAATAAATGCGATCAAGATCGCAACTAAGGTAACAATTGATCCAACAGCATAATGATACCAAGCCTCACTATCGATGGCATATTTTCTAATCTTTCTAATCTTCAAGCGCATTTTCTCCATCTTGATCTTATGATCATCGACGACATCGGCAAGATGCAACTCCAATTCCATCTTCTCGTCCACAATTCTTTTCAATTTTTCTTTCAAGTACTCGTTTTCTCTTTCAACTAAATTTAACCTCTCCTAGATATGCAAACTAAGTGTTATTTTGGACCTCAAATTGCATATAAATCAAATACTAGCACATATATTTCCTCCCAAATTACTAAACTCACAAATTAATCACTATATAAAGCATTGCAAGAGCTAATCTAGCAATGAGAGATGAAAGGACAAAGTTGCTAACCTTTGTGATCATTTGAATGTATGGGGGCTTTCAAATCTTGACAAATTTTGGGCAAAATGTGTGATGAGCTCGAGAGGAAGAGGGGAAGAACAGAGAGGGAGAGGGGAAAGGGGAAGAACAGAGCGAGCTCGGGGGGACGAAGGGTTTATGTATGACCACCTTTAGCACCGGTTCGTGCCAAGAACCGGTACTAAAGGTGCTGGAGGGGCCCCAGACTGACAACATCATGCCACCACTCTCATTAGTACCGGTTCGTGGCACGAACCGGTGCTAAAGGTTCGTCACGAACCGGTACTAATGAGAGCGGCCCGGCTAGCCGTTGGAACCGGCACTAGTGTACACATTAGTGTCGGCTCATACTCAAACCGGCACTAATGTGCTTCACATTTGACCCTTTTTCTACTAGTGTTAGGTTGCCCTGCTAGACGCCATCTATAGGTTGATGTGTACCTACAGATAGTTCATTGGTCCCCACATTGTATGGTTCATACGTACTATCTATAGGAAGGAGATTCTTTTTTATTATATGAAGGTTCTTTTTTTTACTGGAACAACATGGTATTTTAACTTGTAATTCTAGGTTATTTGATTCTTATGTAAATGCTTGCATGATATTAGGAAGGAGATTCTTTTTATTAGATGGAGGTTCTTTTTTTATTGGAACAGCATGGTATTTTAACTTGTAATTCTAGGTTATTTGATTCTTACGTAAATGCTTGCATGATATTATTCATTCGCCATATTGCACTTGGTCAGACCATTTATCATGAACGAGGAAGAGGAGATCCCGACCACTGCACCGCATCTTCCATAGGCTTGTGGCAAGGATTATATCCCCAACATCCTCCTCCAAGCTTGCAGCTACTGCCTCCCCAAGTAACATCAGTCTACATCAGCAAGGTGAGCCTCACAGTTTTTTTCCTAGGCTTTTACTTTATCATGTATGCACCATTGTTGCATGGCTCTAATTGTTTATGTTGCTAAGAGCTTATATAGTAATGTATATGTTCCAGGAAATAAAGCACAATCACTGAAAGTATGGTGTTGAGAGCTAGAAGATTTTAGAAGTGCATTGATTGAGTATTAGCTAATTAGGTCTCGGATATGGACGTATATATTGCATTGTTGCTACTACACTACTAGGAAAAGGGCTATAGATAGGATTGTTACTAATGGCGCACCAGACATGCGGTGCGCCATTAGTATATACTAATGGCGCACCATGTGTTGGTGCGCCATTAGTATCCAAATACTAATGGCGCACCGTTGATGTGGTGCGCCATTAGTAACATTTCTTTTTCATTTTATTTTCAAAACTACTAATGGCGCACCAGTGGATAATGCACCATTAGTAGTTAAACTACTAATGGCGCACCGTGGGAGTGGTGCGGTATTAGTAGTTAAACTTACTAATGGCGCACCACTCCTACGGTATGCCATTAGTATTTTTTTTTCATATTTTGTTTTTATTTTTATTTTTATTTTATTTTCAAAACTACTAATGGCGCACCGTGGGAGTGGTGCGCCATTAGTAGTTAAACTTACTAATGGCGCACCACTCCTACGGTGCGTCATTAGTATTTTTTTCATATTTTGTTTTTATTTTTTTTTATTTTATTTTCAAAACTACTAATGGCGCACCGTGGGAGTGGTGCGCCATTAGTAGTTAAACTTACTAATGGCGCACCACTCCTACGGTGTGCCATTAGTATTTTTTTCATATATTTTTTTATTTTTTTATTTTTTTCAAAACTAGTAATGGCGCACCGTGGGAGTGGTGTGCCATTAGTAGTTGAACTACTAATGGCGCACCACTCCCACGGTGCGCCATTACTAACTTGGCCATTACTGC
>LR738715.1:24690530-24717258 GCA_902687465.1 Secale cereale | reverse complement strand
TGTTGAATCATTTGACACTAGACAAAAGGTGACATGAGGGGGACTAGGGTTGTGGATCGCCGAGAAGTCGGGGGTCGAGGGGTCGAGAGAGGTTGCCTAGCTAGTGTCAAAGTATTGAAGAATTCCATGACATCATCATTTGCAAGAAGTAACCGGGGCATTTTGGTACAAAGTTATGCAAAGTTGTTCTGGAACGAAGTCCCTGATAGGATAATCCGTCTTTTGTTACGAATTATCTTATCCGGGGACTCCGTTCCAAAACAACTTTGGAGAGCTTCGTACCATCATGCTACTGTTACTTTCGCCTAATGATGAAGTATTGGTTTTGTTGAATCCTTTGACACTAGACAAAATGTGACATGAGGGGGTCTAGGGTTTGTGGATCGCCGAGCAGTCGAGGGTTGAAGCTAGTTCTACGTTTGCCATTAATATATCCATCTGTCATGTTTGAATAATAATTGGCATGTTGTAAATATTTGTAGAAACAATGGACGACAACACCCGAGACCTAGCACAAGAAGCGATGTTGATGGACATAATCACACACGGACAAAATGCCGTCTTGTCGTTTCTCAACGACACCGATGAGCAGGTCGAACAAGAGCTGCAGCTGGAATATCTAGGCTATGATATTGATGAATCCGGTGACCCAATGCACATGGAAGAAGTAGACCGTGAGGACGGCTCCGGTGACCCAATGCCGGTGCAAGAAGGAGACCATGATGCTGGCTCCGATGACCGAACCGAGTCCGGCCAGGAGGTATATATGTTAGTTAAGCATGTGCTGATTAGTTAATTGATTCATTCATTAACTCTCATCTTTGTTCCTTTTTCTAGCCCTCTGGATCGAGCAAATCTTCGGTAAAGAGACGAGGAGCGAAGAAAAAGTTGAGGCCGGATGAAAAGTTTGAGATCTCAGAAATCTCGCGCTCCGGCGAGCCGATTGCACCCATCCGGACAAAGAACGCATTTGTTAATCAGTGCGGGGTTCTGGTTAGGGACAAGATCCCGATCAGCATCCATCAATGGTTAAAGCCGGCTGCAGACGACGCTCAGGTGACTTATGTCACTGATATGCAGAAAGAAGATCTTTGGACTGAGCTGAAGTCAAATTTCGTCCTACCGCGAGAGGTTGATCCGGCGAAGCCAGTTAAAGAGGAGTTAATCAAGTCTGCTGCACTTTCGAAGATGGCAAACCAATTCAGGGCATGGAAGAAAGAACTGAATATGTTTGTCAAAGATAAAAAGACTCCAGAATTCGTGGGCATATATGAGAAGATCAAAGATGACTGGCCCGCATTTGTGGCCCATAAGAAGTCGGAAAAGAGTCAGAAGATGTCGGAGACAAACCGGATAAATGCTGCGAAGAAGAGGCATCACCATCGCACGGGGACGGGCGGCTACCTCGTAGCCCGGCCTAAGTGGGCCAAGGCTGAGAATGATCTGCTTCAGAAAGGGATCGAACCAGAGACAATGCACTGGCCAGAACGTTGCCGGACTTGGTTCTTCGGGGCTGGCGGAACCTTGGACCCTGTAACAGGGTGGTGCATTTGGACGGACAAGCAATTGGAAACACCACTCAGGAAGATGCGATAGTATACAAAGCATCGCATGAAGGGACGTTCATCCCCGACAGAGAGAACGACGAGCTGACAATGGCCCTCGGGAATCCTGAGCACCCTGGACGGACACGAGGCACGCCAGGCTCCCTTCCGTGGCGTGCTGGGTTTCCGGACGCAGGAGGCTACAAATGCCACGACAGGAGGAAGAAAATGGAGCAGACCGAAATCCAGGCGCTGCGGGCCAGAATACAAGCGATAGAGGAACGGGAAGCAAATCGGGAGAAAAGAATTGCCGAAGCTTCCCCCGAAGCTACCCCGCCATCTCAGCGGAGAAGCAGCGTGGCTTCCACCGAGCTGCTTCAGCCAGAGCCTGCCTTGACGGCTACTGCCAGGAATCCTGTGGATGCTATCACGCAGGCACAAAATTGCCACCTTATGGCACAGTGGATGAATCTGAAGGTCAAGGCGGCTGCTGGCTCTGTTTATCCTTCTAGACCCGACGACACTTTTCACTGCCGGCCGATTCCAGAAGGATATGCTAGGGTGATGGTCGACGAAATAACGGAGGGATTTGAGGAGCTCCAGCTTGACCACCCTACCGGTGAAGGGGAGACTCGGCTGGGTTCTTCACTGAAGACTCCATGCCTATGGCGGAAGGACCTAATCAACATTCTCAACTGGACGCCTCCGCCTCCTCCTCCTCCGGCGAGTCAGGGCACTCTGCCTCCTCCACCGCCTCCTCCTCCGGCGAGTGACCATCAGGGCACTCCGGCTCCTTCTCCGGCGCGTGGCGGCACTCCGCCTCCTTCGCCGCCGGCGCGTGGCGGCACTCCGCCTCCTTCGCCGCCGGCGCGCCCGAGTAGCCAGCCAGCTCCTCCTTCTCCGCCTAATCAGCAAGGGCGGAAGAGACCTGTCGCCGCTCCGGCTGCTCCTGCTCCGACGCGTAAGCAAGTAAAAAAGACAGCCGCTTCGTCTAGTCCGGCGACGTCTACCAGTGCCAGAGGCGGGAGGCGATGCAGATTCGGTCCTTCTCTCACGCCTCTAGAGAAGTTACCGTACGAGAGGTCCGACGAGGAAAACACGAAGATCGCTCAAGGCCAAGTGAAGGACTTTTTTGAAGGGTTGAAAGCACAGAGACATCCACCTCCGGAGGAGAAGATAGATGCGGTGAAAGCAAAGCGCACTCTTGCTGCCCTGAAGCAACCAGCGCAAAGTAAGCCGCAGGACAACTATGACCGCATGATCCAAAAGACATATCAAGCAGCGAAGCGGTCGGGAAGTACTAAAAGTGATCAGAGGTTAGAAGGGCGAGCTGGGAAACAAATTGCCCAGCTCGGCGAACAAGCGGACCAATCGTGCCCCCCGCTCAAGGTGTCTAGCGACATGGTCGCTAATGATCCGAGGATGGTGCCCGGTTATACCAATCTTGCAGATTACGCGTCCGACGATGTACACTATGATTTCATGGACGTGCAGATAGAAAGATACGAGTACAAAAAGCCTCTCATCAAAAATGAAAGATCTCTATCAACGAATATGCGAAGATTGCATGATTGGTACATGAAAATCTGCAAAGAGTCTGGGGGGAGGAATAACTTGTATTTGAGAGTTAAACCGGAGCATGACCTCGTTGGAATTGACCTGTTGCCTATTCCATTTGAGGAGTTCTATCAATTTTTCAATCAATTGGCCCTCGATAAAGCAACGGTCACCTGCTACTGTCTGTAAGTAGTACTACTTCTGTCATTAAGTCTCTCTATATAGCTGATCTTCATTGCATGTATTTATAATTATCCTCACTATATTATGCAGATTGAAGATCGTCGAATTGAAGAAAAGACAAGTAGGTGATATTGGGTTTATTAACACATACCTCATAGATGCAACCGAGGTTAAATTGCGTCCCGACGATACCGAGACCAACTTGCTACGATCGTTGGTGGTAAATGAAAACAAAGATATAATACTCTTTCCTTACAACTTCAAGTGAGTGTTAATGTCTTGTGCATATTTGGTTTCCCTTATATATCAGTCAAGTTTATAGTGATGTAATTGATGATCTCATGCATTCGTGCGCAGCTTCCACTATATTCTCTTAGAGATTAAGCTTGAGAAGGGAGTAGTAACTGTCTTCGACTCTAAACGTAAAGATCCCGAGGAGTATGCGGACATGACTCAAATGCTAGCCAGGTAAGTTAAATCGATCAATATTATCCACCATGCATATATAGCAGCAACTTCATTTCTGATATCAACTAATTGTTTCCTTTGTCTGGCAGGGCTTGGAAAAAATTCACCAAAAAAGCTCCGGGACTGCCGAAGAAGCTACAATTTAGATACCCGAAAGTAAGTACTATATAGTAGCATGTTCCGCGCGCGCATCTCCTATATCTTGATTCAAGCGCTAGTTTCATCAATACCAATTTGGCATTCTTGCTTATCAGTTTGATTGACCTCTATTTCTTGTAAAGTGGTTGTGGCAGGAACCCGGGAATGATTATTGTGGATACTACATTTGCGAGTCCATCCGCCACACGACCTGTGAGCGGGGCTACACTGATGAACAATTTGAAGTGCGTAAGCAATCAATAATATTCACAAATTTATAGCATCATTTCATGTATTGACCCCCTACTTCAAATTAGATGTTTCGGATGCGGGATGAACTCCTAACACCAGATCGTCTGCGAGCAATTCAAGAGGAATTGGCGGCATTCTTCCTTGAACACGTGATCGCTGAAGACGGAGAATACTATGTGGACCATGCATCCATGTGTTAGGAGATTATTTTTGTAAGAGATAAATATTGTATATATGTGCCCGGTAGTGTCGGATAGATATACGAGAACTTGTTGTTCGACCAATCTCTCGGAGAAGGAGAGGTGGTCGATATTACTTCTCTCTATATGCATATATATATATATATGTTGATTATACGAGATCTTCTGTTCCTTCGTTTGCTTAGTAGCTAGCAGCTAGCTAGCTAGCTAGCGTGACTCTAGTCCTCTCTATATACTTATGTGTAGTATGTAGCGTCGACCAAGCACGGACATAAGAGAGAACACTTCTCTCTATTAATTAGCTAGCTAACACAATATATGAAACACCTAAATTAACCCCCAAAACCTAAAACCCCCCTCCCCTTTCAAAAAAAAACCACAGCCACAGAAATGCTGACGCGTGGATGCCTTTTGGTCCCGGTTGGTACCACCAACCGGGACTAAAGCCCCTCCTGCCTGGACTCGGTGCACAGGCCACGTGGACACCCTTTTGCCCCGGTTTTGGATTGAACCGGGACTAAAGGGTCAGAGCATTAGTACCGACCCTCTTGTCCCGGTTCCAGAACCGGGGCTAAAAGGCCCAAATGAACCGGGGCTAAAGACCCTTTATCTACTAGTGTGCTCAGATCACTCCGTTGCCTTCCACTACCCTCAGATGTTTCATGAACTGTAGAATGTGATTTTTTTAGCTCATGGTCTTTGTTTTAGGTTATAAGACCAGGGATGGACTCATTAGCGTCAACCATGTGAGGATGATTGGAAATTTGACTGTAGTAGTACTAATATTTTAGCTAATATGGGGAAACATTTAAGAAAAAATATACTGGATGTATTTTCTTTTCTTCATTATCTCCACTATATGAAAAATTTCTATGTGGCATTTTGAAGTTTGAGAACATTCGTTCCTTGAGAAATGGATACATTGCTCTACCGAGTTTCTTGATTCATTGTTGTCATTTACTGAAACACAGAGACACCACTGCTCAAATATATTCTACTTTTATTCGTACATGTGTGCTTATTGGGTTGGAGTGGGAGACAGTAGCCACCTGACAGAAATGAAATTCAGATAGAAGTAAAAATTAAAGTACCCTTTCAAGTAGTAGTTTTTTCCATTTGTTGCTCCAACATGGCTATTCTTTTTTCACTTCAGGTGACAAAGTTTTTATTTATTTTGATTGTTCATTCGATCACCATGGCCAAATTGAGAGGTTCGGGGCATGGGGTTGATTTAAATTCCCATTGTAGAGAAATATTTACTAGATGTGAATCAACAATTCACTGCTTATTTCTTTTTGTTTCGACATCAATTACTAAGTTAATGTTAAGGCTAATACTTAAACAGGGGACTACTGAAAGGCACAAAAGCACAGGGGTCGTGACATGAAAGGGACTTAATCAAGGAGACAACCTGGTCGAGCTATCAAGTACTCCCTCCGTCCCAAAATAAGTGACTTAAAAATGACTCAACTTTATACTAACTTTAGCACAAAGTTGAGTCACTTTTGAGTCACTTATTTTGGGACGAAGGGAGTATTAGGCTATAGCATCACTAAGTAGATTTATTATCTCGCATTGCATCTCGCCTGATCAGACCTTTTTTAAGGCGGTCGACATCCCTTATGCAGCATAGAAAACTTAGAAATGGTACAAATTATACGAATTCCAAATCTGAAATATATAAAAGAATTAAAGCTGCTAAGCTATGGCTCCTCCTGTGAATTCTTAGTTCTAGCAGTGATTTCCTTTAGAGTTGACGCGTGTCCCGGTTTTTCTCCTGGTTTAGTTCCGGTTTTGTAGCCTGAGTCGTTGGTTCACCGCCCTCGTGCCACAAAAAAACATCTATTTTGTTCTAGAGAGAGACAAACGGGAGAGGGACGAAGGGAAAGAGGATCGGGGCGTTCGGTGCCTTCACTGGTTTTACTTAGCAAGCAAACTGATCCGTATGAACAAGTATAGGTTAAGATGGTACAGAGCTACAAATGTTGCTAAAAGCCTGATTAGTGGTTTCTTTTGATCGGTGGGAGTAAAGTTTCCAAATAGCAAGTGATATATGAAATGCAGATTATATAACAATCGTGTAATGTCAGTAAATTATAATCTACAATAATGTTTTAATGGCTGATTTGTATTTTGTTAAATAAGAAATATTTTATTGCTTGAGTTGGGTTAATTCACATCTAATGCATATTCCCTTAGTTCTGTTTGATCCATACTTTGTTTAGAAAAAAATATGGTACGATCAATTGGGCAAGGTTTGTTCGATACATAATATGTTTAGAAAATATATATTATAGCAAATTGAGCAACTTTATAATTACATTTATCTTGAGGATACTTATATGAGAGCTTCCAATTGTTGGCATGTAGTAAATAAAGCTTTAGCAAGAAGATGAAATTATAAGCATTTTTTCCAAAAGTTCAGAACACTTCAGCTGACAGGTATGCACACACGGAGTAATGTAGGAGGGTGTCATGTGTGGATAATGATCGGCCAGAGCAAATGTTCTTACAGATGCAGAGATTCTCCCAGGTGAGCTCCGTTTATGCGCTTGATGACCCACAAGTGTAGGGGATCTATCGTAGTCCTTTCAATAAGTAAGAGTGTCGAACCCAACGAGGAGCAGAAGGAAATGATAGGAAGTTTGTAGTAAGGTATTTTCTGCAAGCACTGAAATTATAGGTAACAGATAGCTTTGTTATAAGGTAATTGGTAGCAAGTGACAAAAGGTAAAAGTAAATAAGGTGCAGCAAGGTGACCCAATCCTTTTTGTAGCAAAGGACAAACCTGGACAAACTCTTATATAAAGGAAAGCTCTCCCGAGGACACATGTGAATTATTGTCAAGCTAGTTTTCGTCACAATCATCTGATCCACGTTCGGTACTTTGATAATTTGGTACGTGGGTGGACCGGTGCTTGGGTGATGTCCTTACTTGGACAAGCCTCCCACTTATGATTAACCTCTAATGCAAGCATCCGCAACTACAAAAGAAGTATTAAGGTAAACCTAACCATAGCATGAAACATATGGATCCAAATCAGCCCCTTACGAAGCAACGCATAAACTAGGGTTTAAGCTTCTGTCACTCTAGCAACCCATCATGTACTTATTACTTCCCAATGCCTTCCTCTAGGCCCAAATAATGGTGAATATCATGTAGTCGATGTTCACATGACACCACTAGAGGAGAGACAACATACATCTCATCAAAATATCGAACGAAGACCAAATTCACTTGACTACTAATAGCAAGACTTCTCCCATGTCCTCAGAAACAAAAGTAACTACTCACAAGACATAGTATTGTTCATGATCAGAGGGGTATTAATATGCATAATGGATATGAACATATGATCTTCCACCAAGTAAACCAACTAGCATCAACTACAAGGAGTAATCAACACTACTAGCAACCCACAGGTACTAATCTGAGGTTTGGGCACAAAGATTGGATACAAGAGATGAACTAGGGTTTGAGAGGAGATGGTGTTGGTGAAGATGTTGACGAAGATAGCCCTCCCCAAGATGGGAGAGTTCTTGGTGATGACGGCGGTGACGATTTCCCCATCCCGGAGGGAAGTATCCCCGGCAGAACAGCTCTGCTAGAGCCCTAGATTGGTTTCCGCCTCGAGACGGCGACGTCTGTTCCCGAAAGCCTCCTTATGATTTTTTACAGGTCAAAACACCTCATATAGGAGAAGATGGGCATCGGGGGGCCGTCGGTGGGCCCACGAGACAGGGGGCACGCCCAGAGAGGGGGGGGGCGCCCCCCACCCTTGTGGACAGCAGGTGGCCCCCCTCGTAAACTTCTTTTGCCAGATATTTTTTATATTTTCTGAAATGGAGTTCTGTGGAGTTTCGGGGCTTTTGGAGTTGTGCGGAATAGGTTTCCAGAGTTTGCTCCTTTTCCAGCCCAGAATTCCAACTGCTGGCATTCTCCCTCTTCGTGTAAACCTTGTAAAATAAGAGAGAAAAGGCATAAGTATTGTGACAAAACAAGTAATAACAGCCCATAATGCAATAAATATAAACTTATAATCATGATGCAAAATGGACGTATCAACTCCCCCAAGCTTAGACCTCGCTTGTCCTCAAGCGAAAGCCGATATCGAAAAATATGTCCACATGTTTAGAGATAGAGGTGTCGATAAAAATAAAATACGGACATGAGGGCATCATGATCATTCTCATAACAGCAACATATACATATATTTTGTCATATGATTCTTATGACAAAGTAACAATTCAGTCACAATATCAAGCATGAGTCATAAACTTCATTGAAAACTTAACAAACTTTGATCTCGGTCATTGAAGCAATTGCAATTTATTGTAACATCGGAAAGAGTCAATATAAGAGCTTTTCAGCAAGCCTACATACTCTACTATCGTATAGTCTTTCACAATTGCTCACACTCACGCAATACTTATGTTTATGGAGTTTTAATCAGACACAGAGAAAGATAGGGGCTTATGGTGTTGCCCCCCAACCACTTACCTCAAGGGTAATGTCAACAGTAATAGACCTTGAAAACTTAGATCCAAGTGGGTATATATGTCAGGTTCTTTCCAACACAGTGTGCTTGCCAAAGGATAAAATGTAAAAAGGAAAGGTGAATTTCACCTTGACTCTTAAGGAAGAATAATAGATAAGCCCTTCGCAGAGGGAAGCAGAGGTTGTCATGTGTTTTTATGGTTGGATGCACAAAATCTTAGCATAGAAGAACGTCACTTTATATTGCCACTTGTGATAAGGACCTTTATTATGCAGTCCGTCGCTTTTATTACTTCCATATCACAAGATCGTATAAAGCTAATTTCCTCCACACTAATAAATCATACATATTTTAGCGAGTTTGCAACATGACAACTTACTTAGAAGGATCTTTCTCAATCCGTAGGTAGGTATGGTGGACTCTCATGGCAAAACTGGGTTTAAGGATGTATGGAAGCACCAGTAGTATCGCTACTTAGTGCGAGGAGTTTTGGCTAGCATGAGGGGGAAAGGCAAGCTCAACATGTTGGATGATCCATGACAATATACTTTATTTCGGATATAAGAAAACATAACCCATTATGTTGTCTTCCTTGTCCAACATCAACTCTTTAGAATGTTATATTTTAATGAGTGCTCACAATCATAAAAGATGTCCAAGATGGTATATTTGTATGTGAAGCCTCTCTTCTTTTATTACTTCCTATAAATTGCAACGATGACCAAAACTATGTTTGTCAACTCCCAACAACTTTTATTTATCATACTCTTATATGTGAAGTCATTACTTCCCATAAGATCAATATGATCTCTTTGATACTCTTTATGTTTTCTTTCTTTTTATCATTACCAAAGTGAGGAAATCAAGCCCTTGACTCAACACTAATCTTTATTATATAGCTCACGGACTCAATTACAAAGGGTAAAGATCATAAGGCAAAAGCTCACAACTAGATCATGCTAACTTTATTCTACTAGATCAAGATACTACCAAAAGGATTGAACTAAGAAAAAGGTAAAGATAGGAGCGATGGTGATAAGATACCGGGGTCACTCCCCCAAGCTTGGCAGTTGCCAAGGGGAGTGCCCATACCCATATAATTATGTCTCCTTCTTCAGGGTTGGTGATGATGGAGTTGTTGATGATGTAGGCTTACTGTCCACCTTCCAAGGCATGGGTTCGCCATCGTAGAAGGATGATCGAGTCTCCGGGATACTTAAATCTGCAGCCAAACTCATCTGCTTGAATCTATATTCATACTCACAGTTTTGGTTTTGCAGGTCATAGATCTGGGCTTGGAGATGATCGATCTTCTCTTGAAGATTGGAGATAGCTTCCCGGAAGATCCTTGAGTCCAGCTTGAGGTTGTTGGCGAGCTCCGAGATCATTATGTGGTTGGCGTTGAGTCCTTGTTCCACCATACCTTGGCACTTGAAAACTTGCTGCTCCATTGCTTCGAGTCTTGTCTCCATGCTTCCGGTCCTCCTCGGCCCCTCAACATCACAGACGTGCAGCACCCCCTCATGCAACTCCATAGTTTTAGGGTGATGCAGCACCTCCCCAAGGTAGGGGTTGATGACCTTCTCGGAAAACTTGTCCGTGGGGATGTTGGAGGGCGCCATGATGATCTAGATCTGTCAAAAACAGCAGCTTGAAAGGAAAACAGAGGATTTTTGCGTGATACTGAGGTCAAAACCTTCGGGAGTATATATAATGAATTTTTACAGACCAAAAGGAGTAACATACAAGAAATCGGAGTCCGGGGGGCACACGAGCTGCCCACGAGGCAGGGGGCGCGCCCTGGGAAAGGGGGCGCGCCCTCCACCCTCGTGGACGGCTCGTGTCTCTTCCGGACTGCCACTTATTTTTCTATTTTTCTAAATATTCCAAAACGGAGAAAAATTGCCTTTAGAACGGTTTTGGAGTCGGCTTACTTACCGTATCACATACCTCTTCCTTTTCGGAGGCTGAATCGTTATGGAAAGTGTCCCTTATGTATTCCTCCGGGGTTACGGTTTCAATAACATTGGTTTCAACATTTATAGGATTACCTGAGATATAATGTTTGATTCTTTGGTCGTTCACCACCTTCGGATTTGTGCCTTCGAAGTTATTGATTTTTATGGCACCGGAACAATAGACCTCCTCGATAACGTAAGGTCCTTCCCACTTAGAGAGAAGTTTTCCTGCAAAAAATCTTAAACGAGAGTTGTATAGCAAGACATAATCACCTACGTTAAACTCACGCTTTTGTAACCTTTTGTCATGCCATCTTTTAACTTTTTCTTTAAACAGCTTGGCATTCTCGTAGGCCTGGGTTCTCCATTCATCAAGACAGCTAATGTCAAACAACCTCTTCTCATCGGCAAGTTTGGAATCATAATTGAGTTCTTTAATAGCCCAATATGCCTTATGTTCTAGCTCAAGAGGTAAGTGACAAGCTTTTCCATAAACCATCTTATATGGAGACATACCCATAGGATTTTTGTATGCAGTTCTATAGGCCCATAATGCATCATCAAGTTTCTTGGACCAATTCTTCCTAGACCTATTAACTGTCTTTTGCAAGATTAGTTTAAACTCTCTATTACTTAGTTCTACTTGACCACTAGTATGTGGGTGATAAGGGGATGCAATTCTATGATTCACATCATATTTTGCAAGCATCTTACAGAAAGCACCATGAATAAAGTGTGAACCACCATCAGTCATTAGATATCTAGGGACTCCAAACCTCGGGAAAATAACTTCTTTAAGCATCTTAATAGAGGTGTTGTGATCAGCACTACTAGGTGGAATAACTTCTACCCACTTGGTAACGTAATCAACAGCAACTAGGATATGTGTGTACCCAATAGAGGTAGGGAATGGTCCCATATAATCAAAGCCCCAAACATCAAATGGTTCAACAACAAGTGAATAATTCATAGGCATTTCTTGATGTCTACTGATATTACCAATTCTTTGACATTCATCATAAGATAAGACAAACTTACGGGCATCCTTGAAGAGAGTAGGCCAATAAACACCAGATTGCAATACCTTGTGTGTAGTTCTATCTCCCGCATGGTGTCCTCCATAAGCTTCGTAGTGGCACTTGCGTAGGATCTGTTCCTGTTCATGCTCAGGTACACAACGTCTAATAATACCATCTACTCCTTTATAAAGATGTGGGTCATCCTAGAAGTAATGTCTCAAATCATAGAAGAACTTTTTCTTTTGCTGGTATGTGAAGCTAGGAGGTATAAACTTAGCAACAATATAATTAGCATAATCATCATACCATGGAGCAGTACGAGAAGTATTTATGACAGCTAGTTGTTCATCAGGAAAGGTATGATCAATAGGTTGTGGGTCATCAAGTATATTCTCTAACCTAGACAAGTTATCTGCAACGGGGTTCTCAGCTCCCTTTCTATCAATATTATGCAAGTCAAATTCTTGCAGCAAGAGAACCCATCTAATAAGTCTAGGTTTAGCATCTTTCTTTTCCGTAAGGTATTTGATAGCAGCATGATCAGTGTGAATAGTTACTTTAGAATCAACAATATAAGGTCTAAACTTATCACAAGCAAATCCAACTGCTAAAAATTCTTTCTTAGTAGTAGCATAATTTCTTTGGGCATTGTCTAGAGTTTTACTAGCATTCTGGATAACATTCAATTTCTTATCAACTCTTTGCCCTAAGACAGCACCTACAGCATAATCACTAGCATCGCACATAATCTCAAAGGGTAAATTCCAGTCAGGAGGTTGGACAATAGGTGCAGAGATCAATGCTTTCTTAAGTATTTCAAATGCTTCTAGACAATCATCATCAAAGACAAAAGGGGTATCTTTTTGTAAGAGATTGGTCAAAGGCCTGGAGATTTTGGAGAAGTCCTTAATGAACCTCCTATAAAACCCGGCATGACCAAGGAAACTTCGTATACCTTTGATGTCCTTGGGGCGCGACATCTTTTCAATAGCATCAACTTTAGCTTTGTCAACTTCAATACCTCTTTCAGAAATTTTATGTCCCAAGACAATGCCTTCATTAACCATAAACACTACTCGAATCTGGCACTTTGCCATCTGCCAGGCAGATGGAAAAGGCATGGTCAGCGGATGGCAAAGGCTTTGCCATCAGCCAACAGATGGCAAACAGTTTGTCTGAAATCCAGTGGGCAAAGTCTTCTTTGCCATCTGTTGGCTGATGGCAAAGAGCATGTGCCTTTGCCATCAGCTGGCAGATGGGAAAGCCTCTTAACGGGGTTAGTACCGTTAGAAGGATAACGACATACTTTGCCATCTGCCAGCAGATGGCAAAGGCTGCAGGCTCTTTGCCATCTGTCAGCAGATGGCAAAGACTGCATACTTTGCCATCGGCCAGCTGATGGCAAAGAGCTTTGCCATCTGCTAGCAGATGGCAAACAGCCCAAATAGGCCAGTCCAACACTACAAGAAATATGTCAACTTGTGACCACCACTATTGGTCACTGAATGGTCACAAATTTCCATTTTTGACCTTTTTGTGAGCAAAAACATAAGGTCAAAAGCTGGCCGTCATAAACTGACTATAGCGACCTTCTCTGTGAGAAGGTCATAGACGTTTTTGACCAAAATATGCCTACTGTCGTGTTTTGGTCACTAGCAGCCTCCCCAAGCCACGTAGGCATCCGACGTGGCAACCTGATGTGGCACAAGAATCAGCCCGGTCCAATTCATTGTTTTACATGGACCGAGCCCAATAATTCGGCCTTTTTTATATTTTCCCTGTGAATTTTGTGTCGGCTTCATGGGCCAAGCCCAACATTGCTGCATTTTTTATTGTTGGCCCATGGCCTTTTATTGTTTATTGATTTTCTATTTTCAGCCATTATATATTCAAGCTGGTCCCACTAGTCAGATGGGTCCCACTTGTCATGATCATCTCTCAAATTGGTCCCACATGTCAGAAATGTACAAATTTGACAGATTATTTTCATAAGTGGCCCCATTGGTCAAGTTTCCATTTCACAAGTTTTCAAATCACATACATAATCAAAAAGCATACATAAAATTCATCAAATATACCACTAAATAAATCTATTACAATCTTTACAACACATATATGCTACAATATGCTACTCTTCACTGAGTAGGACTTGATGGCTTCACACTTCACGGCTTCACACTTGCTTCACATTTCACACTTGAGCTTCTGTAAAACTGGAACAACCACAACTTTAAATCTCAATTGCCGTATAGGCCATATACATAAGCAGTTCAAAGTTGAAACAACATCAATTAAACAAACGCGCACAGAAACATATGAGTCAAAATGCAGTATAGGCACAGGACAAGGACACTCCTATTATCAAACAGTAGCCAATGAGGGATCCAATAACTTATAATCAAGAATTGACAGCAAATGCCATGTACATAAATAGTATGACTAACACTAACCAGTATGCGTTCATGAAGTGACTAAGATGTTCTCACTAGCTAGGATTTTTTGGTATATAATATACTGACAAGTGCAACTCTCTAAATTGATCATAGAAATGAAAAGAACTGTAAGAAAGAGTTTCAGAATCCAAGCATGTCAAATTTTAAGCACCAGCAGAATAGATCTAACCAACCAGACCATGATCATCATGCATCAGGATTTATGGTTCTAGCAAAACAGTAATAAGATGGACATACACGCATCAAGCATACCGTCTACTACAATATGAGGTCCAGATGCTCCAGGAACTGGAGGGAGTATGCACTTCGGCAGTCGTGCAGTAGCTAGGGATTGAGGAGGATGAGCTTGCTATATCCATTGTACCTGGGTCATATTTAGGCGCACAATTAGCTAATATGTCAACATTTAGTTACCATGAACATAAAACAATGAACTCGGATAAGCATTAGTAGTGTAGTACAGAATGTATCACTATAGCTTTGGGAAATAGTTAAGTCTTGTGGGTATCTAGTTTACTTGCATATGGCCAACACTAACTAGTATGAGTTCGTTCAATAACTAAAAAGTACACAGTAGCTGACAATGTATAGTTTACACATATAAACCGAAGATTCAGCAAAGGCATGTTGATAAAACAGTGAAAACAATGGTAATCTGGTATACTTCAGTAGCTGACAAGCTAGATATATAAACAACATTTAACTGTATAAACAAAAGGCAAAGACTGTACTGCACAAGTGTATCACTATAAATTGAATCTATAAACAAAATTTAATAGTACAGATAAAATGCAGACTATACTGAGTGTAGTACTATTGTGCTAGTTTATCAGTATAAACTGAACTTTGTTCAGTGATGCATCGTGTGCTTCTGTGCTTGTTCTAGCCGAGGAGAACCTCTGTAATTGACTACTGGTGTGTACTAGCAAGTGAGCTATATACTAGCAACCTGGCATGATTATGTGCATCGTGTAACTGACTATTTGTGCTCCAGTTCCGCAGTGAGCAGTGAGCTATGTACAGACATGAACTCTAGTATCCGGCAGATCAGAAGAGGAAGGACAAAACATGAACAACCTTCCATGGCGTCATGTACTAAACCTACAACATTTTGATTATCCCATTGGAAACAAAAATTCCAATGGATTAAGCCACGTTTGTACTAAACCTACCATATATTCCCATCTAATTTATTCCAATGGATTATGCCATGTTAGTACTGAACCTACAACATTCTAATTACCTGCAATAAATCAGTAGCATACATGACATCAAAGGGATGCAAACTAGATAATTTAGTAGTCTTCTACAGCATAGAACAGTAGGCATTCTAACTTGCAGCAGCAAATTAGTAGCTAGATGACCACCAACAACACAAATCAGCTCAAACACTCGACCCTCGATGCAACGGCCAGCAAGTAATCAGCCATGGAACCGAGGCCAAACTCTAGCATCACAGAAAGCAGAGGGGAACAAAGGGGTGGAGGGGGTCACCATGGGGGTGCTGCTGCTGCTCCATGGCGTCGGGGCAGGAGGACGAAGACGTCGTCCTCCATTGCTTCGGGGCAGGAGGACGAAGACGGCGTCCTCCACGGCGTCGGGGCAGGGGGGTGAAGACGGCGTCCTCCATGGCGTGGAGGTAGAGGACGTTCCCGTAGGCGTCCACGCGGAAGAGCGTCGGGTCGAATCCGGCGTCGCCGTGGTGGTCGAGCTGCTTCCAAAGAAGGTTGGCGTCGGTGGCGAGGTTGAAGAGGCCGTGGATCTTGCCGTGGATCTTGCCGTGGATCTTAAAGGCCCGTTGGAAGTCAGTGGTGATGGTCTGCAGCTGCACACCGAGGCGGTAGTCGCTGGCGATGGCGAAGCAGTTCTTCCCCACCATCACCACCAAGGGGGAGCCGTTTGACTTGAAGATCTGCGCGGGGGCGAGGGGAGCGGGCCATCAGGTGCTGGGAAATCAATATCTTCCCCACCAGAGGTAGGTAGAAGAAGAAGAAGGTGAGGGGTCTGACCTGCTGCTGCACATATTGCAGGCTCGCCATGGTCATGGCAATGGGAGGAAGAGATGGGCCGCCTCGATCTGGATCGAGGAGAGGGAGGTGGCGGACCTGTCGATCTGGATCGAGGAGAGGGAGGCCGCGCGCTAGATCTTGTCGGAGGGGAGGTAGGGAGGAGTTGAGCGTTGGGATCTTGGAGCGGCTGGATCTTGCCGGAGAAGATGGAGGGAGGAGAGCGAGGGGAGGGGTGGGTGGCAGCGAGGGTAGGGGAGGTGGGATGGATCGGGGAGCGCTAGGGTTCGCGGGGGACGAGGGAGGAGTGTGGGCTGTGGCCTGTGGCCTGTGGGTGGGGTGAGAAGGTGAGGAGGGAGCACTGCCGTTGGATCCTGGTGAATCGGACGGTGCTCGATCCATGATCCACGTGATATGCGTGTGAACCAATCAAAACAGAGTACATGTGTGCGATGTCCATGACCATCTAAGTAGGTCGTAATCGGCTAAAAATAAAGTGCGGATCTCTTTGGCTAAGAGAACCGACTCTTTTGGCGCCGTCTTTCGGTGGTTCCCCTCCGCCGATGACTTCGGGGGCGGGGGTAGGGCAGCAATACTAAATAAAGAAGCTCTGGATTTTTATCAGGCCGCCAGGAAGGACCTCGGCACGTTGAATTGTAGGGCATCGAGGCGGTGTCGCGAGCGAGGAGTTCGTCGTCGTCACCTTCCCGGTGACCGAAGACCCGCAGTCATACCCGCCGTTTTGACACTATTTTGAAAGAAGATAAAAAAACAAAAAAATATTTTTCATTGTGGCATTACATCTGACCTAGTTACCAGCAAAGACAGTGTCATACCCCCCGTTTTGGCAATTCTTTTAAAAAAGTATTCTCAGAAATGAGCTATCATGCATGAAGATTCATAGCTTTCAAGCCAAATGATCAATCCAATGGCCACATTCATGGCATAGTTTGTTCAAATGATCTCATATTGTGCACAATGGTGCATCTTGGAATGGCAAACAATGTTGCCTAAGGGAGTTTTCACTTTCTTTGGACGAAAAATTCATTTTCCATTTTTCGAGTGCCCAAAAGGAGATTTTTTTTTGAAGGACCTCCCAAATAATTGTTGCAAAATTGGACCAAATCATTTTTATAAAATACTAGGACATATTTAATGCACAATTGACCAAATGGTTGGGTGTAAAAAGTTTTGATCCACCTCTCGTGAAAAAGACAAATTTCAGTCGATTCAGCTGGAAGTGGGTCAAATTTGAACTGTGGCTGCCTTGTAGTTTGCCCTTTATTTTTTACAAAAATCATTTCTAGGTACTTAAGTATCTATTTAATCAGAGAAACACCAAAAAAAATACCAAGATTCAACCACTAGCTAGGAACGGTCATTTGCGCCGTTTTGACAGCATTTTGAAACGGGCATAAAAAATTCAAAAAAAATCAAAAAATTGGAACACCTTCGCATGGTGTCATTATATATGACCAAGTTACCAGGAAAAATAATAAACTTGTAATACGGTAATTCTTTTAAAAAAAGTGTTCTCAGAAATGAGCTATCATGCATGAAGATTCATAGCTTTCAAGCCAAATGATCAATCCTATGGCCACATTCATGGCCTAGTTTGTTCAAATGATCTCATATTGTGCACAAGGGTGCATCTTGGAATGGCAAACAATGTTGCCTAAGGGAGTTTTCACTTTCTTTGGACGAAAAATTCATTTTCCATTTTTCGAGTGCCCAAAAGGAGGTTTTTTCGTGAAGGACCTCCCAAATAATTGTTGCAAAATTGGACCAAATCAATTTTATAAAATACTAGGACATATTTAATGCACAATTGACCAAATGGTTGGGTGTAAAAAGTTTTGATCCACCTCTCGTGAAAAAGACAAATTTCAGTCGATTCAGCTGGAAGTGGGTCAAATTTGAACAGCGGCTGCCTTGTAGTTTGCCCTTTATTTTTTACAAAAATCATTTCTAGGTACTTAAGTATCTATTTAATCAGAGAAACACCAAAAAAATACCAAGATTCAGCCACTAGCTAGGAACGGTAATTTCCGCCGTTTTGACCGCATTTTGAAACGGGCATAAAAAATTCAAAAAAAATCAAAAAATTGGAACACCTTCGCATGGTGTCATTATATATGACCAAGTTACCAGGAAAAATAATAAACTTGTAATACGGCAATTCTTTTAAAAAAGTGTTCTCAGAAATGAGCTATCATGCATGAAGATTCATAGCTTTCAAGCCAAATGATCAATCATATGGCCACATTCATGGCATAGTTTGTTCAAATGATCTCATATTGTGCACAATGGTGCATCTTGGAATGGCAAAAAATGTTGCCTAAGGGAGTTTTCACTTTCTTTGGACGAAAAATTCATTTTCCATTTTTCGAGTGCCCAAAAGGAGGTTTTTTTGTGAAGGACCTCCCAAATAATTGTTGCCAAATTTGACCAAATCAATTTTATAAAATACTAGGACATATTTAATGCACAATTGACAAAATGGTTGGGTGTAAAAAGTTTTGATCCACCTCTCCTGAAAAAGACAAATTTCCGCCGATTCAGTTAGAAGCGGGTCAAATTTGAACTGCGGCTGCCTCATAGTTTGCTATTTATTTTTTCCAAAAATCATTTCTAGTTACATAAGTACCTATTTAATCATAAATACATGGTTTGGTGGCGATACGTTGAGGTTTGGGCGGTGGTCGAGGGCCCCAACTCTAGAGCGCGTAAACTCGCATGCCCGCCGCGTGGTCACCGCGTGACTGTGGCGTTGCCATGTGTTCTGGGCGGCCTAGGCATGTCTAGTGGGTTGGCCACTCCCCAGGTAGGTGCTAGGAAAAAAATTACAACATAAGATTCTCACGAGAAGACCGATCGATGCTCAAACATGAATTAGCAGCCAAGTGTTTGATTAGCGGTACGGGAAATGCACATGGCTAATGGGCGTGAGTTTTGGTTGAGGATGATCAGTTACTAAGAAGACCGTCTTCACAAATTTTCAGCTCAAAAGGAGGAGTCTAGGTGGTACTTGCTTTGCAAAGTACCACACTGGACATAAATACGAATGTTGAAGATGGGCTCAAAATAATGAATGGATTGAGTTGGCATTTGGTGGAGGATAGTTATTTGGGCATAGGAAAGCACTGTAGAAAATGGATACCATTTGGACATGCCAAAGTGGTACTTCCTTCACAAAGTCTTTTTTTGAACAGAATAGGAAAATGAATATTTTTGAATTATTTTTGAACTAGGAAAGGAAGGTTTTTTACATATTTGACGAAGATATGACCCAAAGAATTTATGAGATTTTTTGGGGAATTTTGGGAATGACAGAAATATAGGTTGCTTCACAACCTAGGGCAAAAACTGCCACATGGACATGACACATAGGCAAAACTGATGAGGTGGCTCCTAGTCGTAGCAACCCACCACAATTTACAAGGTTATGACCATCTATATTGGTCATGCTCAGCTAGAAATAAGGCAGCGAACCAGTGCTATCTGCTTTATGACCATTTCGTGTAAGGAAATTATGACCTTTTTGACCAAAATGGTCGTTATAGTTTATGGTTTGGAGCCCCCCGAACAGCTTTTGACCAATTGGTCTGAAATGGTCATAGATCTATGACCAATTCTTCCAGGGTCACTAACAAAAGGTCATAAGTTGACATATTTCTTGTAGTGCAAATTTTACCTCTGGATGACACGTGGTCTCTTTGCCATCTGCCAGCTGATGGCAAAGCTCTTTGCCATCTGCCAGCAAATGGTAAAGTGTCTATATTGCCCCATTTAATTTTGTTTTTCTTATATCAATTCATTTTCACATAAAATCAAACACAAATATATTTATATGACCAATATAGCATATTCAACACATATTACCAATAGTGATGAACACATATATATATATCCAACACATGTTACCAATAGTAGCAAGTTTCATCCGTACATATACATAGTTTCATCAATATTACACAGTTTCATCCATAGGTAGCAAGTTTCACAAGGTCAAAACAAAAACTAAATACAAGCACTCCATCAACCCAAGCTTCCGTGATCTTAAGCAAATCTGTAAAATGGGAAAGAAGAAAGTTAGAAGAAGAAGATTATTATGATGCAACTAAAATGTGAAGATTATTATGATGCAACTTATATCTGTAAAATATGTCATTTTGGAGCTAAGTAAGGTCATTATGTCATTTTGGAGGTAGCTAAGCATATGAAGTCATTTAGGAGCTAAAATATGACATTTCTTAAGCATATTATGTCATTTTATAGCCAGTTAAGCATATTAAGTGATTTTGGAGGAAAAGATGCTAAGTATAGGTCATTTTAGAGCTATCCTAGGTTAAATAGGTAATTTTTAAGCTAGCTAAGCATATTAAGTCCTTTTGGAGGAAAAAAATGCTAAGTATAGGTCATTTTAGAGCTATCCTTGGTTAAATAAGTCATTTTGGAGCTAATCAAGCTTATTATGTCATTTTTGAGCTAGCTAAGCATATTGAGTCATTTAGGAGGAAAAAAATGCTAAGTATAGGTCATTTTAGAGCTAGCCTAGGTTAAATAGGTCATTTTGGAGCTAAATAAGGTTATTATGTCATTTTGAAGCTAGCTAAGCATATGAAGTCATTCAGGACCTAAAATATGTCATTTCTTAAGCATATTATGTCATTTTAGAGTTAGCTAAGCATATTAAGTCATTTTGGCGGAAAAGATACTAAGTATAGGTCATTTTAGAGCTATCCTAGGTTAAATAGGTCATTTTTAAGCTAGCTAAGCATATTAAGTCATTTTGGAGGAAAAAAATGCTAAGTATAGGTAATTTTAGAGCTATCCTAAGTTAAATAGGTCATTTTGGAGCTAATTAAGCTAATTATGTAATTATTATTGAGCTAGCTAAGCATATTGAGTCATTTAGGAGGAAAAAAATGCTAAGTATAGGTCATTTTAGAGCTAGCCTAGGTTAAATATGTCATTTAGAGCTAAGTAACGTTATTATGTCATTTTGGAGCTAGCTAAGCATGTGAAGTCATTTAGGAGCTAAACTATGTCATTTCTTAAGCATATTAAGTCATTTTGGAGGAAAAGATCCTAAGTATAGGTCATTTTAGAGCAATCCTAGGTTAAATAGGTCATTTTTAAGCTAGCCAAGCATATTAAGTCATTTGGGAGGAAAAAATGCTAAGTATAGTTCATTTTAGAGCTATCCTGGGTTAAATAGGTCATTTTGGAGCTAATTAAGCTTATTATGTAATTTTTAAGCTAGCTAAGCATATTAAGTCATTTTGGAGGAAAAAATGCTAAGTATAGGTCATTTTAGAGCTATCCTAGGTTAAATATGTCATTTTGGAGCTAATTAAGCTTATTATGTAATTTTTAAGCTAGCTAAGCATATTAAGTCATTTTGGAGGAAAGAATGCTAAGTATAGGTCATTTTAGAGCTATCCTAGGTTAAATATGTCATTTTGGAGCTAATTAAGCTTATTATGTCATTTTTGAGCTAGCTAAGCATATTGAGTCATTTTGGAGGAAACAATGCTCAGTATATGATTATGTCGCTAGTATCCTTATGGCAGAGAACCGGGCCGACATGACTAGTCATAGAACGAAGGTGGCACAAACGTACAGGGACAGGCATACATGACCCAGAAATGCACGTGTCGGTCATCAGCGAGTTCAACCAAGTCGTAGCAAGCTACAAGGACTTCGGTGATACACCGTGTGACATTTCCACGTAGGGACAGACACTGGAGCAAATAAGGACACATGCCGGTCAATCCATGTGTTCCGGAGCAGTAGCGAACTACCATGGCTCAGTGGAAGCACTAGGAGGCATTTCTCTGTATGGAAGGCTACCAAAGGCACACGACTAGATGTCGAATCCCACAAATACAATGCATTTCAAACGTACACACATTATGCACGATATGTGTAGATACAACATGACATCACAACAAAACTCTATTAAGCAAAACACTTGGGAAACTTACCGTCATCACGGAGGTGTAGGTGTAGGTGTAGGTGTAGGACCGGTCGCGCCAGTGGCAGACGGAGAAGGATCGGTCGATGCTTGTCGGGAGTTACGCTGCACTAAAGATTATTTCCAATGTATCATTAGCATGATGCAGCTCAAATGTGAAGACTAGTAACTAATGACCGTTCAAATGAAACTCACCGTGCCCGCCGGAGCAATGACTGGCATCGACGGAGGGGTCTGGCCGTTCTTCTCGCACATGGACTGCACATTTGGTTTTGACGAGTCAGTCATATTAGTTACTAATGAAAGGAACATTGTGTGCATGATTTAGCGAAGCTTGACCGCTCATCCTGCGAGAACATGATGAATACATGCATAACGGCTGTCACCATTGCCAATCCAGTAGCAAAGAGGATCACTCCTTTCCACGTCGACAAGAGCTGGGTCCACTGTAAGAATCTATGAGCACCATATAGGAGGAGACATGACCAAGACAGGACCACCTGAACCAACAGCACAACTCAAGTGAGACCAAGAAATAGGCTATTTGTATATGGTAATATGAGTTCCCCTTTTATTCTAAAAGAGCATGAGCATAATCTTAGAAGTTCTCATAGCATAATAGTAGAAGAGCTGCACACATATGCAGATGTACCCACTAACCTATGGCATGCTAAGAATAAAAGAAAAATATATTTTGTCATGTTGTAGTTGTGTGGGAAAAACGAATAATGTTGTCGTGGCGTGTCACATGATCGTATTGAGCATTATCCCGCTTCTTTTTCTATTCGAAGGCACTTATAATTATGTACATCAATAGTTTGATAATGAGTGCCACATTAAGGTGCTAGAGGACCTTAAGGGCACGTGTGATTGCATACTATTCTAGTTGCTTAACATCCATTCTGTCCATTCCACTCTAACTATCCCTATCCTTGGACTCTCCGTTTCAAAATAATTGTCCAGCGAGAATCGGTATGTTCATACAATGTTTACAACCAAATCCTACTTTAATGATTTAGAAGAGGCTTGGCTGTAGCATGGAATTTAACTGGGGTATGCATGATCGTGCTTAGTTAGCTCTTCTTCAGATTTAATGTTTTCTTTGCCTGCTTGTTTGGTGGGCTGAGGGTTTTTTAACATTGAAACAGAGGGAGTAATAATTGACGCAGATTTTTTATGTCAAAAGTTAATGATATTGCATAAAATGGTGCCTTAGTTATGTTTTACCATCAAAGATTTCACAGGACGACCAATTGGTATAATTTCCTCATCAAAAGTACCAGTTGCTATATGTTTATCCAATAACGCGTCCTGTCACAGGGAAAGAAAATTAGTGATTAGCACATTAGCCAATTCATGGTTTGTTCCAACAATTAACACATTATATGATCATAATTTCCTACAATTAATATTATTAGTTCCATACCTTTGCTACAAATATATCTTTGTACCATTTTGAAACATCCTCATCCGAGTTAGGCATATCACTCATTGAATGGCATTTTATGCGGACATGAACCTATAAAAACAGTGGAGCTGTAAATATGATTGAAATACCAAAGGTACCAAATCAAAATCTTCAAGCTAGAATCCGATGGGTTCTGAAAAACAACTCGGGTTGCTTAAATATATATTTTGAATCATAAATATTTTCAAGAAATTTAATGGCTAGAGTTCACAGCTACTAAATTTCTATAGACTGCAGAAGTTAGAATACTTACAACTGATGATTGTCCCTGAAGAATGCGCAGCATTGTTGGTTTAGGCGAATCTTCCCCTCGAAACCGGTGATTTTTGGGGCGTGTTGGTTGCCCCGGAACCGGTGATTTTTGGGGCGTGTAGTGTTTCTTAGGCGACTTGAGTGCTGGGTGGGGCGACCTAGCACGCCACGATGGGCGAGTTGGTCCCCTCGAAACCGTAGCCGTAGTGTGTTGGGTTGATTGAGTTTGCTTGGGTTTGACAACTATATACTTGGGCAGTGGGAGACTCCTTGCACCCGATAGCCGTAGGCGACTTTGTTTGCCCCCGATTAGTCTATTTTATGGGAGGTGGGGGTGACTATGTATTGAGGTTTGGGCGACTCCATCCCGGATTAGGTGTGGGGCGACTTATTGTGTGGGGTTAGTCGAGTTTGTGCTTGGTGCGGCAACTATATACTAGGGTGGTGAGCGACTCCTTGCACGCGATAGCCATGGGCTATTTAGTTCGGCCCCGCTAGTCTACTTTGTGGGCCTTGGCTTGTGACTATGCATTGAGATTTGGGCAACTCCGTCTTTGATTAGGTGTGCGGCGACTTAGTGTGTTGGGTTGATCGAGTTTGCTTGGGTGTGAGACAACTACTTCCGCCGTCCCACTGCCCGCCCCGCCGCCGCCACCCACCCCACCGTGCTACCATTCGCTGCCACGCCAGGCCACCGCCCCACGTCACCACACTGCCTCCCTGCCGAAAACCACCGCACTTCCTCGCACCGCCCTTGTCGAAGGCCGTTCCACATGTCACTCACTAGCGGGCCCTAGGTCATTATCTAGGTTTTCTTTAATGAAAAATAAAATAAAAACATATATAGGGTAATAAGTGTAAGGGATCTGACGAAAGTAGCTCTCAAGAAACTTCCCCTAAAATTTACAGCCTATAAAACCAGTTTTATGAGAAGTTAGGGGAATTGTTGGAGTTGCTCTTAGGAAGCTCTTTTGTGTGATTGGGGCTTTGGGCGAATTAGCGTATTGGGATGCTCTAGATTTTGCCATTGGGTGCGACGACTGTGTGTTGGTTGGCGACTCTGTACCATGATTTTAGGGGTATTATGAACAACCCAGAAATGTTGTTTGTATACTAGAAAAGATCCATGCTGAAACTTCTATTTGTATTGATTCAGTTGTAGGCTACTTTATAAAATTGACACGGTAGCAGCCCAGAACTGAAGATAAACTAGCACAGAAAATAGGTGCACAAACAGGTCAGACCAAAAATCACATTGACAGACAACCAAAAATCTAGCAAGCATTAGGTATGAATATTTGATAGTGACATACTACCACATTCCGGGCTAAATTTTTTCATAGTGACCTGAAACTGTACTATTGTAGCCTGCGGCTAAATATCGACCTTAGTAAGCTAACATTGCACAACATGTCAATTAACAATCTAAATATATCAGAACCTGCACAAGTATACTAGCAAGATCAATATAGAACTGCAGTTTGAATTGGTTAGTTCAACACTCTCAGTTAGGCCTATTTGATTCAGATGCAGACTAACTTTGTTGTGGCCTACAATTGTTCAGTGTTGTTGCCTATCCATCCCATGATTCGTTAGTACTATTGCCGGTCAATTTATTTCAATGTTGTTAACACCCCTCCCTCTGATGAAACTTGGGTGCTACAAAATGCTAAATATATGAAAGTGCTCATGATGTACCTGCCCCTTATTTTGCCTAAATTTATCAGAATTGTTTTGCCTATACCCCCACCAATGGACCTACCCTATATTTCCTAAATTTATTTCAAAAGAGCACAGTAGTTACTTCAGAGAATCTGAAAAATATCAAAATAGTAGTAGTTTCTCAGCGCAAGCAATAATAAACGTGCAGCTTGAATTGGAAAGATTTGCTTAAAAATCCCAGGTCAATTGTTTGAAAAACTTGCCTACATCTCGAGTTGAATTGGGAAGAGTTTCTCAAAATATTCAGTAGTCTGAATTGAAAAATTGCCTACATCCTGAAGTTTCTCTGCCATAGCACGCCTACATGCTGAGGTTTTTTCCAAAAAGATAATGATGTTGCCAACCCCCAAAACCTGGACCTACCCCTATTTCTCCCAAAATGCACAGTAGCTTGTAGCTTTAGTTGTTGCCTGCCTCGTGCTCGAAAGTCAAAAGCGATGCCATGGCAGACATACGAGATCTAGCGGGATGGAGTGGAATTTTGGGAACGAAAACTTAATAGAACCCATGTAATTCTCATGGGATTAGTTGAGATTTTCCCCACTTTACCTCCCCAAAAGCCCTCCCCTCCCCCGATTTTGGCCCATCAAAAACCTGTACCTAAGATCCATGGCGCCGCAGCATCGGCAAACGCCTCTCCGTCTCTTGTGAATACATGGGGAGAAGAACCTAATCGGGAGTAAGGTGTGTGTGACTAACCTCCTGTATCAAAGCCGCCGGTGCGCCTCACCGTCCAATTCCCCAATTCCGCTCCTCACCGACGACACCTTCTCCTCCTCCTCTTCTCCGTCAAGCGTGCCCCAAATCCTGCTCGCTGCCTCACTTGCGCGCGCCTACTCCCGGTTCTCCCCTCAAGCCGTCTCCTTCCCCGAGAACTCGTGAGCCCCTCTGATAATTGCCGGGAACCCTAGGATTTCTCTCGTGTCGCCGCCGCCGTCTGGAAGGAGAGAGAAGTGTGCGAGCTGAATGCGGTGAGGCGCCATCTAAACGGATGACGACAAAGCCACCGCTCTCCTTCCCCCCCCCCCC
>LR738715.1:24657827-24678887 GCA_902687465.1 Secale cereale | reverse complement strand
ATGCCCCCCTTTAGTCCCGGTTGCTTCCACCAACCGGGACTAAAGGTCCCTTTTCAGCAGCCCAAAGGGCGGGAAGGTGGGGCCTTTAGTCCCGGTTGGTGGCAGCAACCGGGGCTAAAGGGGGGCATTAGTCCCGGTTTCAGCCACCAACCGGGACTAATGCCACCCTTTAGTCCCGGTTGGTGCCACCAACCGGGACCAAAGGCTCTGTGCTGGCGCGGGTGTGGTGGGATGTTTAGTCCCACCTCGCTAGCTGAGGGAGCTCGAGAGTGGTTTATAAGGGCTGCTGCTCCCTCCATCTCGAGCTCCTCTCAAATGCATGCTTCTGGGCCTAACTATGCGCGCTGCCCTGTGAGCTTGCTGGGCCTTATATTACAGGTGGATCCTGTGCTATAGGCCTTGCAGGCTCACTGGACAGCGCCCAATTTTTTTTCCTTTTTTGCTTTATTTATTTCTAAGTTGTTTTTTGCTGTATTTAGAGTTGCTTTATTTATTTTATTTTCTTTGTTTATTTCTAAGTTGTTTTTTGCTGTATTTAGAGTTGCTTTATTTATTTTACTTCCTTTATTTATTTTCTTTGTTGCTTTATTTATTTTATTTTGTTTATACTTAATTACAACAAAATACTTATTGTTGCTATTTATTTCTAAGTTGTTTTTTGCTGTATTTAGAGTTGCTTTATTTATTTTATTTTCTTTGTTTATTTCTAAGTTGTTTTTTGCTGTATTTAGAGTTGCTTTATTTATTTTACTTTCTTTATTTATTTTCTTTGTTGCTTTATTTATTTTATTTTGTTTATACTTACAACAAAATACTTATTGTTGCTATTTATTTTTCAAGTTTGTTTTGTTTTGTTTTGTTTTGTTAGTGCAAGTAGTATTGAAATTTGAATAGTACAAACGGACAATGGTATCATACTCGTTTGTTACAAAGTTGGCATGGTATCATCATAATAGCTGCGGAAATAACTCTTCACTTTTTCTTCGCTTGTGTCATTTGCTTATTGCGCCGTAACCATGGATAATCTTCATCGTTTATCAGGATGCTTGGGTCAGCCTTGACTTTGAAGGGAGGAATTTCATGAAACTTTTCATAATCTTCAGACATGTCTGTCTTGCCCTCCACTCCCAGGATGTCCCTTTTTCCTGAAAGAACTATGTGGCGCTTTGGCTCATCGTATGATGTATTCGCTTCCTTATCTTTTCTTTTTCTCGGTCTGGTAGACATGTCCTTCACATAGATAACCTGTGCCACATCATTGGCTAGGACGAACGGTTCGTCATTGTATCCAAGATTTTTCAGATCCACTGTTGTCATTCCGTACTGTGGGTCTACCTGTACCCCGCCTCCTGACAGATTGACCCATTTACACTTAAACAAAGGGACCTTAAAATCATGTCCGTAGTCAAGTTCCCATATGTCCACTATGTAACCATAATATGTGTCCTTTCCCCTCTCGGTTGTTGCATCAAAGCGGACACCGCTGTTTTGGTTGGTGCTCTTTTGATCTTGGACAATCGTGTAAAATGTATTTCCATTTATCTCGTATCCTTTGTAAATCAATACAGTCGAAGATGGTCCCCTGGACAACAAGTACAACTCATCACAAACAGTGTTGTCACCTCTGAGACGTGTTTCCAACCAACTGCTGAAAGTCCTGATGTGTTCACGTGTAATCTAGTCGTCGCACTGCTCCGGGTGTTTGGAGCGCAGACTGTTCTTGTGTTCATCGACATACGGGGTCACCAATGTAGAGTTCTGTAGAACTGTGTAGTGTGCTTGAGACCAAGAATAACCGTCCCTGCATATTATTGAGTCCCTTCCAAGCGTGCCTTTTCCAGTCAGTCTCCCCTCGTACCGCGATTTAGGGAGACCTATCTTATTAAGGCCAGGAATGAAGTCAACACAAAACCCGATGACATCCTCTGTTTGATGGCCCATGGAGATGCTTCCTTCTGGCCTTGCGCGGTTACAGACATATTTCTTGAGGACTCCCATGAACCTCTCAAAGGGGAACATATTGTGTAGAAATACGGGCCCCAGAATGACAATCTCGTCGACTAGATGAACTAGGACGTGTGTCATGATATTGAAGAAGGATGGTGGGAACACAAGCTCGAAACTGACAAGACATTGAGCCACATCACTCCTTAGCCTTGGTACGATTTCTGGATCGATCACCTTCTGAGAGATTGCATTGAGGAATGCACATAGTTTCACAATGGCTAATCGGACGTTTTCCGGTAGAAGCCCCCTCAATGCAACCGGAAGCAGTTGCGTCATAATCACATGGCAATCATGAGACTTTAGGTTCTGGAACTTTTTCTCTGCCATATTTATTATTCCTTTTATATTCGACGAGAAGCCAGTCGGGACCTTCATACTGAAAAGGCATTCAAAGAAGATTTCTTTCTCTTCTTTCGTAAGAGCATAGCTGGCAGGACCTTCATACTGCTTCGGAGGGATGCCGTCTTTTTCGTGCAAACGTTGCAGGTCCTCCCGTGCCTCAGCTGTATCTTTTGTCTTTCCATACATGCCCAAGAAGCCTAGCAGGTTCACGCAAAGGTTCTTTGTCACGTGCATCACGTCGATTGAAGAGCGGACCTCTAGGTCTTTCCAGTAGGGTAGGTCCCAAAATATAGATTTCTTCTTCCACATGGGTGCGTGTCCCTCATCGTCATTCGGAACAGCTAGTGCGCCGGGGCCCTTTCCGAAGATTACATGTAAATCATTGACCATAGCAAGTACGTGATCACCGGTACGCATGGCGGGCTTCTTCCGGTGATCTGCCTCGCCTTTGAAATGCTTGCCTTTCTTTCGACATTGATGGTTGGTCGGAAGAAATCGACGATGGCCCAGGTACACATTCTTCCTGCACTTGTCCAGGTATATACTTTCAGTGTCATCTAAACAGTGCGTGCATGCGTGGTATCCTTTGTTTGTCTGTCCTGAAAGGTTACTGAGAGCGGGCCAATCGTTGATGGTCACGAACAGCAACGCCTTTAGGTCAAATTCCTCCTGTTTGTGCTCATCCCACGCACGTACACCGTTTCCATTCCACAGCTGTAAAAGTTCTTCAACTAATGGCCTTAGGTACACATCAATGTCGTTGCCGGGTTGCTTAGGGCCTTGGATGAGAACTGGCATCATAATGAACTTCCGCTTCATGCACATCCAAGGGCATGCATGTATCTTCTGCACCTCCAATCCTAGAGGGCATACGACCTTCTTTGCTGCGTATGTACTGTCGGGCAATTCGTTATCCTTCGGAAGCTTCTTCTTCAATATTTTCAGTAGCTTCTCAAATCCTTTGTCAGCCACAGCATTCTCTGCCTTCCACTGCAGCAATTCCAGTACGGTACCGAGCTTTGTGTTGCCATCTTCGCAATTGGGGTACAACCCTTTTTTGTGATCCTCTAACATGCGATCGAACTTCAGCTTCTCCTTTTGACTTTCGCATTGTGTCCTTGCATCGACAATGACCCGGCGAAGATCATCATTTGGTTCCTCTTGATCTTCAGCAGCTTCACCCGTTGCAGCATCATTGGGCACATCGTCTGGTTCCTCTTGATCTTCACCAGCTCCCCCCATTGCAGCATCACCGTATTCAGGGGGCACATAGTTGTCATCGTACTCTTCTTCTTCGCCGTCTTCCATCATAACCCCTATTTCTCCATGCCTCGTCCAAACATTATAGTGTGGCATGAAACCCTTGTAAAGCAGGTGGGAGTGAAGGATTTTTCGGCTAGAGTAAGACATCGTATTCACACATTTAGTGCATGGACAACACATAAAACCATTCTGCTTGTTTGCCTCTGCCGCATTTAGAAACTCACGCACGCCCTTAATGTACTCGGAGGTGTGTCTGTCACCGTACATCCATTGGCGGTTCATCTGCGTGCATTTATATATAATTAAGTGTGTCAAAAACCATTACAGAACATCATAAATAGATAATTAAGTGACCAAATGGATAAAAGTTCATCATCACATTAAAACCAAAGTACATACATATATAGTTCTCATCTAACAACATATAGCTCTCCATACACATCGAAACTATGTAAAACATTTCAATGCGAAAACAAATGCTATCATAATCGCAACCAAGGTAACAATTGATCCAACGGCATAATGATACCAAGCCTCGGTATTAATGGCATATTTTCTAATCTTTTTAATCTTCAACCGCATTGCATCCATCTTGATCTTGTGATCATCGACGACATCCGCAACATGCAACTCCAATATCATCTTCTCGTCCACAATTTTTTTTATTTTTTCCTTCAAGAATTTGTTTTCTTCTTCAACTAAATTTAACCTCTCGACAATAGGGTCCATCTTGATCTTGTGATCATCGATAACTTCCGCAACATGCAACTCCAATTCCATCTTCTCCTCCTCCATTTTTTCCAATTTTTTCTTTAACAAAATGTTTTCCTCTTCAACTAAATTTAACCTCTCCACAAGAGGGTCGGTTGGAATTTCCGGTTCAACTACCTCCTAGACATAATAAAACATATATGCATGTCAGGTTGGTCGGCATAACTATCATAAGCACTAAAACAAATAGTTATAAATTAAAGATAATATACCACATCCGAATCGTAGACCGGACGAGGGCCCACGTGGGCGGATATCAAAACCATCGCACTATATAATAACAAGCAATAATAAACGTAAGAAAATTAGACAAATATCTATCTAAAGCAATAATAAAAGTAAGAAAAGCATGGACATAACAAGAGGCTCACCACGGTGGTGCCGGTGACGAGATCGGCGGGGGCGATCGACGGCGGCGAAGACGGGGACGGGACGTGACGGACCGCTAAACCTAGACAAATCTCGGAGAAAATAGAGCTTCGAGAGGAGAAAAGCTTAACTAGTGTGGCTCGGGCATTCCACCGAACATGTTGTGTGCATAGGAGGTGAGCTAGAGCACCACTAACCCCTCTCCCCCTCGGCCAAAAAAAAAACAGAGCAGTGAGCTCTGCTCTTGAGTGAGGGGGTTTATATAGGCAACTCACTGGTCCCGGTTGGTGCTACAAACCGGGGCTAAAGGGGTGCCTTTGGTCCCGGTTCATAAAACAAACCGGGACTAATAGTGGTGGACCAGGAGCAAGAGCCATTGGTCCCGGTTTTTAGCTCCAACCGGGACCAATAGGTCCAGACGAACCGTTACCAATGGCCCACGTGGCCCGGCCGGCCCCCTGGGCTAACGAACCGGGTCCAGTACCCCCATTGGTCCCGGTTCTAGATTGAACCGGGGCTAATGGGCTGGACCAATGCCCTGTTTTCTACTAGTGAGTGCAAAACATAATTAGAGTGGTGACTTGGACTTATAATAACTTGTTGTATTTTCATCCTAATTCTCACCCATTCTATTTAGGCTAGTTTTCATCACACTTTCTATCCCATTTCATCATTGTAAAGAATTAGTCCGAGACACGTAGTCGATTTACCGAGGACTAAAAGCAATCACACGAGGACAATATCGAGATTTGTTAACAAGGTTCACCGATCCGGATACATCCTCGGGGACTGACTACGGGCGCTACTTCCCGTGACACCCTCACAATACCACACACCGGCAGCCCGGGCGCCGGCACACCACGGGCTCCCCTGTGTGTCTATCCGCACATATATATATATATATATATATATATATATATATATATATATATATATATATATATATATATATATATATATATATATATATATATATATATATATATATATATATATATATAAGAGGCCTATGATACAAGTGTCAGACTACAGATGGTCGTGGAGTCGGAAACCGCCCCTGGGAGGGCCCGGATACCACACTGGCTTGCATGGGGCCATCCTATATCAATGAAAAGGCGGTCTAATGTCTAAATACCAAGTGCACAACCTTGAAGTGGCACCTCCCTCACAAACCGAACATTCACACTAGAAGGTTTAGGGCGTAGGTGCTCGTCCCCCACATCGAGCAAGCGGGGTGGAGTCATGTGATCGCGTGCGACCAACCTGGTCTGGCATGTCGGCATTACTTTTTGTGACACAGATAAGAGGAATATCCCCCGGTAAAACCGCCCTAGGGAGGGCCCGACGATCGTACTGGCCTACATGGGGCCCAGATATATCAATGAAAGGTCGGTGTGATGTTTAAATACCTAGTGCACAACATTGATGTGGCACCTGAGTCACAAACCGGACAAACACGCAGGAAGGTATAGAACGTAGGGTGTGTTAGTCCTCTCACATCGAGCAAGCGGGAGGGAGTCATGTGATCGCATGTGCTCCAACCTGGCATGACATGTCAGCATGACCTACCATAACACAAAATAAGAGGAACATTCCCTAGTCAAACCCCTCTAGCTTCCCGTCGATGCTGTAGACTGCCCGAAGAGGCCTAACCCTGACCAGTTTGACCTAGAGATATACCCTTTGACTTTCTCTATTGCAGCAAAGCATCATATTAATAATTAAATATTTCATACTAAGCACATATTTAAAATTGCTATCCAGGAATAAAAACATAAAACATATAGACGTGAGCAGCTAATACAATTTATAACGATGATCGGAGTAAAGAACAATCTATAAAGAGGAACTAATTAATTAAGATACTTCTACATCTCTAAAAACTATGAAAATATATCACATAGCTTTTAGCTACTGTGTACTGATACGTCCAAAACGTATCTATAATTTATGCTTGCTCCATGCCTCTTTTGGGTGATATTGCTATGTTATTTATACACTTCCATACACTTTTGATCTTATTTGGACTAACCTATTAACTCAGTGCACCCCAGTGCCAGTTTCTGTTTTCGGCTGTTTTTGTATTTCAGGTTTTCCCATTACGAGAACTGCCAGAAAAATCCCGGAAAAATTATATAAAAAATCAGCATTCCAGAAGCTTCCCGGCACCCGAAGTACAGCCGGAGGGGGGCCACCAGGGCTCCAGGCGCCCTGGTGGCGCGGCCCCCCTCCTGGCCGTGCCGGGGGGGGGCGCCTGGGCCCCCCAGGCCTCCGCTGATGCCCCCCTTTGGCATATATTTATATCGTGTCCTGAAACCCTCGAGACGAAAACCCTTTTTCGCGATCTCATCTCTGTTCCGCCGCTGCCGCACTTCCAAGATTGGTTGCACCAGGAGAACTCTTCCCGGCACCCTGCCGGAGGGGTGGATCACCACCGGGAGCTCCTCCACCACCATGGACGCCTCCCGGATGAGTTGTGAGTAGTCTCCCTTGGACCATGGGTCCATGACCAGTAGCTATGTGATGTTCTCCTCCCGTTCTTGTGCTTCACTAATTAGTCCTCGTGAGCTGCCCTACATGATCGAGGCACATATGTAATCCTTATGTTGTTTCTATGACGAGTTTGCTGGGATCCGATGGATTGTGAGATTATGTTCCGATTGTGTTTGAGTAATATATTTGATCTACCTCTTTTATATTTATGTTCGTAAGTAATTCTTGCATGTTCTCTGTTGTTATTTATTGCTTTGGCCAAGTAGTAGGTAGTGACTCCAAGAGGGAACGTTATGCTTGATATTGGGTTCATGCCCCTCGATGACTAGCTTGAGTGACAGAAACATGAGTCTAGGGGATGTGTTGTTGCCACAAGGGGGAAAACAACGGTGCTTGTGCCCGCGGGTGCAAGGATTGTTTACTTTACGCAAAGTTCTTTTAATGCAGTTGTCTGTTGCTTTGAGTTTACACTATGGGTGGGACTCTTAACTTAATACCAGCGAGATGTTCTGGATAGATATCTCAAGGTGGATGATTAGTAGTAGATGCAGATGGATTTCGGTCTACTTGCCTTGGCGTACCGCCCGTGCTTTGAACCTCTACCTTTCTTGCAACATAGTTAGCATTGGTTTGCGCACATAATTCTGTCAATTGCCCAGCTGTAATTCGTTTACCTCACATAGCTGTTTTATCGTCTTTTGGGAGAGAGACATCACTAGTGAACATCATGGGACTCCGGTCCATATTACCATCATTGATAACATCCGCTATTTACTTTCCTCTTTTACTTATTACTTGCAGCAAAACCTATCACTATTATCACTTGTGTTTGATCCGTTGTAAACGACAAGGCCGGAGGGATTGACAACCTCTCTGTACTCGTTGGGAGCAAAGTTATTTGTATCTGTGTGCAGGTCCACGTTGATTCCTAATATATGGCGCCGTTAGCAGTTGACACCTTCTTGTTGAAACTGGGAGTCTCAAGGAAATCGATCCTTGGTATCTTTGCCAAGGGAAAACTTCCGCTACACTGCATCTCAAACCTTCCAATTGGGGTAACCAACGAGGGGCGAGAAGCCATCAAGCAAAGTTTTCTGGCGCCGTTGCCGGGGACTCCACTCTTCAGGATAGGGGAGTTGCACGCTATCTTTTACCTTTGCTTTTTAGTCTTGTTAGTTTACCTTTCAGTTTTTGCTTTAGTACCTTTTATCGAAAATCACAAAAATAGTTATCTTGCTTGCTTGCTGCTATGGGTTCCACCGAGAACACCAAGTTGTGTGACTTCACTAGTCACAACAACGATGACTTTATCTGCACACCTACCACTACACCTGCCACTTCAGCACCTTCATATGAAATTAAACCTGCTTTACTGAATCTAGTCATGAAAGATCAATTCTCCGGTGCTGGAGATGATGCTGCTTTACACTTAAACAACTTTGTTGAACTCTGTGATATGCAAAAGTACCGGGAAGTAGACGGTGATATTGTTAAGCTTAAGCTTTTTCCTTTCTCCTTGAGAGGAGGGGCTAAAATTTGGTTTCAGTCTTTGCCTAGAAATAGCATAGATTCATGGGACAAGTGCAAAGATGCTTTTATTGGAAAATACTATCCACCTGCTAAAATTATCCAACTAAGAAGTAACATAATGAATTTTAAACAATTGGATAATGAACACGTTGCCCAAGCTTGGGAACGTATGAAATCTCTTATCAAGAACTGCCCTACTCATGGTTTGACTACTTGGATGGTTATCCAAAAATTTTATGCAGGCTTGAACTTTACCTCGCGGAACTTGTTAGATTCAGCTGCGGGAGGAACTTTTATGTCAACTACACTTGGTGCTGCCACGAAGCTTCTCGATGAGATGATGACCAACTATTCCCAATGGCACACCGAACGCGCTCCAACAGGTAGGAAGGTAAACTCTGTCGAGGAGATTTCCTCCCTAAATGAAAAAGTTGACTTGATCATGTCTCTACTTTCGAAGCAATCTTACGTTGATCCTCGTGATGTTCCTTTAAATTCTTTGATTGCTCAAGAACAAGTAGATGTGAATTTTATCTCTAGAAACAATTTTAACAACAATGCTTATAGGAGTAATTTTGGTAGCAATCCTAGACCGTTCCCCTCTAATTCCTATGGGGACAACAATGCTTATCCTAGCACCAATAACTCCACTACTGAACTAGAGATTATGCTTAAAGATTTCATCACTACCCAAAAAGCCTTTAATAAGAGTGTAGAAGAAAAACTAAACAAACTAGATGATCTCTCTTCGAAGGTAGACAATTTAGCCAATGAGGTTGAATTACTTAAAATTAGAACTTCTCCTCTTGAGGAGAGGAAGGTCACTCCTATGAATGCTATTCAAGTGCAAATTAATGAAAATATTAGGATGGTGGCTAAACTTAAAGAGAGATGGGCTAGAGAAAGGGAGGAAGAAGATAGAATTAAGAGCCTTCCTACCCACCACAATGTTGCTACTATCCAAGTTGTTGAGGATATCCAAACTCTTAGCACCCAATGCACTCCTGGTCCCATTGGACCTATTAATGGTGATGCTATGACTATAGAAACTACCAAAGAAGTGAAACTAAAGGACACCACTACCACCTTACTTGATAGTAGTGACCTTGATTTTGATAATTGCACTCTTACCGAAGTTATTGATTTCCTTCACAAGATGTCTAGAGATCCCCGCACTAGCACGATTAACCTTGCCTTCACAGAGCATATCACTAATGCTCTTATCAAAGCTAGGGAGGAGAAACTTAGAGTAGAAGCCTCCATACCTAGAAAGCTAGAAGATGGGTGGGATCCTATGATTAAAATTAAGTTGAATAACTTCTCTTGCTATGCTTTATGTGATGTTGGTGCTAGTACCTCTGTTATGCCAAAAAGAATATATGATATGCTTAAATTGAAACCTTTTCATTCTTGTTCTTTTGGTGTTCGTCTCGTTGATTCTTCCATAAAGAAACCTTTGGGGAGGATCGACGATGTTCTTATCATTGTCAATGACAATTATGTTCCCGTTGATTTTACTATTATGGATATTGAATGTGAACCTTCTTGTCCAATTATTTTGGGACGTCCTTTTCTACGCACCGTTGCTGCTATCATTGACATCAAAGAGGGGAATATAAAATTTCAGTTTCCTCTCAAGAAAGGGATGGAACACTTCCCTCGAAAGAAGATTAAGTTACCTTTTGAGTCCGTTATACGGGCTAGCTATTCTCTTACTCTTGATAAGACTTGATCTCTTTGCATTATGCCTAGCTTAAAGGCATAAAAGAAAGCGCTTTTGGGAGGCAGCCCACATGAATAAATTTTATTTTGCTTTTGTTGTGTCTTGATTTTGTTACTATAGTAGCATCATCATTGTATCTTTGCTTTTCAATTTTGTGCCAAGTGTAGCCTCTGATTGCAAGAAAGTTCAAAAGTTGTGACGTGCTGTCCAGGAAACAGATTCTGTCCTTGGACAGAACAATTCGTATAAAATCACCAGATCATCTTTTTGTTCTGAATTTTTGCGACAGCGTGCTCTCCATAATTGTCTTTCGTGCGTCTGTTTTGAGTTTTTTGATTAGAGTTGCAGAAGTGCCCCGAAAAAATCATTTACTACCTGCTGTTCTGTTTCTCACAGATTCAGTCCTGTTTTGCCTTTCCCTCATTTTGCAAACCTAGAGCTTGCTTTTTCTTTGCAAAAACCTTTTGGCAATCTTGAGAAACAGTAGACCTTCAAGAATATCTTTATTTACAGCAAGGAACAATTATTTTATTATGGGTACTAAGCTCGCTAATCAGATTATGATGAGTTATGTATGAAGGGAGTTTTCAAGTGTGCGAGGGAAGATGATAAAAAGATTCAGGAGTGTCAAACGCTCAAGCTTGGGGATGCCCCCATGCACCCCCAAGAAATATTCAAGGAGACTCAAGCGTCTAAGCTTGGGGATGCCCCCGTGCATCCCCTTCTCCATCAACATTATCAGTTCGTCTTTCGTTCCACTATATTTTTATCACTTCATGTGTTATGTGCTATGCTTGGAGCGTCTTGCTTTTAGTTTTCCTTTTTAGTTTTCTTTAGCTTTTCATAACGAGTCGGAGCTCAGTTTTCTTTATGTGGGAGAGAAACATGCTCCACTTCTACCTAGAACATAACATAGAATTTTCATGTCTATCCTTGCTGTGTGTGTTCTTTGTCTTTTAATAGCTACTATCATGTTCAGCTCTTAGTATTCATGCTTATCTTTTTAAAGAGCTTTCGTTTAGTTGGTTGCTTGAACTCTCTTTAGTTATCATGCTTATCTTATTAAGAGAGTTTGCTTCCGTTGCATTGGTTGATATGTCTATGATAAAGATGCTACGTGCATAATGGCGCTTAGTAGTTCATGTTTTCTTATGGTTAGTCTCAAATAGCTGGGGGGTTCCCAATGTGTTATTGGAGTACCAACATGATTTGTTTGCCTATGATGTGGTATGGTTTAGTAATATTTTCCTTCAAGAATTTATTTTGATTGACTTGGCGTATGCTCACGCATATTGAAGACAGCAAAGAAAGTCTGTCAAGCCTTGATGATCTTTTATTTCTGAGTAGCGATATAACTTCCATGCCTGATTCAATGTTGCTTTGTCGCTCTGCATGATTATGACCGTCATTGCTCTCTTAGTTGGTCGCTCCCAGTCTTTTGCTAACCTCCACCTGTACTAAGCGGACTGACTACTTGTGCATCCTATTCTTTAAACCAGTTATGCCATATGAGTCCACCATATCTTCCTACATGGTATTTACCTGCCATTCCTAACGGAGACTTTCATGTACCATCTCGAAATTATTCAAAAAAAATGCATTCTTATTTTGTGCCTCTGTTTTAAGTTCATGAGGAAGTAGTAGTTAATTCATGATCTTTTTAAGTTGGACAAGCTTCACCCCGGGATTGCATGTATAATGTGCAAACCCATAATACGAGAAGGAACTAGCATTGAGTGCGCCCGGCTCAAAAATTAATATAACAAACAAACCCTCCTTCACGCTTTGTTCATGAGAAATCAGAAAACTTTGGCAGTGATAAACAAAGGAGATTAAGAGGATGTGATCGTCCTCATTTGGGAGTCGTTCCTCGAAACTTGTCCACCTCAAGAAGTGATTGAGTTGTCTGCTAGCATTCGTTGACGAAACATGCATAATCTAAAAAAAATATTACTTCTGTTTTTAAAACCAAGAGCTCTGGTACATGTTTTCTCTTTGTTTCCGACTAAGGGTTTTCAACCTTGCCAACAAAAGCCACGGTTCGAGAGTCTCCACCTTCTTTTAAAGCACCAACTACTGAGAGCATGATTGTCATTCTGAGTGTAATGTGCATTGTCCCAAAGTAGCATTGTCTTTTGCATGATTGTGATATTGTTTATTTTGAGATCATTGTATCTAGTCATCACTTAATCCTTGGAGGTGCCCCTGCATTTATGTTTTGCTTCACTAAAGGGGGCAAGCGAGATATCACTTTATCATATTTGCACACCATGCTCATTACAAATCTATTTGATGTTTCAGTATCATATTGTAAAACTTTCAGTTCTTTGTGATTTTCTCATGAGGCAACTTAATTACTATAGATTCATTGTCTCAGTAAGCTTTTGTCATGTGACTAAGAAAAAGTCCTATATGGTTAATAGCATGTCACCATAGAAATTATTCTTGTTATCATTTACCTACTCGAGGACGAGCAGGAATTAAGCTTGGGGATGTTGATACGTCCAAAACGTATCTATAATTTCTGCTTGCTCCATGCCTCTTTTGGGTGATATTGCTATGTTATTTATACACTTCCATACACTTTTGATCATATTTGGACTAACCTATTAACTCAGTGCACCCCAGTGCCAGTTTCTGTTTTCGGCTGTTTTTGTATTTCAGGTTTTCCCATTACGAGAACTGCCAGAAAAATCCCCGAAAAATTATATAAAAAATCAGCGTTCCAGAAGCTTCCCGGCACCCGAAGTACAGCCGGAGGGGGGCCACCAGGGCTCCAGGCGCCCTGGTGGCGCGGCCCCCTCCTGGCCGCGCCGGGGGGGCGCCTGGGCCCCCCAGGCCTCCGCTGATGCCCCCCTTTGGCATATATTTATATCGTGTCCCGAAACCCTCGAGACGAAAACCCTTTTTCGCGATCTCATCTCTGTTCTGCCGCCACCGCGCTTCCAAGATCGGGAGCACCAGGAGAACTCTTCCCAGCACCCTGCTGGAGGGGAGGATCACCACCGAGAGCTTCTCCACCACCATGGACGCCTCCCGGATGAGTTGTGAGTAGTCTCCCTTGGACCATGGGTCCATGACCAGTAGCTATGTGATGTTCTCCTCCCGTTCTTGTGCTTCACTAATTAGTCCTCGTGAGCTGCCCTACATGATCGAGGCACATATGTAATCCTTATGTTGTTGCTATGATGAGTTTGCTGGGATCCGATGGATTGTGAGATTATGTTCAGATTGTGTTTGAGTAATATATTTGATCTACCTCTTTTATATTTATGTTCGTAAGTAATTCTTGCATGTTCTCCGTTGTTATTTATTGCTTTGGCCAAGTAGTAGGTAGTGACTCCAAGAGGGAACGTTATGCTTAATTGTGGGTTCATGCCCCTCGATGACTAGCTTGAGTGACAGAAACATGAGTCTAGGGGATGTGCTGTTGCCACAAGGGGGAAAACAACGGTGCTTGTGCCCGCGGGTGCAAGGATTGTTTACTTTACGCAAAGTTCTTTTAATGCAGTTGTCTGTTGCTTTGAGTTTACACTATGGGTGGGACTCGCAACTTAATACCAGCGAGATGTTCTGGATAGATATCTCAAGGTGGATGATTAGTAGTAGATGCAGATGGATTTCAGTCTACTTGCCTTGGCGTACCGCCCATGCTTTGAACCTCTACCTTTCTTGCAACATAGTTAGCATTGGTTTGCGCACATAATTCTGTCAATTGCCCAGATGTAATTCGTTTAGCTCACATAGCTGTTTTATCGTCTTTTGGGAGAGAGACATCACTAGTGAACATCATGGGACTCCGGTCCATATTACCATCATTGATCACATCCGCTATTTACTTTCCGCTTTTACTTATTACTTGCAGCAAAACCTATCACTATTATCACTTGTGTTTGATCCTTTGTAAACGACAAGGCCGGAGGGATTGACAACCTCTCTGTACTCGTTGGGAGCAAAGTTATTTGTATCTGTGTGCAGGTCCACGTTGATTGCTAATATCTGGCGCCGTTAGCAGTTGACACCTTCTTGTTGAAACTGGCAGTCTCAGGGAAATCGATCCTTGGTATCTTTGCCAAGGGAAAACTTTCGCTACACTGCATCTCAAACCTTCCACTTGGGGTAACCAACGAGGGGCGAGAAGCCATCATGTACCTATTGTGTAAAAGTTTCAGGAATTTATCATGCTCTGACTATTCAGCATAATTCATACAACAACAAAAGTGTTGCTCGTCCCCTCATATCTAGTAGGCGGGAGGGATTCATGCGATCGCATGCGCTCCAACCTGATCTGGCAAGTAGGCATGCACTGCCATGTCACAGAACAAGAGGAATATCCCGCGGTCAAATCCCTCAAGCATCCGGTCAACACCGTAGACCACTAGGCCCACGGATGGCCGCAACGTCCTAAACTGTCCCAGGGAGGGCCCGAAGACCGCACCGACCTGCGTGGGGACCGGATATATCAATGAAAGGGCGGTCTGATGTTTAAAAACCCAATGCGCAACCTTGACGTGACACCTCCCTCACAAATAACCTCCCTCCAATGCCACGCATGGTCGTGGCAGGCCACATCACTGTCGCACCCTCCCCACACCGCTCCTTACGTTGGTACCATATATACTACATATGTTTCAAAAATAAAATCCATAGTTTTCAATTGTTTGTCAGATAGCTTAGCAAGCTGACTGTCATGGTACTAAGTCTGATAGTAAGAGTAAGGGGTACGTAGGAGGAGGCAAGATCCTAGCTACGGCGAGGTTGTACACAAGATGTTTACGAGTTCAGGCCCTTCTCGGAGGAAGTAACAGCCCTACGTCTCGGTGCCCGGAGGCGGTCGACTAGAATATGGATATGCGTATGTACTAGTAGAAAACGGGGCAATGGTCCAGGCTGGGTCAGCCCATTAGTCCCGGTTCAGTCCAGAACCGGGACCAATGGGGGCATTGGACCCGGTTCGTGAGCCCAGGGGGCCGGCCGGGCCACATGGGCCATTGGTCCTGGTTCGTCTGGACCTTTTGGTCCCGGTTGGTGCGACGAACCGGGACCAATGGGTCTTGCTCCTGGCCCACCACCATTGGTACCGGTTGGTGACTTGAACCGGGACCAAAGGCTCCCCTTTAGTCCCGGTTCATGTCACCAACCGGGACCAATGAGGTGCCTATATATACCCCCTCGCGTAAGAGCAGAGCACACTGCTCTGTTTTTTCTGGCCGAGGGGGAGAGGGCTTGGTGGTGCTCTAGCTCACCTCCTATGCACACAACGTGTTCGATGGAATGACTGAGCCACACTAGTTAAGCTTTTCTCCTCTCGAAGCTCGAACTCCAAGCTCCATTTTCTACGAGATTTGTCTAGGTTTAGCGGTCCGTCACGTCCCGTCCCCGTCTTCGCCGTCGTCGATCGCCCCCGCCGATCTCGTCACCGGCACAATCGTGGTGAGCCTCTTGTTATGTCTATGCTTTTCTTACTTTTATTATTGCTTGTTATTATTGCTTTAGATAGATATTTGTCTAATTTTCTTACGTTTATTATTGCCTGTTATTATATAGTGCAATGGTTTTGATATCCGCCCACGTGGGCCCTCGTCCTGTCTATGATTCAGATGTGGTATATTATCTTTAATTTATAACTATTTGTTTTAATGTTTATGACAATTATGCCGACCAACCTGACATACATAGATATTTTTATATGTCTAGGAGGTAGTTGAACCGGAAATTCCAACCGACCCTCTTGTGGAGAGGTTAAATTTAGTTGAAGAGGAAAACATTTCCTTGAAGAAAAAATTTGAAAAAATAGAGGAGGAGAAGATGGAATTGGAGTTGCATGTTGCAGAAGTCGTCGATGATCACAAGATCAAGATGGACCCTATTGTCGAGAGGTTAAATTTAGTTAAAGAAGAAAACAATTTCTTGAAGCAAAAAAATAAAAAAATTGAGGATGAGAAGATGATATTGGAGTTGCATGTTGCGGATGTCGTCGATGATCACAAGATCAAGATGGATGCAATGCGGTTGAAGATTAGAAAGATTAGAAAATATGCCATTCATACCGAGGCTTGGTATCATTATGCCGTTGGATCAATTGATACCTTGGTTGCGATTATGATCGCATTTGTTTTCGCATTGAAATGTTTTACATAGTTTCAATGTATGGTGAAAATTAATTAGATGCTCTGGAGAGCTATATGTTGTTAGATGAGAACTATGTATGTACTTTGGTTTTAATGTGATGATGAACTTCTATTAATTTGGTCACTTAATTATCTATTTATGATGTTCTGTAATGGTTTTTGACACACTTAATTATATATAATGCACGCAGATGAACCGGCAATGGATGTACGGTGACAGACACACCTCCGAGTACATTAAGGGCGTGCATGGGTTTCTCAATGTGGCTGAGGCAAACAAGCAGAATGGTTTTATATGTTGTCCATGCACTAAATGTGGGAATACGATGTCTTACTCTAACCGGAAAATCCTTCACTCTCACCTGCTTTACAAGGGTTTCATGCCACACTATAATGTTTGGACGAGGCACGGAGAAATAGGGGTTATGATGGAAGACGGCAAAGAAGAAGAGTACGATGACAACTATGTGCCCACTAAATACGGTGATGCTGCAATGGGGGGAGCTGGTGAAGATCAAGAGGAACCAGACGATGTGCCCAATGATGCTGCAACGGGTGAAGCTGCTGAAGATCAAGAGGAACCAGACGATGTGCCCGATGATGATGATCTCCGCCGGGTCATTGTCGATGCAAGGACGTAATGTTAAAGTCAAAAGGAGAAGCTGAAGTTCGATCGCATGTTAGAGGATCACAAAAAAGGGTTGTACCCCAATTGCGAAGATGGCAACACAAAGCTCGGTACCGTACTGGAATTGCTGCAGTGGAAGGCAGAGAATGCTGTGGCTGACAAAGGATTTGAGAAGCTACTGAAAATATTGAAGAAGAAGCTTCCAAAGGATAACGAATTGCCCAACAGTACATACGCAACAAAGAAGGTCGTATGCCCTATAGGATTGGAGGTGCAGAAGATACATGCATGCCCTAATGACTGCATCCTCTACCGCGGTGCATACAAGGATCTGAACGCATGCCCAGTATGCGGTGCATTGCGGTATAAGATGAGACGAGATGACCCTGGTGAAGTTGACGGCGAGCCCGCCAGGAAGAGGGTTCCTGCGAAGGTGATGTGGTATGCTCCTATAATACCATGGTTGAAACGTCTGTTCCGAAACGGAGAGCATGCCAAGTTGATGCGATGGCACAGTGAGGACCGTAAGAAAGACGGGAAGTTGAGAGCACCCGCTGACGGGTCGCAGTGGAGAAAAATCAAGAGAAAGTACTGGCTGGAGTTTGCAAAGGACCCAAGGAACGTATGGTTTGCTTTAAGCACGGATGGCATTAATCCTTTCAGGGAGCATAGCAGCAATCACAGCACCTGGCCCGTGACTCTATGTATGTATAACCTTCCTCCTTGGATGTGCATGAAGCGGAAGTTCATTATGATGCCAGTTCTCATCCAAGGCTCTAAGCAACCCGGCAACGACATTGATGTGTACCTAAGGCCATTAGTTGAAGAACTTTTACAGCTGTGGAATGGAAACGGTGTACGTGCGTGGGATGAGCACAGACAGGAGGAATTTAACCTAAAGGCGTTGCTGTTCGTGACCATCAACGATTGGCCCGCTCTCAGTAACCTTTCAGGACAGACAAACAAAGGATACCACGCATGCACACACTGTTTAGATGACACTGAAAGTACATACCTGGAAAAATGCAGGAAGAATGTGTACCTGGGCCATCGTCGATTTCTTCCGACCAACCATCAATGTCGAAAGAAAGGCAAGCATTCCAAAGGCGAGGCAGATCACCGGAAGAAGCCCGCCATGCGTACCGGTGATCACGTACTTGCTATGGTCAATGATTTACACGTAATCTTTGGAAAGGGTCCCGGCGCACTAACTGTTCCGAATGACGCTGAGGGGCACGCACCCATGTGGAAGAAGAAATCTATATTTTGGGACCTACCCTACTGGAAAGACCTAGAGGTCCGCTCTTCAATCGACGTGATGCACGTGACGAAGAACATTTGTGTGAACCTGCTAGGCTTCTTGGGCGTGTATGGAAAGACAAAAGATACACCTGAGGCATGGGAGGACCTGCAATGTTTGCACGAAAAAGACGGCATGCCTCCGAAGCAGTATGAAGGTCCTGCCAGCTACGCTCTTACGAAAGAAGAGAAATAAATCTTCTTTGAATGCCTGCTCAGTATGAAGGTCCCGACTGGCTTCTCGTCGAATATAAAGGGAATAATAAATATGACAGAGAAAAAGTTCTAGAACCTAAAGTCTTATGACTGCCACGTGATTATGACGCAACTGCTTCCGATTGCATTGAGGGGGCTTCTACCAGAAAACGTCCGATTAGCCATTGTGAAGCTATGTGCATTCCTCAATGCAATCTCTCAGAAGGTGATCGATCCAGAAATCGTACCAAGGCTAAGGAGTGATGTGGTGCAATGTCTTGTCAGATTCGAGCTGGTGTTCTCACCATCCTTCTTCAATATTATGACGCACGTCCTAGTTCATCTAGTCGACGAGATTGTCATTCTGGGGCCCGTAATTCTACACAATATGTTCCCCTTTGAGAGGTTCATGGGAGTCCTAAAGAAATATGTCCATAATCACGTTAGGCCAGAAGGAAGCATCTCCATGGGCCATCAAACAGAGGATGTCATCGGGTTTTGTGTTGACTTCATTCCTGGTCTTAATAAGATAGGTCTCCCTAAATCGCGGTATGAGGGGAGACTGACTGGAAAAGGCACGCTTGGAAGGGACTCAATAATATGCAGGGACGGATATTCTTGGTCTCAAGCACACTACACAGTTCTACAGAACTCTACCGTGGTGACCATGTATGTCGATGAACACAAGAATAGTCTGCGCTCCAAACACCCGGAGCAGTGCGACGACTGGATTAAATGTGAACACATCAGGACTTTCAGCAGTTGGTTGGAAACACGTCTAAGAGGTGACAACACTGTTTGTGATGAGCTGTACTTGTTGTCCAGGGGACCATGTTTGACTGTATTGATTTACAAAGGATACGAGATTAATGGGAATACATTTTACACGATTGTCCAAGATCAAAAGAGCACCAACCAAAACAGCGGTGTCCGCTTTGATGCAATAACTGAGATGGGAAAGGACACATATTATGGTTACATAGTGGACATATGGAAACTTGACTACGGACATGATTTTAAGGTCCCTTTGTTTAAGTGCAAATGGGTAAATCTGTCAGGAGGCGGGGTACAGGTAGACCCACAATACGGAATGACAACAGTGGATCTGAAAAATCTTGGGTACACTGACGAACCGTTCGTCCTAGCCAATGATATGGCACAGGTTATCTATGTGAAGGACATGTCTACCAGACTGAGAAAAAGAAAAGATAAGGAAGCGAATACATCATACGATGAGCCTAAGCGCCACATAGTTCTTTCAGGAAAAAGGGATGTCCTGGGAGTGGAGGGCAAGACAGACATATCTGAAGATTATGAAAAGTTTCACGAAATTCCTCCCTTCAAAGTCAAGGCTGACCCAAGCATCCTGATAAACGATGAAGATTATCCATGGTTACGGCGCAATAAGCAAATGACACAAGCGAAGAAAAAGTGAAGACTTTTTTCTGCAACTATTATGATGATACCATGCCAACTTTGTAACAGACGAGTATGATACCATTGTCCGTTTTGTACATGCACATGCTATGCCAACTTTTTCAGAGTTCATTTGAAAACTATGAATTTAGGTCGAATTTTCTCTATAGGTGCATCTATGTTCATTTTTTTAGTAAAGTTAACCACAAACTTGTGATTCACACAAATTTCAAAGAATTCAAATTTTAACTATTCAAATTTGAAAACTAATGGCACTAACAGAAAGTTTATAATTAAAAAATAAAGCAAAAAACAAAAGAAAATAAATAATGCAGAAAACAAAACAAAAAATCTAGAAAAAAATAGGGCTCGTCCCTGGCCCATGACCATTAGTCCCGGTTTGTGCCACAAACCGGGACTAAAGGGATGGTCTTGTTGGGCTCAGAGTTTAGTCCCACCTCGCCAACCGAAGGGCGCCCACACCGGTTTATAAGTCCGTCCATCTCTGCCTTGTTGAGCTCCTCTCAAAATGAAAAATAGATGCCCCTATACAGGGAATTTGACCTAAATTCATAATGAAATTATCTGAAATTCATATAAATTGATTATGAATTTAGGTTGAATTCTCTCTATAGGCGCATCTATGTTCATTTTTTAATAAAGTTAATCACAAACTTGTGATTCACACATATTTTAAAAAATTCAAATTTTAACTATTTAAATTTGAAAACTAATGGCACTAATAGAAAGTTTATAATTTTTCTAAAACTAATGGCACTAACAGAAAGTTTATAATTTTGCTGACCTAAAAGCAAAAAAAATTAAAAAATAAAGCAAAAAACAAAAGAAAATAAATAATGCAGAAAACAAAACAAAAAACTGGAAAAAAATAA
>LR738715.1:24595164-24633778 GCA_902687465.1 Secale cereale | reverse complement strand
AGTTCCTGATAGGATAATCCGTCTTTTGTTACGAATTATCCTATCTGGGACTCCGTTCCAAAATAACTTTGGAGAGCTTCGTACCATCATGCGACTGTTACTTTCGCCTAATGATGAAGTATTGGTTTTGTTGAATCCTTTGACACTAGACAAAATGTGACATGAGGGGGTCTAGGGTTGTGGATCGCCGAGCAGTCGAGGGTCGAGGGGTCGAGAGGTTTCCTAGCTAGTGTCAAAGTATTGAAGAAATCCATGACTTCATCATTTGCCAGAAGTAACCGGGGCATGTTGGTACGAAGTTCTGCAAAGTTTTTTTGGAACGGAGTTCCTGATAGGATAATCCGTCTTTTGTTACGAATTATCCTATCTGGGACTCCGTTCCAAAATAACTTTGGAGAGCTTTGTACCATCATGCGACTGTTACTTTCGCCTAATGATGAAGTATTGGTTTTGTTGAATCCTTTGACACTAGACAAAATGTGACATGAGGGGGTCTAGGGTTGTGGATCGCCGAGCAGTCAAGGGTCGTCCAGGGGTCGAGGGTCGAAGCTAGTTCTACGTTTGCCATTAATATATACATCTGTCATGTTTGAATAATAATTGGCATGTTGTAAATATTTGTAGAAACTATGGACGACAACACCCGAGACGAAGCACAAGAAGCGATGTTGATGGACATAATCGCAGACGGACAAGATGCCGTCTTGTCGTTTCTCAACGACACCAATGAGCTGGTGGAAAGAGAGCTGGAAGATCTAGGCTATGATATTGATGGCTCCGGTGACCCAATGCACATGGAAGAAGCAGACCATGAGGACGGCTCCGGTGACCCAATGCCGGTGCAAGAAGGAGACCGTGATGCTGTCTCCGGTGACCAAACTGAGTCCGGCCAGGAGGTATATATATTAGTTAAGCCTGTGCTGACTAGTTAATTGATGCATTCATTAACTCTCGTCTTTGTTCCTTTTTCTAGCCCTCCGGATCGAGCAAATCTTCGGTAAAGAGACGAGGCGCAAAGAAAAAGTTGAGGCCGGATGAAAAGTTTGAGATCTCAGAAATCTCGCGCTCCGGCGAACCGATTGAACCCATCCGGACAAAGAACGCATTTGTTAATCAGTGCGGGGTTCTGGTTAGGGACAAGATGCCGATCAGCATCCATCAATGGTTAAAGCCAGCTGCAAAAGACGCTCAGGTGTCTTATGTCACTGATAAGTAGAAAGAAGATCTTTGGACTGAGCTGAAGTCAAATTTCATCCTACCGCCAGAGGATGATCCGGCGAATCCAGTTAAAGAGGAATTAATCAAGTCTGTTGCTCTTACGAAGATGGCAGACCAATTCAGGGCATGGAAGAAAAAACTGAATAAGTTTGTCCGCGAAAAAGAGACTCCGGAATTCGTGGGCATATATGAGAAGATCAAAGATGACTGGCCCGCATTTGTGGCCTATAAGACATCGGAAAAGAGTAAGAAGAAGTCGGCGACAAACCAGATAAATTCTGTGAAGAAGAAGCATCACCATCGCACGGGGTCAGGTGGCTACCACAGAGCCCGGCCTAAGTGGGCCAAGGTTGAGAATGATCTGCTTCAGAAAGGGATCGAACCAAAGACAATGCACTGAACAGACCGTTGCCGGACTTGGTTCTTCGGGGCTGGCAGAACCTTGGACCCTGTATCAGGGAGGTGCATTTGGACGGACAAGCAATTGGAAAGACCACTCAGGATGCTTCGGCACTATATCAAAGCAGCGCAGCAAGGGACGTTCTTCCCTGACAGAGAGAACGACGAGCTGACAATGGCCATCGGGAATCCTGAGCACCCTGGACGGACACGAGGCACGCCAGGCTCCCTTCCGTGGAGTGATGGGTTTCGGGACGCAGGCGGTTACAAATGCCACGAGAGGAGGAAGAAAATGCAGCAGACCGAACTGCAGGCGCTGCGCGCCAGAATACAAGCGATAGAGGAACGAGAATCAAGTCGGGACAAAAGAATTGCCGAAGCTTCCCCCGAAGCTACCCCGCCATCTCAGCGGAGAAGCAGCGTGGCTTCCACCGAGCTGCTTCAGCCAGAGCATGTCTTGACGGCTACTGCCAGGTATCCCGTGGATGCTATCACGGAGGTACAAAATTGCCACCTTATGACGCAGTGGATAAATATGAAGGTCAAGGCGGCTGCTGGCTCTGTTTATCCTACTGGACCCGGCGACACTTTTCACTGCCGGCCGATTCCAGAAGGATATGCTAGGGTGATGGTGGATGAAATTACGGAGGGATTTGAAGAGCTCCAGCTTGACCACCCTATCGGTGAAGGGGAGACTCGGCTGGGTTCTTCACTGAAGACTCCATGCCTATGGCGGAAGGACCTCATCAACATTCTCAACTGGACGCCTCCGCCTCCTCCTCCTCCTCCGTCAAGTCAGGGCACTCCGCCTCCTCCACCGCCTCCTCCTCCGGCGAGTGACGATCAGGGCACTCCGGCTCCTTCTCCGGCGCGTGGCGGCACTCCACCTCATTCTCCGCCTGCGCCAGCGCGCCCGAGCAGCCAGCCTCCTCCTTCTCTGCCTGCGCCCGAGCAACCAGCCTGCTCCTCCTTCTCCGCCTAGTCAGCAAGGGCGGAAGAGACCTGCCGCCGCTCCGGCTGCTCCTGCTCCGGCGCGTAAGCAAGGAAAGAAGACAGCCGCTTCGTCTGGTCTGCCGATGTCTAGCAGTACAACCAGAGGCGGGAGGCAATGCAGATTCGGTCCTTCTCTCACGCCTCTAGAGAAGTTACCATATGAGAGGTCCGACGAGGAAAACACGAAGATCGCTCAAGGCGAAGTGAAGGACTGGCTTGAAGGGTTGAAAGCACAGAGACATCCACCTCCGGAGGAGAAGATAGATCCGGTGAAAGCAAAGCGCACTCTTGCTGCCCTGAAGAAACCAGCTAAAAGTAAGCCGAAGGACAACTATGACCGCATTATTGAAAAGTCATTTCACGAAGCGAAGCGGTCGGGAAATACTAAAAGTGATCAAAGGTTAGCAGAAGGACAAGCTGGGAAACAAATTGCCCAGCTCGGCGAACAAGCGGACCAATCGTGCCCCCCGCTCAAGGTGTCTAGCGACATGGTCGCTAATGATCCGAGGATGGTGCCCGGTTATAGCAATCTTGGAGATTACCTGTCCGACGATGTACATTATGATTTCTTGGAGGTGCAGATACAAAGATACGAGTATGGGAAGCCTCTCGTCAAAAATGAAAGATCTCTATCAACGAATGTGCGAAGATTGCATGATTGGTACTTGAAAATCTGCAGAGAGTCTGGGGGGAGGGATAGTTTGTATGTGAGAGTTAAACCGGAGCATGACCTCGTTGGAATTGAACTGTTGCCTATTCCATTTGAGGAGTTCTATCAGTTTTTCAATCAATTGGCCCTCGATAAAGCAACGGTCACCTGCTACTGTGTGTAAGTAGTACTACTTCTGTCATTAAGTCTCTCTATATAGCTCAGCTCTTTCATTGCATGTATTTATAATTATCCTCACTATATTATGCAGATTGAAGATCGTCGAATTGAAGAAAAGACAAGTCGGTGATATTGGGTTCATTAACACATACCTCATAGATGCAACCGAGGTTAAATGGCGTGCCTCGGATACCGAGACCAACTTGCTACGATCGTTGGTGGTAAATGAAAACAAAGATATAATACTCTTTCCTTACAACTTCAAGTGAGTGTTACTATCTTGTGCATATTTGGTTTCCATTATATATCAGTCAAGGTTATAGTAATGTAATTGATGAGTTCATGCATGCGTGCGCAGCTTCCACTATATTCTCTTAGAGATTAAGCTTGAGAAGGGAGTAGTAACTGTCTTGGACTCTAAACGTAAAGATCCCGAGGAGTATGCAGACATGACTCAAATGCTCGACAGGTAAGTTAAATCGATCAATATTATCCACCATGCATATCAGCAACTTTGTTCATTTCTGATATCAAGTAATTGTTTTCTTTGTCTGGCAGAGTTTGGAGAAAATTCACCAAAAAAGCTTTGGGACTGCCGAAGAAGCTAGAATTTAGACACCCGAAAGTAAGTACTATATAGTAGCATGTTCCGCGCATCTCCTATATCTTGATTCAAGCGCTAGTTTCATCAATACCATTTGGCATTCTTGCTTATCAGTTTGATTGACCTCTATTTCTTGTAAAGTGGTTGTGGCAAGAACCCGGAAATGATTTCTGTGGATACTACATTTGCGAGTCCATCCGCCACACGACCTGTGAGCGGGGCTACTCTGAAGCACAATTTGAAGTGCGTAAGCAATTAATAATATTCACAATTTTATTTCATTACCATCATTTGAAGTGCATAAGCAATTAATTAATAATATTCACAATTTTATTGCATCATTTCATGTATTGACCCCCTTCTTCAAATTAGATGTTTCGGATGCGGGATGAACTCCTAGCACCAGATCGTCTGCGAGCAATTCAAGAGGAATTGGCGGCATTCTTCCTTGAACACGTGATCGCGCCATACGGAGAATACTATGTGGACCATGCGTCCATCGTATAGGAGATTATATTTGTAAGAGATAATTATTGTATATATGTACCCGGTAGTGTCGGATAGATATACGAGAACTTGTTGTTCGACCAATCTCTCGGAGAAGGAGAGGTGGTCGATATTACTTCTCTCTGTATGCATATATATGTTGATTACGATCTTCTGTTTCCTTCGTTTGCTTACTAGCTAGCTAGCTAGCGTGTCTAGTCCTCTCTATACGTATGTGTAGTACGTAGCGTCGACCAAGCACGGACATAAGAGATGACACTTCTCTCTATTAATTAGCTAGCTAACACAATATGAAACACCTAAATTAAACCCCCCAAACCTCCAACCCCCCCTCCCCTTTCAAAAAAAAACAAAAATCACAGCCACAGAAATGCTGACGCGTGGACGCCTTTTGGTCCCGGTTGGTGCCACCAACCGGGACAAAAGGCCCTCCTGCCTGGGCTCGGCGCACAGGCCACGTGGAGACCCATCTGCCCCGGTTCTGGATTGAACCGGGACTAAAGGTCCAGGGCATTAGTACCGACACTCTAGTCCCGATTCAAGAACCGGGGCTAAAGGCCCTAACGAACCAGGTCAGATGTCCCTTTATCTACTAGTGTATCAATCTTATTAAACCTCCCGGTCATGTTCATGAGTGTGATGAAATTTTCAAAAAATATTTCAAACTTCCCGGTCATATTACGTATCATATTTTGAAAACAATTTCAAAAAAAATTCCAATTTTTTTTTCGGTTACTAGTGGCGCACCTAGCAAATTGTGCGCCACTACTAAGTTTGATTTTTTTTTTCATATTTCCTCCTCTAGATCTTAAAAGCCCCATAACTTTCGTTCTGTTAGGTTTTTGAGATTTTAAAAAGGTTCAACGGGGTTCCCCCAGTTGAATTTGGATGTAACTTTTCGAGTAGATGATTTTTCATATAAAAAACTTTTTAATCCGAGTTCGTATGCAAAAGTTATGCCCGTTTTACTAAATTCCAGAGAGATTTTGCAAATGAAGTCAAAATTCATATTTGTAAATTTTTCCAATAACTAGACCACATATCACATGGGAAACTTATTTTTTTTATTTTTTTTGACATTTCCATCATTTTCTTTTATTTTTTTTAAAACTGAAAAAACGGTCCAGGTAGGACGCATTTTGTGAAATTTGGACATAATAATGGCGCACCTTTACAAAGTGCGCCATTACTATGTGTATGACTTGGTCAAACCTCAGTCAAAGTTAATAATGTCGCACTTTGTATAGGTGCGCCATTACTAATTTTGACATAGTAATGGCATACCTGATGTGCGGTGCGCCATTAGTAGTTATTTAAAAAAAATGTTAGTAGTGGCGCACCGTGGGTGCGGTGCACCATTAGTAATGACGCATCGCACACCAGGTGCGCCATTAGTAATATGATAGTAATGGAGCACCTATATTTGATGCGCCATTAGTGTCTATATCATTTATAGCCCTTTTCCTAGTAGTGATAGTTTGAGTACTCAAGAATATCCTTAATGCAGATATGATTTTGTAACCATTAGCTACAAACCGCGGATTTTTTATATATATCTAGGCAAACTAAATGTCCAAATATTTATACATGATACTGAATATTTAAATCAAAATATATGAATCAAAATAACAAAAGCAAGGGAAACACAAAACATAATTTTTATAAAATCTTTAATAAGAAGATGACATGTACTAAAAACATAGTAAAATTAATTGCCCTTCCAGATTTTCCTGAAATATCGCTACTACTAGTATGTTGAAATCTGAAAGCCCAAAGCCCAAAGCACAAAGTAGAGGCCGATTGGAGAAAACTGAGCAGCACACAACACACGCTCTGCCCTTCCATTCCACCCCAAAAAATTTCCCCACCAGAAACCCTCGCCGCCGCCGCCGACCATGCCGCCGCCGCCGCCGCCCATGCCGCCGCCGCCGCCGCCGCCGCCTCCGCCACCGCTGCCGGACGAGCTTCTCGAGGAGATCTTCCTCCGCGTCCCGCCGGACGAGCCGGAGCACCTCGTGCGCGCCTCCCTCGCCTGCAAGCTCTGGCTCGGCATCCTCTCCGGCGCCCGCTTCCGCGGCCTCTACCGCGAGTTCCATGGAGCTCCCCCCATGCTGGGATTCCTCTACAACTGGCCCTTTTTCAGCGGCAAGGAGGATGACCCCGTGGCAAACTTCGTCCCCACCGCGAAATTCGGCGCGCTCGTCCCCCACGACGACGATGTCTGGGACCGTGAGTACACTCCGTGGGACTGCCGCCATGGCCGCGTCCTCCTCGAGAATTACATGGGGCTCATCGTGTGGGACCCCATGACAGGCCGCCGGATGAAGCTGGAAGCGCCAGTTGGCTATGTTGGCGCTGCGGTGCTCTGCACTGTGAGGGGCTGTGACCACCGTGCGTGTCATGAGGGGCCCTTCCGGGTTGTCGTTGTCGACCTGGACATGAATGAGGATGATGGTGATTGTGTTGCATATGCGTATGTGTCCTCGCCCGTGACGGCCGCGTGGAGCGAGCCGGGCTCTGATTCTCTTTTCGATGGATGGAGAGAGCACACGCCGGGCTCTGATTCTCTTTTCGATGGATGGAGAGAGTCGTGCTCTGGTCTTCATCTTATTACGGCAGATCCATTCATCGATTCACTGCCCCCTGTCCTCGTCGACAGCGCACTTCACTTCATGCTTAGGTATGATGATCAGCGTGTAGGCATTCTCAAGTATGACTTGAGCTCTAATTGCTTATCACTGATTGATGCGCCGCTTACGGAGTCGGCCATTGTTGGTCCTGCTATCCTCATGGCGATGGAGGATGGCGGCTTGGGGTTGGCACACTTGGATGGGTTAATCCTCTACCTATGGTCAAGACAGATGGGTTCTGACGGAGTTGTGTCATGGACTCAGCGTAAAGTTATCGATCTCAAGGAATTTCTCCCAATTCAAAATCCTGAGATAAGAATTAGCGTTATTGGATCTGTGGAGGGCCGTGATATCATTTTTGTGACCATAGATCTTGGCATCTACGAGATTAATTTGAAGACACTGCGGTGGAAGAAGCTATGGAAGAGAGAAAAATTCTGTTCTTTGATTCCATACATGAGCTTCTACAACCGACAAGGTATATCCATATGCCCTTTTCTTCTGTGATTTGGAACAGTTCTTCAGTAATGAGTATACCAGTTGGCGGAACAATTTAGTTTCAATGTTTAGTCAGATGGGTAGTTATTTTGTATGTACCATTTTCGGATATATAGATATGCTCGAGGAAACTTTCAGTGCCATGTACACTCGAATGTCGCACCTAATTATGCTTATGCCTACCTATGAGTGCAACTTAATATAGTACCATGTCTTCTACTTTTTGGAATCACGCTGATAAATCCATGTTTGCAGAAAAGGTGAGGCCCTGCAAGACATTGACAACGCATATGGTTGAATATGCTTATAGGAGTCCATTCTCATGAACATGAGAAATGACTATCTGAAGGCGACATGGGTTTTGTGATTGGTGTCGGTATTCGGTAACTGTTTGAATGTAGCGGTGCTTGTTTTCTCATAGTGTTGTTGGATTTTGTCGGCAAGGTTGAGATTTTCCCCGCGTTAATGGTGTGTGTAAGCAGGCTAAGGAATTATCTTGTAATGAACTTCCAATTTCTTCTAGCATCAGTTATGTGCTTAGCTTTTTAATTAGCTTGAAAATGTAACGCGGACTAGCTTTGTCTTGCCATTGTGAAAACTCTACAGTTTGCTCTCGTAGCTTTGAGCCAAAACAGAGAACATTGATGATGGCATGCTTAGAGCTAGTGATTTCTGTTGCCAAGAGATGATGATGGTTTCTTCATGCTGGCTCAATGGTATGCCTTAATTATTATTTTGAATTTGATTAGTGCTAGAGGTCAAGTGCTGTTGTTACTGAAGAGTAACAAGTATAGCATGCAGCTTCCTTTTTATATCCAGCAAGCAATGTAAACTGAAATATTGAGCTGTAAGTTGAGGGGACTGACAGTATGGCAGGATCTGAGTTGAGAGGTTTTACTGCTACAGATGCTCCACAAATCTATTAGGTATTAGGTTGCTATTTGTTGCATATTTTTAGCCTACGATGGATATAATAGTAGACTGCAATACCCATGCAGTAAGATGAAGATGTATATGTTTTAGTTTGTTATATTCCATACTGGGTTCACATATTTTCCTTATTTCTTAGACAAAATCTTTCACTCAAAAGCATCAACACACATTTCTATGTGCATTCTTGACCAATATTTATGGTAGAGGCAGGGCTCTGTTCCAAATGCCTGATACCAAATTAAGTCTGTTAATTCTTCATGGGCAAAATGAGTTGCCTCCTTTCTCTCTTTAATATTTTTTCCATGTGTGGGTGTATTTTGGTTGGTAATCTGTTTTCTTTACAGCGGGATAATATATTTGGATCTTATAATTTTTATATTGCTGGAGAATTGCTTGTTATGTTGGTTGAGTATGTTGAAGAGCAATATGCCACTCTAGTCAACAGGAAAGATGGTCATGATTGATCCCACCCCACCATGGTTGTGCATATTATATGGGCATTGTTCTTCTGCAGTCTTTTGTTCTCCATATCAAATTGTGGGATGCCCGTATGCGATTGAAATGGTTCATTAAGGGCGTGGAATATGGTCCTAACCGCTATGTGCCAGACTCGACTCGACGGGATACACTCTCAAGCTTAACATGGTAATCTGTTGTGTTGCTGGGACTCCAGATGTTGGTATTCATCTATTTTCATTTTTTCACATAGTAGCTTCCTATGCTTTTGATTGCACATGAAAGATTCAGTATACAGAATTCTGCAGTTAACTGCCTAATCTCTCCTCCATATACTTTATAGCGGGTATAGAGTTCACTGAGCAATCGAAGGTTATTACTACGATAGTATCTTAACAAGTGAGGATCATTGCAAATTTTTAGATCCACTATTAGGCTTTCCTACAGTTACCAAACAACAAAAAGATTTATCATGAATTCAGAGGCTAGTTTATAATTCGCAAAGGGTTCAAACATTTCAAAATAATAGGAGACATGTGAATTTTGTCTCAGGCACGATATACGATTAGCACATCGTGTCCCCATGAGCAGAAAAAGATGGACAAAACTTTCTTTACAATCTTGCCCAGAAAATTTGGAACAGTATATGGCATCTTGCCAAGATATGCAATCTTGAAAGTATGGAAGACTTCTATTTAGTCTGCTTATTTCTGTTGCAGCCTCGTTGTCCAATTCTTGCTGTTTGCAAAGAATGTTAATTCACTGCTACTAGTCATCACAATTCACGCTGAACATATATATTCTGAACTTGATTTGCAGACTTGGCAGGTGAGCAAAGTGAAAAAGGAATTCCTGTAGTTCCTGTATTTTCATCTATGTGAATCGTTACCCCTCATCTCAGAACTGGCGGCTCTCAAGGTGGATATAAATGACATTCATTCCAATGTTAGACTCGAGTTATAAGCTCATCTTCAACAATACTGGCCCTGTCTTGAGTTTCCAGGCGACACCTGGACATTGCCGTGGCTTGGCACTATTAAGATTTTGGCTCTGGACAACTTCCGTCTACCTCTGCTACCTCATTGTTGGTGAGAGGAGATAGATATGCATAGATCAAAGAGCACACAACTGATCAACAAGGAAGTGATGCTACTGCACACGACGAGGACATCACCATGGTGATCCCTCCGGTGTTGGACGGCTATTCAAGGTTCTCAACGCTGATGGAACGGAAGCAGCGACGAATGGTGAGTCCGTTACTGATCAAATGCAGCAACTTGATTGTAAGATTTCAAGACCTCAAGGAATGTAATTCATATTGCTTGCAGATACCATTTCACTTATCGGGACAACATTGAATTTGGTTGAAGAAATTATCTCCATGGCCAAATCCTGAGGTTACCAATGGGATCCGTGAGTAGCACCCGAACAAAAAACATTTCTCTAAAAACTTGTAGCAGCCTAATCCCTCAACCAAGGCACATTGGATCAGACCCAACAAATTATTAGTTTGCACAATTAAGAGGAAAATAATACGGGTAGATCTCTGCACTCGGGCTCTCGCCTTGTAGGAAAGTCTTATAGATGCAAAATTGGGGCAATTCATGGCACAAAGGGGAGATGCAGTACCCCGTAAAAAAAACTGGAGATGCAATAGGAGATTTGTTGCACGCAAAAACAATTTTGTATCTATTATACCAATACATATTCAAACACTAAGGTGCACACTAATATATGTGAAATAATTCATTTTTTGGAGTTTACAAATCATGCCCATTCCTCCTTTTGAGCATAGGGCCATTTTCTTGTTTTATTTTTTCTTTTCTTTCTCAATTTTCTTTGGTTTTGGAAAATACATTGCCCCTTTTTAAGTAGATGAACATATAGCATATCATACATGATTTTATATTTCAACTATATGAACTTTTTAAAATACACAATTCTTTCATATACATGATTTTTAATGTAATATGAACATTTTATATTAATTATATAAATATTTATATTTATAGTAGGGCATTTTGGAGACCGAGCTCCATGGAGACCTTTATTTTGAAAAAAAATCAAAATTCAAACTTATCATATTCAAAAAATTGTAAAAGCAAATACACATTTATGCAAGGATGTAATGTGTGTGTGTGTGAAAAAATTCAGGATAAAATACCTTGACTTGCGAGCTGCAAAAGAAAAAAAAATCATAGACTTTAAGGATGAAGCGTACATATGCTAAAAAGTCTTCTTTGTGTAGCTCTCATTATAATGTATTTTGATCTTAAAATTCGCAAACATGTTCATTATGTATCTAGGTATATGCGTCATTATGGAGGCATATCCGTTGGAGGCCATGGCCTAGTCAGAAGAGCATGCACCATGCGATGTTGCCATGCCAATGTGTGTATTGGTTGTCATGGCTGAACCATGGGCTCATGTGGAGGGCAGCCTTGGGGCTCGCATGGAAGTCAGAGCGACGACTCTTGATCTCATTGTCACGGAAGGGTGTTAAACACAGGTTGCCTGGATGGTAGCGGCGTTAGCCTCGGGGCCATCGTGGAAGTCAGAGTGGCGGCTCTTGATCTCGTCGTCGTGGAAGAATGTCAACATAGGTTGCTTGGGTGGTAGTGGCATTGGCCAGCATAGTTGCGCAACCTCGGGGCCAGTGTGGAAGTCAGAGCGACGGCTCTTGATCTCATCGTCATGGAAGTGTGGTAACACAAAAGTTGCTTGGATGGTAGTGAAGTTGACCAGCATAATTGCATGACATCGGGGGCAGCGTGGAAGTCAGAGGGACGACTCTTGATCTCTTCTTCATGGAAGTGTGTCAACAGAAGTTGCTTGGATGGTAGTGGCATTGGCCAGCATAGTTGCACGGCATCAGAGTTAGCATGGAAGTCAGAGTGGCTGCTCTTGATCTCGTCGTCGTGAATGGGTGTTAACATAGGTTTGCTTCGGTGGTAGGGGCGTTGGCCAACATAGTTGCGCAGCCTCGGGGCCAGTGTGGAAGTCAGAGCGAGCCGCTAACAATTTGTTGATGATAGTCGGGGAGTCTTCGTGCACATGCCCCTCAGGACCAACGTCTTGGGGCCGCAGTCGTCATCGTTGAATCCTTGAATCGATTTGACACCAAATATTGCTGTTGCGTACGCACGGTGAGAAATCCTAACCTTGCTGCCCGAGGAGCTAGCATGAATCAACACCGGAGCTCCATCAAATCCATCAAATCCGCTACCATTGCTCCCATACCAGAGATGGCATGACCTTGTTGATGATAGACGAGAAGTCTTCATGCATGTGCCCCTAAGGACCAACGTCGTAGAGCCGTAGTCGTCGTCGTTGAATCCTTGAATCGATCTGAAGAATTTGACACCAAATATCGTCGTTGCGTACGCACGGCGAGCCTTGCTGCCCCGATGAGCTGGCATGAATCAACGCCGGAGCTCCGTCTAATCCTTCCCAACGGACAAACTTGGGGATGATCGGAGCTCGAAGACCGACTCGAAGAAGAAGCACTACCATCTGTCCAAACGCCACCCAAACGGGCCGTGCTAACTGGGCCGACCTGGTAGCACGCAGGAACGACACAGCCCCGGCAAGTGGCATGCCATGGGCCATGCCTGGGCTTGGAGGCTGGGCCCGCGGGCCGGCACGACCTGTTTTTGTAAATATATAAATATATATGTCCTATAGAAATACCTAATACTCTAATATGTTCAATATTTTTGTAGTGCATGCGTATTTTTGTAGTGCTTGGATCTGAGTAGTTGTACTGATACAGTGTAGTCTTTGTATTTTTTTTTATCGTTTTGTAATTATAGAGCATGTCTTGTATTCTTTTAGTTCTTTGAGATGGGAGGTTTTATTGATGTACGCGCTAGTAAAACTCTAGATTTATCCCGCATAATACTTCACAGTATTTTTTTAAACATTTTTTAGGCTTTTCCCCCTGTTTTTCGAAGGTATTTCACAGAAAAAAAAAATCAAGCCGACACGGGCCGCCGTACCTAAGCGTGCCGTGGGGCGGCCCCTTACTTCCTATGCCGTGCTTGGGCTGCTGCCTGTAGCATGTGGGCCGACCCAGCACGGCCCGGCTATTAATCGTGGCTTGGTGGGCCATGCCGTGCCATGCACACTTACGATGGGCCGAAATTCGTGCCAGCGTAGTGTGTTCTTAGATGATCATCTAGAAAAGTATGCTTCTCTGCATTAGTTTGAGGACCATATATAGTGACCAGTACGAACTGGATTCCACATAAAATCCACCGGTAGTATGAGGGGCCTGCGCCAAGGAGATCCACTATCTCTGTACCTATTCCTCATTTGGGTGGAAGCCTTCTCCATGTTACTGCAGCAAGCTGAAGTTGAGAGGACAATTGAGGGTGTTCAGGTATGCTCGGGTGCACCAAGTATAAGCCATCTCTTTTTTGCAGATGATTCCTTGATTGTGATGAAAGCAAATGAAGTGAGTGCTACTCGGTTGCAGTGGACAAGTCCTCGGTGTTTTTAGCAAGAATATAAGTAATCAGAACAAGCAGCGTTTTTAGCAAGATTATAAGTAATCAGAACAAGCAGCGGGTTCTCCAAGTCCTTGGAGTCCGTGTAGAATCTTAGTATGAGAGGTATTTGGATTTGCCTGTGCATATAAGGTCAACAAAGAGCAAAGACTTTGAGTACATAAAGGTGATGATTTGGTGCGAGATCCACGGTTGGTTCGAGAAGCTTTTGTCTAAAGTTGGGAAAGAACTTTGATTAAAGCGGTTGCCCATGCAATTTCCACTTACGCAATGCCATGCTTCGACCTGGCCAAGAGCGTCCGCGTGGAGATCAACGCAATGATGTGTTGTTACTGGTGGAACCAACATGAGGGGAAGAATAAATGTCACACGATTGGCTGGGACAAGCTCATGAGGACGAAGAGGAGTGGGGGCCAGGGTTTTGGGACCTCCATATTTTCAATATGGCGATGCTTGCACGACAAAGTTGGAGGCTGATCTAGAACCCTGAGCCACTTTGTGCCGTCATACTGGAGGAAGAATACTTCCCGAACTACTCAATCCTGGAGGCAAGGGAACAACTGGGTATGTCATACACATGGCGAATCATTTTAAGAGGTCGTGATCTGCTCAAAGAGGGGATTGTGTGGCATATCAGAGATGGAACAAAAGTTAAGGCTTGGTCAGACCCGTGGCTGCCGAGAGGGATGAGGAAACGACTGGTGGCCTGTCAGGGGCAGTCGATCATCACAAAGGTTAATGAGCTCGTAGACCATGTTACCGATAATTGAGACGAGGATCTTGTGAGGGAGCTTTTCACACAGGACTCCAAGAATCATCTTAGTGATCCCACTCAGAACGGGCATGGATGATTTTCTCTACTGGCACTATTGTCGTGGATTTAGCACGGCAGATGTCCGGGTTAACGGACTTAGGTGTGAGGCCATCGCTCGGGTTAGCTTAAAGGGGTTAAAGTAGACGAAGGACACAGGGAGTTTATACTAGTTCGGCCCCTTCGATGAAGGTAAAAGCCTACGTCTAGTTTGGTGTGGTATTGCTTGGGCTTCGATGACTAGGGAGCGAATCTGCTTTGCCTGTGTCTCGAGCTGTTGTTTCTTGTTCTTGAACCGTCGCCGGGTCGTCCCTTTATATAGGAGGTGACACCCGGTCTGGTTTACAGAGTCACGAGGCCGGCTCATAGACGTGTCCGCCTCGGTCTCTACTCTTTCTATCTTACATCCCAAGTTACATGGTACGACGGCCATCAGACCATGGGCCTTATACACGGGCCCTTAACCTCTATGGGCTATAACCTCCTGTACATATTCTACTGGGCTTTTGACAATATAACTTTACCAGCTTAATCTGGACCTTCCTAGCCGGTTTATGCCTGCTAGTAATATCCCTCACATTAGGCCCCAGATTGATTTGAACTTGTTCATGTCAGTCTTCAAAGCCTTGTATGAATTCCTTTTCTGCAACTATTGTATGCTTCATAAACTGGCCATGATGTCATCTCCTGAAATCGCTTTAATCAGTTGTGACATCATCTGCGCATTTAATGCCCGCATCTGTTTGTTACCTTTTATTGCCGCACCAAAGATCGAGGCGACAGTTCAATCTATATCCGATTTTCGGCCTCCTCGATTCCCGCGCTTGCCATTGTATCCCCTCGGCCTATAAATACCGCCGAGGCCCATCTCTTTTCCCCTTCTGCTTCTTCTTCCTCCGTCTCCAGCGCTCGAACCTCCGCCGCTGTTCTTTGAGCTCGCCGTCGTCCACAAGCCCGGCCGCTGCATCAACCTGAACGCGTCCAGGAAACTCGCCGCTGTCCTCTGCTTCCTCGGGTACGCTATCTTCTTCCCCATAGATCTCAGTTCTAGGGTTTCTTCTGTAGCTCACCGCGAACCCTCGTTTCTTCGTAGTTCATCGCCGTAGATTGGTTTTAGCCGTAGATATAAAACTTGTTAAGCTAGCCCTTGTTCACGTGCTTCCGCTCCATCATCATATCTTTAGTTTCTCCAGCCTTGCTAGTTTAGATTGAATCTACAGAGAACTTCCGCTGCCTTCACTGGATATAACTTGAATTGTTCTGTCTTTTTACTGTGCTGTAGATCCATATTTTGCCTCTACTTCTTGTGAAAACTGTTTCTCACACTTTAGATATGCAGCTCATCTACTTAGATTACCGGTTTAGTCATAGCCTGCTTCTCATATGCCTATACTGACGGTTTAGATGTCAACCTGTATTCCATAATCGACGGTTTAACTCCTTCTGTTTATCTTCATAAATCAGTGGCTGTTTTGTGCACGCCCAATCCGAATTAGGGGGTACCATTAGTCCCTTGCTTAAACCGCCGATTAGGTCAATACTCTCACAGAAACTCCGGTTTACATTAAGTAGATTTGTAAACCGGGTCTTGCTTTATATTTTTCAGCATTCCTGCATTGGAAAAGATGGCCAAACAGTTCATTGCTTGCAATTGGGTCCCTTCCCGGATCACTGAGGACGACCTAGTAAATGCGGCCTCAATTGGCATGCTGGGTCCTAAAGAGGTTCTGCACTGGCGGGCCCCTGGAAAGGAATGTCCTCCTACACCCAAGGAAGGAGAAATCCTCGCTTTCTTTGATCATCTGGCCCGGGGTTTTAGTCCGCCCGGTTCAAAGTTCTTCCGCGACGTCCTGGCCAATTTCCAACTCCATCCATAGGATATAGGTCCCAACTCCATATCCAACATCTGCAACTTCCAAGTTTTCTCAGAAGCATATCTTCAAGAGGAGCCATCTGTGGAGTTGTTCCGGGACTTCTTTCACTTGAACCGCCGAACTGAGTTTTCGGACGGGCCTCAAACTGAACTTGGTGGTGTAAGCATTCAAAAGAGGAAGGATGTAAGCTTTCCTCACGCCGCTCTTCACAGCCACCTCAAGGACTGGAACCAGACTTGGTTCTACTGCAAAGACACTTCGCCAGAGGGAGAGAACTCGCTGCCGGGTTATCGCGCTTATCGCCTGGCGCCAAACCATCCTTTGCCGCAGCGTCTGAGAGCCCAAGACCGGGCTCGATATGCCCCTCAACTCTCTAAGCTCAGGGCTTTCGTAGCCAACGGTTTAACCGGGGTCGACTTTGTTCGATGCTGGCTTTCTTGGAGCATTCTTCCATTAAGCCAGCGCTCAAGCTTAATGTGTGAATATACTGGCAAACCGGAGGATCCTCAACGCCACACAAAAATAGTGCTTCCTGACAATGAAGTTACTGAGTCTGCCAAGAAGATGTTGAACATCCCTCTAGAGGAGTGCAGCCAGACCGGTTTAGCTCCCTTCTACGCAGACAACCAACCACCGCCGGTAAGACCTTTTTGTTTATTTCTTTCCACTTTAACCTATTCACATCAGTTGTCTTCAACATGCTATTATTCTTTTATGCAAGCCAAAAGTCCTTTTTGGAAGAAGAAAGCTCAGGATAAATCGGCGAAGCAATCACGCAGGAAAACCTTTGCCGTAAAGAAGAAAAAAGCTGCTGCCGCTTCCGGTTCAAACCCTGAAGAGGATGATCCGGCTTCTGAGGTACTATTTGACTCTTATGTCCTTTGATCTCCCTTTGTCTGAATTTATGTTAATAATGCCTTTCCTCAGGACCTGACAGAGGGAAGTAAAGTGGAGGGAGTTGAGGTAATTTCTCTCTCATCCGATTCAGAACCGTTGCCACCCAAGATCCGCCGGGTATCCCGGAAATATCCATTTTCTCACCCTTATGCTCAATTGGATCCCAACTTTCTTTTGAAGAAACAGCAGCATGAAGCTCGCCGGACCACACGCCATAGCGGCCATGTGGTTGAATCGTCCGGAATACCCCTCACGCCAGCTCGCAGACGCCGCTCAGAGGTTTTGCTCACTCCAACCCTTCTTCATCCAAAAGCAGGCCTTATTCGCAAACCTCTTAAACCGTCTGATCCCAACTACCAGGAAGCTCCTCTATCTTCTTCCGGTGAGTCGACTGCTACTCAAGTCCCAGTGCTCAAAACCGTTCCTGGGTAAGTCATCTTTCCAAACGTCCGGTTTATCTTTCCGTTTTGACTTTGTGATTCTCAAGACTATCTTGACCTTTTATCAGAATGCCCAAGCCTAGAAAAAAGGCAAAAGCAAATAAACCGGCTGCTGAGAACACCACTGCTGAACCGGCCGAGGACCCTGAAGCGGCCAATCCTCCAGAGGAAACTGTTGAAGTTCGGCACGACGATCCCACCCCAATGGATCATGAAGACTTTGTTGCTCCGGGGGGTGATGTCATGGAGAACACGGCTGAACTAGCAAGCCCTGTCCGGGTTAGTCCTCCTAGCCCGGTCCCTGTTAGTCCGGTGCACACTGCCGATCCTCTCCAGCCAACCGCTTCCTCGATAGCGGATGTTGAGATAACCGGGTTAGGCTTCATTGTTCCCACAGAGCCTGTTATCTTAGCTAAGCATACTGCCAAGGACGAAAAACTTCAACAAGATAAAGGCAAGTGGAGCACAGACTTGTCAAGTTATGCTCAGCTGAGTGCCCAAGAACTCCATTCTGGGTATCTGAACCGGCTCTTCACCAGCCGTGACTATGAAGCCGGCTTAGTCAACATGATGAAGGATAAATATGAGGTGACTTTCTTTCCTTTTGCTTTCTGTTTCCGCTTTGTACTTTGCAATCATACCCTTAGACCATAGCAGCCCCCAAGTGCCAGTTTAGCTTCACTGTAGGTGAATCGGGACTTCAATTATGTCTGAGAATGAACTTACATTAGCCCCCAAGTGCCAAGGGCATAACCTGTTTATGTGCTTGGGACTTGTCTAATTTTTTTTTTTGCTTTCCTTACTTCAATTGTACATTAGCCCCCAAGTGTCAAGTGCATAACCTGTTGTGTGCTTGACACTTTGAATAATCTGTCCTTCTCACACGTTTGCTTTTCTTGCAGGCTGACTTGAACCGGAGAGCTTCGGAGGTAACTGAGCTCCGAAATAGCTTGGCCTTCCATGAGACTGCTTCAACCAAAGCTAAGGAAGAACTTGTCCTTGCTTTGACTAACATGGAAAAATAGAAGAAAGATTTTGAAGCAGAGCGGTCCACATGGGAGGTGCAAAGGGATGCTCTAGAAAAAAGAGCAAAGGATGCCGAAGCTGCTCTCAATCCGGTTACACAGGAGCTTTCCGGGTTGAAACAGCAAATAGAAAACATGACTTTTGCTATCTTTGGTGAGTACCTGTCTTTGTATATTTACATCCTTGCAATCTTTATTCTGCTCCGGTTTAATTCTCCAATTGTATATAGGGAGGCGCATAACTCATCTTGGAGATGATGTTCGGAAGAAGCTCAAGGCTGCTTATACCCTGGTGGAGCAGCTCTACTCCGGTGCTCAAAGGGCTATTAGTGCCATGTCGCACAATAAACCGGCTCCGACCACCATCAAAGCCACTCTGAAAAAGCTATATGTCTTGCCTGCGCGACTCATTGAGGTGAAGAAGTCTGCTGCACGAGCTGGTTCTCTCATGGCGTTGACCCGGGCTAAAGCATGGGTCCCCGATTTTGATCCGGCGGAGGCCATGAACGGCTACCCCAGCATTAGGCATGGGCGTTCGGTAGAAACCAAAATTTCGGTTTCTGTTGTTCGGTTTTTTCATTAATTCGGTTTGCACATATGGAAACCGAATTTGGTACTAAAATTGTGCTAACCGAAAATTCGGTTAACCGAAAATTCGGTTACAGTTTTCGGTGTTAACCGAATTCTGTACCATATTCAGAAATTCCAGTTTCAGTTTCAGATTTTTTTTGATAGCATGCATATTGTAAAGAAAAAATTGGCAACATATCAACACAACCAACGAAGTTCCAGCATATCTCATAAGTGTAAGAAATGAATCAGCAAAATAGCATAACAGTAGGACAAGTTCATGCATAATAGCATAACAATAGGACAAAGTAGTAAGTGCATAATAGCATATCTCATAAGCGCGTCTACTAAAATTCCAAGACATGACAAACTGATAAGTTCTCCACAAGAATGAAGTGCAGCACACAACCAACCAAAATCAAAGTCTACTTATTACACTTCAAAACATAGGCAAACAGCCAAATTTTGAAGTGCCACCAAAAAGTGCACTACAGATGATATGCTCCAGTTCCTAAGTTGGAGTCTTCAAGAGCAGCCAGCAACCTGCAGCCCAACACCCAACAAGCCAACAAGCCACCAAGCAACATGTAGGTCTCTATAGCCACAGTAGGAAAAATTACAAGTTATAATTAGAAATGAACAGCCAGGAAAACAAAACAACATGTACAAGAGCATCTTGCTTGTAACATATGTAAACATGAACATGAGTACTTTAACTTCTAACATATATAAATATGAACATGAACAGGATATGTATTTATAATACAAAAAATGAGTACAAAGCTAAGAACATGAACAGGAGCATCCTTCTTGTAAAATGAACAGGAGCATCCTTCTTGTAAAATGAACAGAGATGTAGTGAAACATGTGCATGATGAAGAGGATTTCTACAAAGTGAAACAAGTGTAAACCTGAGAGCATCTCTTGCAACTCACTCACCAACAATTAAATAGAGGATGGAGGCGGGCAAGATGACCCAGCCACAGATTGAATGCAAACAGACTTGCTAGTGCTTGCCTTCGACACGGATGAATTTGTACTACCAAACTCTTCAATTAATTCTGTAAAAGAATGAAATAAACATATAATAAGCATAGGAATTAGGAAGTCGGAAATAAAGAAAAATATATGGAAAACAATCACAATATGTTACCCTTTTCCAAGACTAACAATTCCTCTTCATGTTCAATGTCGATAGTAATAGCACCCCTTAGCCAATCTTGGGCACAAACAAGAGCTTGGACCATGAATGGCGTAAGTGAGGTTCTAAACTCATTTAGGATGCGTCCACTTGTGCTAAATGCCGACTCGGATGCAACCGTTGATACCGGAACAGCTAACACATCACGGGCCATTCTTGCCAATATTGGGAATCTAGCAGCATTGTTCTTCCACCATTTTAGAGTGTCAAAATCATCCCTATTTACTTCATTCTCTTCATGCAAGTATTTATCCAATTCAGATTTGCTCATGCTAGTTTCACCACCATCACCAATTCTCAACTTTTTATTTATCCGAGACACCAATTTCATTCCTTCCATTTTTTGAGTTGCTTCAGACTGTGGAGCACCCACATGCTTACTTGCATCACTTGGTGCATACTTAGCTTTGTACTCTTCAAACAAAGCATGCACAAATGTTTTCGCCGCTTCCCAAGCTTTGCCTCCATTTAACTCACCATACATTTCTTCAATTGCTAGTTTTGTGAAATTTGATAGCTTGAATCTAGGATCAAGAACAGCTGCAGCAAATACAAACATGTTCACATTGTCCTCTTCTTTCTTCTTTACTTTCCCTCTCCCCTTCCCCTTTTCATTCTCCTTCTCCAGCTCCTCATGCCAACATCCCCAATACTTATCATACTTTTCTTGCATTTTCTTGGCCATTATTTTGCGCAAAATATCATCACTATCAGCCCACTCTTCCAACACAACATTAACTTCAGCAATATCCATGACAAATTGATTCACGGTCACATGGAGTGTGGCAGAAACACTAAGAGTTAGCTCATAAAAATGTCCAAGAAATTCAGCCATTTTCCTAGCATTCTCCCAATCACTATCAACAGGAATACTAGGAGCTTTCTCACTCATTAAATCCAATGTATAGAGTGGATCTTCTTCCTCATACCTCGCAAACACTTTCTCAAAGTTGATTGCGGTTTTTAACATTAGGTATGTGGAATTCCATCTAGTGCATACATCCAAACACAAGAATGCCTCGCTGTCCAACTTTTCTAATGCAGCAAGCTCTTTAAATCTTGTACTTCTAGATGGCCCATGTCTTATATATCTAACGGCAGCTCACACACGCTTAACTGATTCATCCAACTCTTTTAGACCACCAGTGACAATCAGATTTATAATATGGGCAGCACATCTCATATGCAAATATTTACCTTCAGCTATGCTATTTCCAGTTTTGATCATTTTCTTCCGTATGTAACCTACACCACCATCATTCGCGCTAGCATTATCAACAGTTATTGTCATAACTTTGTTTATTCCCCACTCCATCAAGCATTGCTCTAAGGCCTTTCCAATATCATCACCCTTATGACCTTTTACTAAGAAAAAACTGATGATCTTCTTGTGCAAATTCCATTCAGGGTCAATAAAATGTGCCGTGACTGTCATATAACAATCTTGTGTTTGAGAAGTCCAACCGTCAGTAGTGAGACACACTCTTTGACATGATTTTTTGAAAAAAAGCTTTAGCTTTGCTCTCTCTTCAAAATAAAGCTTGACAACATCCCGAGTGCATGTTCTTCTAGAAGGCATATTGAAACGTGGACATGCAATTGACATCACTTCTCTAAAACCAGTTTTTTCAGTAAATGCAAAGGGAAGCTCATCTACTATAACCATCTTAGCAATAGCTCTCCTTAGTGCTTCAGGATCAAATTTATGCACTGTAGGACTTTCCCCTTGGATTATTTGCAAAGTACCTTGATTCTTATTCTTATCACTATGAGGATTATACTTGCAAGTACCAAAATGACTTTTTAAGGCGGATGTACCGTTAATCCCTGGAACGGCCTTGATATCACGATTGCAATACTTGCACTTTCCAAACTTGAGAAGACCAGCAACTAGTACCTCAGAAAAGTGATCCCACATTGGTGACCTTTTCTTCATCTGCCTTCTTGCAGGTCGTTCATCCATCTCCTTCTTTTTCTTTTCCCACTCCTCAATCTTTCTTTCTTCTTCCTCATAAACTCGCATCTCCTCTTCAGTCATCTCATCACCAAGCCCACCAGGTTCAACCATCTAGAAATAATAACATAATTAGAATTCTTGTGATCAATCATCTATACTAATTACTTGCAAGAAGAATTAAACAAGATGTCCAAAATACAAGTTACCAAAATGCATCTACTAAAATCAGTATGTACAGTGTGAGTGCACTGAGTACTAGTATTAGATGGCTGAGAATTTCCAGTTGAAAAATAGCAGGCTCGGCAACAATTTATACGAGTTCATTCCCACACTAAGACGACGAGAGGGATACTAATGGCAAAACAATGTCTTCCTTGGAAAAACTGCAGCAGTAAGAGACTACTAGTACACTATTTATACAAGTTCATTTCCATGCTGAATATTACAAGCAGACACTAGAATTCAAAACCTCGCATAGTCGCATGAATCTAACAGACTAGAATACACTGGACGATTATATGTAGGCAGAATTAGGCATCTACTCACAAGATTGGAAGAATTAAACAACAAGTGCATCCAAGTTTACCATCTAGGCATCTACTCACAAAGAATGAAACATAAATTGGAGACAAAGGATGGGACACTGGGCATATTACATTGACTGAATGTTCAGTTTCTCCCATGGAAGACGTGGTGACGAACTGGAGAAGACGCCGCCGAGTCTCGAGATTCTGTCGAGGTGGACTGGCGGTCGCTGCTGAGTTGGAGAGGTGAAACGACGGATGGACAACACCGCGATGGCCGATCCTTGTCTCCCTGCAGCCTTGCTCCTCTCCTTCCTTCCTTCGTGCAGATCTGGTGTAGTCCACAGCAGCAGGGGTGGTCGGGCGGGGGAGAAGATGCGGAGGCGCCGGCGAGGTCTCAGGCTCTCAGCCGCTCAGATGCGTAGCGGCGGCGGCAGGGCCAGGGGATTACTATCCTTAGGTTTTCTAGTCGGGGTGGGAGTCTCGGAGACGCGGGTGTTGGTGGGGAGACGTGGGCTACGGGGCTGGTGGGTGGTGGGGTGGGCTTGTACTGGGCCAGGGGCGACGAGTGGAGTGGGCTGAGATTCGGCCATCTCGGTTAACCGAGGAATATACCGAACCGACCGAATTTAGTTCGGTTAGTAGCCCAGCTAACCGAAATTTCTTGTACACAGTACAAAAACCGAAAATTCAGTTTATTCAGTTTCGGTTTCGGTTCAGTTTTCGGTTGATTGGTTTTTATGCCCAGCCCTACCCAGCATGAAGGAGGACAGGTCAGCTTTCTCTGCTGAGGATCTCCGTTCTTTAACCAAGGACATGCGCCTCTTGCCAGCAAGCTTGCCGACGAAGCAGATTTAACAAGGTATCATCGGGCTTATGATCTAGAGAATTCGCGGGTGGAGCGGCCGGTTTACGACACCGAAAATCTGATCCCACCAGTTCGTAATCACACTTTCGCTCCAGATATTGACCCGTCAGATCTTATAAATGATGAAGTGTATTTCCGTGCCCTCTCCAAGATTGACTGGAGCGCTCCTGATTTCCAGCAGCTGCCAGAAGTCGACGAAGACCCGGAACAAGCTGACCCTCAGCCTTCGCAGCGTGAAGAAGAATCATAAACCGTCCAATTTCACTTTTTAGTTGCTGAATACTTTGCCATAAACTTTGATCCATTCGGGCCTCCAAGTGCCTTGTAATAGAATAGTTGAAGTACTGCCTTTGTCCCACTGTCATGGTATTATTTTGATTGGCACTCTCAATTTATCATCTGTTTGCAATGCTTTAATAGCTTATGTCACCTGTGTCTGCATGAACAACGCTACAAGATGTCCTGGCGGTTTACCACCGGACGGATTATACTTTCCTGATACATGTTGTAAATAGATGGTTTTGAACTGCATATAAACGCAAACATATACCATACCTCGATTAAGTGTGCCTGTAGACCTTAACCCGGTAGGAATAACTTAAAGCGCAGGCGCTGAGGAGGCCCTTGGCTCTCCTGTTGGTTTAGCATAATAGCTGATCCGTGTTACAATGAACGCCGGTTTAACTCTCGCTGGTGTTCATGACCCAGACTTATGGTCAACTTTGTAACTGTCCAGTCTCGCATCAATAGACTTGGTTAAAAACCAATGATCTTGATGACAAAGATTTATGAAATCATAAAAAATAAAAATAAGGTTTTTGGGCAAATAAGACCATGTAGTCGAGGCTATTTACGAGATGCCAGGCTCCAAATTCGAGGCTTTTTAATGAGCTGCCAGGCTACTGTCATTAACCATTTTAGCAAAGCCTATCAAGATGCTCCGCAATCCTTAACCAAATCATCGTTGACAAGCTACCCAATGTTTCAAAATCTTATAAAGATTTTGTCTTTAGGTAATCAACTCGATGATCGTCAATTTAACGTGGCCAAGTTCAGGGTCCCGAAGGATTGACTTGTGGCAGGTTCGACGGGTCATACCAGGTTTACCTGGACGGCGTGATTTACTTGATGCAGGCAGGTTGATCCGGGGTTTTAGGTGCATGCACCGGGCTTCCAAGCCATGTTCATTACAAGGGTATTCAACTCTCTGCGAGCCCCCCGGTAGTGTGTGAGCCGTTTTGCTCATCGGGGCATATGTTTGAGCTGGGTTAGGCACCAACACTCTTTTACCCCTCATCATCATGTGGAAATTGCCGAAGCAACTAGAGCAGTGCTCTTATAATGGGCTTCATACCGCCGCCGGCTCAAGAGGCCATGGGAAACTCCCTTGCCCACGGAAGCCCCCATGTGATTCTTGTTTGTATATAAAAGATGGCTGATTCCTTGATTTATTAAGGGCGCCGATTTAGGAGGCCATGGAAAGTTTCTATAGAAACTCCCATGTGATACTCCTTTGTATGAAAGACACGGCTGATTCCCTGATTCTATCAGGGGCGCCGGTTTAAGAGGCCATGGAAGGTTTCTTTCGAAGCCCCCATGTGATACTCTTTTGAAAAGGATTGCTGATTCCCCGGTTTACCAGGGGCACCAGTTTATTTTATTAATCATAGTATATACATTGTACATAAAGCGGAGCCAACGGCTCAAGTGTAGTAAGGTCGAAGAAAAGAGATGTTCCACGGCCGCTTCGTCTCCTCCTCTGTCGTACATGAGTCCTTATGTTCTCGAACGTCGACAAGGTAGTATGATCCATTGTGCAGGTTCTTGTTGATCACAAAGGGTCCTTCCCAAGGTGGGGATAGCTTGTGCATATCTGTCTGGTGCTGGATGAGCCGGCGCACCAGATCTCCCTCCTGGAACGTCCTGGTCTTAACTCGGCGGCTGTGGTACCGGCGCAGATCTTGTTGATAAATCGATGATCGTGCTGCTGCCGTGTCCCGTTCTTCATCTAGCCAGTCCAAGTTGTCTTGCCTTGCTTGCTCATTATCCGCTTCAACATAGGCCGCCACCCGTGGTGAGTCATGCCGGATATCACTAGGGAGAACCGCTTCAGCGCCATACACCATGAAAAAAGGTGTATATCCTGTAGATCTGTTAGGTGTAGTGTTGATGCTCCATAAGACAGAAGGCAACTCCTCTACCCAGCAACCCGATGTTCTTTGCAAAGAAACCATAAGCCGGGGCTTGATGCCTCTCAAGATCTCTTGGTTGGCTCCCTCAGCTTGGCCATTGGACTGAGGGTGAGCTACTGATGACACATCAAGGCGAATGTGTTCTCTTTGACAAAACTCTTCCATCTCTCCTTTAGATAGGTTGGTGCCATTATCAGTTATAATGCTATGTGGAAAGCCAAACCGGAAGATTACCTTTTTGAGGAATTTAACTGCTGTTGCCGCATCACACTTACTGACATGCTCTGCTTCAACCCACTTTGTAAATTTGTCCACTGCTACTAACAGGTGAGTTTTCTGATCTTGGGATCTTTTAAAGGGTCCAACCATATCAAGCCCCCAAGTCGCAAACGGCCAAGTAATTGGAATCATCCGCAGCTCCTGCGCCGGTATATGAGTACGCCGTGAAAATTTCTGGCAAGCATCACATTTTCTGACCAAGTCCTCTGCATCGGCGTGAGGCATCAGCCAGTAGAACCCATGACGAAAAGCTTTAACTACCAAGGACTTTGAACCGGCGTGATGACCACAATCTCCTTCGTGAATCTCTCGAAGAATATCATAGCCTTCATCTGATGATACGCACCGCTGAAAAGCCCCAGAAACGCTACGGTGATGAAGTTCTCCATTGACGATAGTCATAGACTTAGACCGCCGGATTATCTGCCGGGCCTCAACTTCGTCCTCTGGCAACCCACCTCGGCTCATATACGCCAGATAAGGGAGTGTCCAATCCGGAATGACGTGAAGTGCTGCAACTAACTGTGCTTCCGGATCAGGAACAACCAAGTCCTCCTCTGAAGGTATCTGTACTGATGGATTATGCAATTCATCAAAGAAGGTATTAGGTGGAACCGGTTTACGCTGAGAGCCTAGCCGGCTCAATGCATCGGCCACTTCATTTTTTCGCCGGTCTATGTGGTCCACCTGATATCCCTTGAAGTATCCTGCGACTGCATCCACTTCTCGCCGATAAGCCACCATGAGCTGATCCTTAGAGTCCCACTTACCAGATACTTCTTGTGCCACCAGATCTGAATCACCAATGCACTTAATCCGGCTCAAGTTCATCTCCTTGGCCATCCATAAACCATGGAGGAGAGCTTCATACTCAGCAGCATTGTTAGTACAAGGGAACATTAAACGGAGGACATAACAGAACTTATCACCTCATGGGGAAGTTAACAAGACTCCAGCCCCCGAGCCCTCCAATTGCCTTGAACCATCAAAGTGAATAGTCCAGTATGTATGATCCGGCTTCTCCTCATGTGCTTGCAACTCTGTCCAATCATTGATGAAATCCACCAGTGCCTGAGACTTTATAGCAGTACGGGGCATATACTTTAATCCGTGCGGGCTAAGCTCAATGGCCCACTTCGCTACTCTGCCAGTGGCTTCTCTGTTCTGGATTATATCTCCTAACGGAGCTGAACTGACAACAGTGATTGGGTGGCCCTGGAAGTAGTGCTTCAACTTCCGGTTTGCCATAAACATGCCATATACCAATTTCTGCCAGTGTGGATACCTTTGCTTCGACTCAATGAGCACCTCACTGATGTAGTAAACCGGACATTGAACCAGATGTTCTTTACCTGCCTCTTTGCGCTCCACTACAATAGCCACGCTGACTGCACGGGCATTGGCGGCCACATATAATAGCAGTGGTTCCTTGTCAATTGAGGCAGCAAGGACTGGTGGTTCTGCCAATTGCCGCTTCAGATCCTCGAACACAGCGTTTGCAGCATCGCTCCAGACCAACCGGTCCGTCTTCTTCATCATTTGGTAAAGCGGGATCGCCTTTTCTCCTAAACGGCTGATGAACCGGCTCAACGCCGCAATACGGCCTGCCACGCGCTGGACATCATTGATGCACGCCGGTTTAGCCAAGGACGTGATCGCTTTTATCTTCTCCGGATTAGCTTCAATCCCTCTGTTTGACACTAAGAATCCAAGGAGCTTTCCTGCTGGAACACCAAAAACACATTTCTCTAGATTGAGCATCATCTTGTAAATTCGGAGGTTGTCAAAGGTTTCTTTTAAATCCTCTATCAGCGTCTCCTCCTTCCTGGATTTTACCACAATGTCATCAACATATGCATGTACATTTCTTTCAATCTGCCCTTGTAGGCAGTTCTGCACACAACGGTGATAAGTTGCTTGGGCACTCTTGAGCCCAAAAGGCATGGATACATAGCAGAAGGCTCCAAAGGGAGTTATGAAGGCTGTCTTCTCCTAGTCCTTAACTGCCATCTTAATCTGATGATAACCTGAATATGCATCCAAAAAACTTAGCCGCTCACATCCCGCCGTAGCATTTATAATCTGATCAATACAGGGGGAGAGCAAAATGATCAGTTGGGCAAGCCTTGTTCAGGTCTGTGTAATCAACACACATCCTCCAGGTTCCGTTTTTCTTGAGCACCAGTACCGGATTAGCCAGCCACTCTGGATGAAACACCTCGACTATGAAACCTGCCGCCAAGAGCCTAGCCACTTCTTCACCTATAGCCTTGCGCCTCTCCTCATTGAAGCGGCGCAAATACTACTTGACCGGTTAAAACTTCGGATCAATATTAAGACTGTGCTCAGCGAGTTCCCTCGGTATACCTGGCATGTCAGAAGGTTTCCATGCAAAGATATCCCGGTTCTCACGGATGAACTCGATAAGCGCGCTTTCCTATTTGGGGTCTAGGTTAGCGCTGATCGTGAACTGCTTGGATGAATCGCCCGGAACAAAGTCAACCTGCTTGGTTTCCTCTGCCAATTTGAACTTCAACGCCGGATCATGCTCTGTAGTTGGCTTCTTCAACAGGGACATATCTGCCGGATCAATATTGTCCTTATAAAATTCCAGCTCCTCCATGGCACAAACTGCCTCCGCATATGCCGCGTCTCCTTCCTCGCACTCCAATGCGATCTTACGGCTCCCGTGAACCGTAATGGTTCCCTTGTGACCCGGCATCTTGAGCTGCAGATAAACATAACACGGTCTAGCCATGAACTTGGCGTAAACCGGTCTCCCAAACAGAGCATGATATGGGCTCCTGATCTTTACAACCTCAAAGGTCACCGTCTCCGATCTAGAGTCATGCTCATCCCCAAAGGTAACTTCCAGATCGATTTTCCCAACTGGGTAAGCTGATTTACCGGGCACCACTCCATGGAACACTGTATTGGACTGTCGGAGCTTCTTACCTGTCAACCCCATACGTCGGAAAGTCTCATAGTATAGGATATTGATGCTGCTGCCTCCATCCATAAGCACCTTTGTGAACTTATAACCACCCACCTGTGGTGCCACCACCAAGGCCAATTGACCCGGATTATCAACCCGTGGCGGGTGATCCTCTCTGCTCCATACGATGGGTTGCTCAGGCCAGCGCAAAAAACGTGGTATCGCCGGTTCAACAGAGTGTAATGCTCGGTTCAGAACTTTATGATCCTGTTTGCACAAACTTGTGGTGAAAACATGATATTGCCCACTGCTTAGCTCCTTCGAATTATTCTGATATCCGGATTGCTGCTGCTGCTGGCGCTGTTGATTACCTTGGTTATTGTATCCACCCTGACCATGTTGCTGGTTATGCTGATGCTGGTTGTTGCCATTGTTGTTATTGTTACTGCCGTGGTATCCTGATCCGGATCCACCACCCTGATAACCCGGACCTTGAAAACCGGGGCCTGACCCGCCGGGGGGTCCGTGGTTATATTTGGCCTGTTTCATAAACTCTTGCATAATGAAGCAGTCTCTCCAGAGATGCGTAGCCGGGTTTTCCTTTGTACCGTGCTTTGGGCAAGGCACGTTGAACTGGCGATCTAGATTAATATGTGGCCTGCCGTTGCGCGGGGGCGGTCTACCCTTGCGGCGCTGCCCGTTGTCTTGAACGTTGGTATTGGCCACAAAGTCTGAGCTGCCCTCCGCTTTACGCTTGCCATTGTAACCTGTACCCGCCGGACTGGCCTGCGCCGGTTTACCGTTTTTGTTTGGCTTCCCGGACTTGTCTCTTCTGCATCTGGATGTTTGGTGTTATCAGAGTCTCCATATTTTACTAAAGCGCCCATGAGCGTTCCCATGTCGTTACAATCACGTTTGAGCCATCCCAGCTTCTGCCTCAAAGGCTCAAACCGGCAATTGCTTTCCAAGGTCACTATAGCTGTACTTGGATTGATGCTATTGGAGGAGTGCAAAATTTCTGATACTCGCCGTACCCAGCTGCTGGTGGTCTCTTGCTCTCCTTGAACACAGGCTGCTAAGTCCACCACGGACATCGGTTGCTTGCACGTGTCTTTGAAATTATTGATAAACCGGCGACGCAACTCCCCCCATGATCCGATGGAGTTAGGTGGTAAACCCTTTAGCCATGTCCGGGCCGTGCCTTCGAGCATCATCGTGAAGTATTTGGCGCATGCGGCTTCGTCCACATCAAGCATCTCCATAGCCATCTCATAACTTTCAACCCATGCCTCCGGAGCCAAATCCGCCGTGTAGTTGGTACCTTACGTGGACCTTTGAAGTCCTTGGGTAACTTCACGTTCCGTAAAACGGGGATGAGACACTGCACCCCCAAGGAACTGGACATGATCCCTATCTCGACTATGGTAGTGTTGTGAACCGGTGTTGCCTGACGGGCGTCGTTATAAGCCGTATGCCTGGCCTGATCCGCCGCCTCTTGTGCATGTGCTCCTGCTCCTGCCGGATTATCCTGCCTCTGCCGGTGTCGCCTCCGTGCGCTACTGGATACAGCCGGTTCATCCAGGTGCCTCGTGTAGCTCCGGCTCGGGCGGGGGGTTGAGTGAATCCTCTCCCGGCTATAGGAATAAGCTTGTTGCTGAGTTAGCGCCGTGTGCAGCAACTCCTTGGCCCGTCGTGCCTCCATTGCTACGGGGGACGTCCCCTCCATGGGAAGGGCGGCCAGCCGTGAAGCGGCGGCGACAATGTTATCCAACGGGTTAGAATAGTGGCCGGGAGGGGTGGGCATGTGCTGTGTCGGCACAACTTGGCGGTTTGGCTCTGCAGCTGGTGGTTGAACCGACGCACCAGTTCCCGGGGCTCCTCTCCGGTTTACCTCTGCATAGTTACCGGTTCCTGCTCCTGGTGTGCCGAAGAGATTCCTTGCCTCATAAACCGGCGGCAAACGAGATCGTTGTCTTCTGTTCATTACTTCCTGCGAAGCGTTCTGATCTAGCCTGAGCCAGAAAGTTTGGGAATCTAGCTCTGCCTGTCTTGTAGCCATCCTGACTTTCTCTGCATCCAGATCCAACTTAGCTCGCTCAATCCGGTTCCTCACCTGAGCGACCTCTGCATCATGCTGCTCCTTGTCGGCTTGGGCTACCTCTGCTGTTGCGAGTACTGTCAAAGTGTTAACCAGGGTGGATAGGACATCAGAAGGCGACGGGGGAAGGTCTCCAACTCTGGCTCCCGCTGCTTCTGAGGTTAACGCCCCAGTCGTTGAGGGCTGCTGCATGGGTTGTGATCCGGCCATGAAAACAGCAACCCTGTTTGGCGGATCAAAGGGGTGCGGAATACTATCGCCATCGGACACGCCCTCAGACCGGCCGTCCTGCAACAGATACAAAGATTCGGTCTCTCCGGATGAAGATTCACCGTCGGAATAGACAACTGTCTCGCCACCAGAATCCGATCCGTCCTCGGCTTGTACTCCATGCACTGCTCCGACGAAGACGCGCTTCACGGCGGGCTGAATTCGGGCTGATCTCGCACGCTGAGCCGGCTCGACGATGTTGAGGAAGACGTCCGGCTCAGGGCCCGGTTCACGGATCTTGCCAATGAAGACGTGGATGCCGCCGAAGGGGACCCAGTACCCGTATTCGATTGAATCGGCCTCGGGGCCCCAGCCTGCATCGTCGATGTAGATCCGGCCGCGACGACTCTTGGTCATCCGGCCCACTGTGTAACCCTTAAGCCCTTCAAAGCTGCCCTTCAAGAACTCGAAACCATCGTGCGATAGCCCCACGGTGGGCGCCAGCTGTCGTGGATTTAGCACGGCAGATGTCCAGGTTAACGGACTTAGGTGTGAGGCCATTGCTCGGGTTAGCTTAAAGGGGTTAAAGCAGACGAAGGACACAGGGAGTTTATACTAGTTCGGCCCCTTCGATGAAGGTAAAAGCCTACGTCTAGTTTGGTGTGGTATTGCTTGGGCTTCGATGACCAGGGAGCGAATCCGCTTTGCCTGTGTCTCGAGCTGTTGTTTCTTGTTCTTGAACCGTCGCCGGGTCGTCCCTTTATATATGAGGTGACACCCGGTCCGGTTTACAGAGTCCCGAGGCCGGCTCATAGACGTGTCCGCCTCGGTCTCTACTCTTTCTATCTTACATCCCAAATTACATGGTACGACGGCCATCAGACCATGGGCCTTATACACGAGCCCTTAACCTCTGTGGGCTATAACCTCCTGTATATATTCTACTGGGCTTTTGACAATATAACTTTACCAGCGTAATCCGGACCTTCCTAGCCGGTTTATACCTGCTAGTAATATCCCTGACAACTATGACAACAATGGGCTTTCTCGGTAAAATCGGCATACAAACCGGGATGAGTCTGAAAGAAACGAAGAAACACCAGACGCGGAGGCGTCTACCGGTCATGGGAAGGCAATGGAAACACATATGGAAGTTGGAATTACCTGGGAAAGTTTGCATGTTCCTATGGCGTTTGGCGCATAACAGCTTGCCAACAAGAATGATATTAAGCGGAAGCATGTTGATCTTGACACTTTGTGTCCTATGCGTCTCCAGCTTGATGATGATGGGGGCACCTGTTCCTTAAATGCAAGAAAGTGAAAGCTCTATGGAGGGAGCAGAACCTTGAGGATGCCCGACTGATGTTATGTGATCACCATGATTCCTACCAGGTGATCAAGCAAATATGCGCGCTGCCAACAGAGAAGAGACTCCGGGTAGCTATTCTCCTATGGGATTGGTGGACATCAAGGAATAAGACTAATGCCGGTCAGAAGTAGAGTACCGTGCAAGAGGTTACTGGCTTCATTACTAGGCAGTTGCAAGATTTCTATAGCGTGCAACAACAGAGCTTTCCTCTGACAGTGACAAATTGACGGTGGGTTCCTCCTAGACCGGGAGTGGTGAAGTTCAACATGGATGCATCGTTCCATCAAGATGCTGAGGCTGGAGCATGGGGAATTGGGGATTCATTGCTACGGACGAGATGGGTAATTTTCTAGCAGCGGCGGCTGACAAAATGAAGCATATCAGGAGCTCCCTCCAGGAGTCCGGGTTGAGGTCAGTGCGTGCTGCCGACTTTGGGGCTGAGCATGTAATTTTCGGAGTCATGTTGCCTTACAATGATCAACGCTGTTAATGTCCGAGAGTATGATGCCCCAGAGCTGGGCGTCCTCTTTAGAGAAGATAGAAACGTGTGTCGACTTTCTCTCCATTCTTATGAATTGAGTTTCTGTTGTAGGGGTTATAATTTAATTGCACACACTCTGATGCAGTTTGGCTTAGATTTGTTGATTACTTTTCTGTGTGGGCTGATGAAGCTCCAGATTTTCTTTCGACACCGAGATGGTGGTGCACCAGGTTTAAGTGGAATGCAAGTCATTCCTTCTAAAAATATATAAAAATAATGACCTTTCTTTTTTGGACGGAACTAACGTCCGATTGTTCCGTTTTGAAGGAACAGATCCAAACGCCCACACTACATGCATTCATGCGCATGTGACGCTTCTAATCACCTGCCATTCCTATTTTCACGCTTCTAATCACCTAGCGTTTCTATTTTATTTGTTGGCCTTATGTGATTATAAGAAGTTTTCGCGTGTATGTGTTGAACTCTCGTATACAAGCATGCATACAGGATGAAGTTGTTGATGTCAGCAAAGATTCATTTAAACTTCTAAATTCAAAATGTTTTGCAGATCAAACCATAGCTCCGATCAAAAAACTGTTTTAACATAAAAGACTTGTCTCAGACACGACATTCGAAACTAAATCCCATGTTGGTGTGTGTCGATGATTTTTTTTCAGGTAAAAAGTTACCAGCCCAGACCAAGTAAGTAATCACGTCAATGATACATAAATTACCATCTTTTTAATATAGAAATTACCGGTGCATAAAAAGTGGTCCTCCAATTCTCCCACATGCAAATGAATTAGAAGACTGAAAAATTGATGTCATCCTTGATTCCCCATTATTTTGAAACTTCGAAATGTTTTGTAGATCAAACCTTCTGTCTGATCAAAAAATTGTTTTCACATAAGAAACACCGCGAAAAGGGCATCAAAACTAGATCCTATGTTGAATGTTCCAATGAGTTTTATTTCGGATCAAAAGTTACCACTTCTGGGCTAAGTAAGTTATTACACATGTGCTACATATGTTATCATGTTGTTTACATAGATATTACCGGGGCATATACCTTCTAACCTTCTTATTAGCTCGGGTTATAAAGTTATTGCGGTGATTGTGCATCTGTTATCACGTATACGATGCGTATAGTACCAAAATATTTACACGAAAGTTGTAGGGGTATGTTTTTAAACAACTTCCTCGCCAAAGTTATCAGGACCGAGGCACATAAGTTACCAGGTCTGAGATATGTGAGTTATCATGCTATTCACACAAAAGTTAATGGTGGTATATTTCATCAACCCACCCCATGCCAAAGTTTTCAGGATTGAGGTACATAAGTTATCAGGTCTGCGATATGTGAGTTACCGAGCTATTCAGATAAAAGTTACCAGGGGGATATTTCATCAACTCCCCACACCCCATGTCAAAGTTATCAGGACCGAGATACATAAGTTATAGGGAAATCCAAGAATTTTTTTAGAAAAAATTGTATTTTTTGCTCACATAGTAGTACAAAGGTTCAAATACCTTATTGCCTTCTTTTAGAGCATGTCCGACAGCGGCGCCAAAAGACGGCGCGCGCGGGACATTTTGGCGCGCTCCAGCGACGGCGCGAAACAAGCGCACGCGGGAAATGATTGCGTGCGGGAGGGGGGGAGGCAGCAGCTCGCGCGCTAGATTTGGCGCACCGCTTCGAGCGCGCCTATAAAATGCGGCGCTCGCCACGCGGCCTCCACACTGCCACACGCGCTCTCCCCGCTCTCTCTGCCACTTTCTCGCCCTCGCCACCACCGCGCCGCCGGGATCGTCTGGCTACCGCGGCGTCCGCGAGCGCCCCGGCGGCACCTACTACGCCAAGATCCGGTCCGGCAACGTCCGGCTCGGCCTCGGCACGTTACAGACCACGCACGAGGCCGCCCGCGCATACGACGCAACGCCTAGAGAGGCCGCCGGCGCTGATGAACTTCCGTGACGTCCACACGCACGAGGAGGCGCAGGCCGTCGCCCCTCCGCCTCGTCTTATCACAGACCAGCACCATGCGGAGCACCGTCGGCGGCAGCGCCGCCTCCTCATCGCCGAGGAGGACGAGCGAGCCATGGCGGAGTAGCGCCGACGCCACCCGGAGGACGTCGCGGCGGAGCGCGCCTACTGGGAGGAAAGGACGGCAAGGCGCCGCGCGGAGCGGTTGGATAGGCGTCGGCTGAAGGCCCTGGCGATATCGTTGAAGCAGGTGGGGTGTCGATCTTTGGGAATGATGATCCTCGTTGGGAGGACATGTGGATCGATACCTCGGACAACACCAGTCCGGTGACTGGAGCAAGCCGTGCCCTCTATTTGACCACTGGGGCGACCCATGCCCTGCTATTCTTCTTCCGTCCGATGCATTCGTCGAGCCAATGCCCCCCGTCCTCATCGGAGGAGCAGCACTTCACTTCATCCTCGAGGTTGTTGATGATGATGATAGTGTAGGAATTCTCAAGTATGACTTGAGCTCTCACAGCTTATCACTGATTGATGCACCGATATCGATTGAGGGTTCTCACATTGCCACTTCGTCTATCCTCATGGCCATGCATGGAGGATGGCAGTTTGGGGTTTGCACATGTTAATGGATCAACACTCTACCTGTGGTCAAGACTGATGGGTTCCGAGTCCGACGGAGTTGCTTCATGGAGTCAACGTACAATTATCAGTCTCAGAAACCTTCCCCCCATCGTCCAAAATCCCGAGGAAAGCACGGAGCTGGGCATCTATGAGATTAATGTTGGATCACAGCGATGGAAGAAGCTATGGAAGAGAAAGAGATTACATGCCCTGATTCCATACATGACTTTCTACAATCCAAAAGGTATAGTTGTATCTAGATGTCCTTTTTTGTGATTGGGGAACGACTGTTAAGCAATACACCATATAGGCTAGTGGAGCAAACAAAATAATGAACCTCTAATGGGATATACAGTTATATTTCAACTGTTCCCAGTCAAACTTTGAGTGCTTGGTAATTACAACTAATCATGATTACTTAACTGGCAATTTATATAGTACCATGTTTCCCCTTTTTGGAATCACACTGCCAAATCTATTTTTGCAGAAAGGGTGATGCCCAGTGATGCGGCGCCTTGACAACATATGATTGAATATGCTTAAGGGCAGGAGGCCACTCTCATCAAGAAGGAAGATGACAAGCTTGGAGGCGAGATGGGCCTTGTGATGAATTATCTTGTAATGAAACTCCAATTGTTGCAGATGTAGTAGAAACCATGTGCCCCGTTGTTTTATTTGCTTGAAATGCATCTGCAGACAGCAGCTTTGCCTTACCATTTTGAGAACTCTACAGTTTGCTCTCCCAACTCTCTAAATTTATCTCTGAAAGAAATACCTTTGAACTTTGGTGAGTTGATAATGATGATATGTCTAGATTTGATGATGGTTTCTGCATGCTGTCTCACTGATATGCCTTAATTAATTTACTGAAGTGTTAACTTTTTACTTTTTAGCAAAGCAGTGTTACTGACGAGTATAAGATGTAAACTGAATCTTGAGCTGTATGTTGAGGGAACTGCAGATATGGGGCTGTATTGCTACCTTAAGATCTTGTAAGTTTTTATTTTGCTTCGGCAGCTCCACAAAACTGCATGAAGATCTTGGGTAGTTTGTTATTTGTTGCATAATTTTGGCCGTGCGCATAGTAGACTCAGTGTCCATGTAGTGAGATGAAGATGTTCATATATTTGGTCAGAGTGCAATGCTACAGTGATCATTGCAGCTTATGTGCTGCATTCTAATTTCCAGTTTGATTCCACTGATTTTCCTTCTTAGATAAGATCTTTTACTCAAAATCTGGAACACACATTTCTCTATGTTTTTCTGTACCAAAATTACGTGGAACAGGTATATATAGTAGTTCGTTCTTTGATCTTGTTTGTCCTTTATGGGAAAAATGAGTTGCCTTTTGGGTTTGGCTGTTTTTCTGCATTCACCTGTTCCTCGTATTCGGATCTTATTAGTGCACATTGCTAGATAATTGCTTGCTGTTCTGTCTATATCTGGGGTTTAGGTAAGATATCATGTCCATTATGCCATACACGCATCAACAATGGCTGGGGTATGCTGAAGGGGGGCATGGTGCTCGACATGGAATGGCTGAACCCAAGCTCGCTTGGACAGTTTAGAAAATTTGAGAACTGTGTTTTGAAGTTTCAAATTTTTCTAAAATGAACCACTCATGTACATAGGATAGTATAGCATTTTAATGCAAATTTTTGTGGTAAGATGTGCTAATTTTTTTTTCACAAAATGTATATACCTTATTTTGTAGAGAATTTCGACTTTTGTGAGTAAGTTTGGTAATTTTTCCGTGCGTCCGTAAGGGTGAACCTATATGTATCTGAGTTTCGGATGATCAGCAAAGTATGAAACCTTGTCCTGAGCTAGCATTTTCACAAGAGATGATGATGGCTTGTGCACGGCATGATTATACATCTCAATTAACCTTGCGAACCGAAGTACTAAACTAGTACTTCCTCCGACGCAAAATAAGTGTCGCGGTTTTGAACTGTGGTTAGTTCAAAACAGCAACAATTATTATGGATCGGAGGTAGAACTTACTACTCCCTTGTTTAGTACTTTTTGAGCAAAGTAATGTTACTGCAGTGCTCTTGCGATTATTTTTAGGTACTACAGTGTTGTTGTCACTGAAACAAATTAGTAGTTTTTGAGCAAAGAAATGTTACTGCAGTGCTCTTGCGACTGTTTTTAGTTGTCATATTTTTTTCCTATTAAAGACTGATGTGTGCTTGTTGCCAAGATTATGAATGCAAATTCATATTCTTGTACTAATATAGTTATATTACTTCTTCTCATATTAGTAGAGCTAAAACGATCTTTAATGCTTAGTTTTATTTGAGAAGAAAATCGTTTACTGGCATCTTTTCTAGAGAACCGAACAGTTTTCTCTCCCTTCGGTCCAATCTCTGAATCCTCCTCCCAGAGGAAGAGGTTCGAATGATCGGCAGATGATGAGGGCATATCCAGACCTACTGTTTTCTTTGCTAATTTTTTTTAAATAATACATTTTATTTAGTAAATTTCATAACTAGTACGTGGCTAGGCGAATTTTCAAAAATATGACCCAATCGGCCAGCAGCAGGCCGATTAGGACCTTATCGGCCTGCTGCTGGCCGATTAGGACCTTATCGGCCTGCTGCTAGCCGATAGGCCTGTGCCCATCAGTACCTTGTTGGCCTGCTGCTGGCCGATTAGGACCTTATCGGCCTGCTGCTGGCCGATAAGGTCCTAATCGGC
>LR738715.1:24554899-24595146 GCA_902687465.1 Secale cereale | reverse complement strand
ATCGGCCTGCTGCTAGCCGATAGGCCTATGCCCATCAGTACCTTGTTGGTCTGCTGCTGGCCGATTAGGACCTTATCGGCCTGCTGCTGGCCGATAAGGTCCTAATCGGCCAGCAGCAGGCCAATAAGGTCCTAATCGGCCAGCAGCAGGCCAACAAGGCCTAGTCGGCCTGCTGCTGGCCGATTGGGTCATATTTTTGAAAATTCGCCTAGCCACGTACTAGTTATGAAATTTACTAAATAAAATATATTATTTAAAAAAAATTAGCGTTTTCTTTACCCCAAGAGATGACGATTGCTGCTGCATGCTGGCTCACTGCTAAATCTTAAATAATTAGATAACTAGGTATGGATTGTGCTTCTGTACCATGATGAGAAATGGGCATGGATTGTGATTTTAGTGTCTTTTCCTGTTGGATTAAGAATCTTTGCTCCATGAAGTGTATATGTAATTATGTATACATCTCATGTGCATATGGATATAGCATGTACTCCGGTGCAAAATTTCGTGATAACATGTGCTACTTTGAATTTCACATGATGTATATGCATGATCTTTGTTGAGAATTTTAAGAACTGTACAGTTTTCTCTCCCTTTGATACTCCTCTGAGAGGTAGTGTAGCTGACGATGAGTGATGAGGGTATGTCCAAAATTGCTGTTTTCTTTGGCCCAAGAGATGATTATGGCTTCTGCTGATCATATGCTGGTGCGATGCAACTGATTCGCTGGCTAGAAAGGGGAATAAAAGAAAACGTACTCTGGAACACAATGATATATATTTGCAACATTTGTGGTTGTGAAACTGAGAGTGGATACCGTGCGGTCGTCCGATGCGCTAAAACTAAGGCTCTGCGTAGAAACATGAGAAAGGTTATTTGGTCCTTGCCGGAAGAACATCTGTTCTCCTACAAGGGCTCAGATTAGCTTCTCTTGTTACTAGTCCGTGTACCAACGTAACTACCTATTCAATAAGATGATTTGACCATACCTGAAAACTAGATTCATGAAGAAGCCCAAAAAGTGCCGGAGACAGAATTTGTATCCTCCTGCCGAGGGTTGCTACTTGCGAGATGACGTGGTGCACCGCAATGGCAATGCTAAGATCAAAGATTCAGCAGCCTTCATGAAGAATTTCTTGGACTGTCTCGGGGCAATGCTAAGATCAAAGATTCAGCAGCATTCTTGAAGAATTGCTGGGACTGTCTTGGGGCTGCAAATGTGTAGTGAGGCAGAGTGAAAAAATGGTCGACTATGGAGAAGGAAAAAAATAAGCGTCGACAGCAGGATTCGAACCTGCGCAGGCAAAGCCCAACAGATTTCGAGTCTGTCTCCTTAACCACTCGGACATATCGACCTTCCTTGTCTACAGCTTGGAGCTATAACTTATTTATATCATTAGATAGATCCACACCGGGTGAAACCGGTATGCCCAATCCAGACAGATGGTGCACTTCATCATCAGCTAAATAATAGAGCAAACAAAATTTTCTGTACACACATTCATGGCTACCAAAATTTGAGTGGTAAAAAGAAAGGTAATAAGACTCTTACACTGAATCTGGTGTGGACATTTCTTACACTGAATAGTATCCGTGTACGCATCCCTACACTGAATTTGTGCAGAACAATGAGACGGTACCGCAGCCTTTTGCTAATATCACAATGAAGGCTACCGCAGCCTTTTACATTGGTGTTCAATATTAGCAGAAGGCAAGATGCCTACGACGCCGATTGTGAAGGCAACTAAATTGAAGGTGCCCAAGCTTGGGAAATACTGTGTGACTTGTGCTAGTAGTTGACAGTCACTGTTGCTGCAAGCGCGGCTAAATGTAGTCAATTCTGACAATTCAGAAGCATCAAAGCTGTGTTCATACTTCATACCCATACCGTGTGTGATCTGTGAAATTGTAATTAAGCCAGGTGGAGGAGCATCGATGGATGGAGACGCACCATCATCATCCTATTCCTAGCTAGGAAAGATCCAAGAAACTCAAGGGCCTGTTGAGTTGCGGCGGCGCACGGAGTGAGTCAGTCCCACGGCCACAGCCCATAGGATAACATACGGTTTCACGATTCACACGGGGGAAATTATTAGGAAGAAGACGCGATGGAGCACCGCTCCTAGTGTGTTGGGAGAAATTACCTGTCCGAGAAGGCGCCGGTCGCTGCTTGCTTGGGCCATGGCCGAGAGCGAACGAGCGAGGCAACACGCGCCCCGTCGCTGCTCCCGTCCCGCCGTCCCGGGCGGCCGCGTTGTTAGGGAATCAGGCTGGACGGAGCGAGCGGGCTTTTCGGCCCGCTCGTGGCCCGTTCTAGACCGGACCGATCGGTCCTGGCCCGTTGAAGAAATTGGCCAGTCCGGTCCCTAAATTTCAGCCCGAAATTTACTCGGTCCGGTCCGGTCTTTAACCGGTCCGACCGAGCGGACCGAAGCTGCAGATCGTTTCTTGCCATCGCAGCCGCCGGCGACGCACTAGCCGTGCCTCGCTCCGTCGTTGTTCACCAGAATCAAGAGTAATTCAGTCAATTGAAGGGGCAAGAGGTAGAAGACTCTGGTCACGCGTTGGAGTTTCCTTCCTATTATTCAGTCCAACAGAAAAGAGAAGGGACAAGAGAAACGGGATTAGATCCGATAATCACGGCACTATCCCACGACTAACTCCACGCTGCCGTTTCCCTTTATTCCACACTGTTGTTTCCTTTATTCAATCGAACAGAAAACAAAAGGAAACTCCTATTCCTACGAAAGAGGCTTACCAAATCTGTACGTGCAATCTTCAGTGTTTCCAGTTTCCTCAGAATCTTCAGTATTTTCAGTTTCGTCAGTATTTTCAGAATCTTCAGTATTTTCACCAGCGGTAGACCCTGATAAAGAAGCCTACAACAACACTAGTTGCACACAGTGGTGATCGTGTCTGCCCCGCCCGCACACAGAAAATCGTGGGCGTTTCATTCTTTCCTTCTTTTCGTTGATTAGATAATAAAAATAACCAAAGAAACGAGATTTGATCCATCAATTACGGCGTCATCCCACCACTAACCCCACGTAAAACTTGATCCTCTAATCACGGCAAGGCATGTACGCACAAAATCGCTGGCTCATGCACCCGTTAATTTGCTTGCATGCAGCGGAAAAACTGGTAAAGAACAAACGTGTGCATGTAACACTCGCAGCCCGGCCAGCACCACCGCATCGCGCTGCTGCCATGTGTACATCGAAAGATGCAGAGGCCGGGGGCATTCCTCCTTTTCGAAAAAAAAATACCGTGTGTGATATGTGAACTTGTAATTAAGGTGGAGGAGCATCGATGGATGGAGACGCACCATCATCATCCTAGCTAGGAAAGATCCAAGAAACTCAAGGGCCTGTTGAGTTGCGGCGGCGCACGGAGTGAGTCAGTCCCACGGCCACAGGATAACATACGGTTTCACGATTCACACGGGGGAATTTATTAGGAAGAAGACGCGATGGAGCACTGCTCCTAGTGTGTTGGGAGAAATTACCTGTCGTCGGAGAAGGCGCCGCTCGCTGCTTGCTTGGGCCATCGCCGAGAGCGAACGAGCGAGGCAACACGCGCCCCGTCGCTGCTCCCGTCCCGCCGTCCCGGGCGGCCGCGTTGTTCGGGAAGCTGCCATCGCGGACGGAGGCGATACACCGAGCCGTATACCCCGTCTGGTCGAGCAGCGCGGAGTACTCCGAGAGGGAGAGGAGGCGAACCGCTAATCCGGAAGCGGGGCTACCACCGGAGAGGAGGGGAGAGGGAGATCCGTGGCTCGCCGCCGGTGGGCGTCGACCGGCGCGGTAGCCCCGCCCGCCCGCGAGCTGCTCGGCGGAATGCGCACGCGCTCTCTCTCACCCTCGGTTCCTCCCGTTCGTCCGTGTTGGTCGCCACAGCGTGGGCCCACGAACGAATGCATTCGCCATCGTTACCCTTTCTTTCTTTCTAGGCCAGATGTCCATGCGGCAAGCACAAGAAAAAAAACGAATCAATTTGTTCTAAACAAAAATATATATGCTCGTTTCCCTCAAAAATAAATAAATAAATATACTCGCACTAAAAAATAGTGTTTTTTTAGGGGAAACAGATTGTCACTTTATTCAATGTTCACAGCTCCTTCACGAGCAATCTCAGCTAACGCACCCAGGAGAGACACGAAGCCAACTTCTGCATAGCGATCTAATACAGCCTTTCCTAGCAAGGACGTACACGAGCGACTTTATTTGCCGAACGCCGCACCCAAGCAACCCTAAACTCTTGAAAAGATTGACGTTAGTCATAGGATACTGATGATGCCAGGTCATAATAATTGTCCTACTTTTTTCCCGATAAAACAATTGATTGACTAGTAGTACCATTGAAGAAGTAGAAGAATTTGGCTTGAAGAAGAAGTCAAAGAGTGTTCTGAACTTCAAAATTCTTCAAAATTTCTAAAATATATCTGCGTTTAGAAACAATCTCAATTATTTATTTTTTGAGGGGAAGGCCTTACGGCTAGCTTTATTAATATTAAGTAATGCTTACATCCTCCGCGAGGAGATCGAAGATAAATTCAGGTGGGGAGTCCAACCACATAGACGGCGGATCATCCCGACCATGTTGAGCTAGCGTGTGAGCTACTTTATTTGCTTCTCGATTACAAAATTCAAATAAAACCTTCCCTATATTTGTGCATAGGAGCCGACATTCCTCCAGAATCGGTCCAGCCACCATGGAGTGACCCGTGTTGTTTGCCAATGCCTCCACAATTGTCATGCTATCCGCCCGGACGACGATTGAATTAGCCCCAACTGAATTTGCAAGTTTCAGACCCTCTAGCAGTGCTGCTGCTTCTGCTGTTTCAACATCACTTACATGCTCTAGTTTTGCTGTAGAAGCCGCAACAAAAAAACCTGAGTTATCTCGGATAACTGCACCGCATGAGCCAGAGTGAACTTCCTGTAAGAAAGAGGCATCGGTGTTTAAGACTAGCTGGCCAAACAGAGGTTTCTTCCAACCGTTGGTCCTCGGGGTGGTTGCTTTCTGTGTTGCTGAACGGACGACATTTAGGGCAAAAGCTCGCATTGCTTGGGCTGAGCGCTCCGGACTCTGTACATCCTCTCCTTTTTCCTTCTGTCTCCTCTGCCACCAAATATACCAAGCGGAAACAGCGATCATCTCTGGTATTTCAACCACATTAAAGTAGCTCTGCTGATTCGAGGAATCACACAGGAGGTATTCTAGGATCTCCGTTCCTGATTTATCTGGTAGGTATGCTTTCTGTATCATTTCATGTAGGCCGAGGAGAGTCCATATCTGCTCGGCCCTTTTACATCCGAACAGTGCATGTGCCAGATCCTCCGAATAGAGTTTGCATACTGGGCACTGAGCCGATATTGGGATATGACGATCTGCCAGTACTCCAAAGCAAGGAATGGCGTTATGAAGAGCCCGCCAAACAAAGATCTTCACCTTGCCTGGCACTTTGAGGCCCCATAGCTTCTTCCATATTGGGTGAGTAGTTGAAGCACTTGAAATAGAACTAGGGTTTATACTGCCGTAAGACTCTTCCCATTGCGTATAGTAAGCCGATCGCACACTGAAGTTACCAGATTTTGTTAAGTGCCATGCCACATAGTCCTCCGTATCCTCCTGGTGCAAAGGGATTTGTAGGATCCGGTCAGCATCAAATGCCCAAAAGTTGTCTCTGATGAGCTGTTCGTCCCACTCACCAGATATAGGATCAATAAGCTCATTTACCCGAGTCAGAACTCTATTTCCACGGGGTGTCACAATCTTCCTCGATGGACTATTTGGGATCCAGCAGTCCTCCCATATGTTTAACTTCAAGCCATTGCCAACCCGCCAAATACATCCTTTATTAAAGGTTTGGATTCCTGCCCAAATGCTTTGCCAAACGAAGGAGGCTCCTTTCTTCAATCCACAATTCAGCAATTCTCCCGTTGGGTAGTATTTAGCTCGAAGTACCCTAGCGCACAGGGACTCACTATGCTCTATAAGCCTCCAAACCTGTTTAGCAAGGAGCGCCCTGTTAAAGCTGTGGATGTCGCGAAAGCCCATGCCCCCTTTGTCCTTGGGAATACACATCCGCCACCAAGCGAACCAGTGCATCTTGCGTTGGTTTTCCCCGTCACCCCACCAGTAATGCGAAATAGCATCAGTGATCCCCTTGCAGATTTTCTTCGGGAATTTGAATACACTCATCGCGTACGTAGGGATGGCTTGGGCCACCGCTTTGATCAAAGCCTCTTTGCCGCCATAGGACAAGGTCCTCTCCTTCCATCCGTTTATCATCTTCTGAATCCTCTCGATAATGTGCTCAAAACAGTCAACATGATCCACCCCAATCATGGAGGGTAGACCCAAGTATTTGTCTGAGAGCGATTCCGTCATGATATCCAAAATCTGACACACCTCCGCTTTCATTTCTACATCAGTGTTAGGACTGAAGTAAATGGATGATTTTGCTGCACTTACCAATTGCCCGGAGGCCAAGCAGTAGTCGTCAAGAATTCTCTTCAGCGTGTTAGCATTTCCCGCATCAGCTCTCATCAAGATCAAAGAATCATCAGCAAACAGTAAATGAGAGATAAAAGGGGAGTCACGGCACACCTGAACACCCTTTAGATTTCTCGCTTCTTCCTCGTGCGCGATCAAATTTGATAGGCCCTCAGCACGCAGCAGAAATAAGTAGGGAGAGAGGGGGTCCCCTTGCCTCAAACCTCTAGTTGGGCTGAAGGTGTTTGTCTCATTTGAATTGAACCTTATTTTATACTCAACGGATGTCACACATGCCATAATTAGATCAATCCACCTTTCATCAAAACCCAGTCTGCCAAGGATTGCCTTCAAGAAAACCCATTCAACTCGGTCGTAAGCCTTATGCATATCCAGCTTCACTGCACACGTTCCCACTTTCCCCTTCTTCTTTTTCTTCATTGTATGGAGACATTCATATGCCACTATAACATTATCAGTGATGATTCTGCCAGGTACAAAGGCGCTCTGTGTCTCGCTAATTATCTCCGGGAGGAACACTTTTAACCTTGCTGCCAACAACTTTGCGATCACCTTGTAAACTACGTTGCAAAGGCTAATAGGCCTGAACTCCGTTACCTTCTCCGGGGTATCTACCTTTGGGATTAACACAATGGTGGTGGTGTTCCATCCCTCGGGTATAACTCCACTGTTTACTGCCTCTAAAACCTCTTTCACCAAGTCTTGTCCCAGGAGGTGCCAAAACTTCTTATAGAATACCGCGTGTAAACCATCCGGTCCTGGTGCTTTTAGATCGCCAATACTAAACATGGCACGTTTAACTTCCTCCTCCGAGTACGGCGCCAACATGGCTTCATTCATATAGGGTGTCACACGCGGTTTCACTTTATTGAGAACATCCTCATGTGGTACATCAACCTCAGATGTAAATAGGTTTTTAAAATAATTCTCTATAATATTTCTCATTGAGTCATTATCCTCTAGCCAGTTCCCATTCTCATCCATCAAGCGCCGAATGTAGTTCCTCTTCTTGCGAGCAGTAGCAAAGTTATTGAAGAACTGTGTATTCCTGTCCCCAAACTTCAGCCAGTTTGCCCTGCTGCGTTGAACCCAGTAAATCTCTTCCTTCTCCATCGTTTCCTCAATCTCAATGAGTAAACTGCGCTGCCGATCTGCCGACTCATCAGAGAGTGGCCCCAACCGCAGCAAATCCAACTCCTCCTTCAATTCTTTCAGGCGCTTATGGGGGGCCTTCAGAACTTCGCGATCCCACCTATGGAGGTCCTTGTGCACAGCTTCAGTACGTTGAGCAAGGGAGGCCGAGATACACGTTCGTTCCCAGGCCTCAGTTACTCGCTGCATGACCTCCTCCTCTTGTAGCCAGCGAGCTTCGAACTGCTTGGGCCTCACTTGTGTCTGTTGATCCATGCCATCTGAGCCCTCAAGGTCGATAATCAATGGCCGATGATCAGACTTTGTGTGTGGCGCGTTTGTCACCGTGGCTGCAGGGAATAACCCAAAGAAAAGACCATTGCAGACAGCTCTGTCTAGTCGTTCCCGTAGCCTACGCCTCCGCCATGTGAATTGATCACCTGAAAACCCCATATCCTCAAGTTCGCAGTCCACCAGCGCATCTCTAAAGTTTTGCATCATCCTGACTGGCCTGGGCGCCCCACCTTCTTTCTCATGAGAGTAAAGGATCTCGTTGAAATCTCCCACAACTACCCACGGGATTTGCCCCTGTTGGTGCAGCCCACGCAGGTATCCCCAGGTCAGGTGCTTATCCTCCCATCTGGGCTCCCCATAAAACCCCGTAAGTCTCCAACCCTCTTCTGATGGCCCTCCAACCATCGCGTCGATGAAGTTTTTTGTTTTGTCATTTATGTGTATGACAACGGGGTTACGCCAGAACAGCAGTAGACCACCGCTTGCACCCACACTCTCCACCACTTCAACATGATCCATCCTTAGTTTCTTCATCAACTTTTTTGCCCTAGCTGTGTTCAGATGTGTCTCGGACAAGAAGATCACATCCGGCCCCCACTGCTTCTGGATGTCCAGAAGAGCTCTCTCTGCCGTGGCACTGGCCATACCACGGCAGTTCCAACTTAGTGTTTTCATTGCGCCCGGCGATCCTCCTCAAGGGAGGTCGCCGATCCCAACGTCTGTTCGTCCACTGCATTGTTCATCCCAGATTTGAGCCTCTTGAGATCATGTATCTTTTGCGGGGTGCTCAAAAGGCTCTTATCCACAGGTTCAGGGGTGCTACTTTCTATAAGATTCACTTTGTCATTAACAAACCCCGGAGGAGGAGTTTGCATCACGCCCATAGGTTTTACAGCAGCTACTCCATCCTGGCCTATCAGCCGTTTACGCGCCAGGGGAACCACTGCCATCGCATGCTGAGCCAACTTAGGGTCTAACACCATATCATCTGTCTCCTCTCTGTTCGGCTCCCCTCTGTTGTTTCTTCCTCCACCCAAACCTCCTCCACTCCCGCTTGGTCCGCTTCCACGACCTGCTCCATTACCTCCTCCTCGATTAGCCTGTGACTCGAAATTCACGAGCAGTCACTCTCCCCATTCACAGTCCTCCTCCTTATGGATACCATCACCACACTCAGTAACTGTATGGCCCATGAGCCCACAGAAGTAGCAGAATTCAGGCAATTTTTCGTACTCCACCGGATATTTCCTTCTTTCTTTCAGATTAAGGGGAACAAACCTCACAAGAGGTGTATCGAGCTTCACGTAGACGCGAGCGCGTAGATACTTCCTGGGATTAATTATCCCTTCGTTAACAATAACCTTATATGGAGGAGTCCCTACCTTTGCAGCAATTTTCTCAGCAATCTCTTTCTTCTTCATGAGCCCATCGGGTATACCAATGATCCTTGCCCACACTGGGACACGGTCAAGCTTATAGTCCTGGACGTTGGTGATACCGTCATATTCCTCAATGATCACAGCAGAATCTCGAAACAGCCATGGGCCGTTGTTCATGACCCGATTCCAGTCCCCCAAGCACAAGAACTGTGCCAGGAAAAGATTAGGGTTCATCGTTTTGAAGATTACACCTTGTGCCGGAGCCCAGCCACTACGCAGAGATTTGAAGAGCGACACATGGCTAAAAGGACGCTGGGTATGAACCCTAAAGATGGCGATCCATCTAGTCTCCTCAATAAGTTTCTCAACTTCCCCCGACAGATCCAGGTCCTCCTCCTCCTCTCCATGGAGATTCAGTCCGTCAAATCGATCTTCCAAGTTACAGTCCGCTTCATGGGATCCTCGTGTTCCGCCGCTCCCAGCAGCCGCATCCATTGTTGGTGTGCTCGCCGCCGGTCCAGACATGGTTAGCACTCCCGGGAGATGCCTACCGCGTTGATGATCACGTGGGGGCGATCGCAGGATCGATCCAACGTGAGATAATGGGTTAATCTTGGTGTAGACGGGGGAACCCTAGCAGCCGCCAGGGGAGATGGGGAACCCTAGCATCTCAATATTTTTATTTTGCTACGATAGTACCCTGGTTTACCGTCCGCTAGAGTAGCTCGCTCACTCCACCCGCGCTACAATGTGCATGGGCCGGCCATCAAGAGGCCTTGTGCGGCAGCCCGGCTGGCTTTGACCCAGCTCGGTCGGCTTTCAGCGAATGTGCCTGGGGCGACACTTAGAAGGCCTTTTCTTTTTACACCCTGTGAGTAAAGGACATGTCCACGGAACACGGTCCCGTCGAGAACGGTACTAGACCCCTCGTTGGAGTCCTCCGTCCTTCTTGTACCGTGTCCCACCCCCGCGAGCCATCGAAGATTAGAGCATCTCCAGCGGCGTCCCCAACAGGTCCACCAAGGCACAGAAAAATTAACCCAGTCGCGTCCCCACGAGCCTGTTTTTCGCCGGTTTGGGCCGAAACTGGCGCCGGCGGACCCAAGTCGAACCCGGCGCGGTGGAGGCGTCGGGGCGAATGTTTTTGGCGTGAAAGAGTAGCCGGCCCGCCGAGTCAGCAACCACGACGCCTCATCGTTCTCATTGTCTCGGTTTCCCCGCGGGGAATCAATGCCAAGGCTGCCGCCGATCAGCCTTCCATTGATTCCTCACGGGCGGCGCCGCCCCCTCCCGCCACGCGTTCGCGCGCGGCCGCCCGCAAGCCGCTATAAAAGGTGCCCCTCTCCTCGCCGGTGAGGCATCCATCGGCAGTCCTCCCTCCTCTCTCGCCGCTGCATTTTCTCTCCCCACCGTAGCTCCCCTCTCGCACCTACGCAAAACATGAACGAGCGGTTTGTTGGGGAACGTAGTATTTTAAAATTTTCCTACGATCACGCAAGATCTATCTACCAGATGCATAGCAACGAGCGGGAAGAGTGTGTCTACGTACCCTCGTAGACCGGAAGCGGAAGCGTCAAGTGACGCGGTTGATGTAGTCGAACTTCTTCGCGATCCAACCGATCAAGCACCGAACGTACGGCACCTCCGCGTTCAGCACACGTTCAGCTTGATGACGTCCCACGAGCTCTTGATCCAGTTGAGCTTCACGGGAGAGTTTCGTCAGCACGACGGCGTGGTGACGGATATGATGTATCTACCGGCGCAGGGCTTCGCCTAAGCACTGCGATGGTATGACCGAGGTGTGTTTCTGTGGAGGGGGGCACCGCACACGGCTGGAACAATTCAACTTGTGTGTCTTTGGGTGCCCCCTGCCCCCGTATATAAAGGAGCAAGGGGGGAGGCCGGCCGGCCCTCCTATGGTGCGGCTAGGGCTGCAATCCTACTAGGAATAGGATTGCAATCCTATTCCTAGTAGGAACTACCAAAGAAGGAAGAAGGGGGAAGGAAAGCGAGGGAGAGGGAGAGGGAAAGAGGGGCCGCGCCCCCCTCCCCAAGTCCTATTCGGACTCCTCCTAGGGAGGGGGCGCGCCACCTCCAGGCTGCTGCCCTCTCTCTCCCCTATGGCCCACCAGGGCCTATCATTCCCCCGGGGGGTTCCGGTAACCCCCCCGGCACTCCGGTAAATTCCGAAACTTTCCAGAACACTTCCGGTGTCGAATATAGTCGTCCAATATATCAATCTTTATGTCTCGGACATTCCGAGACTCCTCGTCATGTCCGTGATCTCATCCGGGACTCCGAACTACCTTCGGTACATCAAAACTCATAAACTCATAATACCGATCGTCATCAAACGTTAAGCGTGCGGACCCTACGGGTTCGAGAACTATGTAGACATGACCGAGACTCATCTCCGGTCAATAACCAATAGCGGAACCTGGATGCTCATATTGGCTCCTACATATTCTACGAAGATCTTTATCGGTCAAACCGCATAACAACATACGTTGTTCCTTTTGTCATCGGTATGTTACTTGCCCGAGATTCGATCGTCGGTATCTCTATACCTAGTTCAATCTCGTTACCGGCAAGTCTCTTTACTCGTTCCGTAATACATCATCTCGTGACTAACTCATTAGTCTTTTGCTTGCAAGGCTTATTAAGATGTGCATTACCGAGAGGGCCCAGAGATACCTCTCCGACACTCGGAGTGACAAATCCTAGTCTTGATCTATGCCAACACCACGAACACTTTCGGAGACACCTGTAGAGCATCTTTATGATCACCCAGTTACATTGCGACGTTTGATAGCACACAAGGTGTTCCTACGGTATTTGGAAGTTGCATAATCTCATAGTCATAGGAACATGTATAAGTCATGAAGAAAGCAATAGCAGTAAAACTAAACGATCATAGTGCTAAGCTAACGGATGGGTCTTGTCCATCACATCATTCTCCTAATGATGTGATCCCGTTGATCAAATGACAACTCATGTCTATGGTTAGGAAACATAACCATCTTTGACCAATGAGCTAGTCTAGTAGAGGCATACTAGGGACACTCTGTTTTGTCTATGTATTCACACATGTACTAAGTTTCCGGTTAATACAATTCTAGCATGAATAATAAACATTTATCATGATATAAGGAAATATAAATAACAACTTTATTATTGCCTCTAGGGCATATTTCCTTCAGTCTCCCACTTGCACTAGAGTCAATAATCTAGCTCACATCGCCATGTGATTTAATACCGATAGTTCACATCGTTATGTGAATAACACCCATAGTTCACATCGCCATGTGACCAACACCCAAAGGGTTTACTAGAGTCAATAATCTAGTTCACATCGCTATGTGATTAATACCCAAGAGTAATAAGGTGTGATCATGTTTTGCTTGTGAGAGAAGTTTAGTCAACGGGTCTGTCACATTCAGATCCGTATGTATTTCACAAATTTCTATGTTTACAATGCTCTGCATAGAGCTACTCTAGCGAATTGCTCCCACTTTCAATACGCATCCAGATTGATACTTAGAGTCATCTGGATTTAGTGTCAAAGCTTGCGTCGGCGTAACCCTTTACGACGAACTCTTTATCACCTCCATAATCGAGAAACATTTACTTAGTCATCCAGTTACTAAGGATAATTTTGACCGATGTACAGTGATCTACTCCTGGATCACTATTGTACCCCTTGACAAACTCATGGCAAGGTACACAACATGTTTGGTACACAGCATGGCATACTTTATAGAACCTATGGCTGATGCATAGGGAATGACTTTCATTCTCTCTATATTTTTCTGCCGTGGTCTGGCTTTGAGTCTTACTCAACTTCACACCTTACAAGTCAGGCAAGAACTCCTTCTTTGACTGATCCATTTTGAACTACTTCAAAATCTTATCAAGGTATGTACTCATCGAAAGTCTTATCAAGCATCTTGATCTATCTCTATAGATCTTGATGCCCAATATGTAAGCAGCCTCACCAATGTCTTTCTTTGAAAAACTCCTTTCAAACACTCCTTTATGCTTTCCAAAAAATTCTACATCATTTCCGATCGACAATATGTCATTCACATATACTTATCAGAAAGGTTGTAGTGCTCCCACTCACTTCTTGTAAATACAGGCTTCACCGCAAGTCTGTATAAATCTATATGCTTTGATCAACTTATCAAAGCGTATATTCCAACTCCGAGATGCTTGCACCAGTCCATAGATGGATCGCTGGAGCTTGCACATTTTGTTAGCACCTTTAGGATTGACAAAACCTTCTGGTTGCATCATATACAAGTCTTCTTTAATAAATCCATTAAAGAATGCAGTTTTGTTATCCATTTGCCAGATTTCATAAAATGTGGCAATTGCTAACATGATTTGGACAGACTTAAGCATCGCTACGGGTGAGAAAGTCTCATCGTAGTCAACTCCTTGAACTTGTTGCAAAACTTTCGCAACAAGTCGAGCTTTGTAAATAGTAACATTACCGTCAGCGTCAGTCTTCCTCTTGAAGATCCATTTATTTTCAATGGCTTGTCGATCATCGGGCAAGTCAACCAAAGTCCACACTTTGTTCTCATACATGGATCCCATCTCAGATTTCATGGCCTCAAGCCATTTTGCGGAATCTGGGCTCATCATCGCTTCCTCATAGTTCGTAGGTTCATCATGGTCCAGTAACATGACTTCCAGAACCGGGTTGCCGTACCACTCTGATGCGGAACGAACTCTGGTTGATCTACGAAGTTCAGCAGAAACTTGATCTGAAGTTTCATGATCATCATCATTAGCTTCCTCACTAATTGGTGCAGGAATCACTGGAACTAGTTTCTGTGATGTTCCACTTTCCAATTCGGGAGAAGGTACAATTACCTCATCAAGTTCTACTTTCCTCCCACTCACTTCTTTCGAGAGAAACTCCTTCTCTAGAAAGGATCCACTCTTAGCAACAAAGACCTTGCCTTCGGATCTGTGATAGAAGGTGTACCCAACAGTTTCTTTTGGGTATCCTATGAAGATTTACTTCTCCGATTTGGGTTCGAGCTTATCATGTTAAAACTTTTTCACATAAGCATCGCAGTCCCAAACTTAAAGAAATGACAGCTTAGGTTTCTCGTCAAACCACAGTTCATACGGTGTCATCTCCACGGATTTAGATGGTGCCCTATTTAACGTGAATGTAGCTGTCTCTAATGCATAACCCCAAAAACGATAGTGGTAGATCGGTAAGAGACATCATTGATCGCACCATATCTAATAAAGTACGGTTATGACGTTCGGACACACCATTACACTGTGGTGTTCCAGGTGGCGTGAGTAGTGAAACTATTTCACATTGTTTTTACTGAAGGCCAAACTCGCTAACTCAAATATTTTACCTCTACGATCATATCGTAGAAACTCTTATTTTCTTGTTACGATGATTCTCCACTTCACTCTAAAATTCTTTGAACTTTTCAAATGTTTCAGACTTGTGCTTCATTAAGTAGATATACCCATATCTTCTCAAATCATCAGTGAAGGTCAGAAAATAACGATACCCGCCGCGAGCTTCAACACTCATTGGTCCGCATACATCAATATGTATGATTTCCAACAGCTCTGTTGCTCGCTCCACAGTTCCGGAGAACGGAGTTTTAGTCATCTTGCCCATGAGGCATGGTTCGCAAGCACCAAGTGATTCATAATCAAGTGATTCCAACAGTCCATCACTATGGAGTTTCTTCATGCGCTTTACACCAATATGACCTAAACGGCAGTGCCACAAATAAGTTGCACTATCATTAATAACCTTGCATCTTTTGGCTTCAATATTATGAATATGTGTATCACACGATCGAGATCCAACAAACCATTTTCATTGGGTGTATGACCATAGAAGGTTTTATTCATGTAAACAGAACAACAGTTATTCTCTAACTTACATGAATAACCGTATTGCAATAAACATGATCAAATCATATTCATGCTCAATACAAACACCAAATAACACTTATTTAGGTTCAACACTAATCCCGAAAGTATAGGGAGTGTGCGATGATGATCATATCAATCTTGGAACTACTTCCAATACACATCGTCACTTCATCCTTTAACTAGTTTCTGTTCATTATGCAACTCCCATTTCGAGTTACTACTCTTTAGCAACTGAACCAGTATCAAATACCGAGGGGTTGCTATGAACACTAGTAAAATACACATCAATAATCTGTATATCAAATATACCTTTGTTCACTTTGCCATCCTTCTTATCCGCCAAGTATCTAGGGCAGTTCCACTTCTAGTGACCATTTCCTTTACAGTAGAAGCACTTAGTTTCAGGCTTGATTTTAGCTTTGGGTTTCTTCATAGGAGTGACAACTTGCTTGTCATTCTTCTTGAAGTTCCCCTTCTATCCCTTTGCCCTTTACTTGAAACAAGTGGTCTTATTAACCATCAACACTTGATGCTCTTTCTTGATTTCTACCTTCGCCGATTTCAGCATCGCGAAGAGCTCGGGAATTACCTTCGTCATCCCTTGCATATTATAGTTCATCACGAAGTTCTACTAACTTGGTGATAGTGACTAGAGAACTTTGTCAATTACTATCTTATCTGAAAGATTAACTCCCACTTGATTCAAGTAATTGTAGTACCCAAACAATCTGAGCACATGCTCACTGGTTGAGCTATTCTCCTCCATCTTGTAGGCAAAGTACTGTCAGAGGTCTTATACCTCTCGACACGGGCATGAGTATGAAATACTAATTTCAACTCTTGGAACATCTTATATGCTCCGTGGCATTCAAAACGTTTTTGAAGTCCCGGTTCTAAGCCGTAAAGCATGGTGCACTTAAACTATCAAGTAGTCATCATACCGAGCTTTTGTCAAAACGTTCATAACGTCTACATCTGCTCCTGCAATAGGTCTGTCACCTAGCGGTGCATCAAGGACATAATTCTCTGTGCAGCAATGAGGATAATCCTCAGATCACGGAACAATTCCGCATCATTGCTACTAACATCTTTCAACTTAGTTTTCTCTAGGAACATATAAAAAATAAATAAACGGGGAGCAACATCGTGAGCTATTGATCTACAACATAGATATGCTAATACTACGAGGACTAAGTTCATGATAAATTAAAGTTCAATTTAATCATATTACTTAAGAACTCCCACTTAGATAGACATCCCTCTAGTCATCTAAATGATCACGTGATCCAAATCAACTAAACCATGTCCGATCATCACGTGAGATGGAGTAGTTTCAATGGTGAACATCTTATGTTGATCATATCTACTATATGATTCACGCTCGACCTTTCGGTCTCCAGTGTTCCGAGGCCATATCTGCATATGCTAGGCTCGTCAAGTTTAACCCGAGTATTCTGCGTGTGCAAAACTGGCTTACACCCGTTGTATTTGAACGTAGAGCTTATCACACCCGATCATCACGTGGTGTCTCGGCACGACGAACTTTCGCAACGGTGCATACTCAGGGAGAACACTTATACCTTGAAATTTAGTAAGGGATCATCTTATAATGCTACCGTCGTTCTAAGCAAAATAAGAAGCATAATAAGATAAACATCATATGCAATCAAAATATGTGACATGATATGGTCATCATCATCTTGTGCTTTTGATCTCCATCTCCAAAGCACCGTCATGATCACCTTCGTCACCGGCGCGACATCTTGATCTCCATCGTAGCATCGTTGTCTTCTCGCTAACTATTGCTTCTACGACTATCGCTACCGCTTAGTGATAAAGTAAAGCAATTACATGGCGATTGCATTTCATACAATAAAGCGACAACCATATGGCTCCTGCCAGTTGCCGATAACATTACAAAACATGATCATCTCATACAAAACCGTATAACTCATCATGTCTTGACCATATCACATCACAACATGCCCTGCAAAAACAAGTTAGACGTCCTCTACTTTGTTGTCGTTGCAAGTTTTACGTGACTGCTACGGGCTTAGCAAGAACCGTTCTTACCTACGCATACAAAAACCACAACGATGTTTCGTCAAGTATGTGCTGTTTTAACCTTCACAAGGACCGGGCGTAGCCACACTTGATTTAGCTAAAGTGAGAGAGACAGACACCCACCAGTCACCTTTAAGCAACGAGTGCTCATAATGGTGAAACCAGTCTCGCGTAAACGTACGCGTAATGTCGGTCCGTGCCGCTTCATCTCACAATACCGCTGAAGCAAAGTATGACATGCTGGTAAGCAGTATGACTAGTATCGCCCACAACTCATTGTGTTCTACTCGTGCATATCATCTACGCATAGACCTGGCTCATGATGCCACTGTTGGGGAACGTAGTATTTTAAAATTTTCCTACGATCACGCAAGATCTATCTACCAGATGCATAGCAACGAGCGGGAAGAGTGTGTCTACGTACCCTCGTAGACCGGAAGCGGAAGCGTCAAGTGACGCGGTTGATGTAGTCGAACTTCTTCGCGATCCAACCGATCAAGCACCGAACGTACGGCACCTCCGCGTTCAGCACACGTTCAGCTTGATGACGTCCCACGAGCTCTTGATCCAGTTGAGCTTCACGGGAGAGTTTCGTCAGCACGACGGCGTGGTGACGGATATGATGTATCTACCGGTGCAGGGCTTCGCCTAAGCACTGCGACGGTATGACCGAGGTGTGTTTCTGTGGAGGGGGGCACCGCACACGGCTGGAACAATTCAACTTGTGTGTCTTTGGGTGCCCCCTGCCCCCGTATATAAAGGAGCAAGGGGGGAGGCCGGCCGGCCCTCCTATGGTGCGGCTAGGGCTGCAATCCTACTAGGAATAGGATTGCAATCCTATTCCTAGTAGGAACTACCAAAGAAGGAAGAAGGGGGAAGGAAAGAGAGGGAGAGGGAGAGGGAAAGAGGGGCCGCGCCCCCCTCCCCTAGTCCTATTCGGACTCCTCCTAGGGAGGGGGCGCGCCACCTCCTGGCTGTTGCCCTCTCTCTCCCCTATGGCCCACCAGGGCCTATCATTCCCCCGGGGGGTTCCGGTAACCCCCCCCGGCACTCCGGTAAATTCCGAAACTTTTCAGAACACTTCCGGTTTCCAAAAATAGTCGTCCAATATATCAATCTTTATGTCTCGGACATTCCGAGACTCCTCGTCATGTCCGTGATCTCATCCGGGACTCCGAACTACCTTCGGTACATCAAAACTCATAAACTCATAATACCGATCGTCATCAAACGTTAAGCGTGCGGACCCTACGGGTTCGAGAACTATGTAGACATGACCGAGACTCATCTCCGGTCAATAACCAATAGCGGAACCTGGATGCTCATATTGGCTCCTACATATTCTACGAAGATCTTTATCGGTCAAACCGCATAACAACATACGTTGTTCCTTTTGTCATCGTATGTTACTTGCCCGAGATTCGATCATCGGTATCTCTATACCTAGTTCAATCTCGTTACCGGCAAGTCTCTTTACTCGTTCCGTAATACATCATCTCGTGACTAACTCATTAGTCTTTTGCTTGCAAGGCTTATTATGATGTGCATTACCGAGAGGGCCCAGAGATACCTCTCCGACACTCGGAGTGACAAATCCTAGTCTTGATCTATGCCAACACCACGAACACTTTCGGAGACACCTGTAGAGCATCTTTATGATCACCCAGTTACGTTGTGACGTTTGATAGCACACAAGGTGTTCCTACGGTATTTGGGAGTTGCATAATCTCATAGTCATAGGAACATGTATAAGTCATGAAGAAAGCAATAGCAGTAAAACTAAACGATCATAGTGCTAAGCTAACGGATGGGTCTTGTCCATCACATCATTCTCCTAATGATGTGATCCCGTTGATCAAATGACAACTCATGTCTATGGTTAGGAAACATAACCATCTTTGACCAATGAGCTAGTCTAGTAGAGGCATACTAGGGACACTCTGTTTTGTCTATGTATTCACACATGTACTAAGTTTCCGGTTAATATAATTCTAGCATGAATAATAAACATTTATCATGATATAAGGAAATATAAATAACAACTTTATTATTGCCTCTAGGGCATATTTCCTTCACGGTTCCCCGACGACTCGGCGGCGGCCATCGGTTTTGGCCGCCGCTCTCCGCACGAAAGGGAAGCACACCTCCTTCACAAGGCGAACTACCCCGCGCCGCCCGACATGCGCGCCCCATCGCGGTGGAGGCTCAGCGCCGGCGGCGTCCCCGTCCCACCTCTGCCCGTCCCCGAGACGCCAGCCTACTTCCACGCCGAGATCGAGCGCGAGCGGCCATCCCTTTCGGAGGAGGAGCGGGCACTCCCCGAGTACGCCGCCGGCAACCACGCGATGTGGTCGGCATTCTTCGAACGCCGGCAGGCGGAGCGGCTCGCCTCCACCAGCAACGCGCCGATGCCGCGTGGCCGCAACAACAGCGAGGGCCACCGCCTGTGGTGGGGCGTCCCTGGCCGCACGCTGCATGCCGTCCTCGGGTACCTCGAGGGCGGCAACGATCCGCCGTGAAGCAGCGCGCCGGGGCAAGGGGTCGAGCAGCGGCGGTGGCTGTGTCAATGAGGATAAGCGACGACTCCCATAGCTTTTCATGTTTATTTTTATGCTTTTATTTGTGTAAAAAACGCCTGAATTTCGTCAAATTATGCCGTGTTTGATGAATTTTGGCCGAAGTGTTTGTGGCTTATGGGCGTCTGGGAGACGATCTAGGGGCGGCTGGGAACCCGCTCGCCCCACGCCGAAGAAACCGCCGGTTCGCCCCCAAACGGCGCTTTTTCGTGCCTTTGGGGAGCCGAACGGCTGGAGATGCTCTTAGAGGATTTCTTTGAACACATAGCTAGCGCCGGCGGCTATGCCACACGAGCCATCGCCTCCACCTTCCCCACCCCACACCGACGAAGCGTATGACCACGAATGTCCGAGGAGGGATGCCGCGGTTGAGCAGGCTGCTCGGCTATGCCTCGGGTAAGACCAACACTAGCAGAAACATTTAGTCCCAAATCAAATCACATAACTCGGTTACTAGCTAGGATTGGCCCTAGTTTATGAATACATGCGGATCTCGGTAGGGTTATCACGCATTGAGACTTTGCTTTTGACAGGAATCACGAATGATCTCTAGGCCACGCCCATCAACACAGGGGAGCCTATTATTTCTAAGCACTTGTTGAACAATAAAAAAAGATGGATGTCATAAACGTTCATGCCACCGTTTTGATGAGAGTTTGATGACAGCACACACATGTCTATTGAAGCTTTTAAACTCGGGGATCAATGAATAGAGCCCGTGCACACATCTACCTCGGTAGAGAATTCTCCTCGTGTCCTGATCCTTAATCAAAAAGATATATATGAGGGTGAAATTCTAGAAAAAACATTGCTGTCTAGAGCAATGCGATCAACGGAAAGGAGATTTTTGGCTGTGTCAGGAACATGCAAAATATTTCTAAGATGAATATCCTTATGAGGAGTTGCAATAATTGAATGACCAACGTGGGCTATCTCCATGCCTTCACCCATTTACATTGTGGACTTGGTCGTGGCCGCAATACTTCTCATGCATAGTCACCTTCTCAGGCTCATTGGTGACGTGGTTTGTGGCACCGGAATCAGCGTACCCGTTCGTATCAACACTATATGACGTGTCGGGGCAGCTACAATTTTTTTAGTTGGGAGGAATTGCTCTCGGCGTAGAGTCAATTGCAATCTTCCGCTATGTGGTTGTTTTTCTAACATATTTGGCACTTATTACCATATTCATAATACCCTTGAAAACGCCCTCTATTGTTGTTGTAGGAGGAGCACCTGAAGTTGTTGCCGCCGCCACCTTGGTAGTGGCTGCCGCCACCGCCATAGTGGTCATTGCCACTTCCTCCGTCCTTGTGGTGGCCGCCGCCTTGGTAGTGGTTGCCGCCGCCGCCGTCGCCATAGTGGTCATTGCCACTTCCTCCGCCCTTGTGGTGGCCGCCGCCTTGGTAGTGGCTGCCGTTGCCGTCGTCGCCGCCATAGTGGTCATTGCCACTTCCTCCGCCCTTGTGGTGGCCGCCGCCACCACCGTCGCTGTTGTTGCCGTTGTGGCCGCCACCACCGTGGCCGCGAGAGCCCCCTCCACTGCCGCCACCACCATCCCTGTTGGGGTTGCGGTAGGCCTTGGGAGGGGCGCTGCGGCCTTGGGAGGCAAGATTTGCTGAGGATTTGGAAGCTCTTGATCCCGTGCCGTGGAACATCTCAATACACTAATCGAAGGTTGAGACCATACCAAAGAGATCATCGACGAAAAGGGGTTCAGTTCGAACATGAAGAGCAGAGATGAGGGGCTGATAATCCATGTCGAGACCGGCGATGATGAATGAGACAAGCTCGTCCTCGCCAATGGGTTTTCCTGCTGCCGCCAGTTCATCTGAGAGTGATCTCATCTGACCAAAGAAAGCGGCAGCGGTCTGGGAGCCCTTCTATGCACTAGAAAGGGAGATGCGGCAGTTGTGTATACGGGAGCGGGATTGGAAGGCAAACATGTTTGCGAGAGCTGTCCATATGGCAGGTATTTTTTTTAGAAAAAAGAGGATTACCCTCGGCCTCTGCATCTGGATGATGCATGCAGCCATTTTATTAATTATTCACAAAGACCATACAAAGTAGTACATTAGGTAGTCTGAAGCCACCATCTTAGTAACAACTGTCGCTCCTATTCATCTGATGAAGGGGTGACGATAGTCCGAGCCTAATACCAAACAGACATCGCATAAATGCCTAACATCTAAAGACAGAGGCCCCAACCAAGCCACATACCGGGTTTAGGGCACAAACGGGTCCGACGCACTCTCTGTGTCGTCGCGCCATCTTCCACCAATCCATCTTCAGAACAGAAACTAATGCACCGACCTTGTCAGGCCTCTTCTGCCATCAACGCCACCATGACGCTAGACAATATCCTCCTCCTGCGCGAGTCCATCTCCGCGCATCGGACTCCGAATCTCCACAGCGCCACACCGCCAAGATCCGCCGCCATCAATGTATAAGATGAAGTACCTCTCCACCAAAGAAGCCGTCCTCTGTTCCCCGAGCCCGCGTGTACCTCCATGAATGACGCCCCAAGGGGGAAACGACACCAGAGCGCCGCCGCCATCCGATCAACTGATCTAGGGTTTCCCCCGAAGGTAGCAGGGAGTGGCCTTAAACTTCTCCACCACGATGCCTTCAAGAAAGGAACGACGCAGACATCGCCGCCACCACCGACCTTTGCAGTAGTCAAAAGCAAGTTTTCACCCAGATCTGTTCGAAGAAACTCCATCTCTCGTGCACGGACCGCCACGTCCTACGTCATCCCCGGGAGCGGGATCACAAGATCCGCCACAACCGGCGTCGCCACAAGGACCCACCACCCGGCAGTCATCCCTGAAGGGGACAGCGCCAGCATCGTGCTCGGATCCGGCATCACGCCAACGCCTTCGGCCGCCCCCAATCACATCGGTGAAGGAGGATAGCCAACGCGAGCGCCCACCACCGCTTAGGACCGCCGGACGACGCCCGATCCCGACCACCCGAAGGAGAACTGATCTGGGGTGGTAAACCCCAGATCCACGCTTCTCCTCCCCTCCTCCCCCGTACCCCCAGCGCCGCCCCCCGAGCGGGGCGACCGGGGCGGCCCTCTCTCCCCTTGCGCCCAGCCCTCTCCTCCCCCCTCCTCCTACCACTGCCGCCGGCTGGCACGGCCGGGCGTTGCCCGCGCGGTGTCGTGGCATGGCCAGCGGTGGTGGCCCTCTTCCTCTTTCCCTCGCGGATCCCCGGCTCGGGCGGCGGTGTCCGGCGATGGTGCTCCTCGGCAGGTGGTGCTCCGGTGTAGATTGGGCGCAGATTCGGCGGTGGCGCGGCTGGCAGCGGGGGTTTGCCGGCGGAGCCCTTCAGGCCTAGATCTGGACCCTTTTGGGCCCGATCTGGGTCAGGGCGGGTGGGTCTGGCCTCCGGCAGGTTGCCTCCGGCTGGGCAGGCGAGGCGCGGGCGTTGGGATCGGCAGCTCTGCGCTGCGTCGGCTGCAGCGCGGCGGCAGGAGCTTAACGGGCCCGATCTGGGCCCGGCTGGGTAGGGGGTCCTGCGTGCTCCTGTGCCTGCGTCCGGTCTGCTACTGCTTGTGCCAGTGGAGGTTGTCCCCTCCCACGTGGCTGTGGTGCTCCCGGTCCCTATCGTCGGTGTCCTCGTCTGGTTCGGCCGGCCTCGCAGCGTCTGCGGTGGAGAGACGACGGTGGTGTCCTCGTGACCGTGGTGGCGCAGGTTGGTGGGCGGTTGGCATGGTGGAGCCATCGGTTGGTCCTGGGTTATGGGTGTGAGGGGTAGGGCGAAATCCCTCTCGGGTCCGCCCGGCACCGACGCAGTGACGCTTGCGAGCGCCATCAACCTTCTTGATGGGCGTCGGGTGTACCTCTCCTCCGCTTTCCTCCGTGTACCGGGAGAAATCCTAGGATTCGTCCGGGCAGCAGCGTCGTCGTCGTCGCGGTCCTTCTTAGAGGTGTTGCTTGGTACGCGGCGACTCGGTGGCATTGGAGCGTGGTGGTTGTTTTTGGTGGGCGCGGCGGTTGCGGGATGCCTCAGCTTTCGTTGATCCGGTGCTGCTGGCATTTCTTTCTCTTGCATTTCTCTTGTTTTTATTTTGGGCGTGTTTGTGCTGTTTGCCCCAGCGTCGAACTCTGTGGCGGTTTGCTTTATATATAAAGCGGGGCGAAAGCCTTTTTCCGTAACCCCAGATCCACCGCCGCCAGCCCCCGCAGCTCAAGAGTTGTCTGATCGATATACCCATATAGACCCGATCCCATGATTTGGGAACGAGCTTGGGCTCGCCATAGGATATAGTTTGTGCGGGGGAGAGGCTCAGACGTGGTGACGTTTAGGCCGGGGGAATTGATTTGGCTGGAAGTTGACATGGTGGGTGCTTGGCGAAGGTGGATGGAGGGTTGCGGCAGGGATGGAGATGGCTACCATGCTTTTGAGATGAGAGATGGCTACCACGTTATTGAGATGAGAGATGGCTACCATGTTAATTGTGTATGGAGCGTCTCACCCTCGTACAGAGAGGGCCGCATGGTATATATTGGTTGTGGAGTGACCCATCTCTCAATAGGTTACAAGATGATACGGTTGTTCACTAACCGTGGAGATTTTACAGGAGGATAGGAGGATAGAGTTAGACTCTTACACAAACAATGGCGTCAACGCCTGTTACATACTTGGCGCTCAACGCCATACCCAACAACCGAAACAGCTTTGACTGGTCTTTGTCTTCGTGGCCTTTTTATCTCTCCTTCTCACCTTGGCATGCTATGCGGCATTTCATCGAGCATCTGGCATGCTATGTGGCATTTCATCGAGAACATGGTGACGCCGTTGACATCCTTGCCTCGCGGCGGCCCAGTGTTCTGGCGTCCCTTTTTTGTCTGAATGGCATACATCTTGACAGCGTTTGAGTTTGATGATCTTTCCGTATCTTTCAAGGCTTACTTACCCTGGCTAATGAATGGATTTCAATTACAGGAACAAAAGATATATCCATATATGCTGGTTCAGAACAACAAACATATACCGCATGCATTGCAAGCTCAGTACTAGTGATGTTGTCCAGCATCAGCATGCAAGTTGCCGTATTGTGCTTGCCTCGTCACGGTATTGTGCGAATCCAAGTTGCCGTACATTCTACAGATATTTTCGTCTAAGAAGGATGGGTGTAATGAAGCCTCAGTCTCCACTCAAGTTTACGTCAAATTAAATGGGTATGAGTTCCAGTATGTGCCGGAGGACGACGACTTTATTCCGGATGCTGACTTTGTACCTCGCATTTGGGAGCGACATGATGATGAACATGATGACGGTGCTAACCGAGATGAGGATATTCCGGACAGGGATGCTACCAAGAAAGCAAAAGACAATCAAACTGATAGTTGTGTTAGAATATAATTGGGTTTAAGTTAGAGATAAGGAGATAGAGATATGATTAGTTTAAACCACATGTAACTTGTCTTGTACTCCAAGTCTCTACCCCTCTTGTACTCCTATATATACCCTACACACGGGTCAGATCAACACAACAACACATATTCATCTATACTACAATTTCCACATGGTATCAGAGCCAAGAGGTATTGAGTTCAAGACCCTGTCAACGCAGTATTAAATAAAACGATTCTGCGGCATACATCGATCCCACGTCTAAGAATTAAAATAGTCTAGACGTGAGGGGGAGTGTTGAAATATATACGCCGCGTATGCATCTACCCGATGCCACTTCATCGACCTGTACGACTAGCCCGGCTACGAGCCAACATACTTCATCGACCACACCTACGAGAAACGACCTCAACATGCACTGTTCACACGCCAGGCCGGTGTGAAACGAGATGCAATCTTCATCGACTTCTCCGGCACGACACGGCATCGACACCCCGTCGCCACGAGGGACGCCTCCAAGCGACGCATCATTGCCGATACGCCGTTGCGACGCCATCGCCGACACTTCATCGTCAAGGTCTTCACCAACATGGTCTTCACCAACAACTTCATCAACACACCGCCGCCGCCGCCGCCTCGTCCACAAGATGGACACCTAGCATCCTCTGACAGACTTTTCTGCAAGATGCGACCTCAACGACGGCAATGACCGCGTCACGACGACGGCATCGACCGCGTCATCCACGACGGCACGACTGCATCGACATAGCGTCCCTATAGTGACGACCCCTACACGGCCACACGGTTTTGGCAAAACCGATGTGTGCTCGATGGGCTTCCTCCGGTCTTGGAAAAACCGGTGGACTCATCACCGACGGCACCCTCTGACATTAGCAAGGTGCATTGTCCACGTCTGCAGCTCCGTCATAGCGCATTTTTTTTGCGCCTCCGGCTTTGTGCGGCTTCATCATCCACGACGACTACACCATCGACCACGGCTACATCACCATGATCGGCTACCTCTACATCGACATACAGGGCTACGTCTACAACAACTCATCGGCAACAACTCCAGTCAACAGCGTCCGAGTCGTCACTAGCGTCCACACCTCTCCCGCTGTGACTGCGGGAGGGAATAGAGGAGAAGGCAGGAAGGCACCAGAAGGGGACGCAGTCACCGCCTTAGGTGCCAACCCATCAGAGACGCAGTTGATGATGGCGCAGGGGAGAAGACGACGAAAGCGCAAGACTTCAAATTCAGTCGCAATCGTCCGCTTCACTCCCGCTACGACTGAGGGGGAATGTTAGAATATAATTGAGTTTAAGTTAGAGATAAGGAGATAGAGATAGGATTAGTTTAAACCACATGTAACTTGTCTTGTACTCCAAGTCTCTACCCCTCTTGTACTCCTATATATACCCTACACACGGGTCAGATCAACACAACAACACATATTCATCTATACTACAATTTCCACAAGTTGCAATACGTGGTTTGAGGCTAGAACTATCACTAATGTGATGCCTATGCAAATGGCTACTGTTGGTGTTGTGCAACATGCTGATGCGGCCTTCCCGAGTATGGCACAGGCGGCACGTACTGAGGATCAAAATTATAAGTGGACTGGGCAGCAGGATGGAGCCACATTCGGACACATGCAGGCAGCCACGACCAAGTCTGCTGCCGGCAGAATCATGGATGCATTTGAACCCATGCAACAAGCAGCGGACGTGCCTAGTCCGGTGCATGGCAACCTGGCCGTGGGCGTGGTGCGTGAGCCGGCCGCTCACATGCATGCGGGTGAGGGGGCGCGCGTGCAGCATGCAGCGCATGCAGTCACTCCAGCCCCGGTGCTCGGGGCTATTGGCACGGATGCACAGCCATAGTGCACGCAGCTGCTGCTACCTCGGTTCACGTGCGAGGATCCTCGACACCGTTTACGTCGACTGCACCAGCATGTTCTCCGGTCGCCGTTACTCCACTCAGTCCAGCAGTGGTTCGTGTGCATGGTTCTGCCGTGGCACCCGTTGGTACCGTTCCGCAGAGACCGGCGACGCGTCCCTCTTCACCGACATCGGGGACAGTTCAGACCCCGACGGCTCAGCCGAAGACACCGACTGGGATTATGCTTGGAGGGATGGTTTCGCCTCTTCGACGTAGTAACCATCATGCCATCTCCGCCGATGGTTCGTCTACGACTGATGAGCACTCTCTAGTGAAGGCGATGCGCCGCCAATCATTCAGAAATTTGGACCCCATGCCAGGTACCTCAGCCACTCAATCTTTTCTTTCTTTTTCAGATACTCGTATCACTAGTAGCTTAAACATTGTTGGTGTATCTATGGGAAAGAACGATAAAGAAATTAAGCTGTCGGTTGGGGCGCTTAAACACATGGAGATTGACCGTTTAAAGGTTTCTTCGATGTGTAATAACACCCCACCTAACCCCGAAACCGAGGAGGTTGATGAAGCGGATGCCAAATATGATGGTCCGCTAATATCCCACTTGGTTGGTGAGGTTACCGAGGTTGGTTTGGATGACGCAAGATCTGGGTCCATGTTTTGTGACTTCACAGCGTCTTCACGGAAATCCAAGTCAAAGTCCTCCAAAAAGAAACAAAAACCGCCCAAGAAGGCGAAAAGTTCCACACCAATCCGAGTTTTGTCATGAGAGGCATGTTTTGGAATAGCAGAGGTCTCTCAGACTTGGCTAAACATAAACACGTCGGTGATTGTGTGCGAGAACATGAATTGGATTTTGTGGCAATTTCCGAGGCTGGTAAATGCGACTTTCACCCTCACGTCCTCGATCACCTATCAGGTGGTTTCGACTATACATGGCATAGTCTACCAGCTCGTGGAAGGTCTGGAGGCATCCTTCTTGGGATACAGACCACGGCCATGGACTTGTTGGCATTTTCGATAGGTGAATTTCATATCAAATTTCACGTACGAAACATGGCTGATAATTTTACATGGAGCCTGGTCGCAGTTTATGGGCTGCCCAAAATGAGCACAAATCTGCTTTCCTCCGGGAACTGGTAAACCTGGCTAAGGATAACCCGCATCCAATGCTTATTGGAGGGGATTTTAATATCCTTAGGTACCAGGAAGAAAAGAATAATAACCGCTTCGACACTCATTGGCCTTTCCTATTCAATGTTGTGATTGACAGTTTGGATCTTCGGGAGGCCTGCATGTCGGAGCGGCAGTTCACTTGGGCTAATAACCGTTCTATGCCGATGTATGAGAAGCTTGATAGGGTACTCATGGATACCGAATGGGAGTTAAAATTTCCTATGGTAACCGTGCGAGCCCTAGAGAGAATTGAGGCACTATCGGACCATGCGCCAATCATTCTTGATTCTAATTCAACAAGCCATTCTGCATGTCGTCCTTTCAAATTTGAATTGGGATGGCTCCATCGGGATGGTTTCGTAGACATAATCAAGAGTGTTTGGGAGAGGCCCGCCATTGGTCGTACACCGATTGAGAGATGGAATCATAGAATAAGGGCCATGAGGCAACACCTCTCTGGATGGGCAAAACACACCAACGGGTTATACAAAAAAGAAAAGCAGCGCCTCTGTACCATCATTGATAACCTCGACAAAATTGCAGAGACCCGCACCTTGTCTCAACAAGAGATTGAATTGAAAAATCAATCGAATGAGAAGGTTGCTCGTCGTTTGCGTGAAGAGGAGATCAAATACTACCAAAGGTCCAAAGCTGACTTCATCCTAATGGGAGATAGTAATACAAGATACTTTCAATTAGTTGCCAATGGTCGACATAGGAAGAAATGTATTCATAGTCTCCAGCAAGATGAGGGGCGGATCGAAGGTCAGGAGGAGCTTAAAAAGTATATCACCAGCTACTACAAATCACTGTTCGGGGCACCAGATGAAGGGAATGTCACCCTTGATGAGACCCGAATAGATGATATTCCACAAGTCACGGAAGAAGAGAATGATATCCTCACGGCACCTTTCTCAGACTAGGAGGTGAGAGCCGCAGTGTTCCAAATGGAACACAACAAAGCTCCAGGCCCTGATGGTTTCCCTGCAGAATTCTATCAGAATTTCTGGGATATCATAAAGGCCGACCTTTTGGAGTTGATCAACTGTCTTCATGCCGATAGACTTGACCTATTCAGGCTAAATTTTGGCGAGATTGTTTTGTTGCCGAAGATTATGGAGGCTGAACGGATCCAGCAGTTCAGACCCATATGCCTCCTTAATGTCAGCTTCAAGATTTTCACCAAAGTGGCTACGAATATGTTAAACTCGATAGCTGACCATGTTGTTCGGCCATCTCAAACAGCCTTCATGCAAGGAAGGAATATACTAGATGGTGTAGTAATCCTGCATGAGACCGTCCACGAGATGCACCGAAAAAACATGAGTGGAGTGGTATTCAAAATTGACTTTGAAAAGGCCTATGACAAGGTCAAGTGGCCTTTCCTCCAACAGGCCCTAAAAATGAAAGGTTTCTCCAATAAATGGCGTTTGTGGATTGAAAATTTTGTAACTGGAGGTAGTGTGGCCATCAAAGTCAATGATGATGTAGGCCATTACTTCCAGACAAAAAAAGGACTACGTCAGGGTTGCCCCATGTCTCCAATGTTATTTAACATTGTTGCTGACATGTTGGCTATTCTGATAGAGCGCGCCAAGCAGGATGGCCAGATTGTAGGAGTAGTGCCACACCTTGTGGATGGTGGCCTTTCTATTTTGCAATATGCCGACGACACAATTCTTTTTATGGAACATGACCTGGACAAGGCTCGAAATCTGAAACTCTTGCTTTCAGCGTTTGAGCAAATGTCGGGTCTCAAAATTAACTTCCATAAAAGCGAATTGTTCTGCTTTGGAGAAGCCGTTGAGGCCGCGGCCGATTATGCTAACCTCTTTGGTTGCGGACATGGCCAATTCCTGATTAAATACCTGGGAATACCGGTTCATTATCGGCGTCTCACCATTGCGGAGTGGAAGCATGTGGAGGAGCGTCTAGAGAAATGATTGAGTAGTTGGAAAGGAAAGCTGCTCTCAGTTGGAGGACGGCTGGTTTTGATTAACTCCGTTCTCACAAATATGGTTCTCTATATGCTTTCTTTCTTCCAACTCCCAAAAGGGGTCCTACAAAGACTGGACTATTTTAGATCCAGATTCTTTTGGCAAGGAGACGGTGAAAAGAAGAAATACAGGCTAGCCAAATGGAGCGTAGTTTGTAGGCCGAAAGACCAAGGTGGCCTTGGTATTCATGACCTGCAAGTCAAGAATGAGGCCCTGCTCAGTAAATGGTTGTTCAAACTTCTTACTGAGGATGATGTTTGGCAAACCATGTTGCGCAACAAGTATCTAGGCCAAAAGGCGGTGTCTCAGGCATATTGGAAACCTGGTGACTCGCACTTTTGGGCTGGCCTAATGGCGGCAAAGAAACATCTCTTTCGCTTTGGGTCTTTCGCGATAAAGGACGGGTCGGAGATTCGTTTTTGGGAAGATATCTGGCTAGGCAATGCCAGTCTCAAAGAACAATATCCAGCCTTATATAACATTGCTCGCGATAAGAATAATACTATTGCGCATGTGCTCAGTTCCTCCCCGCCGAATATTTCGTTCAGGCGGGATTTGATTGGCCCCCGACTAGTGTCATGGCATAATCTCTTATCCCGGTTGGATTCGATTAACCTGACGCAAGGCAGGGATGTGTTTCGCTGGAACCTTACAACATCAGGTCTTTCACAGTAGACTCTATGTACCGTGCACTCATGCATTCTGAGGTACCAGTGAGTAATAACAAGAAAATTTGGAAGTCCAAGATTCCACTAAAAGTGAAAATCTTCATGTGGTATATTCGTAGGGGAGTTGTGTTAATGAAAGACAACCTCGCACGACGCAACGGGAGTAAGAAGTGTTGTTTCTGTACTCATGACGAGACAATCAAACACCTCTTTTTTCAATGCAAGTTTGCACGTTTTACGTGGTCAGTCATCCAAATAGCGTCAAAATTATATCCGTCAGTAAGTGTTGCCAATATTTTTGGTCATTGGTTGGACGGAATACCAAATAGATTCAAAGCGCTAATAAGGATGGGAGCGTATGCTTTAATTTGGTCGCTTTGGCTATGTAGAAACGATTTGATTTTTAATGACAAAAATGCTTCTACTCTACAAGTTATTTTTCGATGTACACACTCGCTACGTACATGGTCTATGCTACAACTGCCGGAGAACCAACCACTGTTCAATTCAGTGTGTACGCGATTGGAGCAGGTGGCCACGGAGGTTTTTTCCCGACACGGATGGCAGCATAACCTACGGATTGGTCCACCATCTTCTTCGATATAGGCATAGTGTCGGTCTATAGGACTCTACTGTTGCCGATGTGTCAGTTTGTATTTCATGAATTTTTGTTTTTTGTCAGACTTTTAGTTTTGGCTGTGTGTATCTTAGTTATACAGAGGCCAGGTGTTACTCATAATGCTTTGTATCCAATTGATGCTACATTTTGAGATAATAAAATTGTCCGTTATCGAAAAAAAGCAGAACGCACTACAGCCGTATGGACGGGCAGAGGAAAACACAAACAGAGACGACACCATGGCCGAATAGTTTAAACAAGGGTAGCGATACAACCAGGAAACACTGAGACCAAGTAGGTAGGTCTGGTCTGCAATATAATGAACCGGGTAGTGTCGCACTCTGAACAACTGGAAAGCAAAATATACACGGTATCAAAAGCCACAACCACGATCGTGAATGATATTTTTACAGGCCGAGATATGACCACGCTCAAACAACACCACAGCAGTCTATCCACTGGCCCGGAGGAAAGTCTTAAGGCTCCAAGCAGGGTGGACTGCAGTTGGAAGTCCTGAATGTGTGCTACTTTCGACCCTTTCTCTGTTTGCGGTGCCCCTTCTGCCGATCAGCCAAGTGTTTCAATTCAGCGCAACACAGGAGTAAGTAGTAACCAATATCTCAAATGATCAATAATAGGTCGCTGAATACATGTATGGTGTGTTATGGTGGAATGTACCAACAACAGCAGAATACATCTTCAACATGCATATCACTATTATTTAACAGGTTATATGGACATTTGCCTTAAAAAATCATACCTGAGACTGCGAAGACGATGGGTTGTTTCTCGGTTTTTGAATAACTGGAGGCTCCTCTTGGATAGTGTTCTCCGTCTCATTCAGCTCAAGAATAATCTCATTCATCGTTGGCCTCTTATGTTGGTCATACTGGACACATCTTCGAGCTAGTTCAACACACATTTTCTCTTGTGGGCAGCCCACCTCCAGTGATTCATGCCACTGCAAAGTTCAAACATACAGTTAGGATATGAATACTCATAAACCTTAGTTCAAAGTTTCGACACTTATTATGGATCGGCGGGAGTACTAAGATAAGTCGTACTACGAAATATCTGTTTGATTATGAATCCTGTCTCAAGTTCGTAGGTAATTACTTCTCATAGAAGTTTCCTGGAATATCGGCTTACCTTTGAACTTATTTTAAATTTGTATAGTACATGTAATTTATCTATGCCTATCTATATTGCATTTTTTATTTAAATGCCTGATGGAATAATAGTTTTGGGAAGAACCAGAACAGAACTGTAATGGTGCTATGAGGGTGATAGAGAAACACGGATTTGAGAGGCAGAAATAGCAAGGCCTGATCTTGGCAATAGTCAGGCATGGAGGTAGAGAATGGTCTTGCAACAAAAGCTGTGTGCTTATAGGTGAGTCATTAGGGAACTGCAAGACCTGCGACGCCATGTCAAGGACAACACTACGCGCAAGCAGCCTTCCTTTTTGTCAATTATCTCTCCCCTGTTTCTCCATAGTGCATTAAGCTATCAACACAATGTAGCAAGTTTTCTTTTTGGCACCAAGGAAAAGAGTGATGTAAAGGGAAGAAATCAACCCCATTACCTAGTCGAAGTGCAAAAAACCAAGGTGAAACATTCACAAAAAGAAGAGCAATGGACTCAAGTTTTATTCAGCTGATATTTTGATTTTATTCCAATGGAATATTTCACCATGTTTCTATGCATGTATACGAGTGCACCAAAGTTGCCTAAGATTTTTTTTTGCAGGTATTACTTAAGAATTGTTAGTATAATTTCACAATCAAACCCCACGAACTTGCTGCTTGCACTGAATATGCGAATTGATCAATTTGTAGTATTAACTGTAATTTTTTACATAATTAAACATGTACTAAAATAGTGAGGTAATGCTCCTTACATTTATGAAGTCATAATTATTATCTCTCATTAACAATTTTGTGATTATGATACCCAAGCCGTATATGTCCGACTTGAAAGATATTTCACCACTGTCAATAAGTTCCGGTGCAATGGACCCCCTGCATGACAATATCGTGTTAAATTGAGATATCATGGTACAAATCAAATTTAACATACCTGAAAACTGACATCTGTGTACAAAATGGAGTTCTCAAGAGGCTTAGCTTACAGTGTTCCAAATACTTGTTTAGTCATCATTATGGATTTCCCTTCAGCAAGGAATCGTGATAAACCGAAGTCTGTGATTTTTGGTTCCATCTTAGCATCCAACAGCACATTCTCCGGCTTGAGATCTAAATGACTAATGCGTTGTTTGTGAAGGTACTGTAGACCCTTACAGATCCCCTTAATCATTTGGTAACGTATTTTCCATTCATCTCCATGACATTTCTCTGCAAAAGCAAGAAAAGAGCATTCAGAGTTCATAGCCTATTCACCATAGAAATTCAGGTACCTTTTTTACTTTTTAATTATGTATGAGTGACACTCTGAAGAGACACTAGTAACACAATGGAACAATATAAATGATATGCACGTCAGTACAATTAATCCGTCTTCTTCATCCATGTTATGCTACATGATTGGATCAAATGTCTACTTTTCCCTAAGAAAACTACTCTATATGGTACATGAATAATGGTCGGCAATAAGAAAGCATACGTCGGAAGCTACTTTATTTGTTTCCACCAGTTTTTAGGATTCCAATGGATTTTTTTGTAACTGTAAGGAACTACCAGAATTAGTTTTAGGATTAATATGTTGTTCTAATTTATTTAGCCATGTGATCAGATTCAGATTCAATATTTCACCCATAAGCATAAGCATTACTTACTAATTACACTCAGCCTTTGCAACAACACAATGTCGTAAAGACATTACGGATGCACACAGCCAAAAGACAATAAGAAGAAGAAGAAGAAGAAAAAACAAAGATCCCGCTACAGTGATCAATTCCTTGTAGCTGCACCACGAATCACCACCTAGACAACACTCGAAGTTTCAATTCTCCAAAAGCGACGCCTCCAAGAAGGAAACACGTAGAAGCACCATCATTGCCCGATCCTAGATCTTAGGATTTCACCCCGGAGAAGATTTGCGCTCTCAAAACAATGCCTTCAACAAGGTCATTGCCAGACACAGTCAATTAAGGCCAGACCTTGGGATTTCACCCTGAAACCTAAGACTCTGTACTCCACCTATGCTGCTGCCCCACTTGCCAATGTCGTCGTCACGAGTCACGAATGACCAAGCAAAGTCCTCATTGCCACGAAAACTCGATCTGCCATTACAAGGCCTCAGACGTCAGCCACCATGACATTCTCTGCCACTGTCTTCACCATGGAAATCAAAATACCGACGCATATATACTGTCAACAGACAACGAAGCTTCGCGTCACACCCTCCTGAAGCCACTCGGCTGAAATCGGGGTGCACACGACCGAATCTCATCCGATCCAGAAATCTATAGGCGTCAAGCACCTAATGAAGATCTCCAGCTAAGCATTCCGGAACAGTTCAATGGTCAGATCCATGAGGGCCGACAACTGGCAGAACACAATCTTAGAGCAAAAAAAAAAGGACCGTTCCACACGCCGGCTCCCAACAGCAGATCGGAGATCTCAGCGGGCACCACCGCCACCACCCCGCACCACACGGAGATGAGTAGCTGAGCTGCAGTGAGCCCCCCGAACTAGAAGTTGTGCCACCCTTGCAGCCACATCAGCAGTCGAGGTCGCCGGAGAAATCCGAGGTCGCTGCACCCGGCGCCCATCTTCACCGGAAGAACCATGCCATCTAGGGCCGACATGGAGTCCAACAGAGATCCCACAATGCGAGAGAGGATGGGGCCCCTGCCGCCATCAGTCGCGCGAGGAGGATGAGGACCCGCCACCGCCGTCAGCCTCGCGGCCTTAGGCCGGAGTCATCCTTCGGCAGCGGCGGGAGGAGTAGGATCAGAAGAGGAAGGGGAGGCAGGTGCGCTTGGGATCCGCCCGAATCGCTCCTCCTGGGAGCGACGTGGGGGTCATCCAGTTTTTTTCCATCAATGTCTAAGGTAAGTAATTTTCAGGATTTAAGACCAACACTCATTTTCATAGTAAGTGAAAATGGGGATATGATGCTGCAAGCTTATACCTTTAATATAATCCTGAAGATCTCCATTCGGAACATATTCAAAGCAGAGTAACCTCTGTGTTTCCTCAGCTATCACATGTGTTCCATTCACTTCAACCAGTTCACCGTGTGCAACTGCACAATAGCCTAGAAGTCTGACTACATTGTTATGTTGTGCCTTTTTTAAACATTTAATCTCGTCCACAAATGCATTATTAGATAAATCCTGCAGTATGGAGAGCTTCTTCACAGCAACTTTTCTTTTATTTGGAAGAACTCCCTGTTTTTAGTCATGGTAAACAATATAATTGACATGAGCATTGCACTTTAATGTGGAAAACATATGCAAATTTATCATTTGAGAGACATTCAGAATAAAATCTTACCAGATAAACAACTCCAAACCCACCACGCCCAATCATTCGAGAGAAATTTCTTGTAACTGATTTCAAAAGTGCATATGATAGCTTTGTTGGCTCTGCGTTTCCATCACTCAACATACTTTCAAGGAAGCAAAGTTCATTTGCATTGTCACCCATTTCTATAACAAAAATAAAATTCCTCTCGAGTAAGAAAAGTACATAGTATTTTTTCCACTGTGAACTTGTTGTAATATATCTATTCTGTTCCCACATTACAAAAATGAAATTTATATTTAAAAACTAAGAAACAAAAGGTTTGAAGACATTGGATCATGGATCTGCAAGCCAATATGCAGTCACTTTTAGTGCTTTTTTGTGTAAGCTTAACACGAAAAGGTGTGCTCCACCATAAAAATATGCTAATGTTGAGAGACCAGTGAAGCCGTGTTGCTGGGAAACTTTAAATGATAATGTTGTGCTGTAGACTGTAGTGACTTATTTGTTCCGCTTAAGAACCCAAACTAATATTTTAATTTTTGCAAATGTGAAATACATAATTCAGATGTTATAGCTAGATATGGGCAGAGAAAAAACATTTCAAATAGCACACTTACCTGAAGAAGGCCATGAGGTGAAGCTGTTCTCGGAAGAAAGGCTGAATTCTCCATGGTCGTAATACTATCAAGAAAACAAGCATAATAACTGTAAACCCAAGACACATAATACAGATATTTCAATTAAGGAGGAAACAAATGGAATATATATCGTCAGAAAAGTAGAACGAAGTGATTTCACCCTGGACAACAAACCCACCACCCTGGACAACATCACCGATTGCCGGTTTTCCCAAAGTATGTCCAGATCTGAATGAACCGGACAAGCCCGACCAAAAATTTGTCGAATCTGGTTGTTATTAGTCTATATTACAACCTCCATAATGAGTAATAACCACTAGAAAAAAATAGCACGCTATAGCGTGTACATAATTGTTTTGCTAAATTGATTATTAGTGTACAATGCCTCGCTAATAGCGTAATTTTAGGGTCGGCGCTATTTTGTACAGCGCGCTATTTTTTCCATGGTAATAATATATGTGTAGTATCATGCAAGGCTTCATTTATTCAGACATACACCAGTTTTTTCTCGGGGTGCGTTATGTTACGGCAATATATTATGTTACCACAACTATCTTCCTCCTCATTAACTACTTATCACATGAGCAAATTTGCCTTGGGGTGTGTTTATGTTACTAGTCAAGACTCCTCGTAGTGGCTATTATCATAAGTTAGTATCATGCATATGATATTAGTGTATGATACTACCTCTGTAATGCATAGTATTATAGATTATTAGGTTGGTTGTAGTGACGAAGTATCATGTATATGATACTAGTGTAGGATACTATCTCCGTAGTGAATAGTATCATAGACTTGTATCTTAGGTAGTCTCATTTATAGCCATACATGACACATAGTAGCGTAGAATTTATTATGATATAGTATCATGATACGATACTCAACACTCTCTTTCTTCTTTTAATTGTATACCACGTCATCAAAATTGCCTACTTGACATGCATTATAGTAGCTATGATACCCCCGTTAGAGCATGGTCAATAATGTAGCCGACTGTTGGCTATAAGGAGATGCCACCTTACTTAAAGCCTTCATAAATAATACTCATATAATAGGTTGGCTCTTAAATTGGCTATTAGGTTGGCTCTTAAATTGGCTATTAGGTTGGCTCTAAGCATTTAATATTTGCATGTACAATGTATACCATTGGAGGAGAGTTGCATGCATACTACATTATTTTGATTCATGTGTTATAGTCAGGCTGTAGAATAAGAGCCCACTTCACTATCTCTCATCTCTTCTCACTCCTTCAAGTAGGATTTTCATGACATGACAACTCTTATAGCCTGTCGACTAGATCTTATTATATTTGCTCTTAGACTACCCACAATGGGAGTAACATAAATGGTAACATCACAATTTAGGCAAAATAGATGATGTGGCAAGTAATTAATGAGGAAAGAGAGGCATCACATACCAAGACAAGATGAGTCTACAACCTAATAAATGAAGTATTGCATGACACCACACATATGTTACTCCCCACTATAGAGGTAGTAACATATGCATGTTAATAGTCGAAGTTACTGCCCACTATGACCAGTCTTACGGATAGCCTTATCTTAGTTAACCTAATTTATTGCTATGAAAGAAATATAATAGTATTGTATTTATTATGATACTAAACCTTCTATTTATTCATTTAATTCGATGCCACCTTCTCAAAATTGCCTAGTTGGCATGCATGATACTAGCTATGATACTCCCATTACGAGCAGCCTAAGTTACTCCCACTATGACCAACCTAAGACGAACTCCGACTGGTGAGGGTGGAGAGGGAGAATAATTGGCCATGGCCACTCCGAACAAGGTTGGAGGCCTGCTCCCGGTGCTGGTGATGGGGTGGACGGACCCCTAGTCGAAGCCACCCGTCCCTCCCTCTAGACCCCTGACACGCATAGCCAGTTGAAGCTCCATGCAGCCCTCATGACCAGATCCGCGCTAGTTGAAACCCCTGAGCCGCCTTGACATCGAATATTGTTGGGGTAGCCACCCAAAATAGGCGTTGTTGCATCGGATTTGACTTCATAGGTGTGCCACCCATGCAGCGACACGCAACACTCGGTCGGGGGAGGAGGGGAGCGTCGCTGCCATCCTCAGGAACCTTGGGGGCTTGCCCGACGACTCTCTTTAGTGAGGAGGAAGGAGGGGAGAGGTCTGGTGGCAGCGGATTTAGTCGCCACTAGGGAGCGATGCGGGGGCCTCTGTTTTCCAAAGAGCTAATTGTTTCATGCACCCAAACTTCCTCAACCGACAAATGTTGTAGTCTTGCATAACAGTGAGGTGTGAGTATGAGGTGTGAGTATAGTTGCCAGTGGTTAGCTTAAAGTCTAATTAATGGGTTCCATCTATGTATGAACTACACATACTTCAGCCGACCTGCATATGCATGGGCTACATTGACCTTGTCTAGCTCTTGCTGCTACTGTTGGCTAACTTAGTCTTGTGTTGTACTCCCTCTATAACTTAATATAAGCCATTTTCTAACACTGTCATATACTCTAAAAATGTCTTATAAAAAGTTACACTGGTTGCACAAATTAAGTTCAGGAGAAATACAAAATCCTCTCGTAGCCATATATACCTCTGGATTGACAGATTCGGTCTCTAGAAAATGCATAATCTGCCCAATTGTCGGTCTTCTTTCGGGTTGGATCTCCGCGCATTTCAGCCCAATGTGCATCCAACACTCCACTTGTTGAACAAAACCCGGTTCGAGTTCTGGATACTTCGATGAAACGTTGGAATCTTGTGCCCGAGTTTTTAGAACCTGGCCATTAAAAAGGACAGCTATTGTTAATCATTGAACTTTTAGACTGCAAGGAGTGTTATGATTTCCCTCATCCATGATAAATAAATTGTCATCGTTCCTATCTATGTTATACTGGAACAGAGGAGGGATATCTACTCTATATATAACTATATTTATTTTATTTTTTATTTACACAAGGGTATAACTATATTTATTTGATAATATAGAATAGAATTGACATACCACATGGCTGCATATTGGAAAAGGTCCCAAGTGTTTTACGGCGCGTAAACTTGGCTGGGATGGACTTCCGCGTGGGAGTCATGTTGAGTAGTTGTCTAGCGTCTGTAGTGTCTACTATGTTTAAGTTTGAATGTTTGCATGTTTAGATCGTTGCTTGTTTAAAACTGTTTGTAAGTTTGCATGTTTCTATGCTTGAATGTTTGGAAGTTTGATGGAGTATGCAATGTGATCAAATATCTTCGATAGCATGTTTGAGTGTCCTAAAATAGGGCAGTTGTTAGAGATGGACATTATTTTGTGCCCAAAAAGCACCCTATAGTGCCCTAAATTTTAATCCATAGACTTTTTGGTGCCTTAAAATTGGGTTGTTATTGAAAATGCTCTAAAGACATAGATTTATTAGGACCACGGTTGTGTTGTACTTTAGTTAAAGTATGCATGCAAAGTCCAAAACATGAAAAGGTACTCTAGCAATATTTACCTAATAAGGAATTACTACGCCATTTCCCCTTTTTGTCTCTCCTTCAGAATTAACACATATATCATATTCTGCACCTCACCCCCCC
>LR738715.1:24456378-24538817 GCA_902687465.1 Secale cereale | reverse complement strand
ACTGCTGCTGCAGTTTTTTTTTTTTACCGGGCTTGTACGTGTACGATACGAGGTGGGTATACGATTTCTTCCGTATGACCTTTCTGCCCTTCTACGTTTTGTGTGGGGGGGGTGTACCGAAGCATGCCCTCTCATAAAATAGTGCTTGTGCGGTTGTGCGTACACCATCGGCAATGTGTGCTCGGTGCTCGCCTCCGTGGCGTGCTGCAACCCCTGCGCCGAGGCCTTCTAGCCCGTTGCGCACACACGCGCACACTACGCATGCACTCACACCACACACCCACCTGGTAGGCTGCCATTATGTTTGACAGCGAGCTCGGTCAAACCTTCAGCTAGGCCGCATGGGCGCAGGCGCGTTGGACCTCGCCATGGTGGTGAAAACCGGTGTTGAGGAAGTAGGATCAAGGCTGGGTGACATGCCGTTCCTATGTGTGGCCGAGGTGCTGCTGTGGCTAGGCACGTCGTAAGGAAGAAGGAGATGCACATAGATTTCTATGTAGGGTCAGTTCGTTTGAGGAGTTAAATTTGAGGGTTCGGTTAGGTTCGGCCGCCGTTAGAGTAGTAAATTTTAAGTAGTTAAAGAGATGCTCTAAGCTCTAGTGGTTGGAAGTTTTTGACCGGAACGGCAGATGGTCTGCCTTTTCAATTATAGTGGTCGGAAGTGAAAAAATAGTGATGATAAAGAGGTTTTAATAATTTCTGAGCAATTTGTAAGTACGATTATGTGAGATAGTCACCCCTAATAACATGCCATGAAAACAATACCTGCTCTGTCCGTGAGTATCCGTCATGTTCTTTAATTTCTACCTCATACAGCATATGGACGATGTCCTTCATCAAAGGCCTCCTATTTTGGTCAGTCTGCATGCATTGTACTGCGATCTCAATACATGTCCTTACTTGTTTGCTGTCTGTTTCAAGTGAGGGATAGCTTGGTATCTCTTGCAGCCTTTTCCTCCAGTTGTTGTGTACCTTCAAAGAGAGAGCGCAAGCATGTAAAAATACACGTAAATGACACATTTTAAAAGCGGATGTTGGACGTTTGTATTTCCCTTATGTTACTTAAATATCATTACGCGTTGTGTGGCCATGGGAAAAAAGAGAAAGAGTACATTGCACTAAAACATTCCTCTAGGGTCTGGAGTAACAAAAAAAACTACTACTTCAAGGGATTTTTACACATCACTTGTATTTTACATGTAATGAGTAACAGAAAAAGCAGCAATTGCGATGTTTTTTTATACTCAAAACAGGAACAAAGGCCCCAAAAGTTAGCGGCGGGGCACAACGGCTCAGCTTGAGTATGGTTTGAGCTGGCTAGGCATGTTTGGGCATTTTTCTTGATAGATTTGGGTAAACTCAAAGTGCACCGAAATGTTTGAAACTATTCAAAATTTAGCCAAAATTATAGTGAAAATCCAAACTACACATAAAATTGAAAACTTTACTAATCTCATCAAATAACCTATCCTAAGTATTCTCTGGAAAATGTCCAGCTCTTTTCACTCAACCATTTAGAAGATTGGACAATTTTTTGCTTTTGCCAAACTTTAAGTGAAAAATTCAAACTACATAGGAAATTTTGAAACATTCCTAATAAAAAGTTAACTACCCTTAGTATTGTGGAATATTTTTTTAGCTCTTTCTTTCAACCATTTAAGAGTCTCAACTATTATGTCGAACCTTTTTAATACTGCGTTTAGGTCTTGAACTCAAGACCTCTCGGCTCATATAACATATTGAACTCATGCTCCAGTCAGTTGCTTCAAAAGTCCAAATTAATGGAGAGAGGTGGACAATATATTTCAACAGTGCTAGATCACAATTAGGGTTGTTTGTTACCCCTTACGCCCAGATTCTGGATTATTTGTTAAATTTCCCCTGAATTTGTTTTTTTATTACTTTCCCCTAGATGTGTGCTTTGGGCAATTTACTCAAAAGGAATAATCATTATATTCGAGTAAATCATTTAGGGCCTTGTCTTAGGAATCATTTGATAATGATGAAAAAAGAGAGCCTATCCATACATGCTCAATACATTCCCGGTCGTCCATATCAGCAACGCTCTGGTAGTCCATAACTCCTGCCACTATCCTTTTAATTACAACACCCAAGCTGAATATATCATATTCTTTTGACAATACTTGCTTGGTTAGGAATTCTGGTGGAGAGTACCCGCTGCATGACACAGATAAAATTAGCGGAAAACCAAATTTATTAATCAACAATATGTGCTCAAATGAGTAGTTAACCTTACCGTGTCCCTAGAGGCGTCATTATGATTTTGGTGTTCTGTTGGTCCAGTATCTCCGATAAACCAAAATCTGTTATTTTGGGAACCATTTTTTCATCCAGCATTACGTTATCTGGCTTTAGATCAAAGTGCATTATGGCACGTTCATGTAGATGTTGCAAACCCTTGCAGATGCCCTTGATTATTCTGAAGCGTGCTTGCCAATCAAGTCCAAGATATTGTTCTGTAGGTGAGAGTTATTCATCGCAAGATACAATTAATGTTTAATTAAGGATAATTTTGATCATACGTTGCAACAGAATTGAGATGTGATAGAGAAGCTCACGTACCAAAAAGAAAACGGGAAAGGTTTCCTCTGGGCACAAACTCGAGACAGAGTGCCCTGTGTATGTTTGCAGCACGTATTGTTTTCCCGCCATACGGTACAAGTACTTCCTCTGTTTCATTGCAGAAGCCCACTAATTGCACCAGATTCTCATGCTTGACCCTCATAAGGTGTTCGCATTCTTTTTCGAATCGCTCATCGTCAACCTCTGGCATGTAGCGGAGAATCTTCACGGCTATGGCTCGGCCGTCCTTAAGCACCCCCTATACAACAGCTTTAATACTCTTAGAAAATGAAAACACCTTCTTTTCCTCATAAAACAGAATTTTACAAGTAGAAAAACAGTGCTCTGTTTGGTTCCACAGTTTTCGTCTAAACAAATGTATTCGCGTTTCGTTAAAACTGAAGCATACACTGAAGGAATACAAATTCTTCATCGACATGATTGGGAGAGAAATAAATGGCAACAAAACTGATAATCTCGAGCCTAAGTAACTAGAAGAGCATTTCTCATAAAAAAAAGGGGGGGAGCATCCGGCGATAATGTTAGAGAAGCTATAGCCATGTAGCTTGAAACGGCCATACCTTGTAAACTTCCCCAAAAGCACCACTGCCAACTTTTTCGTCGGAGAAATTATCTGTAATCTCCTTTAACAATTTGTATGGTACCTTTCCTATTGGCTCATCACTTATTATCTCGTGCGAGTTGTCGTCCATGATATTGACCAGCTCCTGTGAGGATCCTGTGGAGCAAGAGCTGAAGAGCGTGCATACATGATCGATCATTTACATACAAGTGAGCTTTGCAAACATTACAGGTACCAATAAATGAGGATCTCGTGGTAAGTAAACACAGAGCTATATATCTAGTAGAGTATAACCTATGCAGGAACAGAAGCTGTTAAATCACAGCTGAAGTTAGAGCCAAGGCACGTAAAGGCGCTTTACCTGGAGAAGACGATCGACCTGCGCTGCGATGTATGAAAGCCAAAGCGACCAGCCGGGGGCAGGGCTACTATGAATGAGCAGCTAGCTAGCTTGGCCGGCCCTTTACTGGGGGGAGTCGAGATCTGGATCTTGCAAGTTTCAGCTACCAATTAGTTTACACATATCTTGCAAGTTGGAGCCAGTTTAAAAATCATGACCGACGAAGACGAACCATTTTTCGAGGAGACGACCATACTGAATCAAAGGGCTCTCTCGGCATGTGATGTGATGCTTGCCAGCTGCCAGCTAAACCAGCACGCAACGAAATTTTGAAAGCTAGCAATTCGCGCCTTAATTAAACAAAGTCACATAGGCGGAGTTCGCCGGAGTTCCACACTGAGTTCACACAACTAAATTTAACATACTACAATAAAAAATGTAAAGTAGTTCATATGGGGATCTACTTCTAATTAAACTTCAGCGGGGATCTACTCGTCGGAGTCGCTGTCGTCGTCCTCGTCATCGGAGTCGCTAGAGATGACCTCGGTGGCAGCGGCTTCCCTCCATGCAACGTATCGTGGATGAGCTCATCGGAGAGCTGAGTTTGGACTAGTACTCCGCCTAGAGCCGCCGGCCTCGTCGTCGTTCCGGCGTTTGCAGGCGACGAAGGCGTCGTGCGCGCCGCCTCCATCATGGCACCTGAAGCCCCCGTGACGACCGAAACCATCGCCGCCACCACGCCCTGCACCAGCGGTTGTCATCGCCGAAGAGATTTTGTGGCCAGAGGCGCCGGAAATGGCTGCCGGAGAGCAGATGATTTCTCATCGGAGTGAGGCGATTCGCGGCGGAGGGGGATTGGGGATATGTGGACGTCAACCCTAAGAAGCGACGGCGCCCGAATATATACAGAAAACGGGGGTGGTTTATGGGCCTCCTCTAAAAAAAATACGGACCCGACCCTTTTTAGCGGATCTGGTTGGGCAGTTTTTTGGGCCGGTCGCATATAAAGCCAGAGTTTTGCGGGATCCGCTAGAGATGCTCTTAGCCGATACACAAAGAAGTCGCCATGGGGAAGGTCGAGGCCGGAAGATATGGGCCTCTCCATCGCGCCGCCAACCGGCGGACACTAACCGCCGCGGTTCTCGGCCTCGGCCGACTGCTCGGCGAAATGCTTGGGGCTTCCCCCGTTTGTCTTGACTAGTTCGGCCCAACCCACGAGGCCACGAGTTCGTTCCTTTTTGGACCCAGATGCGTTTGCCCCTCACAAAGGTTTTCGTCTGTTTTTTCCGTTGACTTTTTTCGATGGAAAAGATCGCTCGTGGTGGTTGATGTACATGTTTATTTACTTTTTTCGGTTTTCTCCATTTATGTTTTTTCACTAGTTTACAATGTTTCTTCAACAGTTTTGATTGGTTTTTCTTTTCCTTTTCTTCTTCGTCTTTCTTTCTTCCCTTCATGGTCAACATTTTTGAAATGCATGGTCAACATTTTTTTGCCCACATTTAATATTCTTAAATGTTAGATTAACATTTTTAAATGCTTGATGAACATTTTTCAAATTGCACGATTAACGTCTTATTGAACATTTTCATCAAGCATGTTCAATATTTTTTTCTATACACATTTAACATTTTATAAATGCTTAATTAACATTTGCCAAAAACAAGTTTAACTATTTTTTAATACAATATAAGATTAAGGCTTTTTGAATAGATAGCCATCATTTTTTCTATACACTTTTAACATTCTTTAAATACTTGTTCAACATTTTTCCAAATAAATATTGTTTTTTCTTAATACATGGTCAACATTTTTTAGTTACAAATTTAAGATTTTTAAAATCCTTGATTAATATTTTTCAAGTACTTGTTCCACATTTTTTCAAATGCTTGAATAAAAATATTAAAATACATGATTAAGTTTTTTCGCACACATTGTATATTTTATGTATAACTTTTACATATATATGAGAAATATTATGTTTATACACATTAAACATATTTAAAATGCTTGGTTACCATTTTTCAAATTGTTTTTACGAAAAGTTATTCTATAATATATTTATTTAGAATATTTGGAAGTATGAACAGAAGGAAAAAACCAAAAACAACAAAGATGAAGCAAAATAACGAGGCCGTGGCGTCCTGCATGCTAGCCCAATGTATTTAAGGAGGAGCCTTACACGAGAGCATGCTAGATCTTGCTGTAAGCAGGACATAGTGCTACAAATTTTCTATTTGCCTCACAATACGGCAAACTGCGAAATCATTAATTAAGGAGTGTTCTTTTCGAAGATCACTCTCACTTTCTCAGGTTGCGACAAGTGACGCACTGCATGCACGCCACTTGTAGCAACCTGGTAGTTTTCCTTTTTTTTTACAACAGTTTATTTAAAACATTTTAGCTCTTAAACCGTGAGTCCAAATTTTGAATCGTTTTCACCATTGGATTTCTCGTGTTCAGATCTTTAAAGCTAAGTTCCATATTGATATATTTTGATGAACTCTCACTTTTTCAGGTTGCGACAAGTGACGAACTGCATGCACGCCACTTGTAGCAAGCCGGTAGTTTTCCTTTTTTTACAACAGTTTATTTAAAACAATTTATCTCTTAAACCGTGAGACCAAATTTTGAACCGTTTTCACCATTGGATTTCTCGTGTTCAGATCTTTATAGCTAAGTTCCATATTGATATATTTTGATGAACTTTGTTTTTCACGGAAAAAAAAAGAACTGGGAGCACTTTTTTCCTTTCCGAAAGACACTCGGCCATGCTTCTCGTGAAAGCACAACAATGCCTGTCACATAAGAAAAAACGTGCCTCTGACCAAAAGGAGAAAAAATAGAAAATATTTTTTTTCATTTCTGAGAGGCACGGCCATGCTTCTAGTGAAATCACAAACGTGCCTCTCGCGGAAGCAAAACCATGCCTCTGATGGTAGAAAAAAAAACAGAAAACGTATTTTTCTTCGTTTCTGAGAGGCACGTCTGTGCTTCTCGCGGAAGTAAAACCGTGTCTTTCGCGGAAGTAAAATAAAAACGGAAAACACGTTTTTTTTCCGTGTCCCAGAGGCACGGTCAGCTCAACCATGCTGCTCGTGGCATAAAAAAACGTGTTTTTTTATCAAATAAAAAAATCATTTTTTTTTGGTCCAAAAGCTAAGGAAGACAGGTTAAAACCCAAAAAGTCAAAAAAAAAAGAACAGTTTAAAAAGCCGAAAACGTGTTGGGAAAAATAAAGCTAAAAACAAAGTCCAAAGGGATCGTCCAGAGCATGACACGTGGCGGCGGCTAAGAGTGCGCCAAATGGCGTGATCTCGGCCCACCACAGGATGATCATTGGGAGGCTCATTAAGAAGCGCTTGCCAACTAGTTGCTCTCGGCAAACTGCCAGCGATTCACACAGGTGAAGCTTTTTACGCTGGCCCACTTATGTAGATTTAGGAACTGCCCAATCCAGATTTGTTTTTGTTTCTTTTATCGGTTTTCCGTTTTTTCCCACTTTTCTGTTTCTTTTTCTTTTCTTTTTTCAATTTCTGTTTCTTTTTCATTAATTTATTTCTTTTCGTTTTTTTTACTTTTTATTTTTGAAAAACAATTCGAAGTTTTACAAAACGGTTAGTATTAAAAAAACAAAAAGATGTTCGATTTATTTTTGAACAGACTCTTCATGTTTTTAAAATTGATTCATAATTTCGAATATTCACGGAAGTTCAGAACAATGTTCTTGTTGTTCCAAATTTATTTAAATTTTCAAATATGTTCATGAATTAGAAAATGTATGTGAATTTTAATAAATGTTCCTGTTTTTAAAACAGTTCAGAATATTAAAAATAGTCCATGTTTTCAAATAATTATCACGTTTTCAAAGAATGTTTGGGAATTTTAAAAATTGTTCTTGGATTTAAAAAATTGAGAAATAATTGAAAAAATGTTCCCATTATCAATAACTAATCATGATATTAAGAAGTATCTTACAAATTCAAATAATGTTTATGTTTCCAAAAATTGTTCGGGATTTTAAAAAAATGTTCTTGCTTTTCAAAAATTATTCAACTCTTCAGAAAATGTTCCTGTTTTCAAATTTTGTTCTCAAAATTCAATAAATGTTTGAGTTTTTTTTGGAATGCTCAGGAATTTCAAAAAATGTTTGCGCTTTTTAAAAATTGTTCCCATTATTTCAATTTTAACCTCAAAATTCAATTAATGTTCGTTTTTTCAGCAATTTAGGAATATTAGAATTTGTTTCTGTCAAAAATATATTCATGCCATTTCTTTCACTTTTGAAATTTGAAAATTTGTCCGAGTTGTTCTACAAATTACCGAATTTTCAACCATTGCTTATTTGTTAAAAACAAATCAAAGAACTGTGCTTATTCTGCATTGGAATTAGTCTCTATACTACCACGCTCCATCTTTTGCACCAACGTTTGTTAGCTCCACAGGTTAGCTGCTGTCCTCCAGAAGATGGTGGCCCAGAGTTTGAATCCTAGCGAGACTTGCACGTTTCCTTTTTTTAACATCGCTGCGCCACTGCTGGCCCAGTCACGTCACGTGGCTGTTTGATGCAAAATGCGTTAAATAGGAGCTCCCATAGTGCTTGTTATTGCTCCCGTGTCAGGCAGCTCCTAAAAGTGAGACTTGTGCGTTTCCTTTGTTTTTTTTAACTTCGCTGCGCTACTGCTGGCCCAGTCGGAGGGTCCGTGCATGCGCCGCGTGGCTGTTTGATGCAAAATACGTCAAATAGGAGCTCCCACAGTGTTGCATCTTGCCCCCCACGGCAGGTGACTCCTAAATGTGCCGGCCCAGCACGCAGGAGGGCACCTGATTTTTTTAATTATTCATTTTGTTGCTTTACTTTTGTTTTAATGCTTTTAAATATTCTCAATATGGAGAAAATATTTGAAAAATGTTAACCAAGCATTTGAAAAATGGTAAAACAATACATATTTTTTTCTAATGTATACGAAATATATATATATATATATATATATATATATATATATATATATATATAAAATATACAATGTGCATGGAAAAAGTTGATCATGCAAGTAAAAATGTTAATCAAGAATTTGAAAAATGTTAATGATGAATTTTAAAATGTTAAATGTTTATAGATAAAATTTTTGTCATGTATATGAAAAATATATACAAAATACAAATATACAATGTATATGAAAGATATTAATCATGTATTTAAAAAATGTAAAACGTGTATAAACAAGTGTTCCCGGTGTATACAAAATGTACAATGCACATTAAATAAAAGTAGACATAAAAATATATATTTTAATGCACTCAAGGCGCTGCATCTTGGCCGCGAGCGCCGAAGAGCGAGGGCGGCGCGACCACGGCGAGTGTGGCTACACCTGCGCCATGGCTGGGTGTGAAAGAGAGGAGAGAAAAAAATCAGGTTGTGTGAGTGGATGCTAGGTGGGCCACGCGAGACATGAAGACGAAGAGGACACAGAAAACGTCGGGTTTGTATCCGCCTCCAACTCAAATCTGACCCGAATTTGAGACGGCAATGGATTCGAGCCGACACAAAATTGACAAAACAATGAGATTAGGTCTATGTGTTCGGCAACGTTTTTTGTCTGCACGGACAAAAACGGGTGGCTGCGTGCCTTGGAGTTGCTCTTAGCACGTTGAATACGGTGCAGAGTTGCTTCATTTCAGGTTGCATCCAAAGCTGACCACAAGATAAAAACAAAATAGAAAGAAACAGTTTAAAAGGATCTAAAAAGAATTATAGCACATGGATGAAGGTTATCAAATTATTTACGGCTCTATGTGTTCTCTACCATACAAAAACTCATCCATGGTATATCTAGACTAGGACACCTCTGAGTCTACAACCACGTAGATGTTGGAAATATTAGCACTTTTCCGACTAATTTAATCCACGAGTAAATAGTAAGCATAACAAATACGGTCTGCATCTCATACCGATACTTAAGCATGTGAGCACGTACAGTACATAGAATCGAAACATCTATGAACAACATATATACGGCTAGCACATGAACGAGCAAATAGGGGATGAACGAATCATACCCTCCGGTTGGCCAGGCCAACCCGGCGGCGGCAGAGGCAGCCTCGGCATCGGCCGAGGCCTTCTTCTTGGCGGCGGTGTCGTCAGCCATGGGGTCGATGCAGGGGAAGTAGTGGAAGCAGAGGCGGACGGAGACGGGGACGGATCGGGAGCAGTCGCGTCGAGACGCTCCCCAAAAACCTTATTGCCGTTCTCCCGGGCAGGATCTCGAACGACAGGGTTCTGGAGGCATCTGCTCTCCTGACCAACCGTGCACGCGGTCGTCGGGATGGGATCGCCGGAAGCAGCATAGAGAGAGGAACAGTAGATGACGGCTAGGGTTGTACGAGAGGGAGTGAGTAAACTGAGTTAGGGTTCACTCCACTGGGCAGTACCTTCTTATATAGGCCGTCAGGTAGATGGGCCTGGGCCAGACCCACGACCGACTCCGCGAACAGCCCACGGTCCAACGTCTCGGACAGTGGCGCTTCGGTAAGTGACTCGTTAATTAATTAACAATTAATTAACCATTCCTGAGCGGCAAAAATAAGCTTTGGCTCGGCTTATTCCCGCAACCCGCAGCGCGCGCGTCGTGACAAGGCGAGGTGAGGCGGGCGGCAGAGGAGGAGGAGCGCACGTGTATAGCTCCTATTCCCAAGCTCCCAATAGCAAGTGGTAGAGCAGCCCTTATAAAGATGTCTCACCCTTCTTACTGTAGCAGTATGAGACTAAACTTCCCACACTTCCCACCACTTGTCGTACACATGCATGGGCCTTAGAGGTTAACTAGAGATTATTGTCTTATACGGGCCTAAGGCCATCCATAATCCATCAATCCCCCACCAGATCTCGAGGCACATAAGTTTGTCAACTGTTCCAAACAATGTTTGATATACCAGAATTTTCAGTGGAGACTGTTAAGTTGAACTTCCACATGTAGCAATAGGATTAGACTTCTTCACAACTGAACAATGGACTATGCCTTGAATTGTCAGTTTGGCGTGTAGAAGTTTCGCCTATTGTCAGCTGATACGTGGCTGCCGAAGGCTAGACCCCACGGGTGGAGCTTATTAGTCATACTCCGTACCTTCTAATGAGCTTCCTAGAGATCACCCAATTTCATAGACTGTGACCAGGAGTCGGGCTCACATAGGTGTGTTCCTCCAAAAAATGCTCTGTAGGTTAGCATCTTGCTTACATAAGCTTTGGAACTCATTAAGACAAAAGTCACTCTGCCTTACAGAATTGAGAGTATTATTGCATCTCCAACGGAGTAGGTTAATTAATGATACTCTCCTCAGTTGACCGCTGGATTGTTTTCCCAGGTCCTAATTCACGGGATCTCCGATCACATAGGTTTGGTCACCCCCATGGCAACTTATGTGGGTCTGATAACCCACAAGTGTAGGGGATCGCAACTGTTTTCGAGGGTAAAGTATTCAACCCAAATTTGTTGATTCGACACAAGGGGAGTCAAAGAATACTCTTAAGTATTAGCAGCTGAGTTGTCAATTCAACCACACCTGAAAACTTAGTATCTGCAGCAAGATAGTTTAGTAGCAAAGTAATATGATAGTGGTGGTAGCAGCGATAAAAGTAACGATAGTGTTTTTGTAGTTTTTGTAATAGTAGCAACGGAAAAGTGAATAAGCGACTAGCAATATAGATAAAGCTCGTAGGCATTGGATTGGTGATGGGAAATTATGTCGGATGCAATTCATCATGTAGAAATTATGACCTAGGGTGACACAGAACTAGCTCCAGTTCATCAATGCAATGTAGGCATGTATTCCGAATATAGTCATACGTGCTTATGGAAAAAAACTTGCATCACATCTTTTGTCCTACCCTCCCGTGGCAGCGGGGTCCTATTGGAAACTAAGGGATATTAAGGCCTCCTTTTAATAGAGTACCAGACCAAAGCATTAACACATAGTGAATACATGAACTCCTCAAACTAAGGTCATCACCGGGAGTTGTCCTGATTATTGTCATTTTGGGGTTGCCGGATCATAACACATAGTAGGTGACTATAGACTTGCAAGATAGGATCAAGAACACACATATATTCATGAAAACATAATAGGTTCAGATCTGAAATCATGGCTGTAAGTGCATCTAGTGCCACCCCTAGTTGGTTTTGGAGTATTGACGACAAACCTGGTTGAGGGACTAATGTGTTTGTGAGAATTGCAAGATAACACAGGTAGTAGTCCCTCATTGATTCGGTTTACCTACCGGAGATGACCCCTAAAAATGTATGAAGACATTGATGACAATGGTGGTATAAGAAGATATTCTCATTGAAGACTATGACGAGAAAAGACATTGTGTGAAGACTATGGAGCACGAAGACTTAGACGTTTCGTTGTTTCCTTTTCTTCTTTGTTGAGTCATAGGAACCACCGTACTGTTAAGTGGGGTCCAAGTGAACAAAGTCAGAGTGACTGAAGTGATGCTCAACCAAATCCTATGTCTTCGAGCGAAGACAATGAGAGCATATCTTATCCAGAGCTGGATGAGTCAGCTTTACTTGTAGCCCAAGTAAAGTTGCCGCGTGTGTTTGAAATCTGACCGTTGGAACACGTGTCAGTTCCTTAGTGACCCAAGGTCACTTCGGACAAATCAGGTCAGGTTGCCTAGTGGCTATAAATAGCCCACCCCCTACACCATAAATTGGTGGCTGCTCAGAGTTATTACACGGCTTTTGTCGTTTGAGAGCAACCCACCTCCGAAGCATTTGAGAGAGAGATCCTTGCGAGGACAAAGACCAAACAACCAGAGCCAAAGAGTGTTAGGCATCACTGAAGTCTTTCTGTCTGCGTGATCAGAAGACTTGTTACACTTGAGGACTGTGAATCCTCCAGCCGGTTAGGCGTCGCGTTCTGAGCATCCAAGAGTCATTGTGGATTGCCGGTGAACAAAGTCTGTGAAGGTTTGGAAGTCTACCTTGAAGACTTACCAAAGTGATTGGGCGAGGACTAGTGTCGGGGAAACTGATCGCCCACAAACACCTATGGGACCGGAGCCCCTTTTCGATACGGCAAGGAGGGCGGAGGATGCACGAAGAGCAGATCGAGGCGAACACGCGAACAGTTTACCCAGGTTCGGGCCGCACGGGGGCGTAAAACCCTACTCCTGCCTTGGTTTGTATCGCGTTCTTGGCTCGGGAGCGAGAAGAGCTACAGTGCTGATCGCTAGGACCGAGCGTGAGAGTGATCAATGATCGGAACCTCTTCTACGTTGCGCATGGGCCTCCTTTTATAGGTCAAAGGGGTCACCGACAGGTGGCAATGCAGTCGAGGGTAAAAATGTAACATGGGTGGTAGTTGGAACAGTGTATGCATAGTGCTCTATATCTAACCCTGACGGTAGGGGACAAGGGCATTAAATGCCCGTCACCGTCGCCCTAAACAGTGCAAAAAGCGTCCGTCAGGGCGCCTCCGTCCGCCACGACGGTGGCCTCGTCATCGCAGCTTGCCACCGTGTACCCCAGGCTGCACAGCCTTCTGCCACGTGCGCCTGGAAGGGCCCCAGGGCGACGCGTGGGTAGATGCGCTGGAGCGCGGGTACCTAGTGGAAGTTTGCCGCGGCAAGCGCCTTGCCGCGGCCGCTATCTTGTCGCGCCCGGGAGCTTGTCGCTCTCCGGGCCTTGCCGGGACGCGTGGCGCGTCGCGGCAAGTCTCTTGAAATGCCATGCTTGGCCTTCCCGGCAAGTTCCTCTTGCCAGGGTCTTGTGCCAAAGAAGTGGTCTTGAGCCTTGAGTGGCCTTCCCGGCAAGCCCTTCTTGCCGGGGCCTTGTTTCTTTAACTTGAATACTTTGTTCTTGAATGGTTCCAAAGGAACTACAGTGGGCCTTGGCGGTTGCGCGGCAAGCCCTGCCTCGGGACGCTGCAACTGCCCGTGCACAAGTTCGGGATACTAAGGTACCCCTACTTTAGTACACCGACAGGAGCCCCCGAGCCTGGGCCATACACGGTGCCGAGCGCTGTTGGGCCAGGCCCAGAACAGTGCACGGACACGTGCGGCCCGCGGCCCGCGGCGCGCCGTATCCCACTCCGTATCCACCGCGCCCCTCCCTAACGGCATGCGTCGATTGCGGCGTCGTGGGAGAGATCGTGGCCTGTTTCTTTAATGAGGAAAATGCGGAACGTCACCCTCTCCCCCCTTAAAAGCAGGGGGAACAGGGGCAGTTCCTTCCATTCGCCCGTTGCTTCTTCCTCCTCCAGAAACCCCCGCCGCTCCCCTCCTCCCCGAAGGTCGAAAGAGAGCAGCGCTCCGCCCCTCCTCCGCCGCCGCCATCATCACCAGCGCCGTCGACTTCCCCCACCGTCCCCGCCATGGCCCCGAAGGGCGAGAAGGCGAAGGCCGCGAAGTCCGCCAAGGCGCTGAAGCTAGTAGCAATGCGGAAGAAGATGGCGGTCTTCCCGCCAAGGCTCAGTGCGGAGGAGCTGAAAGACAGCTTCTACCTCTTCTGGTCGAGGGAGACAAAGGCGCATCCGCGCACCAAGGTACTCCCCGCCGTGGCCTGCGAGATGTTTCCGGGTGGCTATGCCTTTTTTGCTCTGTTCTTCTACTGCGGGCTCTGCCCGCCCTTCTCGGAGTTCTTCTGTGATATCATGAATACCTACGGGTTTCATCTCCTTGACTTCACCCCAAACGCCGTCTTGACCATGGCCATTTTCGCACATCTGTGCGAGAATTTCGTCGGAGTTTACCCCAATGTAGCTCTCTTCCGCCATTATTTCATACCTCGAGTCGAGTCAGGGTCACCGCTGTCTGGCGGGATCTCTTGGATCTTTAGGCTCCATAAGAAAGAGGCTTACTTGACGGGGGAGCTCCGCGGCAAGTGGGATGAGTGGAGAGCCAACTGGTGTTGGATCATGGAGGACGACCCGCAGCAGTTCACTTCCCGGCGCCAAGTCGCAGTAGTGCGCGGCAATGACTGGAGTGACCTGGCCCCCGAGGACGACAAGCTGAAGATAGCCACCACTCGGATCCTCCGCCTCCGGCAAGCCAGGCTCACTGTAGGTGCCGTCGGGGCAGACTTCCTCCGCCGCCGCATCGCTCCCTTGCAGGAGACAAAGAGGGCTGCTTGGGAGTTCAGTAACGCGGCAGACAACATGAGGTTGCGCCCGGGCCTTAATTACAACTTCATTGTCATAGATCTCAATGCAATGCTTCAAGCGCTGTTCAAGTACGACTCCGCCCATCCAGAGTGGTTTGCGCTGCCGCCGGGCGTAGTCCCATTGTGCAATAGCTCTGCGCTTAGCGCCATCCGCGTGGCGATGCCATTGTGTGATTCCCACGGGATCAACCCCACTTGGCGGGAACCTTCCGAAGAAACCGTGCAGACGTTCTTTGACAACCTGGTGGAGTCGCCAGTCAACGCCGACGAGAAGCGGGGACTCACCCGCGACACCACCGACCAGGAGATGGCATATATTGCCACCCGGCTGGAAGAGGCAGCTGCGGCCAAGGCCGCGGGTGAGTTCGGGTATACCGTGGAGGAAGCGGGGGCAGCGGAGGCGACAAGCCTCGCCGAGGAGGAAGAGCTTCGCAAAGCGGGAAAGCTTGCCGGGCGACTCGCCGAGACAAGCCAGCCCATCGAGCAAGGCGCCGAGTCGAGCGGGCCAGCCGAGCAGGGCGTCGGGTCAAGCGACCAGCAGGGCGTCGGGTCAAGCGACCCTGCCAAAGACTCGGGCGGCTCGCTGGGCCTCGACTCCTCTTCTTCGTCCTCGGGTAGCTCACCGCCACTAGCGAGCCCTCCAACTGCGCCGAGAAGGCCCCTTCGCAAGGCCGCAGACGCGACGGGGCGGCAGGCGAGCCAGCAGCCGCAGCGCCGCTCGACGCGCGCCGCCGCGACGGGCAAGGCCGCCAAGGGAGCGCCCCGTGCCTCAGCGGCAACAGGAGGGGGATCTTCCCGGACTAGCGCCCCTGTGCCCGTCGCCCCTCATGCTTCGGTGGCAACCGGAGCGGGGTCTTCTCAGACCACCGTCCCGGCCCCCGCCAAGCGGCCAAGGGAGCCCACTCCCCCAGCTCCCCGCGCCGGGACACGCGCGCCGGACTTTGATTTTTCGGCGCTCAGCTCCGACGACGAGGAGGAAGAAGAGTAAGTCTTCGCGATTCTTATTTCTCTCTGGCTTTCTGTTGATTCTTGCCTTGTATTATATTTTTTTTTGGTTCTGATTTTGTCTTTCTTCCAGGACTCTGGCCCAGAGGGCGGCGAAGAGGGCCAAAGTCCCGGTAATCGTCATCGAGGACGAGACCGCCGCAGTAGCAGGGGGTGCGCCTGCGACAAGCTCGTCGGACCCGACGGCCGTTCTCCAGAGCAGCCCCCAGCGTAAGTCTTCTGTCCAATCTCCGCTTGTTGGGCGCGCGCGGGCCTTCTATCCTTGTTGACGTTTTGTTTGTCTGTTGACTTGTGCAGAAGCAGAGCAGCAGCATCAGGAGCGTCAGGAGACCGCCCCCGACGCGCCGCACGTCTCGACCGTACCACCAAGGGGGAGCTCCCCGGCAAGGGAGGACACTCCGCCAAGGGCGAGTACCCCGCCAAGGGTGAGTACTCCGCCAAGGGCGAGTACTCCGCCAAGAGCAAGCACGCCGCCAAGGGACGGCGCCAGCGGCCCTCCGCCGGCGGGAGCTACCACCACGTTGCCGAGGGAGAACTCCCCGGCGAGGAACCCCACCGAAGAGGGGGCCCGCGCAGGTAACCCTTGGACTTTTCTTCTCTTGAATTTTTTTTTGGATATTTGCTTGACTATTTTTCTTTCTTCTTCTTTTCTTCTGTCAGATCCGTCCGCCGCAGAGCCGATGGAGACGGAGGCCGCCACCGAGGAGGATGCGTGCGGCAACACTGGTGACGCCACAGCTACTGAAGGGGCGGCTGGTGCTGACGAGCCTGCCACCGACGAGACCGCCAAGGCTGCTGGCGCGACAGCTGAGGGGGAATCCGGCAGCCGCACTGACGGCCCCGAGGCCGCAGGAGCGTCAGACGCTGCGCCGGTTGCCGACCCCTCTGCTGCTGCGGCTGAGCCCGGCGCCTATCTGGAGGCCGGCAATGGAGTCTTCATCCAGCTCCCGTGGGCGTCCACGTCAAGGGCTCCTGCGGAGGGAGAGGTCTTCGACGGGGAGGTCCTTGCTTCCGCCGGGTTGAAGTTCGTCGACGCGCCCAGCAGCAGCAGCGAGCCCGAGGAGGAGCAGCTTCTGCGGAGGCTACTGTCTTTGTACCGCGCCCGGCAGCCAAGCTGGAGTCCCGAGAGGCTCTGGCCGCCAAGGCAGGTGTCGACTTGGAGAAGCGCGCAGAAGAGCTTCGGGCCAGCAACCAAGCAGCTCTCCGGTCCTTGGCGGAGGAGCGGGAGCAGCTTGCCGAGGCGCATCAGGCGTTTATTCTCGAGAAGGCCGAAGCAGAGGAGCAGCAACGGCTCGCCGCCGAGGAGTTGTCCCGGCGAGAAGGTGAACTGACGCAGCGGAAGGTCGACCTCGATAGCCACGAGGACGAGCTTGCCGCGCGCGAACAGTCTCTTGGCGGAGCTCTGCAGGAAGCGAAGGACGCCACTGCAGCTGCTGAGACCGCCAAGAGGGACTTGGAGGCGAGGGTGGCGCAACTGGAGGCCAACTTGAAGACGAGCGAAGAGAATGTTGCCGCACTTGTGTCGGAGAGGGAGAAGGACGCCCACAGCCACTCCGAGCTGCAGGTCCGCCTCTCCGACAAGGGCAAGGAGCTCGCCGTCGCCAAGGATTCCATCGCCGATCTGGAGTTGAAACTTTCCACCCTCACCACATCGCTTGACGGCGCCAGAGAGCGGGAGACGAAACTGAAGGAGGACCTCAAGGCCGAGAGGGCACTGCTGGACAGCGCTGCCCTCTCCCAAAATAACTTCAGGCTGACGGTGGAGCACTGGACCGAGGGCCTTGTCGCCGCCGCTGCCGACGTCGACAAGGAGTTGGCGGAGCTGGGGGCGGAGCACCTCGGGTACTCCACCGACGAGAATCTCCCTCACAGCGCCAAGTTGAGCTTGTTCTTTAGAGGAGTGGCGCCGGCCCTCCCGCAGCTCCGGGAAAGGATCCCAAAGCAGCTGGCGGACGAGTCGCGCAGGCTCTGCGCGGGGGCCCTCGAAAAGGTGTTGATGAAGATAGCGCACCGCAACCCAGGACTCAACCTCACCAACGTCCTCAGGACCTTGCCGCCGGACATTGACCAGGAAGCGCTCAAAGCCCTTGTTGCGCCCATTGTGAACAAGGTGGGCGGCATCAAGAGGGTCGAGGGCGACCGCACGGATTAGTCTTGTTTACTTTCTCCTTTTCTTGTCGCTGCCAACTACGTTATGAACAATAGTCTGTTAGTACTGCGACAAGTTGCTTTGTAATATAACTTTATTTTGGGTAGTCAATGCAATGTTATTTCCTTTACTTGACTTTCTCGTTTTGTATGTTTTCACCCTACGCTTTTAGGGAACTTGTCGGCGTAGGGACCCTTGCCGCGAGCGCTGAGTGCGGAACTTCAGCAGCCTGCTGGCAATGCCATTGCCGACAAGAAACCTTGTCGCAGCTAGTCGCAGCACACTTAAGCTGTTGAGCGAAGTCGAAAGCGAAGTAAGGGCGCGACACTTGTCGCAGCACACCTAAGCTGTTGAGCGTGCTCGAAACAAAGTAAGGGCGCGGCTAGCCACGAGTTGGTTCCTCCGCGCACAGGTTTTCCATACAAAGTGCGGTCGTTCAAGGAAGATAACTCATTTTTTTTTTAAAAATTTGATTGCTCAAACTTTGGCAACTTAGCTTTTGCGTCGTTTGCTTCTTGGCAAGGCAAGGCTTTCTTGAACGGCACTTGGTCCGTCCATACCACCATCTCCTTCCCCCCTGGCAAACTTGTGCGCGAGGAGTCCTTCTTCTGCTGGAGAAAGAAGGCAGAAGAGAGAATATAGATATGGAGCTCTCGGGCTCGTTATTGCTTACCGTGAATAGGTGCTGCACAAAGTGTCAGATAGTACATGCAAGAAAGTAAAAAGGCACGAAATGACAAGTTGTGCGATGCACATAAGCTTTACTGATGCACGGGGTCTGCGCCCGGCTTTGTACAAAGGATTACATGCAACAGCGGCAAGACTTGTACAAAAGGTGGTTGCCGGAGCGGATCACGGCAACCGCGCCTTATGGGTAAAACTTGCGAAGATGCTCAATGTTCCAGGAGTTGCTCACCGGTAAGCCTTCTTCGGTCTCAAGGCGGGCAGCACCGGGCCTTGTGACTTGATTCACCCGATAAGGGCCTTCCACTTCGGCGTCAACTTGTTGGAATTCTTGGCGGACTGAACGCGCCAAAGAACAAGGTCGCCTTCCTCGAGACTTCTGGCTTTAACCTTGCGGCTATGGTAGCGGCGGAAGGCTTGCTGGTATCGAGCAGCTCGTACAGCAGCCTGAAGATGGTTCCCCTCGAGGAGCAGCGCATCATCTTGCCGCAGCTGCTCTTGCTCGAGCTCATCGTATGCGAGCACTCGAGGCGATCCGTATACGAGTTCCGTGGGGAGAACTGCCTCTGCTCCATAGACTAGAGCAAAGGGTGTCTGTCCAGTGGCTCGATTTGGCGTCGTCCTGATCGACCAAAGAGCCGCTGGCAACTCCTCGATCCAGTTTCTTCCGCACTTGCGTAGCCTGTCGAAAGTTCTCGTCTTGAGTCCGCGCAGCACTTCAGCGTTTGCCCTCTCCGCTTGACCGTTGCTCCTCGGGTGAGCAACAGAAGCGAAGCAGACCTTGGCGCCAAGGTCTTGGACGTACTGCATGAAGGTGCGACTTGTGAATTGTGTGCCGTTGTCGGTGATGATCCTGTTAGGGATCCCGAAACGGCAAACAATCGACCTGAAGAACTTGACTGCTGACTGTGTGGTCACCTTTCTCACTAGTTCCACTTTCGGCCACTTTGTGAACTTGTCGACGGCGACGTACAAGTACTCAAAGCCCCCGGCTGCGCGGGGAAAGGGGCCGAGGATATCGAGCCCCCAGACCGAGAATGGCGAGGACAAAGGGATCGTCTGGAGAGCTTGAGCTGGTTGATGTATCTGCTTGGAATGGAACTGGCATGCTTCACACTTGGTTACCTGCGCAGTTGCATCCTGGAGGGCTTCTGGCCAAAAGAAACCTTGCCGGAATGCTTTTCCGGCAAGTGCTCTGGCGCCAATGTGGTGGCCACAAATGCCTCCGTGTATCTCTGCCAACAGGTTTTGTCCATCTTCCCGGGAAATGCATTTCAATTTCACACCGTTGAGTCTTCTTCAGTACAGTTCGTTGCCGACAAACTGATACATACTTGACTGCCGGGTTACTCTTTCTGCTTCTTCTGGCTCTTCAGGAAGTTCTCCTGTTTGAAGGAACTGGACAATCTGCTGCGCGCATGCCGGAGCCTGCGGCTCGACGACAAGGACTAAAGGCATCTGTGCTGCTGCGGGAACGTCAGCTTCCACGGCAAAAACTTGCGGTTCAGCCGGAGCTTGACGTTCCCCGGCAAGCTTGACGGGGCAAAGCTTGTCGGGAACGCCTGCTTCAACTATACAAACCCTTGGGCTTGCAGGAGCAGACTGCTCCTCAGCAACCTTGTCATTGAACTTGGGGATCTTGTTGGCGGCGGCCTCAGGAAGCTCTGCCGGCAAATAGTCACCAAAAACCAACTTCCTCTTCTTGCTTTGTCCAGCCGATGGTGTTACGGATGGTTGAGTTAGCTTGAGCACAAAGATCCCTGGTTCCACAGGTAGCTTTAGTGCAGCACACTTTGACAGGCCATCTGCGATGTCATTTTGAGCTCTTGGAACGTGCTCCATCTGCAAGCCTTCAAAGTGTTCATCAAGCTTTCTCACTTCGTCGACGTAAGCTTCCATCAACGGACTCTGGTAGCTCTTGTTCACTTGGCGGACGACCAACTATGAATCACCCTGTACAATCAGCTTCTTGATCCCAAGTTCCGCTGCGATTCTGAGGCCGGCAAGCAAACCTTCATACTCCGCAGTATTGTTTGTTGCCTGCTCCTTGGGAAAGTGCATTTGGATCACGTACTTGAGCTGCTCTCCGGTGGGCGCGACAAGTAGCACGCCGGCACCGGCGCCTTGCAGCGAGAAGGCACCGTCGAAGTACATTATCCATTCCTTGCTTGCTTCTTTGGCGGGGATGCTTGTCTCTAGAATCTCTTCGTCTGGCGTTGGCGTCCATTCTGCTATGAACTCTGCCAATGCTCTGCTCTGAATAGTTGAAGTGCTTTCAAACTTGAGGCCAAAGCTTGACAGCTCCAGTGCCCACTTGACAACCCTGCCCGTCGCTTCTGGATTTTGCTGTATCCTCTTCAGCGGAAAGCGAGTGACCACTGTTATCTCGTGTGCTTGGAAGTAGTGGCGCAGCTTTCTCGAGGCCATGAGGAGGTCGAAAAGCAGCTTCTGCACCCCAGAGTATCTTGACCTAGCCCCCTGCAAGAGGGAACTGAGAAAATAAACTGGGCACTGCACCATCTTCTTCCGCACCTCTTCTTGCATCTGCGCGGACCCATCCTTGTCGGGACCAGAGCTTGTCGGGGAAGCCCCCTGCTTGTCGCTGGATGTGCTTGCCGGGGCTGCTGGCTCATCATCTGCCTCCCTTTCCGCTACTAACGCAACACTAACCACTTGATTGGTTGCTGCTAAGTACAGCAGCAACTTCTCTTGTGGCCTAGGTGCGACAAGTATTGGAGTGGAGGACAGGTACCTCTTCAAGTCTTGCAGCGCTGCCTCCGCTTCCTGAGTCCATTTCATCGGACCTGCCCTTTTCAAAATCTTGAAAAACGGCAAGGCGCGTTCTGCTGACTTAGAGATGAATCTACTGAGAGCAGCCACGCAGCCGGCAAGCCTTCGTACATCCTTGACGCGCTTCGGTGCTTCGATCTGCTCGATGGCCTTAATCTTGTCGGGATTGGCTTCAATCCCTCTCTGGAATACAAAGAACCCGAGAAGCTTGCCGGAGGGGACTCCCAACACGCACTTCTCGGGGTTGAGCTTGAGTTGGATCTTGCGCAGATTCGCAAAGGTTTCATCTACATCTTGAATCAGAGTAGCCCTATCCTTGCTTTTGACCACTATATCATCCATGTAAGCTTCTACATTTCTGTGTATCTGTGGCTCAAAAGCAGTGTGGGCTACCCTTGCAAAAGTTGAACCGGCATTCTTCAATCCAAAGGGCATGCATATAAAGCAATAAGTGCCACATGGAGTGATGAATGCGGTCTTCTCCTCATCTTCTTCAGCCATAAATATCTGGTGGTATCCTGAATATGCATCAAGAAACGAAAGCAACTCACATCCGGCTGTGGAGTCAACAATCTGGTCAATGCGCGGCAAGGGAAATGGATCTTTGGGACAAGCTTTATTCACATCGGTGAAGTCTATACAAAGCCTCCACTTCCCATTTGCTTTACGCACGACAACAGGATTGGCCAACCACGTGGGATGGAGCACACCTTTGACAAGGCCTGCCACTTCCAGTTTCTTGATCTCTTCGGCGATGAACTCTTGGCGCTCCACCGCTTGTTTTCTAACTTTCTGCTTGACGGGCCGCGCGTGAGGACAAACGGCAAGCTTGTGCTCAATTACTTTCCTGGGAACACCGGGGATGTCAGACGGTTGCCATGCAAACACGTCGACATTCGCCCGCAGGAAAGCAACGAGCGCGCTTTCCTATTTAGGGTCAAGCGTGGCACTGATGGTGAAAGTACCATCAGTGCCGTCCTCCTTGGCGGACACCTTCTTAGTTGCGGGTGGAGCTGCCATCGCCTTCTTGCACTTGCCGGTGGAGCTTGATGGTGCATCCTCGACGGCAACGCAGCACTCCGAAGAGGTGCGTTTGCCGGAGTGAGCCCCAGAGCTCTTGCCGGACTTGGTCTTGTTCTCCCCCCCGGGAGTTTCAGCGGCAAGTGTTTTGCTATCTGTGGCGGCTGCTGCATCCCGGTAAATCTTGTCGGCACAGATAAGGGCGTCCTTCCTGTCGCCGGGGACAGAGATGACGCTTATCGGGCCTGGCATCTTGAGCATGTTGTAGGCATAATGAGAGGCTGCCATGAATTTGGCGAGCGCTGGACGGCCAAGTATCCCATTGTAGGGTAATGGGATATCGGCGACGTCAAAGGTGATCCTCTCAGTTCTGAAGTTCAGCTCTCCGCCAAATGTCACTGGCAGCGTGATCTTCCCCTTCGGCTTGCTCCTCCCCGGGTTGATCCCTTGGAATGTGCCGGTTTCTTCGAGCTCGCTGTCGGGGATCTGGAGTTTCCGGACCACAGCAGAGGAGATCAGGTTCAGGCCGTCCCCACCGTCAACCAACATCTTGGTGACCTTGAGGTTGCGGATAGTTGGTGAAACCAACATCGGCAAGCACCCGACCGCAGTTGTGCGATCAGGGTGGTCCTCAATGTCAAAGATGATGGGCGTGCTGGACCACTTCAGAAGTTTGCGCGACTCGACGGGTGGTTCTGCCGCATTGACTTCCCGCACCCATTGTTTGAGTTGGCGGTGGGAAGTATGCAGAGAAGCACCACCGTCTACGCACAAAACCTCTGTTGCCTTCTGGAACTCCTGCTCGCTGTTATCTCCGTCCTCCATGTCTTCGTCGTCGTCTTCGTCTTCGTCCTTGTCGCGGCCACAGGGAGGTCTATCTCCTAGCCGCTGCTTGGCCTTGCCGCGGCGTCCTCCTCGGCCATTGAACGGCCGCTTCTTGCCGGACTCTCCACCACCTCCCTGGGCCTTCTCCTTGTCGCGTCGCTCGTACTCAGCTTTCTGCTGCTCGACGAGGTACTCGACCCTTTTGCAGTTCTGGAGGTCATGGCCCTTGGTGCGGTGGATCTTGCAGTACTGCTTGTCGGAGCCGTCCTGCTTGTCGGCGGCTGCCACAGTTTCCTTGCCGGAGCTGCCAGCCTGGGCTTTCTTGGCGCCAGCCTCCTTGCCGGACTGCTCAACGACCAGCACTTCTTTGTTCTTCTTTTTCCTGTTGTTCCGCCGCCGGTTCTTCTTTGCCAGGGCGGCGTCCTCACTATCCGATCCCCCTGCTCCAGTATCCTCTTCGGGGAGTCTCCTCTCCTCCTCAGCGCGTGCGCACTTGTCGGCCAGGGCATAAAGCTCGCGGACGTCTCGGATTTTGCACATCGCCATTTCCTCCCTCATCATGCGGTTACGCACGTTCTGGTGGAATGCGGTAATAACCGCGGCAGGGTGGACGTCTGGGATGTTGTGCGGGACGCGGCTGAATCTCTGGATATACTTTCGCAGGGACTCTCCTTCCTTCTTGGCAAGTATGTGAAGGTCGCTCTCCTGGCCATGGGGCTTGTGGCCACCTGTGAAGGCGCCGACAAACTGATGGCACAAGTCGGCCCAAGAGGAGATGGAGTTCTCCGGCAAGTGCATGAGCCAAGATCTGACGTTTGGCTTGAGCACTAGCGGAAAGTAGTTTGCGAGTATCTTCTCGTCTCGTCCCCCGGCAGCCTGCACCGCGATGGTGTAGATGCTGAGGAACTCCGACGGATGAGTCTTGCCGTCGTACTTCTCGGGTACGTCGGGCTTGAAGTTCTTCATGCTGGGCCACTGGACTTGCCGCAGCTCATGGGTGAACGCAGGGCATCCTGCCACGTACGGCTGGTCGCCTGGTCCCCCAGGCGCGTGCACGTCAACAGTGGGCCCAGCGCGCTGGTCGGATTGACGCCGAGCTTCTCTCAGACGCTCGATGCGGGTTCGAGCGTCCCCTCGTCGTCGGTCGTCAAGGACTTGGCGCTGATCGCAACGAGCTCGCAGATCTGATGACGCTGTGGAGTCGTCGTCGAGGTTGATCCGACAAGTCGGCGATTTGGGCCTTCGGGGCGGGGAGTGCACGGTGGTTGCACCCCCGGCAGTCTTGTCGCCATCAGCCCGCGCCTGGCTAACTTGTCGCGGCCGCGACGTCGAGTGTCGTTGTTGGCGAAGGCGATGAGGCTCTGAATGGTGGCCCTCCAGTCGTCGGCCTTGTCTGCCGCTGGAGGGAAGTCGAGGAGTAGCTGAGCTCGAGCTAGAGCTTCTGCTGGAGTGGCGGGGAGCGGTGGCGAGCGGTGCGAGGACCGAGATATGCTCGGACTTCTAACTGCGTTAGAAGGAGCAGCGTCTCGTCCCGGCGACCGCGCCTTGCTCGTGCCAGCGTGCTGGCCTTGAGCGTCCCGCGAACCGCCAGCTTGACCTTGACCCAGCAGGCGTATGGTACCTTGCGTACCACGTCGCTGCCGGTCCCGCGTCTCCTGAGAGGGGCGCGGTGCATGCACGGACGCCGAGGTCTTGGAGTGCGCTCGGTCGTCCGCCTTGTCCTTGGACTTGGCGGCACCGTGAGTTTCCTCGCCGACGTCCGTCCTTCCGCCGGCGTCTAGCCCACCGGTCGTTGGCTCCGGTGGCGGTGGGATCGACGCGGACGGGCCTGCTACCTCCGAAGCTTTCTTCTTCGGCGGCATGTCGATGAAGTTGACGAAGCTGATGGAGATTTCGCTCGCGTGAACACCGGATCAGGTTCACACAACCTCGACGCTCCCCCTACCTGGCGCGCCAAAGATGTCGGGGAAACTGATTGCCCACGAACACCTATGGGACCGGAGCCCCTTTTCGGTACGGCAAGGGGGGCAGAGGATGCACGAAGAGCAGATCGAGGCGAACACGCGAACAGTTTACCCAGGTTCGGGCCGCACGGGGGCGTAAAACCCTACTCCTGCCTTGGTTTGTATCGCGTTCTTGGCTCGGGAGCGAGAAGAGCTACAGTGCTGATCGCTAGGACCGAGCGTGAGAGTTATCAATGATCGGAACCTCTTCTACGTTGCGCATGGGCCTCCTTTTATAGGTCAAAGGGGTCACCGACAGGTGGCAACGCAGTAGAGGGTAAAAATGTAACATGGGTGGTAGTTGGAATAGTGTATGCATAGTGCTCTATATCTAACCTTGGTGGCAGGGGACAAGGGCATTAAATGCCCGTCTCCGTCGCCCTAAACAGTGCAAAAAGCGTCCGTCAGGGCGCCTCCGTCCGCCACGACGGTGGCCTCGTCATCGCAGCTTGCCACCGTGTACCCCAGGTTGCACAGCCTTCTGCCACGTGCGCCTAGAAGGGCCCCAGGGCGACACGTGGGTAGATGCGCTGGAGCGCGGGTACCTAGCGGAAGTTTGCCGCGGCAAGCGCCTTGCCGCGGCCGCTATCTTATCGCGCCCAGGAGCTTGTCGCTCTCCGGGCCTTGCCGGGACGCGTGGCGCGTCGCGGCAAGTCTCTTGAAATGCCATGCTTGGCCTTCCCGGCAAGTTCCTCTTGCCAGGGTCTTCTGCCAAAGAAGTGGTCTTGAGCCTTGAGTGGCCTTCCCGGCAAGCCCTTCTTGCCGGGGCCTTGTTTCTTTAACTTGAATACTTTGTTCTTGAATGGTTCCAAAGGAACTACATTGGGCCTTGGCGGTCGCGCGGCAAGCCCTGCCTCGGGACGCTACAACTGCCCGTGCACAAGTTCGGGATACTAAGGTACCCCTACTTTAGTACACCGACAACTAGGTGTCCTTAGCTCAAGGGGAATAAGGTGAAGACGCGGTCTTCTGAGTTAAATCTCAACCTCCCTAACCAGACGTACAGTTGTCACAGCAACTGGAACTGGTCTAACAAATCACTGTCTTCCCCAAGCTACTAGTTCTATCCCTTCCCTCTCTTTACTCACTATCTATCTTTGTGAAGTCATTGCCTGCTTGCCTTATCTGTTTGACTTCACTGTGTGACTACTTGTTCTGATTGGCTTCATTCAATCTTCCATCCTGATCCATACTGCCCAGCTTCTATTAGTCTTAGTGCTTTCACTTCATTGAATACTTGACTATGGCTTGACTAGTGTAGTCTACCTTCCGCTGCATATAAATAGGATCGGTTCTATCGTTTGTCTTCGAAAATTCCATGTTTTGAAGACTTTCATAAAAATCACCTATTCACCCCCCTCTAGTCGATATACAACACTTTCAATTGGTATCAGAGCAAGGTACTCCCTTGTTCTGTGTGATTCGGTTTAACCACCTGGAGTTTTAGCTATGTCGACTGCAGGGATAATTAAAGTCTCCGCTGAGTGCCCCGTCTTTGATGGCACCGAATACCCCTACTGGAAGAACAAGATGCGCATGCATCTTGAAGCCATTGATGTGGACCTCTGGTTTGTCGTCAAGAACGGCGTTCCCAAGACTGGTGAATGTCTCACCCCTACTGATGTCAAGAAGCTCGTTCATCTGGATTCCACTGCCAAGAATATCATCTGTGGTCATCTGACCAAAGGACAGTATGGTCGTGTGAGTGCTCTGGAAACGTCAAAGCAAGTCTGGGACTGGCTCTCTAAGGTCAACGAAGGCGTCTCAACCCAGAGATATCAAATGATCAGTGTCCTTCGCAACCTCTTCAATCGCTTCAAGAGACACGACAATGAGAATGTCCAGCACACATTCGATCGCCTCACTGACATCACAAATGAGCTTCAGGCACTTGGCGCCACTGAGATCACCAAGCATGAAATCGTCAAGACACTCCTGAGATCACTTGACAGCTCATTTGACATCCTTGCCCTGATGATTCAAGAACGCCCTGACTTCAAGACTCTCGATCCGTCTGACATACTTGAGAGGCTCAACACACATGAGTTCCAGCTATCTGAGAAACGTGACATCTATGGTCCCAACTATGGCCGAACTCGCGCTTTGAAGGCAAAGGCTGCTTCCTCATCTGAAGAAGAATCTGACTGCAGTTTTGATGATCCTGAAGACATTGGAAAGGAGCTTGCCATGCTTGTGAAGAAGTTCCAGAAATTCACTAAGAAGAAAGGTTTCAGTAAGTCTTCACGATCCAGCTCAAGAAATGATGAAGCTTCTACCCATGACCACAAGAAGAGAACATGCCACAAGTGCAAGAAACCTGGTCACTATATCTCTGAGTGTCCTCAATGGGACAATGAGAAGAAGAAGAAGAAGAGCAAGGAATATGATTCTGATGACAAGAAAAAGAAGAAATTCTCAAAGTCTTCTTCCAAGTCTTCGTCGAAGTATTCATCACACAAGAAAAATCCATCTGGCAAGGCTCGTGCGTTTGTTGGCATGGAGATGGATTCAGAGGAGGAGTCTGCTTCAGAAGAAGCGGAGGTGGAGTCTGAGGAGGAGTCCGATTCTGGTGTTGCAAGTCTGGCTCTAGCCACAGCCTACGTTGCCAAGTCCATCTTCAACACTGAAGACAATGGCTCCGTCACCAACACTGATCATAATGACAACGACGACTCTGCTCCCACCTACTGCTTCATGGCACGCGGTGCCAAGGTAAAATCACGCGATGCTTACTTTCAAACATCCAGTGAAGATGACTCCGATTGTGAATCCAAACCTAGCTACAAAACACTTGCTAAAATTGCCACTGAACAACAGAAAGCTATGGAACATATTCAAAAGCTGTTAGACAAAAGCGATGACCTGTTGGATGCAGAAATGACCCGTTCTCAGTCCTTGATTGAAGACATAAAAAATCTTCATGTTAAGTACGAGGAACTTGAAAGTCTTCATGAATCTCTCTCAAAAACTCATGAAAAGCTTTCCCACGATTATCTTCAAAGGAAGCGAGAACTTGAGAAATTGAAAGCGGCTCATGAAGATCTTCAAAAAAAAAATGAGTCACTCCGCGCTCAACAGATCAGCTCCGCTCAGTAAGGATTTGAACCACCATGTCTAAAATGCATTGAGCGTGATAACGCTACATCTGTTGCTGAATGTTCTACTGCTGCTACTGTTGCAATATCTTCAACTGCTGATGTGGTAACTAACCCCTCTGCTGAGGATACCACTACTATTGTTGATGAAAATGCTAGGTTGAAGACTTTGCTTCAAACAGGGATGTACAAAAGCCTCAAAGGGCATCAGACGTTATGTGATGTCCTCAAAAAGCAGATTTTGAACCGAAACCCTAGGAAAGAGGGTGTAGGGTTCGAGAGGAAAATGAATGTTGATGGTTCATACTGGAAGCCTGAGCAGTACCCCAAAACCACATGGGTTGCTGCAAAGGAACCTTCAGTGGATCCGTCTTCCTTATCTGGCTTCACTTGTGCTAATACTATTATCATTGATGAATCCTTTGATGCAAACTATAAACTGTTTAAGAATCAAAATGGTGAAGTGTTTGCCAGGTATATTGGTACTAACTGCAGGAACGGGCCACCTATGAAGAAGATCTGGGTTCCCAAAAGTTGTCTTGAGGATCTTCCAGTAAATGTCATTATGACACCACCTGGGAAGAAGACAAACCCCAGACCAAAGGCTTCATACGGTCCAAATGCTTCATACAGACAGAGGACTCACCTGAGTCACCCTAACGCCAATGTTTTGCAGGGAAATTGGACTCAGACCCATGAATATGAGCGTGTTTCCTCAAACCACTATATTCACAAAACAAAGAACTTTTCTGCTTATTCTTATGAGTATTATTCTCCTTCTGCAAGACTATTTGCTAGGGTTCCAAAGCCAAAATTCTCAGACGCTGCACTTAGACTCATTGCTTCTAAGCCACCCTTGAAGATGTGGGTGGTTAAGAAGAATTAACTTTCTCTTGCAGGGAAAGGTCTCCAGCCAAAAATCAAAGGCGTCTGATGCTATTGCTGGGGGCCTAAACCATCTTGTAGGGCGCAAGATCAAATGCCCAAACGGTCTTACTATGTATTTTGTTCCTGGATCGCTTGCCAATCATCCTATCAGTCCCAACTTGGATCTAAGCTTTCATAATCCGCTTGCACATCAAATGTTTATGCTTCACAATGACTATTCGTGAAGCCTATCCCCCTAACTGCACTGTAGGTTATGACACCAAAGACTTCAGAATGGATTATGGACAGCGGATGCACCAATCATATGACTGGAGATCGAAGTCTTCTTATGGACTCAACTTTACGTCAATCTGACAAGAGTCACATCACATCTGCTGATACTGGTAAAAGAAAGGTGTTGGGTCTAGGTAGAGTTGCAATCTCAAAGGATCAGCACATGGATAAAGTCATGCTTATTGAATCCCTTGGTTTCAACTTAATGTCTATCTCAATGCTTTGTGACTTGAACATGATTGTGATATTTGGAAAATATCGTTGCCTTGTACTAATGGAATCTGACAAGTCTCTAGTCTTTGAAGGATATCGGAAAGATGATCTGTATATGGTAGATTTCTCAGCAGGACCACAGATGGCTGTATGTCTTCTAGCAAAAGCTTCAGAGTGCTGGCTCTGGCATCGGAGGCTAGGACATGCCGGCATGAGGAACTTGCACACTTTCGCGAAGAAGAAGCACGTCGTAGGCATCGAGGGTGTCAAGTTCAAGAAAGATCATCTGTGCGGTGCCTGCGAAGCTGGGAAGATGACTAGGGCCAAGCATCCCTCGAAGACAATCATGACAACATCCCAACCATTCGAGCTGCTTCACATGGACTTATTTGGCCCTACTCACTACTCCACGTTCACTACCACAGCTTGTCTCTATGGCTTCGTCATTGTTGATGATTATTCAAGATACACATGGGTGCACATTATTCTCTACAAGACTGAAGTGCAGGATGTCTTCAGACGCTTCGCCAACCATGCCATGAACAATTATGGTGTCAAGATCAAGCATATCAGAAGTGACAATGGCACTGAGTTCAAGAATACCGGCCTTGATCTTTATCTGGATACAATGGGAATCACTCATGAGTTCTCAGCTCCATACACACCTCAGCAGAATGGCATCGTGGAGTGCAAGAACAGAACCCTAATTGAGATGGCTCGAACGATGCTCGAAGAATACAAGACACCAAGAAGGTTCTGGCCCGAAGCTATTGATACAGCATGCCATATCATCAACCGTGTTTATCTTCACAAGCTTCTGAAGAAAACGTCCTATGAACTCCTTACTGGCAAGCAACCAAATGTTAGTTAATTCAGGGTATTTGGAGCTAGGTGCTGGATCAAGGATCCACATCACAAAGCAAAATTTGCACCAAAAGCACATGAAGGTTTCATGCTCGGCTACGGAAAAGACTCGCACTCCTACAGAGTATTCAACCTCTTTCTCTATAAAGTGGTTGAAACTGTGGATGTGCGGTTTGATGAAACGAATGGCTCACAAAGAGAGTTCCTGCCAAATGTGCCGGATGAAGCTCCACCCAGTGAATCTATCAAGCGAATGGGAACAGGTGAAATCATGCCTTCTGAAGCACAACCTGACGAGGAACTTATCATTTTTGCTCCTAATCAACCTGAAGACAATGCTGAGCCTGAAGACAATCCTCCTGATGATGACAATGACCAGCAAGAGAAAAATCTTCATCCAGTTCATCCTCGTGTTGCAAATGAAGTACAAGTTGAGAAGATATTTGACAGCATCAATGCACCTGGTCCACTAACTCGTTCAAGAGCAACACATCTAGCAAATTTCTGTGGGCACTTTGCATTTGTCTCGATATCTGAACCCAAGAAAGTTGCTGAAGCCTTCACGGAACCTGAATGGATTCAAGCTATGCAAGAAGAGCTTCAATAGTTTGAACTGAACAACGCATGGGAACTTGTCAAGCGTCCTGACCCCCGCAAACACAACATAATAGGCACAAAATGGATATATCGCAACAAGCAAGATGAGCATGGTCAAGTTGTCAGAAACAAAGCTCGTCTCGTTGCTCAAGGATACACTCAAATTGAAGGGATTGACTTCGATGAAACATTTGCTCCTGTGGCTAGGCTTGAAGCTATTCACATACTGCTAGCCTATGCCAATCATCACAACATCCTTCTGTATCAAATGGATGTGAAGAGTGCCTTTTTCAATGGCAAGATTGAAGAAGAAGTGTATGTTGCACAACCACCTGGCTTTGAAGATCCAAAACATCCTGATATGGTATACAAGCTCAACAAGGCACTGTATGGCCTCAAACAAGCCCCTCGTGCTTGGTATGACACACTCAAAGACTTCCTGAAGAGCAAAGGCTTCAAACCTGGTTCCCTGGATCCCACACTCTTCACGAAGACATATGATGGTGAACTGTTTGTTTGCCAAATCTATGTGGATGACATTATCTTTGGCTGCACTGACAAAAGATACAGTGACGAGTTCGGCCACATGATGCAAGAGCAATATCAGATGTCCATGATGGGTGAGCTGAAGTTCTTTCTTGGTCTTCAAATTCGTCAGCAAAGCAACGACATCTTCATATCTCAAGAGAAATACCTCAAAGATTGTCTGAAGAAGTTTGGTATGCAAGACTGCAAAGGATACACGACGCCTATGCCGACTAAAAGTCATCTGAGTCCCGACGCCAATGGTAAAGATTTCGATCAAAAGGTATACCGCTCCATGATTGGTTCTTTACTTTATTCATGTGCATCTAGGCCAGATATTATGCTTAGTGTTTGCATGTGTGCTCGATTCCAAGCGGCACCAAAGGAATCGCATCACTTAGCTGTGAAGCGAATTCTTCGATATTTGGCTTACACCCCAACACTAGGATTATGGTATCCAAAGGGCTCAGAGTTCGATCTAGTTGGATTCTCAGATGCTGATTATGCTGGTGACAAAGTTGATCGCAAGTCTACATCAGGCACATGTCACTTTCTGGGACGATCACTTGTCTGTTGGTCTTCAAAGAAGCAGAACTGTGTATCACTCTCCACTACTGAATCCGAATACATTGCTGCTGGATCTTGCTGCGCTCAGCTTCTCTGGATGAAGCAAACTCTCAAGGACTATGGTGTCCATCTGAAGCATGTGCCACTCTATTGCGACAATGAAAGCGCCATCAAGATTGCCAACAACCCAGTTCAGCACTCGAAGACAAAGCACATTGAAATTCGTCATCACTTTCTCATAGATCATGTCATGAAGGAAGATATTGATATCATACACGTCAACACTGAAGAGCAGCTGGCAGATATCTTCACAAAGCCCTTGGATGAGAAAAGGTTTTGCAAGTTGCGGTGTGAGCTAAATATCTTGGAATCCTCGAATGTCCTGTAATTAGGCACACATCATAACGCTTATGCATGTTGATGACTTAGATGTGCAACACACGAAGTAAAGTATATATTCAATCAATGAAGACTTACATTCTAAGTGTGAATACATTAATGCGGAATTTGACTTCGGAGCGCCACGTTAATTGTGCGTCGTGTCTGGGTCCAATACTTCCTATACGGTGGGTATCGCCACCACCAAATCTTTGCTTGAAGTGTTTCTCTTGGCGTTACATTTGCATAATCTTCGTATTTGATTTATCTTCATAGAAGTTACATATATAGACTTGTGTTCTGTCCTCTACAACATTCACTTATAGCTATGTCTTCTTATTTGAATCTTTTGAACTAAGTGAATGTGATCGGACCCTAACCTCTCTATGCTTTCTCACCTCAAACTCTATCTATCCAAATCATATGCATTCTGTTGGAACCGTCGAATGTCTTCTCTGCGTCCTTGTCAGCAGAAGATACAGAGACAAGCATTAAATCTATTTTTAATGCTCAATCCTTATTGCCTGAAACCCGGAGAAGCCGGAACGACCACCCCGATAGTCCAGGCGTGCGTGGACACATGGAACAACTCCCCATGTGTTGCACGTCCGCCACGTGTCCCTCAGGTGTGAACCGCCAGGGGCACCTGCGTAATTGCGCTGTGCCGTCTCCCATCCTTATAAATGCCCGTCCCATCACGGTCAAAATGCTTCTACCACCTCTCCACCTCGACCAACCCTAGCGCCTCCGCTAGCTCTCGACGACGCCGGCGACGAAGCGCTTAGCTGCCGCGACCTCATCGACGCCGTCTTCACGCCGGCCGCGGACATCATCTTCTCCGCCGCCGCCGTAGGTGTCCTCCGTCGCCAAGTTAGGGCATGGAAGATCGAACTGCTCGGCCTCCACTTTGTCTCCGTCTAGCAGTTCATCGTGTGGTAAATTAAAACCCTCTTTTTACCGTCTTCTTGATCCAATATAGATTCATCCTTTCTACCATAAGAAGTTTCTGCCTCCACATATTTGGATCTATCCTGTCAGCATCTCATACTTTTCCTAGTATACTCACTTATGCTTCACACATAGTTAGATTCCTCACTCGTACCTATTCTTGGATTCGTACAAATCTGGAACCAACTCTCAACATATAAGTGAATGTCTTCGCGCTATGAGGTCAATGTCTTCTAAACTGATTTATCTTCAAAATCTTCTGAGAATGCACATGACCTCTTCCCCTTCCCTCACATCTCTAATGCTGTCATAGGTACATGTCCGTGGGAGAATCCCTTGGTTCTCATAGTCTGCATTCATTTGTAGAATTCTTACAGCATCACATCAACTCTCCCGAAGCTAGTTCCTGTCTGACCAGCAGACGAAAGCCTTTGACAGTGTTGAAGCCTTTCAGTTTGAACCCAATGGCAATTGAGAAATCTATTAGGAAGGATGGCACACAACACCGTGGAAACACCTCCAGAGATTTGCCTCCTGACCTCTATGAAATGTACAAGACCGATCCAGAGGAGGACTACAATCAGAGAAAAACTCGAATCCAATGGATTCGAAGATATTGGGCTGAATAGTGGTTCAAGTATAGGTTTGTGACCCAGGAGTATGCTGAGAAGAATGCCATCAAGCGACCATGGGGAGACATTTTGTACAAAAATCTTCCACCCAGGTCCAAAGCTAAAGCCATTGCTCAAGGCTTCTATCCTTGCATGGTCCGAGGGCCACAACCAGCAGATGCCGACCCATCATCATTGCTATGGTGTCGTGACGACAATCTATTCAAGCGCAACCTCCAGTATGCCAAGAACTCGGCCAAGGAGAACAAGAAAACTTGGGGATTAGACTTCAATCCTGGCCCCTCTGCACCTCGTGCCGATGGCACACGCGAAGCTGAACCAAATATTGTTGGGCCCTTCTACAACTTAGAAGGTCTCATCTCTCACGTAAGGGTTCAAGGAGCGGATGTGGATCAACCTGCAGATGACGCTGACTCTGATGAAGCGCCTGCACCTCCAAAGCCAAAGAAGAAGAAGAAATCCAAGGCTTCAAAGCCTTCCACTCCACCAACAACTTCAAGAGTGAAGCCTTTGGCCACTGCTCCACCTGCACCAAGTGTGCAGTCTGAAGATCACTCTCGCACCTCCAAGCCGAAGAAGGCAAAGAAGAAGCCCGTGCACAACCCCAGTCCTGCCCTGACTCCTGTTGCAGTTCTGAGGAATGAGAATGACTCCATTGATCTGTCAAGTGATGAAGATCTTGCTGATGACGCTCTTGAGCAACTGATAAAGAGCAAGCAAGATGCAGAAACCTTCAATGATTTGCCTCTCTTTGACGTGGCAGTCATCAATAACTTCATTGATGAGTGGTTTGACACCCCCAATCTCAGCTTCGATGATCTGCAACTTCCGATTGGCCTGAGCGTCTCATTCAATGGCGCCATTGCTTCTGAGCTAGCTCTTGCTCAGAACATTGTTGAGCTGAAGCATAAGATTGATTATGAAAAGGCTCAGTTCAAGAAGCATATGGCCAAGCTCAGCGTCCAAGATATCCAGAATTTCAAAGTCATGATGCATGAGCTCAAGGAAGCCTTTCACAAGAAGCGTGAAGAAGCTAAAGGTTCTCGTGAGCGCATAAAGGCCTTGGCTGCCAAGTGTGTTCAAGCTTACAATGAAGCTGAGAAGCGCAAGGCCCTTGTGCGTCCAGGCATCGACCCTAGGATGGCTGCAAAGAAGAAGAAGCCAACTGTGGCCCCAGCTGAAGAATCAAGGAAGGAAGAACCACGCATTGTCTTCCCTGCCAGCATGACAAGCTCGAAGCCTAAGGTCCCCACAGTGGCTTCAGAACTCAAAAAGACAAAGGTGGCTGAAGCTGAAGCCCGCAAGCGCAAGAACACCACTAATGATGCTCCACCCACCAAGAAGCGCAAGATCAAGAAGGTCCGGGCTGCTCCCACAGAGCCCCTTGTCGTCGAGCCAATTTCTGTTGCTCGTCCTGCGTCTGCACAACGAGAACGTCGCCTGATTTTTCATGAGCCTGCTTCCACAGAGGCTCCTGAAGACATTCCAGCTGTTGACCCCACCGCAGCTAAAGACAGTGGTCCTCACGACAATGTTGAAGATGATGAAGTCCTTCCTCAGATCGAATACAATGTGGTATCATCACCTGTTCTCACGAACAGCGAACGCATCAGGATTGGTCGTCCTTTGACGCCAATTGCTCAGGATGACTCATGGGCTGATCACCCACAAGACACACCAGTTACTCCCCCAACACATGTCACCACTCCAGTGGTTGACGATGAAGACTTTGAGGCCCAACCAACTCCATCTCCGCAAGCGTCGCCAGTGTTTCGCAGGCTTCGCAAAGGACCAAGGCCACAAGTCAATCTGTCAAGTGTTCTAGAAGGAGATGCCAATCTGTTTCACGCCAAGTGTTTCCTCAAGCCTCCTCTACTGAGAACATCCCTGAGTCTGAAGCCAAAGCGGCTGAAGATACTCCGGCTGCATCAGCCGATGAAGAACACACAAGAGAAGAAGAAGCACGTGTTGCCACACCCCCTGCCAACCAAGTTGTTCTCGAGGAGAACGTGTCCGACCCTCCAGCTCCTGAAGTGGAGGTTACTCACTCTGAGGCTGCCACCAACACCACCACTGAAGCCAATGACGCTGTCACGGCTGAAGCTAATGTGGCGCCTGAATTCAATGTGGTGCCTGAAGTGATAGCACCTGAAGCCAATGCTGCACATGACGCAAATCAGCAGCCTGAAGTCAATGCCACTGCTCCTGTTCCGCCTCCAAGGCCACATACTATCGAGCAAGCATACGACAAAGATGACCAGCTCATCTCTGTCAAATGGCCTCTTCTGGTTCCTCCGCCTGCTGCTGATCCGCCTGCTGCTCGTCCGCCTGCTACTTGTCCGCCTGCTGCTGGTCCTCAGTTTGATTACAACGTCGAGGACATGCCTCAGGTTCAGAAGCCAAAGCCAAGACTGCCCAGGTTTCCAGGTACTGCCACTTCGCCAGGGTCCTTCAATGCTAATGACTTCATTGCGCACAACACCTTCTTTGATAGCGCCAAGAACCCCTACTCCAAACCAAGGATTTCATCAGATAGGTTCTAGAGCTATCAACAACGCAACTATTATTCACGTGTTCTCTATGATCAAGGGCGCATCTTCCCACATATGCGTCTTGACACTGAAGCCATTACTGGGTTGCCCTGTCTTGAAGAAGCCCTTGATTGCTTCCGTGATGCTGGCTTGCTAAACTTTGTGACTGATAAAGAGCATTGGAATGAAGAGCTGCTTCTGCAATTCTATGCAACCCTCCACATTCGTGGCTACAGCAGGGATCCGAAGACATGGGTCCTTGAGTGGATGATAGGAAATGTCCATCATGAAGCCAAAGTCTTTGACCTCATTGAGCTAACTGGCCTGCCCACTCTAGGAGAACTATATGAACCTAGGTGTCAACGACATAGCGAAGCTTTGGAGAGTATCTTTTAGAAGTCAAAGCCCAACATGAGCCAAATGTTGAGCATGATGAAGCCCTTGCCACTCGATGCTGAGTACCCAAAGGAGTTCTTTGTTGAAGACCTCCAGTATCTGCCACGCACTATATATCATATCCTCAGGCGAACTCTATGGCCTGTCAAAGGACACTCTTCATCAGCCAAACTTGGAGGAACAATGAAGACATTGGTCTTCTATATCTTCAATGGCATCAGCTTCAATGCTCAAGACTTGTTTATCAGGCAGTTGGCTGTATCAGGCTCTGATCTCTTTGGACTTAAGTTCTACGCTCCATGGGTCATGCGCCTCATCAAGCTTCATTCTGCCATCAACTATCAGCCTTCTGCTTGCAACTATCTCATATTCTTGCCAGAGGTTGATATGTCAGTTGAAGCCATATACCAAGAGCCTGCCAAAGAGCCTGTTTGTCTTCACAATGCTGATCACCAAAGCTTCACTCAGCCCATGGAAGGAGTTCCAGCAGTCACTCGTGTTTATCCTCTGGCTGGACATACTCGCGTACCTCACCATGCACAGACTGAAGCTACTGAGAGCACCATTGCTCAAAGGCCTCGGAAGCGATCTCGTGTTCTCAATGACCGAGAGCTTCTCGTTGCCTTACATCAGAAACAGGACAAGCATCACTACTGGCTGAAGCGACAGATGCAAAGCCTCTTGGTGGACGTCAATCGTATTCGCAACCTTGCCACCAAGAATGCCTTTGTTGCACATGAAACCTGTCGGAGCTCATGGAAGAGTTTGACATTGCTGAGTGCTGAAGCAGATCTTCAAGACGATGGCTTCACTGAAAGATTCAAGTTTGACCACACTCCCCCAAGGAATGTTGTTTTGCGTCGAACTCCGTCTCTTGAAGACTCTGACTATTCCTCCTCCGCTGCAACGGTGGATGCCAGAGTGATCGATGATCAAGATGATGCTACCTCACCACCTCCTCCTTCAGCGCGTGTCGAAATTGCTCCAAGTACTACTGCACCACCAAACACCAACGCCGACCCTGCATCTTCTCCTTCTCCAACTGGGAACGAGTAGAGGCTCCGTGTCTTCAAACCTTTTTGGTCCTTACTGACAAAAGGGGGAGAAGCATATGAGTCGATAGTCTTCAAGCGGGTCCATATGGGCGGGTGCTTTATATTTTGCCTAGTGTTTACAACTCTCGTTTTTGCTACATTTGGTTCTTTGAGTTGTAACACTTAAACTTGATGGTCGTCTTCTACGTTTTCTGGTACTCTGTAATGCGATGATAAATTCCGCATGTGCTACGATAAATTCTGCACTTAGTCATTTTGCAGACGTCCATTTCTCATTATGCATATCATTATATTCGACATATCAATTGTGCATGATGAATTGTCTCCATAAGTTGAAGAGGATCTCCACAAGTACAACCTGTCATGTGCATTTGCATTCAAAAGCAAATTACTTATATGCACATCTTCAGGGGGAGCCTTTTTGCTACTTATGACGACAATACCTTTATCCTTTACAATTTCACATACTTTTATCCCCGTTGAAAAACTTCAACTAGTTTGTCATCAATCACCAAAATGGGGGAGATTATAAGTGCATCTAGTGCCACCCCTAGTCGGTTTTGGAGTATTGACGACAAACCTGGTTGAGGGACTAATGTGTTTGTGAGAATTGCACGATAACACAGGTAGTAGTCCCTCATTGATTTGGTTTACCTACCGGAGATGACCCCTAAAAATGTATGTAGACATTGACGACAATGGTGGTATAAGAAGATATTCTTATTGAAGACTATGACGAGAAAAGACATTGTGTGAAGACTATGGAGCGCGAAGACTTAGACGTTTCGTTGTTACCTTTTCTTCTTTGTTGAGTCATAGGAACCACCGTAATGTTAAGTGGGGTCCAAGTGAACGAAGTCAGAGTGACTGAAGTGATGCTCAACCAAATCCTATGTCTTCGAGCGAAGACAATGAGAGCAAATCTTATCCAGAGCTGGATGAGTCAGCTTTACTTGTAGCCCAAGTAAAGTTGCCACGCGTGTTTGAAATCTGACCATTGGAACACGTGTCAGTTCCTTAGTGACCCAAGGTCACTTCGGACAAATCAGGTCGTGTTGCCTAGTAGCTATAAATAGCCCACCCCCTACACCATAAATTGGTGGCTGCTCAGAGTTATTACACGGCTTTTGTCGTTTGAGAGCAACCCACCTCCGAAGCATTTGAGATAGAGATCCTTGCGAGGACAAAGCCCAAACACCCAGAGCCAAAGAGTGTTAGGCATCACTGAAGTCTTTCTGTCTGCGTGATCAGAGGACTTGTTACACTTGAGGACTGTGAATCCTCCAGCCGGTTAGGCGTCGCGTTCTGAGCATCCAAGAGTCATTGTGGATTGCCGGTGAACGAAGTCTGTGAAGGTTTGGAAGTCTACCTTGAAGACTTACCAGAGTGATTGGGCGAGGACTAGGTGTCCTTAGCTCAAGGGGATAAGGTGAAGACGCGGTCTTCTGAGTTAAATCTCAGCCTCCCTAACCAGACGTACAGTTGTCACAGCAACTGGAACTGGTCTAACAAATCACTGTCTTCCCCAAGCTACTGGTTCTATCCCTTCCCTCTCTTTACTCACTGTCTATCTTTGTGAAGTCATTGCCTTCTTGCCTTATCTGTTTGACTTCACTGTGTGACTACTTGTTCTGATTGGCTTCATTCAATCTTCCATCCTGATCCATACTGCCTAGCTGCTATTAGTCTTAGTGCTTTCACTTCATTGAATACTTGACTATGGCTTGACTAGTGTAGTCTACCTTCCGCTGCATATAAATAGGATCGGTTCTATCGTTTGTCTTCGAAACTTCCATGTTTTGAAGACTTTCATAAAAATCGCCTATTCACCCCCCTCTAGTCGATATACAGCACTTTCAATGGCACTCTGGCCCTAGTGACAAGCATTAAGCATAGCAAAGTCATAGCAACATCAATCTCAGAACATAGTGGATACTAGGGATCAAACCCTAACAAAACTAACTCGATTACATGATAGATCCCATCCAAACCACCACCGTCCAGCAAGCCTACGATGGAATTACTCACGCACGACGGTGAGCATCATGGAATTGGTGATGGAGGAAGGTTGATGATGATGATGGCGATGATCTCCACTCTCCGGAGCCCCGAACGGACTCCAGATCAGCCCTCCCGAGAGATATTAGGGCTTGGCGGCGGCTCCGTCTCGTGAAACGCGATAATTCCTTCTCCTCGATTTTTCTCTCCCCTAAACGGAAGATATAGGATCTCGGGTACGTCGGTGGAGCATCGGGGGGCCCACGAGGCAGGGGGCGCGCCCCACCCTCGTGGACAGGGTGTGGCCCCCCCCGGTGAGGATCTTCTTGCAGATATTTTTTATATTTTCCAAAATAATTCTCCGTTGATTTTCAGGCGATTCCGAGAACTTTTTATTTCTGCACAAAAACAACACCATGGCAATTCTGCTAAAAACAGCGTCAGTCCGGGTTAGTTCCATTCAAATCATGCAAGTTAGAGTCCAAAACAAGGGCAAAAGGGTTTGGAAAAGTATATGCGTTGGAGATGTATCAACTCCCCCAAGCTTAAACCTTTGCTTATCCTCATGCAAATCAGTTGATAAACTTAAAGTGATAAAGAAAAACTTTGACAAACTCTGTTTGCTCTTGTTGTTGTAAATATGTAAGCTATCATTCAGGTTTTCAACAAGATCATGAACTAACCACATTCACAATAACTTTCAGGTCTCAAGACTAGTCACATCAATGGCATAATCAACTAGCGAGCAATAATAATAAACCTCGGATGACAACACTTCTCAAAACAATCATGATATGATATAACAAGATGGTATCTCGCTAGCCCTTTCTGAGACCGCAAAACATAAATGCAGAGCACCTTTAAAGATCAAGGACTAACTAGACATTGTAATTCATGGTAAAAGAGATCCAGTCATGATCATACTCAATGCAAATTAATAGTAATACGTGCAACGACAGAGGTGCTCTGCTACTGGTGCTCTTTCATAAGAGGGTGATGACTCTGCATAAAAGTAAATAGATAGGCCATTCGCAGAGGGAAGCAGGGATTTCTAGAGGTGCCAGAGCTCGATTTTTAAATAGAGATTGAATAACATTTTGAGCGGTATACTTTCATTGTCAACATAACAACCAAGAATCTCGATATCTCACATGCTACGCACATTATATGCGGTTCCCAAACAGAATGGTAAAGTTTATACCCTCCCAACCACCAACAATCACACTCCACGGCTAGCCGAAACAACGGGTACCGTCCAAACCAGCAACAGCCCCGGGGGAGTTTTGTTTAATTATTATGATTTTGAGCATGGGACTGGGCATCCCGATTACCAACCATTTTCTCATGAATGATGAGCGGAGCCCACTCCTCGTGAGAATAACCCACCTAGCATGGAAGATATAGACAGCCCTAGTTGATACATGAGCTATTCGAGCATACAAAACAGAATTTCATTTGAAGGTTTAGAGTTTGGCACATACAAATGTACTTGGAACGGCAGGTAAATACCGCATATAGGAAGGTATAGTGGACTCATGTGGAATAACTTTGGGGTTTATGGAAGTGGATGCACAAGCAGTATTCCTGCTTAGTACAAGTGATGGCTAGGAAGAGACTGGGAAGCGACCAGCTAGAGAGCAACAACGGTCATGGACATGCATTAAAATTAATCAACAATGAATGCAAGCATGAGTAGGATATAAATCACTATGAACATAAATATCGCGAAGGCTATGTTGATTTGTTTCAACTACATGCGTGAACATGTGCCAAGTTAGATCACTTAAATTGTTCAAAGGAGGATACCACCCCATCATACCACATCACAACCATTTTAATATCATGTTGGCATGCAAGATAGACCATTATAAACTCTCAGCTAATTAAGCATGGCATAAGCAACTATGATCTCTAGTTGTCATTGCAAACATGTTTCATTCATAACAAGCTGAATCAAGAACGACGAGCAATCATATTTACAAAAACAAGAGAGGTCGAGTTCATACCAGCTTTTCTTATCCTAATTAGTTCATCATATATCATCCTTATTGCCTTTCACTCGCACGACCGAACGGTGTGGATAATAATAATAGTGCACGTGCATTGGACTAAGCTGGAATCTGCAGACATTTAATACAAGAGAGAAGACAAGGTAATATGGCTCACGGTTAAATCAACAAGAAAGCATATGAGTGCCACTAAGCATTTTAATCATAGTCTTCTACTCTCAACCCCTAAAGAGAAAAAGGAAAGAAACTATTTACATGGGAAAGCTCCCAACAAGCAAAAGAAGAACGGGAAATCTTTTTGAGTTTTCATTTTTAACTACTACTACAAGCAAAGAAAGTAAACTAGCTAGAAGCTACAACTAATATTTTTTGTTTTTCTGGGTTTTTCTAGCACACAAAAAAGACTGAGAAAAAGAAATTTAAACTAAGCATGGATGGTACAGTGAAAGAGTGTGAGCACCGACAGCTAGAATAAGTGTGTGAACATGAATGTAAGTCGGTGAGAAACACGTACTCCCCCAAGCTTAGGCTTTTGGCTTAAGTTGGTCTATGGCCACAGATCGAAGCCACTCCCTCCAGTGTACTGAGATGTGTCCTCTGGATGCCACTGGTTGGCGAGATCGTTCAGCTCCCACCCATAAACAGATTGTCGGGAAGGATCAAGTGGTGGTTCTGGCTCAGGCTCTGAAGCTTGTGCCTAGCCTTGGTGCTTATAGAAGGCACCTGATGTAATGAGATACTTGCCTGTGGACAAATCAAACAAAGATGGTGCAGGTAAGGTAACAATTTCATAATATACTTCATCAAACCTTAATTTATAATTAAGCTGCATATTCTTGTCTTTAACAATAAAATCGTGAGCTACCATGCTCTTGTAGTCTAGATAAACAGGGGCAAGCAAATTTTCTTCCTTCTCATGATGCCTAATAGGTATATTAAAATATTCAGCAAGGCGAGAAGCAAAGATGCCTCCAAAGACGGGCCCCTTTGAGCGGTTCAGACTCAATCGTTTGGCAACGATGGTGCCCAAGCTAAAAGTTGTGTCTTGAAACAAAGCATGGCGTAAAATGATAATATCAGGGGCACTGAGATTTCCACTGTTCCCGCGACCAATTAAACATCTACTAGCAAATAAAGCAAAGTAGCACAGAACAGGGAAGTGTATACTAGTGATTCTTGCCCCTGAAACTTATCTAGTTTCACCTACGGCTATCATGCCAATGAACCCTTCAACGTCTTCACGACGTGGTTCATCAAGTCTACCTCCAAAGGGTACTTTGCATATTTCACAAAAATCTAAAAGTGATATCTCCTCAACCACATCATATAAGCGAACTCCATCGTAGGTGGTGTTTTCCTAGAGTGAAAATAAAAGCTTTGCGTGAAAATATTGGTGAGTAAGAAATACTGTTTTTTCTGGTCGCCGAGGATGTCGGTGAGGCCTGCATTATTTGCCAACCAATAAATATCTTCGTAAATAGCGGCGGACATCAGGAAATTATTACAAGGCCATTCGCACGGTCGAACTTCCGCCACGCGAGGAAGATGATACTTGGGCTTCTTATTTTCTTCTTTCTTCTTCTCCTCTGAGCTCTTGCTGGAGGAGCCCCTCAATAATCTTTTTAACATTTTTCCTTTTCTGAAAAATTCTGATATTTTTAGTAACTTCAAAATAAAACTTAACCAAACTCAACATGATTGATAGCAACGACTCCTATAATTGCCTAGAGGCTATATCATACATTAGAACTACTTGGGAACAAGAAAATTTGACATGCAAGCTCAAGAACAAGGTCACCACAGCAGCATAAATTTGCAACAAATAAAGCACTAGAACAAAAACTAATTGGACCAATGGAGGAGTCACATACCAAGGAACAATCTCCCCAAACAGTTTGGTGAATGGTGCTTTGATCAAGGAGATCGAAAATGGCAGCAAGATGAGCTAGAACTCGGGTTTGAGCTGGTTGGGGATTTTTTTGGGAGGAAGAAGAAGAGCATGGGTGCAAGGATAAGTGGGGGGGGGGGGCACGTGGGGCCCACGAGGCAGGGGGCGCGTCCTGGGCAGGGGGGCGCGCCCTGGGCCCTCGTGGCCATGTGTTGGCTCCCCTCGCTGTGTGTTCAGTGCCATATTTTCTTAAATATTCTAGAAAAAATCAAATTTCATTTTCATGGCATTTGGAGAACTTTTATTTTCGGGATATTTTTTTATTGCACGGATATGTCTGGAAACAGACAGACAATGCTATTTTTCTTTTTATTAATCCTAATTAACAGAAAGTAAAAGGAGGGTACAGAAGGTTTGTGCTATCTAGATTCACCTATCCCATGTTCATCAAAAGGAATCCATTAACAAGGTTGATCAGGTCTTGTTAATAAACTCATTCTGAGTAACATGAAACCGGAGAATTTTCGAATAACACAATGTTACCTCAATGGGGATATGTATGTCCCCAACAATAAGTATGTCATATGCCTTCTTGACAGTAGGAATAGGAAACTCAAAACCTCCAATAGTAATAGTCGAAGTTTTTCCAATATAATTGATACTATAGACCTGAGGATGTTTCCTCGGAAAGTGTACTGTATGCTCATTACCATTGACTTGAAAAGTGACATTGCCTTTGTTGCAATCAATAACAACCCCTACAGTATTCAAAAAAGGTCTTCCAAGAATAATAGACATACTATCGTCCTCGGGAATATCAAGTATAACAAAGTCCGTTAGAATAGTAACATTTGCAACTACAACAGGCACATCCTCACAAATACCGACTGGTATAGGAGTTGATTTATCAGCCATTTGCAAAGATATTTCAGTAGGTGTCAACTTACTCAAGTCAAGTCTACGATATAAAGAGAGAGGCATAACACTAACACCAGCTCCAAGATCACACAAAGCAGTTTTAACATAGTTTCTCTTAATGGAGCAAGGTATAGTAGGTACTCCTGGATCTCCAAATTTCTTAGGCATTCCACCCTCAAAAGTGTAATTAGCAAGCATGGTGGAAATTTCTACTTCAGGAATCTTTCTTTTGTTGGTAATAATATCTTTCATATACTTAGCATAAGGATTTGTTTTAAGCACATCGGTCAAACGCATATGCAAAAAGATAGGTCTAATCATTTCAGCGAAGTGCTCAAAATCCTCATCATCCTTTTTCTTGGATGGTTTTGGAGGAAAAGTCATGGGTTTCTGAACCCATGGTTCTCTTTCCCAACCGTGCTTCCTAGCAACAAAGTCTCTCTTATCATAACGTTGATTCTTTGATTGTGGGTTATCAAGATCAACAGCAGGTTCAATCTCTACATCATTATCATTGCTAGGTTGAGCATCATCATGAACATCATTATTAATATTATCACTAGGTTTATGTTCATTACCAGATAGTGTCTCAGCATCAGAAATCGATATATCATTGGGATTCTCAGGTGTGTCAACTACAGGTTCACTAGAAGCATGCAGAGTCCTATCATTTTTATTTTTCTTCTTCTTAGAAGAACTAGGTGCATCTAAATTAGCTCTCTGAGAATCTTGCTCAATTCTCATAGGGTGGCCTTCAGGATACAGAGGTTCCCGAGTCATTTTACCACCTCTAGTTGCAACTCTAACAACATAGTCATTATTCTTACTATTTAATTCATTGAGCAAATCATTCTGAGCCTTAAGTACTTGTTCTACTTGATTGGTGACCATAGAAGCATGTTTACTAATGAGTTTTAGTTCACCTTTAGCTCTAGAGAGATAATCACTCAAGCGTTCAATCATATAAGCATTGTGTTGTAATTGTCTACCAACATAAGTATTGAAGTTTTCTTGTTTCACAATGAAATTGTCAAACTCATCTAAGCATTGGCTAGCAGACTTATAACGAGAAATATCACCTTCATCAAATCTATAAAGAGAATTTACCTTTACTACTTGTGTTGGGTTATCAAGACCATGTATTTCTTCAATAGGTGATAAATTCTTAACATCTTCAGCTTTAATATCTTTTTCTTTCATAGATTTCTTTGCCTCTTGCATGTCTTCAGGACTGAGGAATAGGACACCTCTTTTCTTCGGAGTTGGCTTAGGGGCTGGTTCAGGAAGTGTCCAATTATTTTCATTGGCCAGCATATTATTCAATAGTAGTTCAGCTTGTTCAACTGTTCTTTCCCTGAAAACACAACCAACACAACTACCCACGTGGTCTCTGGAAGCATCGGTTAGTCCATTATAAAAGACATCAAGTATATCATGCATCTCAAGAGGATGATCAGGCAAAGCATTAAGTAACTAGAGAAGCCTCCCCCAAGCTTGTGGGAGACTCTCTTCTTCAGTTTGAGCAAAGTTATATATTTCCTATAAGGCAGCTTGTTTCTTATGAGCGGGAAAATATTTAGCAGAGAAGTAATACATCATATCCTGGGGACTACGCACACAACCAGGATCAAGAGAATTAAACCAAGTCTTAGCATCACCCTTTAACGAGAACGGAAATAACTTAAGGATATAATAGTAGCGGATCTTTTCATCATTGGTAAACAGGGTGGCTATATCATTCAACTTGGTAAGATATGCCACAACAGTTTCGGACTCATAGCCATGGAAAGGATCAGATTCAAGCAAAGTAATTAACTCAGGATCAGTAGAGAATTCATAATCCTTATCAATGACACATATAGGTGAAGTAGCAAAAGCAGGGTCATGTTTCATTCTAGCATTCAAGGATTTTTCTTTCAGCTTAGCTAATAACTTCTTAAGATCATATCTATCATTGCAAGCAAGAAAGTCTCTAGCAGTTTCTTCATCCATAACATAACCCTCAGGCACAACAGGCAATTCATATCTATTGGGAGTAGTTTCATCATCACTTTCATAAATATCATCAACATTTGCACTCTCCCTAACCTTAGCAATTTGTTCATCTAGAAATTCACCTAGTGGCACAGTATCAGGCATAGAGGTAGTTTCATCATACATAGTAGAAGTAGCATCATCAAGAACATACGACATATCAGATTCAATAGCAGGAGTAGGTGTCGCAAGTTTACTCATAACAGAAGGAGAATCAAGTGCAGAGCTAGATGGCAGTTCCTTACCTCCCCTCGTAGTTGAGGGTAAGATCTTGGCTTTTGAAGGAAATATGCCCTAGAGGCAATAATAAAGTTATTATTTATTTTCTTATATCATGATAAATGTTTATTATTCATGCTAGAATTGTATTAACTGGAAACTTAGTACATGTGTGAACACATAGACAAAACAGAGTGTCCCTAGTATGCCTCTACTAGACTAGCTCATTGATCAAAGATGGTTATGTTTCCTAGCCATAGACATGAGGTGTCATTTTATCAACGGGGTCACATCATTAGGAGAATGATGTGATGGACAAGACCCATCCGTTAGCTTAGCACTATTATCGTTTAGTTTTTACTGCTATTGCTTTCTTCATGACTTATACATGTTCCTATGACTATGAGATTATGCAACTCCCGTATACCGGAGAAACACCTAGTGTGCTATCAAACGTCACAACATAACAGGGTGATTATAAATATACTCTACAGGTGTCTCCGAAGGTGCTCGTGGTGTTGGCATAGATCAAGAATAGGATTTGTCACTCCGAGTGTCGGAGAGGTATCTCTTGGCCCTCTCGGTAATACACGTCATAATAAGCCTTGCAAGCAAATGACTAATGAGTTAGTCAAGGGTTGGTGTATTACAGAACGAGTAAAGAGACTTGCCGGTAACGAGATTGAACTAGGTATTGAGATACCGACGATCGAATCAAGGGCAAGTAACATACCGATGACAAAGGGAACACCGTATGTTGTTATGCGGTTCGACCGATAAAGATCTTCGTAGAATATGTAGGAGCTAATATGGGCATCCAGGTTCCGCTATTGGTTATTGACCGGAGAGATGTCTTGGTCATGTCTACATAGTTCTCGAACCCGATGTCTCGGTCATGTCTACATAGTTCTCGAACCCGTAGGGTCCGCACGCTTAAACATTCGTTGACGATATAATATTTAATGAGTTATGTATGTTGTTGACCGAATGTTATTCGGAGTCCCGGTTATGATCACAGACATGACGAGGAACTCTGGAATGGTCCGGAGATAAAGATTAATATATGGGATAATAGTGTTTGACCTCCGGAAGGGTTCCGGAATTCACCGGTAGGGGTTCCGGATGTTTCCCGAAATGTTTGGGTACGAGAACACTTTCTTTGAGCCAAAAGGGAAAGCACACAAGGGTTTTGGAAAGCGCAAAAGGAAGTTTTGCGGAGTCCAGGGGCCAGATGGCAGGGTCCCTGGCTTCTGGGTCCAGATGCCGGGAACCCCAGCGTCTGGCCCTGGAGTCCGAGAAGGACTCTTGCCTTTCGGGTGAAACCGACTTTGTGAAGGCTTTTACTCCAAGTTTCGACCCTAAGGCTCAACATATAAATAGAGGGGTAGGGCTAGCACCCAAGATACATCAAGATACACCAAGCCATGTGCCGGCTACCCCGACCCTCTAGTTTATCCTCCGTCTAGTTTCTGTAGTGCTTGGCGAAGCCCTGCAGAGATTGTTCTTCATCAACAACCGTCACCACGCCGTCGTGCTGCCGGAACTCATCTACTACTTCACCCGTCTTGCTGGATCAAGAAGGCGAGGACGTCATCGAGTTGAACGTGTGCTGAACGCGGAGGTGCCGTACGTTCGGTACTAGATCGGGACGGATCGTAAAGGGTCAACGCGTTGATAAACGCTTCCGCTTTCGGCCTACGAGGGTACGTAGACACACTCTCCCCTCTCGTTGCTATGCATCTGGTAGATAGATCTTGCGTGATCATAGGAAAATTTTAAAATACTACGTTCCCCAACAATTTTTGAGTCCTTCAAATTCTTCATAGTGATAAACAGATATAAATCCCAAGTGACTTAAACAATAGAGCTATGCTCCCCGACAACGGCGCCAGAAAATAGTCTTGATAACCCACAAGTGTAGGGGATCGCAACAGTTTTCGAGGGTAAAGTATTCAACCCAAATTTGTTGATTCGACACAAGGGGAGCCAAAGAATACTCTTAAGTATTAGCAGCTGAGTTGTCAATTCAACCACACCTGGAAACTTAGTATCTGCAGCAAGATAGTTTAGTAGCAAAGTAATATGATAGTGGTGGTCGCAACGATAAAAGTAACGATAGCGTTTTTGTAATAGTAGCAACGAAAAAGTGAATAAGCGACTAGCAATATAGATAAAGCTCGTAGGCATTGGATCGGTGATGGGAAATTATGTCGGATGCAATTCGTCATGTAGAAGTTATAACCAAGGGTGGCACAGAACTAGCTCCAGTTCATCAATGCAATGTAGACATGTATTCCGAATATAGTCATACGTGCTTATGGAAAAGAACTTGCATGACATCTTTTGTCCTACCCTCCCGTGGCAGCGGGGTCCTATTGGATACTAAGGGATATTAAGGCCTCCTTTTAATAGAGTACTGGACCAAAGCATTAACACATAGTGAATACATGAACTCCTCAAACTAAGGCCATCACCGGGAGTGGTCCCGATTATTGTCACTTCGGGGTTGCCGGATCATAACACATAGTAGGTGACTATAGACTTGCAAGATAGGATCAAGAACATACATATATTCATGAAAACATAATAGGTTCAGATCTGAAATAATGGCACTCGCGCCCTAGTGACAAGCATTAAGCATAGCAAAGTCATAGCAACATCAATCTCAGAACATAGTGGATACTAGGGATCAAACCCTAACAAAACTAACTCGATTATATGATAAATCCCATCCAACCCATCACCGTCCAACAAGCCTACAATGGAATTACTCACGCACGGCAGTGAGCATCATGGAATTGGTGATGGAGGAAGGTTGATGATGACGATGGCGACGATCTCCACTCTCCGGAGCCCCGAACGGACTCCAGATCAGCCCTCCCGAGAGAGATTAGGGCTTGGCGGCGGCTCCGTCTCGTGAAACGCGATAATTCCTTCTCCTCGATTTTTTTCTCCCTGAAATGGAAGATATAGGATCTGGGGGTACGTCGGTGGAGCATCGGGGGGGCCACGAGGCAGGGGGCGAGCCCTGGGCAGGGGGGCGCGTCCCCACCCTCGTGGACAGGGTGTGGGCCCCCCGGTGAGGATCTTCTTGCAGATATTTTTTATATTTTCCAAAATAATTCTCCGTTGATTTTCAGGCGATTCCGAGAACTTTTTATTTCTGCACAAAAACAACACAATGGCAATTCTGCTGAAAACAGCGTCAGTCCGGGTTAGTTCCATTCAAATCATGCAAGTTAGAGTCCAAAACAAGGGCAAAAGGGTTTGGAAAAGTAGATACGTTGGAGACGTATCAGGGTCTCATACCCATCTCCCTCGATGCATTTTCTATCACAGTCCGTGATAGCCCTTTCGTAAAAGGGTCTGCCAGATTCTTAGCCATCTGGATATAATCCGACGCTATTACTCCGGAGTTTCTTGGTTTTCTGACAGATTTTAATCTTCTTCTTATGTGCTTTGTGGATTTCAAGTTGTTCTTTGAACTCTTAGCCTTGGCAATCACTGTTTGATTGTCACCGTTCATAAGGACTGGTTTATCAACCACTGGCAAATCCATCAAAAGCTCTCGAAGCCATTCTACTTCGACGCATGATGTGTCTAATGCTGTGAGTTCTGCTTCCATAGTCGGTCTGGTTAAGATCGTCTGCTTGCAAGACTTCCAGGAAACAGCACCACCACCAAGTGTGAAGACATATCCACTTGTGGCTTTCATCTCATCAGCATCAGATATCCAGTTAGAGTCACTATACCCATCAAGTACCGTCGGGTACCCAGAATAGTGAATCCCATAGTTCACATTACCTTGCAAATAGCGCATCACTCGCTCAACAGCATGCCAGTGCACATCTCCCGGATTGGAAACAAACTGGCTCAGTTTGCACACAGCAAATGAGATGTCAGGGCGAGTAGCACAAGCTAGGTACATGAGTGAACCAACCACTTGAGAATACCTCAATGGATTTATAGCCGTGCCTTCGAACTTTCGAATCCGCATGCTAGGATCATATGGTGTTGCAGAAGGTTTGCAGTCCGAATATCCAAAACGGCTCAAAATATTCTCAACATAGTGGGATTGCAAAAGTGTAATTCCACCCTCAGTATTTCTCAGTAGCTTGATGTTTAAGATAACATCAGCCACACCCAGGTCTTTCATCTCAAAGTTATGAGATTGAAAAGCCTTGACCTCCTCAATGACCTTGAGGTGGGTCCCAAATATCAGTATGTCATCGACATATAGACACAATATAACTCCTTCGCCCCCACCATAGCGATAGTATACACATTTGTAAGCTTCGTCAACAACAAAGCCAGCAGATGTCAAAGTTGTATTAAACTTCTCATGCCATTGCTTAGGCGCTTGTTTCAGGCCATACAAAGATTTCACTAGCTTACACACCTTTCTTTCCTGGCCATTTACTACAAAGCCATCCGGCTGTTGCATGTAAATTTCCTCGTCTAGCTCTTCGTTAAGTAAAGCCGTCTTAACATCCATCTGGTGAACGAGAAGACCATGCGAGGCAGCCAAAGCGAGTAGCACTCGAATGGTGGTCAGCCTAGCCACAGGTGAGTAAGTGTCGAAGAAATCCTCTTGTTCCTTTTGGGTATAACCCTTGGCCACAAGCCTAGCCTTGTACTTCTCAACAGTACCATCGGGCCTAAGCTTCCACTTGAACACCCACTTACATACCAATGGTTGGCAACCATAAGGACGATCAGTGATCTCCCATGTCCCGTTAGCCATGATGGAATCCATCTCGCTACGGACCGCATCCTTCCAGTAGTCAGCATCCGGGGATGCATAAGCTTCTGAAATGGAACTGAGAGTGTCATCATCCATGAGGTACACGAGGAAATCATCTCCAAAAGACTTTGCAGTCCTTTGTCTCTTACTCCTAACATGAGCTTCCTCGTCATCCTCCGATGAACTTTCATCACTTTTGTGTTCATAATATTCCATCGGAATGGCAGGTTCAGGAGTCTCATCAGATTCCTGTCTAGAAGTGCTTTGCATATCTCTCATGGGGAATATATCCTCAAAGAATGTAGCATCCTTAGACTCTATAATTGTACCGACCTTCTGGTCAGGTACCTCATATTTCACCACTAGAAATCTATATCCAATGTTATTCTTAGCGTAGCCCCAATTAACACAGTCTTAGCGTAGCCCAAATTAACGCAGTCCACGGTCTTTGGTCCAAGCTTATGCTTTTTAGGGATCAGCACATTGACTTTCGCCAAACCGCCCCAAGTGCGCAAGTAAGGGGGTGTAGTTCTCTTCTTCTCCCATTGCACATAGGGAGTTGTCTCATTATCCTTCGCGGGAACTTTATTCAAGACATGACATGATGTCAATACAGCCCCCCCCCCCCACCATGCCTCGGATAAACCCGATGTATCTAACATGGCGTTAGCCAAATCTGTTAGAGTACGGTTTTTCCGTTCAGCAACCCCATTTGACTGGGGTGAATAGAGAGGCGTCCTCTCATGAATAATACCATGTTCCGCACAGAATAAATAAAACTCACTAGAAAAGTACTCTTCACCATGATCAGACCGGACTCGTTTAATTTTCTTCTCAAGTTGGTTCTCAACTTCAGCCTTATAGATTTTAAAGTAGTGTAGAGCCTCATCCTTTGTGTTTAACAAATACACATAACAAAATCTAGTGGAATCATCAATCAAAGTCATGAAGTATTTCTTTCCACCTTTAGTCAACACACCATTCATCTTACAGAGATCTGAATGTATGAGCTCTAGTGGTGCCAGGTGTCTCTCCTTCGCAGGCTTGTGGGGCTTATGAGGTTGCTTTGCTTGCACACACGCATGACACTTAGAGCCTTTGGCTCAAGTGAAACTCGGGATTAGATTCATCTTAGCTAGCCGCGTCATACAACCGAAATTTATGTGACAAAGACATGAATGCCAAACCTCACATTCGTTCACATTAGAATGAATTTGGTTCACAACTTTATTACACAAATCCTCTAGAGAAAGGCGGAACAAACCACCACAATCATATCCTTTTCCAACAAATAGTCCATACCGAGATATGACTACTTTGTTAGACTCAAATACTAAATTAAACCCTTTACATAGAAGGGAGCCACTAACGAGATTCTTCTTGATGGCGGGGACATGCTGCACGTTCTTCAGTTGCACGATCTTTCCCGAAGTAAACTTCAGATCTACCGTGCCAACACCATGAACAGAAGCATGCGAGTCGTTCCCCATCAGGACGGAACAATCTCGTGTGACCTGGGAAGAACAAAACAATGACACATCAGCACACACATGAATATTGGCTCTAGTGTCAGCCCACCAATCGGTGGACTGACAAACTGAAAGTACGGTAAACAGATTATCATACCCAGATGCCCCATCATGGTTGCTCAAAGTGACATTGACAGACTTTGCGTCATGTCCTGACTTCTTATACTTGTTTGGGCACTTGTTTGCCCAATGTTCCTCTGAACCACAAGGAAAGCAACCATCTCTCTTCTTGTCTTTCTTCTTACCCTTCTTCTTAAAGGTAGTATTTTGTTGGACAGAGTTCTTTCCCTTGAACTTGTGGAAGTTCTTCTGCACCACATTGGCGCTAGAAGAACCCTCTGCCCCTTTCACATGTGAGTCCTTTGCTCTCGAGTTCTGCTCAACACTTAGATGACCGATGACATCCTCAACAGAGAATTCACATCTCAAGTGCTTGAGAGAAGTATCAAAGTTCCTCCATCCAGGAGGGAGTTTTGCAATAATGCAACCCACGACAAACTTGTCCGGTAACTCACACTTCAGGAGCTCCAGCTCCTTAGCAATGCATTGTATCTCATGAGCCTGGTCCAATACAGGGCGGTTATCATCCATTCTGTAATCATGGAACTGCTCCATGGCATACAACTCACTGCCAGCATCGGTTACGCCGGACTTAGCTTCAAGCGCATCCCACAAATTCTTGGCAACACATATATGGAGATATGCGTCGACTAGCTTGTCTCCGATCACAGTAAGAATGGCTCCAACAAAGATGGTGGTTGCCTCCCTAAACGCATTCTCCTGTTCAGGAGCAATCGTTACCGTGGGAGACACACTACCAACCCAGAACACGTTCATTGCTGTGAGCCACAAGGTAGTCCTCGTCTGCCAACGCTTAAAATGCGTTCCGGTAAACTTTTCCGGTTTTAGAGTAGCGGCGAAGCCATGAGTTGAAAAATGCCTAAAATAAGGTTTTTGAATTGTTGGAAATATTAGCACTTTTTCGACTAATCTAATCCACGAGTAAACAGTAAGCATAGCAAATACGGTATGCATCTCATACCGATACTTAAGCATGTGAGCACGTACAGTACATAGAATCGAAACATCTATGAACAACATATATACGGCTAGCACATGAACGAGCAAATAGGGGATGAACGAATCATACCCTCCGGTTGGCCAGGCCAACGCGGCGGCGGCAGAGGCAGCCTCGGCATCGGCCGATGTCTTCTTCTTGGCGGCGGTGTCGTCAGCCATGGGGTCGATGCAGGGGATGTAGTGGAAGTAGAGGCGGACGGAGACGGGGACGGATCGGGAGCAGTCGCGTCGAGACGCTCCCCAAAAACCTTATTGCCGTTCTCCCGGGCAGAATCTCGAACGACAGGGTTCCGGAGGCACCTGCTCTCCCGACCAACCGTGCACGCGGTCATCGGGATGGGATCGCCGGAAGCAGCACAGAGAGAGGAACAGTAGATGACGGCTAGGGTTGTATGAGAGGGAGTGAGTGAACTGAGTTAGGGTTCACTCCACTGACCAGTGCCTTCTTATATAGGCCGTCAGGTAGATGGGCCTGGGCCAGGCCCACGACCGAGTCCGCGAACAAACCACCACAATCATATCAGGCGTGGTGTGGCGTGGCCTGGCGTGGCGAGGCGGGCGGCGGCGGAGGAGGAGCGCGCGTGTACAGCTCCTATTCCCAAGCTCCCAATAGCAAGTGGTAGAGCTGCCCTTATAAAGAGGTCTCACTCTTCTTACTGTAGCAGTATGTGACTAAATTTCCCACACTTCCCACAACTTGCCTTACACATGCATGGGCCTTAATGATTAATTAGAGATTATTGTCTTAAATGAGTCTAAGCCCATCCATAATCCATCAATAGAAAGTACAGAGGCGTGACAATCTAGCGAATACAAAAAATGAACTGGTACTTACATTTTCTCCATTGAAGTCCAATGTCAGAGTATGTATGCTTGTGCTTCCATGTAGAAGCTCACTTAATTTAAATACTCTGTCATCTAATGTTAAAGTAGATGCGAATATTAATTCCCCAAGAGATGGGACATAACCAAACGACAAGGGGGCATATTCAGACACCCAATTATCCCATTCGAGCTTCTCCAACTTCGGAAGGCATACCAACTCGAGCCTGCGACAGAAGTGGATTTCTAAAACACTGAGTTTTGAGTTTGGTGCATCAATCTTACACAGAGTGTGACGGCCAGTATCACAGTAAATGAGGAATAGATGCTTCAGTTCCTTGCAGCTGTCAAACACGACACAATTGATGTCCAGTTCACTGAAGCATAAATTGTACAGAGAGAGCTTTGTGAGGCAATGGAGCACACTAGGTAGGCAGTGAAAAACCCATCTATATCTTGGGCTCGCTGAAGCATATACTCTTCATTACGGTCAAGAAGATCTGTCTCGTCCAAAATGGTGAGATCCAAATCTTTTAACAAACCACAATCGAATGCGTCACCTACCAGTGGGGCAAGGTCAGACAAGAAAGTATTGATCAAGTACTCCCTCCGTCCCATAATGTAAGACACATTTTGACACTACACTAGCTTGTGTCAAAAAACGTCCTATATTATGGGACGGAGGGAGTAGATCACAAGGTCCAGCCTCGCGGTGGTGGATCCTCTCCGAGGTTTAGACAATAAGTAACAATACTAAAGGGGAAGCTTTCTCTTTTTTAATTTTTTTTTTGCTGTCTACTGATAATTTTACTGTTCAGCTCAGTGTCACGTCCCCATCCAGCTAACAATACTCCTCTCGTGAACAGTAATCGAGGTCAAACAGTAAACATACATGAACAGTAATTAATTCTGAACAGTACTTACTTTTGAACAGTAGCTTCATTAAAAAATATATACATATCAGTTAAAAAAAATACATATACACATGCACATATACTAAGGCAGCAGTGGATTGGTCTATTTTTTTATTTTTATTTTTGTGCTACTTAGATCGAAGAATCTACCATTCTTAAGAAGTTGCTCCCCACTTTTTCCTATTCTCTTGACATGCACACTGTCCACATCATCTTGCATGCCACATCATTACCTTGCATGCCACATCAGCGAAAACTGCCCCGATGGATGGCTCCGGATGGCCCACCAGAATCGTACCAGCCGCTTGGGTTTGGAGCTGATTTATTTCCATGTATCGCTCAACCTCCCTGCCAATTCGCCTCCCGGCCGTTTCACCTCCCTCCACCACGCACACAATTATGATGGCTGCTGTGATGGCCTTATCTCCTCTCGAATATACGAGAACAATAGTTTGTGCCCTTTTTCTGGAGCACTACGCAACACGCACCTGACCTGCTAGATCCACTCCGGCTCACCGGACATGGTAGCAGCCGCTCCGTCACTGTGCCCCGATGGCCCGATACTCCATTGTCGCCGCATCTTCTTCATGCCTAGAGCCGGCGACGCGCTCGAACAAGAGTACAAGGCCTCACCTAGCGCCAAGGGAGGCATCACCACCACCTCTCCTACGGTAACCGTGGAGGTGGATGAGTAGGCGGTCCTCCAAGCAGACGACGGCAACACCTCATCGGCATCCGGCGGGGAAGCGACGGAGGTGGAGACGACCCGTTCTCGTCGGCAAGAAAAAGGCCATGGTACTTGCTCCAACTTCATGGTCTTCCTTCCTCCTACTTGCGATTGTTCAGTACCCAATTAGTACATTGGCTGCAAGCATGGTTACATGTTGTCTACAAATAACCCCGTTCCATTTTATAATGGAGAATCGGAAGGTGACGCTCAGGAAATCAAAGCCCACAAACGTTTTTACAAAGAGATGGCGTGCAGTTATTTTTTTCCAATGATTCTATCTTATGCTAGAGCATGTATGTGTGAATTTTGTTCGCAATTTGTGGACGATGATGGGAAAGTGTAGGTGGACGAGGTACAGACTAGGAAGGACTTGTGAAGGAGTAGCCTAACTAACAAGAGTCAGTACTACTTTATGTTTTGCACCGTACAGATGTTGATAGCTGCTAGGTATGGGTGGTTGGCTGTAAGCAATGATCTGACGACCTTGACTCTTGATTTAAGTGTATCTCTGAATCCTGCTTGCCTGAGATCTCTGAATTTGCATGTTATTGCCTCTAAACAATTAACCTGTTTGCCTTATCAGTTATCACACGATGCGCTCTGTCCTCCTTTATTTTGTCGCCCCAACCATCCACCCGACGACTTTGGTATGTCTGTTCCGCCCGACGTTCCAACTACCCCTTTTTTTACTATGTTCCTTGACTTCCTCTTTATTTTCTCACGACCTCTACAACTATTCTATGATCATTGAGATTTTGATTATTCTCTTACCTCTCCTATTACTGTTTTATTTAAATTTGAGCAGTAATACAAACACTTGCGGCTACATTAGTTTGCTAAAATTAACTCAGCCACTCTCATGTCGTTTGTGCAGATCATTGTATTTTCATGTTGACAAGGTAGTTGATCAAAATTCAAACAGTCTGCAAGTGAGGAGAACCCGTGTAAATCTTTATATTGTACTCAAAAGATAATCCCATCTCCCTCATGTTGTTTCTACATATGTTATTTTCATTCATTTATTTTTGAATCTCCGAGTTAAATACTATGTTTATCATGTAGGAAAGCTAAAATTTATTTTGGTAGCGTGATTTCCGCAACCATATATGTCATTATTGAATGCCATGTTTAATCTTTAACTAACTATCATAGTAGTTTCTATTTTTTTCATATTGTTGATTGGTCATACAACATTGAGAGGTGAGGTAAAGGAGAAGACACATGTATCTGTGTTTTGGTAGCGACTGCTGAATGTCACTCAAGACCGTAAGAAATATGAAAATCAAAGACAGGATATGCAACAGCCAAGGAGCAAACTAGAGAACGTTCAAGTAAACAGTTGGCGGCAGCCTTATGTAGATGTGTGTTTCTCATGTACATGCTATCTTAATTATCTTATAAATTTGCATTGCTTTTTGTACATTTTCTTGGCTTAAATTTCCGCATCGACGCGCGGGGTATTATCTAGTTACGTAAAAGGTAACCAACATGGCTTTGTTTTTATTTTCTATTTGGATCATTTGAATGCCCAATGGTGATTTACAGGCAATTAGTTGGTCTCAGCCTAACACTCCAAGTCACGCCTTGCCGTCTGTGTTTTTTATAAACGGCGAAGTTGTCTTTACCGTCAGCCCCAACGAAAAGCTGACGATAAAGAGTTCCACATATGGAAAATTAGCTTATTCCTGTAGTGTGTATCTATTGTCTCAACATATTTAAAAATATTAAAATATGCACATAACACACATACATACACTATAATTTAACACGAGTTTAATATAATAATGGGTGGCATTATGAGATTCCATTCTTTTTTACTTTTAAGGATTAAGGGGTTCCAACATATTTTAACCGAAACAATAACCAAATTGTAACCCAGAGCAAAACACCCAAATAAACTGGGACAACTAAAACAGTAAACCAGCACTATGCATTCATGTGAACAGTAATCCAGTAGGAAAACCAAAAATAAACCCAAATTCTTTTTAGACTCCTCCTTCCTCGACCCGGAATAGTAAAACCAGTGAAACGGAACAACTCCTGAGTACACCGGAAACATTAGCCCATCCAAACCATAAACCAAAACAGTACACGAATTGTAATCCAAAGCAATACACCCGAATAAGCCGGGACAATAAAAACAATAAATCAGCACCATGCATTCAAGTGAACAATAATCCAAAATAAATGTCTGGGGAAAAATCCCTCAAAAAACTTACTCTTTCTCCTTCTATGCAAGGAGAATAACCGGTGTTGTTGTCGTTGTCTACCTCGCCTTCTCCTTCCCTGTGGCCAACCAGATCGAGGTTTTAACCACAATGTGATTACTGTAGCCACCTCTACAACGCGCCCCATCACGACATTCCATAAGCGACAAACAACAAGAGGCAACATGAAACTAAAAATTGGCACTTGACCAACCTCTTCACTCCACTCCACTTCCTATTCTATTTCTTTGACCGATTCGAGGAAAAAAATACAAGAAATAGATCATCTGAGGTCAGTGTTTGCTCAAAAAACTATTGCTGCCAAAATTTCCCGAAGTATGGATATACCACTAATCATACTCCCTCCAATTCTTTTTACTCAACATATAAGAATTGTCTGAAGTCGAACTTCATAAAATTTGACCATATTTATATGAAAAAAATATCAACATCTACAATGCTAAAGTTATATAATATGAAAATTTGAGTCATGGTGCATGCAATGATAATGATTTTACTATGTGAATGTTCGTATTTTTCTCAATAAATTTGGTCAAACTTTACGAGGTTTGACTTCAGACAAATCTTACATGCAAACTAAAAAAGACCGGAGGGAGTATATCAGAATTTGAAAAGCACATTGGGCTGAACGTCCTATTATCAGGTTTGCCATTCATAGATAGTGCATTAAAATAAGCTTTCCGCCAATTACTATCGTTTTTATACCACGACAAATTTGAGGTCTAAATTACTTATAAAATTTGAAATTTGTTAAATATATCCATATTTGAGAGAGAATGAAAGAATGCCGACTAGGAACTAGATATGAAATGTAGGTGAAAAAGATGCACAAACAGGACAATAAATATTTCCCTACTATAGGGTCTACAAATTTGTAGCAACCCCATTCGATCTAACTATATTGACCAAACATGCCATATGAGAATGAATTCAACTACATATTACTACCGTGCCCATCACTTTTTTTTTTTTTACTTACGAAAGGGGAAAATACATTCTTATGAAGGAAAAAAATAGATGAGATGATTTACCTAATTTGTTAAATCATTTAGTGTTTGTTATGTGCCTACATAAATCATGGGGTAAAGATAGAATTAATATTCTTCTTTTTATTTTATTTTCTCATGTGATACATGATGTTTTCTTGCTTATTTTCGTAAAATACAGACGGAATTAGTCACGGGCACGGCGTGCGCCGCGCTTCTTCGGCGCTAGTAAACTCCTAGTTGCTTTAGTTAGAGCCACCATAGCTTCCAGCATGTCATTTGCCTCAATCGGATCTGAGCGTTGAGCTCAGGCAGCAGCCAGGGCAGCTGCCTCCATCGTGTTGACAGTGAACTTGTCCGTGCAGCCGTGCTTATGCCGACCTTCCACAAGGTAGACAGTAAAACATCGTCCGTCAGTGCACTCAACCTATCTTCCTCCTCTGGTTGCTGCATACAGAAATATGGATAAGGTTACTTTGTTGCCGACTAACCAAATTCAGAGACTTGAAATACTTGACAGATATAAGAACAAACAGCGGTACCAAGCCATATAGTGGCAGGAACAACGAATGTGCGCCTACGTGAGACCTAAACTAGCACAAAGTTATCCCAAAGCACACAAAAGCATGAATTTCCACCTCATATGAGCAACCCAAAAAAATCCAACCTTACCACTCCGATTCAATGTCACTCCCATTCCAACCCGCAGGACCTCACGGTACATGGACACCGGGGATACGGCTCACATGTTTGCTCATCCTGATAACCTTGCCTCCTTCACTCTCATCTCCAGCGACCGCCGCATCATTATCGGCGACGGTTTCACAGTTCCGATCATACATGTCGGACTTACTATTTTTTCTTCTATTTCTACATCTTTATCTTTGTCTAACATACTTATGTCTCCTCATCTTATTAAGAACCTTATTTCTGTTCGTTGTTTCACTCGTGAAAATCCTGTCACTGTTGAATTTGACGAGTTTGGTTTATGTGTCAAGGACGCTCGAACCAGGATGGTACTTCACCGATGTGATAACCCGACGAGCTCTATCCGGTGCATTCGCCTTCATCCACCAGGACCGCGCCGGTCGCTCTCTCCGCTCGAGTCGATCTCTGGCACGCTCGCTTGGTTCATCCCAACCCCGTCACCCTTCATCATATTCTTAGGAGTTTCAGTTTCAGTTGTAATAAGATTGAGGATCACACTTGTCATGCATGTGGAGTCGTCAAACATGTTCGCCTGCCATTTAATAATTCCATCACCATTGCTTCTTTTTCTTTTCAGTTGATTCACACCGATGTGTGGACCTCTCCGGTTCCTAGTAATTCGGGCTATTTATATTATCTGGTCATTCTTGATGATTATTCCCATTATGTGTGGACTTTTCCTTTACGCAAAAAGTCGGATGCACTCTCCACCTTGACGGCTTTTTACTCCTATGTCAGCACGCAGTTTGGGCATCCCATCCTTGCGCTTCAGACTGACAATGAAAAAGAGTTCGACAAACTTTCTTTCCGCACTTTTCTGTCGCACCACGGCACAGTTTTTCGTCTCACATGCCCGTACACTTCACAGCAGAACAATCGAGCTGAACACGTCCTTCGCACTCTGAATCACTGCGTTCGCACGCTCCTGTTTCATCCTAACGTGCCGCCCCGTTTCTGGCCCGATGCACTCGTTACTGCATCACTTCTTCTCAACCTTTGTCCTTGCCGCCCACGGTGGAACTACGCACCTCACCATCTTCTCTTTGGTATGCCCCCGTCTTATGACAACCTGCGTATCTTTGGGTGCCTCTGCTACCCCAGCACTGCCGACACCGCTCCTCACAAACTTGCACCCCATTCTGTCGCTTGCATCTTCATTGGTTACTCCTCTAACTCCAAAGGATACCGGTGCTATGATCCCATCTTCCACCGTGTGTTCACCTCCCGACACGTTTACTTTGATGAGCATGTGTTTTCGTTTCAGCAGGTACCCCTGGCTACTCCTCCCGCCACCGGTGACGTGGGCTCCTCGACGCCTCTCCCAAGGCGCGCGCGCGCCTCTCTTGGCCCGCCCCTGGCATTGAGGCGCGCCTCCTACAGCTGCGGCGCTGGCGCCCTTGTCGATGACGCCCGCGGCCCCTGCGGCTCCCGCGCCCTACCCCCACGTCGCCCGTTGTCTCGGTGTCCTCCTCACCAGCGTATGTGGCCGGTCCGGTCACCCGCGCCCGTACGAGCGTTTTTCGCTCGAGCTTGCGCTACGCCTCGGCTGACTACGTCCATGCGGCGTCCATCTCTGAGCCGTCGCCGGTGCTGTCCTCCGTTCGAACCGCTCTTCGTGACCCGCTCTGGATGGCTGCGATGTAAGAGGACTTTGACGCCATGTTTCGGAACCGGACGTGGCAGCTTGTTCCCCGTCCCCGGCACGCCAACGAGATTACCGGGAAGTGGGTCTTCAAACACAAGCTCCATCCTGATTGTACCGTTGATCGCTATAAAGCGCGCTGGGTCGTTCGTGGCTTCCGACAGTGTGCTGGTATCGACTTCACCGACACCTTCACTCCGGTCATCAAGCCCGGCACGATACACACGGTTCTCCACCTTGCGGTCACTCTTGCTTGGCCGATGCACCAGATAGATGTCTTCAACGCCTTCCTTCATGGTCACCTCGAGGAGCAGGTCTAGTGCCAGCAGCCCACCTGGTTTGTTGATCCGGCACTTCCCGACCACGTGTGCCTGCTTTCACGGTCGTTGTACGAACTCAAGTAGGCTCCTCGCGGTACCAGCGCATCGCGGCGTTTCTACACCAGCTTGGGTTCCGCTCCACCCGCTCGGACGCATCGCTCTTCGTCTATCATCAGGGCTCTGACACGGCCTACTTACTGCTCTGTGTCAACGACATCATCCTGACGGCATGCACGACTGGTCTTCTCAGTAAGCTCATGGCTCGTCTTCGCGCTCAGTTCGCCATCAAGGACATGGGTCCTTTGCACTACTTCCTCGGTGTTGAGGTGGTGCGCCGTACGGATGGCTTCTTTCTTCATCAGCGGAAGTACGCTCATGAGCTCCTGGAGCGCGTCGACATGCTTAACTACAAGCCCGCCGCTACGCCTGTTGATACAAAGGCCAAGCTTTCTACCACAGATGGTTCTCCTGCTTCGGATGTTGCTTTCTCCCGGTCTATCGTTGGTGCTCTCCAGTACCTCACTCTGACTCGATCAGAGATCCAGTATGCCGTGCAGCAGGTGTGTCTCCATATGCATACTCCTCGGGATGTTCACTCGACTGCTATCAAGCGGATTCTCCGCTACATCTGTGGCACTATGGATCTTGGCGTCACGCTTCACGCCTCCGCGGACACCACCCTCACCGCCTACTCCGATGCAGACTGGGCGGGCTGCCCTGACACTCGTCGCTCCACCTCGGGCTATTCTATCTACTTTGGACCCTCACTCATCTCGTGGTTGTCCAAGCGGCAGCCTACGGTCTCTCGTTCCAGTGCTAAGGCTGAGTATCGTGCGGTGGCAAATGCCGTCGCCGAGTGTTCGTGGCTTCGCCAGCTGCTTCAGGAGCTTTCTTGTCCTGTTGACCCTGCAACGGTGGTCTACTGCGACAACGGCTCGGCGGTCTACCTCTCCGCTAACCCGGTGCATCATCGACAGACCAAGCATATTGAGTTGGATATTAATTTTGTTCGGGAACAAGTGCCCCTTGGCCATATTCGTGTTTTACACGTCCCTACTTCTCCAATAATTTACAGATATCATGACTAAGGCCTTGCCTATGGCATCATTTGAGGAGTTCCGGTCTAGTCTTTGCGTCAGTCGCGGTGCCGCTTCGCCGGGGGGGAGTGGTGTTAAATATATGTGTTGGGCATATCTGTGTATTAGGCCCACCTCCTAGTTACCTCATATAGTTGAGGTAGTGGCCCACTCCTTTACATGATATATACGTGTGTTTGCACATGAGGAATACAACGTGTAATTCCCACAGCTTTCACTACCTAGTACTCGTTGACATCCTAGTTCGGGGCAAGGTTCGAGGAAATGCGGCCGACAATGCGACGCCGGTCAAATACCGCAGATCTGTTCCGATTACAATCACCACTTGTTCAATTCCCTTGGATTCCTAATGTGATATCAGCATGCTCTTGCAAGAAACTACAATCATTTGGTCATCTACCGAATCTACGGGCAGTACAAGAAGAAGAACGACAACAGGAAAGGCTATGGGATCATGTCGATTCTCAGAGGGGGTTTGTTTCCAGGGACTTATTGGTCTAGGGACTTAAATAAGTTCCTATAAGTCCCATCTAAACCAAACAGGAGGGCTTATAGGGACTTGAAGTGGGCATTTGGGACTTATCAAATAATACTCTCAAGGAGGGACTTATAGGGACTTATAGTTGTAATATGGTCTACTAGTCCATGTTAAGTCCCAGGAACCAAACAGGTAGGGACTTTTTAGGGACTTATGACTTATAAGTTGGGACTAAAAAAAGTCCTAAGACTTATGAACCAAACAGGGCCTCAGTTTCTCACCGTCGCCTTCTTTCCCATGGGGTTATCCATCCCCTCGGTCCCTCGCCAAGGCGCCGCGGCTCGACTCCACAGCTACAGACCGCCAAGGCGAAGACTTTCCCCGCTGGAGCACCGGCGTTGCTCCTCGAGCACCCCGCCAAGGCGCAGGCGGCCCCGGCCATAGAGTACCAGCGGAGGTGGCTCCCAACACTGATGACGGCCTACCGTAGACACACACCACTCTTCCCCCACCCCCCGCGGTGGGGATGATGGCGCAGAGAAAACCTCTGGCTCCGGCGCGACTTCTCTCTCCCGGCGGCGGTCGATTGGGAGATTTTACGGGAGGAAGAAAAGCTCGATCCCAAACTGCGAGAGAGAAGATGGGGCTTGTCCTATCGTGACAATTTCCATTTTACACACTTCCACGTGTGACCTGGGCGTGGACGTCTTGCATGGATGGCACGCGTGCGCGTGCATGGTGCTCCAGATGTTTGCGTGGAGCACAGATCGATGGCCGGCGGTGCGACTGGCTGTGTTCCCCAGGGCGCGAGGTGTGTTGCGGGTCGAAGGCGTGCTCCGGCCCAACGGCTTCGTTCGAGCAGCTCCGATCTGGGTGATGCTCGTTGCGTTGTGGTGCTAGTTTCTGTGGTGGTGGTGGTGATCGGCGGCTAAGGACAGGGGTGTGGTGCGTGTCTGCGCGTGGTGGATCATGGGATCCCGACACCAAAAGGAAGTCCGCCTCGATAGGTGTGATGGTTGGTGGGTGGTGGTCGATGGTAGTAGGTTGTCGACATGTCCCGATGAGAAATCCTTGCTCCGGTTTGCATTGGAGCCAGCGGCGTCGGCGTCCGCGGGTGTCGTGCCCTTTCTTGGAAGCGTCGTCGCGGAGGTGTGCTTCTCCTCTCTAGGGCTTGGGCTTATGAGGGAAACCTCAGATCCAATGGATCAGGCGATGAAGGCGTCTTCGCGTCTTCCTCCTCCTTGAGGGCATCGTCCTGGAGCCGGCTATGACTGGAAGACCGGTGGATGGCGGCATCTTCGCCGCGTGGTTAGCTGAGGTGGGGCGCTGATTTATATTCCGACAATGATGATGGCATCCAGTAGACTAGTAGAGCTTCGGTCGCGGCGTGGACTTTGGTAGTCGGTTCTGTTGGATATATGCCCTAGAGGCAATAATAAAAGCATTATTATTATATCTCCTTGTTCATGATAATTGTCTGTTATTCATGCTTGAATTGTATTGTACGGAAACAACGATACATGTGTGAATACACAGACCACATTGAGTCCCTGGTAGGCCTCTAGTTGCCAGCTCGTTGATCAACAGATGGTCACGGTTTCCTGACCATGGACATAGGATGTCAGTGATAACGGGATCACATCATTAGGAGAATGATGTGATGGACAAGACCCAAACTTGAGCATAACACGAGATCGTATAGTTCTTAATGCATAAGCTTTTCGGTGTCAAGTATTTATTCCTTAGACCATGAGGTTGTACAACTCCCGGATACCGTAGGAGTACTTTGGGTGTGCCAACCGTCACAACGTAACTGGGTGGCTATAAAGGTACGCATCGGGTATCTCCGAAAGTGTTTGTTGAGTTGGTACGAACCAAGACTGGGATGTTGTCGCTCCGTATGACGGAGAGGTACCTCTGGGCCCACTCGGTAAGACATCATCATAATGAGCTCAATGTGACTAAGTAGTTAGTCACGGGATGATGGATTACGGATCGAGTAAAGAGACTTGCCATGACGAGATTGAACAAGGTATCGGGAATACCGACGATCGAATCCCGGGCAAGTATCGTACCGATGGACAAAGGGAATAACATACGGGATTGAGTGAATCCTTGACACGGTGGTTCATCCGATGAAGATCATCGAGTAACACGTGGGAACCAACATGGGTATCCAGATCCCGCTGTTGGTTATTGACCGGAGAGTGGTCTCGGTCATGTCTACGTGTCTCCCGAACTCGTAGGGTCTACACACTTAAGGTTCGGTAACGCTAGGGTCGTAGAGATAAATGCACGTGGAAACCCGAAAGTTGTTCGGAGTCCCAGATGAGATCCTGGATGTCACGAGGAGTTCCGGAATGGTCCGGAGGTTAAGATTGATATATAGGAAGTCCAGTTTCGGCCAACGGGTGATCTCCGGGGGTCACCGGGAGCCTCCCGGGACCACCGGAGGGGCCCCGGGGGTCCACCGGGTGGGGCCACCCATCCCGGTGGGGCCCCTAGGCCGCAAGGGGAAGTGTCCAGCCCTCTGGGCTGGCGCACCACTAGGGGGCCCACCTCCCCATGCGCCTAGGGTTAAAACCCTAAGGGGGAGGGGGGCTCCACTTGCCTTGGGGGGCAAGGAACCCCCCCTGGCCGCCGCCCCCTTGCAGATTGGATCTGCAGGGGGCCCAGGCGCACCCCCTGGCCCCTATATATATGTGGGGAGGGAGAGGGCAGCCGCACCCAAGCCCTGGCGCCTCTCCCCCTCCCGTCACACCTCCATACTCCCACGTAGGGCGCCCGGCGAAGCCCTGCTGCGATCTCCACTGCATCCGTCATCACGCCGTCGTGCTGCCGGATCTCTGACGACTTCTCCTCCCCCCTTGCTAGATCAAGAAGGAGGTGACGTTGCTGCACCGTACGTGTGTTGAACACGGAGGTGCCGTCCGTTCGGCGCTAGATCATCGGTGACGAAGAACGTGAAGAGTACGACTACTTCATCCACACTTCGTTGAAAGCTTCCGCACGCAATCTACATAACGGTATGTAGATGCACTCTTACTTGCTCGTTGCTAGATGTCTCCATAGTTGGATCTTGGTGAAAGCGTAGAATTTTTTTGAATTATGCTACGTTCCCCAACAGGTTCTTCCCGGCGTGTCCAAGGTGCTCTTTAGTGGATTGCTTGGCTACTTTGAAGTAGGAGCTGCGGTGGAGCGGGTCCAGGTGGTGACGATGACAGGCACTCGATGGTCGTTTGCGGAAGCATGGTCCGCACAAGTCCTGCATTTTTTCCTTGCGATGCTCGTCGTCAAAGTCGGAGCTGTCGGTTGCTTGGCGTGTGGCTTTCTGTTTGCATGTGTTGTCTTGGCTTCTGCACAGCTGTTTGCGGGTTGACTTCGATGATGGAGCTCTATGGTGAAGTTGGAGCCAGTCGTTCGAGGCAACCGGTGATGACGATGATGTTGAATATATTAGCAATTCATCATATGGTTTAATCCGAAATATCATAAAATTAATCATGACAGAAGCAACTAAAGCGAGCATGCAAATATCTAGTACAATGGGGAAACAGATCCAATTTACGGCAAGTACTAGACATAGAAATTGTAGCGAGATCTGATACAGATGAGAGAGAGATGCATACGTTGCAGCAGCTGTAGTAGCGGCTGTGTTGTCCCCGGTCTGGGCCATGTCGTCGTCGAGGAAGAGGTTGCCGATGTCGGGGAAGAAGTCGTCGTTGGGGAAGTGATCGCTGTCAGCAGTCGAGCGAGAGCTCTCCCCAAAAACCTGATCGCTCCTCTCCCGTACAGGATCACAAGAGGCGGGGTTCCGGAGGCCTGCTGTCCCTTCTTCTGGTGCACGCCGGAAGGAGGGATGGAGAAGGCTTGAGTGGCGGCGCAATATTTTGGAACGGTGAGAAACCATACGAAAACAACCTACTCCCAAGGCTGGCTTGGTACGGGTTTATATAGTGTATGTTGGGAGTCAAAGCAGCCGCCATAAACACGTCCGTTTATGATTTAGAAACTGCCGTACTTAACACGTCCGTTTATGAAATAGAAACAGTAACAATAAACGCGTTTGTTAATGAGTCAGAAACGGTCGTAATAACCGCGTCTGTTAATGAAATAGAAACAGCCACAATAAACGCGACCGTTACTAATTAATCAATGACTCATTAATTTTCCCAATTAACAAAATAATAATGTGTCAATGAGAATTTCTGAATTTATTTGGACTAGTAAATACTAGTAAATTCCAACAATCCCCCACAAAATCTCATAGACACATCTCCTCATTTTTAAGTTCCAAAGCATTGTTTATATACCGGTACTTAGTGGAGACTGTTAAGTTGAACTTCCACCTAGAATGTTATGTTACACTAATTCACAACTTGGATAGTGGACTATGCCTTGAACTACAAGTTTGCTGTGATACCAGTTTCACACAACGTCTAGACCGATACTAGGCTGCCGCAAGGCTTCCCCGCGGTTGGAGCTTATGCGTCATACTCCGAAGGCCTTTCATGAGTTTATTAGAGAACACCCAATTCTCACAGATTGCGACGTTCAACAATCAAGCTCATATAGGTGAGTTCCTCAAGAGATGCTCTGTAGGACACATCTCTGCTTATATAAGTAAACCACTTGGAACACATTAAGACAAATGTCAACCTACCATACAGATTAGGAGAATATTGCATCTTCACGGAGTGGGATAAAATATAAGAATACTCTCCTCTCAGCTGACCAACAGCTTGTCTCTTACTTCTAATTCACGGGATCTCCGATCACATAGAGTAGGTTACCACTGTGGACAACTCATACCGTGGGTCTCAAACCCATCTCCCTCGATGCATTATCTATCACATTACGTGATAAACCCTTTGTGAAGGGATCTGCCAAGTTCATAGTCGTTTGGATATAATCCACTGTAATAACTCCGGAGTTTTTCAGTTTCCTGACAGATTTCAATCTCCTCTTCACATGCCTTGATGACTTCATATTATCCTTAGAACTGTTCACTTTGATGATCATGGTTTGATTATCACAGTTCATTAGGATCGCGGGTATTGGTTTTTCAACCACAGGCAAGTCCATCAAAAGCTCACGAAGCCACTCTGCTTCAACAGTGGCTGTATCTAATGCTGCGAGTTCTGCTTCCATAGTTGACCTCGTTAAGATGGTCTGCTTGCAAGACTTCCAAGAAACAGCGCCACCACCAAGTGTAAATAAATAACCACTGGTGGCCTTAATCTCATTAGCATCAGATATCCAATTAGAATCACTATAGCCTTCCAGAACCCTCGGGTTTCCGGTATAGTGAATTCCATAGCTCGCTGTGCCTTTTAAATAGCGCATAACTCTCTCAAGCGCACGCCAATGATCATCTCCCGGATTGGAAACAAACCGGCTCAATTTGCTCACAGTAAAAGAGATGTCAGGCCTCGTGGCACTCGCCAAATACATAAGCGAGCCTATAATCTGAGAATATCTCAGTTGATCTCTAGCAATCCGTCGATTCTTTCGAAGCAACACACTAGGATCATATGGAGTTGGAGAAGGCTTACAGTCGCTATACCCGAAGCGACTCAAGACCTTTTCCACATAGTGAGATTGAAGCAGTGTAATCCCACCATTATCATCTCTCAGCAGCTTGATGTCCAAGATAACATCAGCCACTCCTAGATCCTTCATCTCAAAACAACGAGATAAGAAATCCTTAACTTCCTTAATTAAATCAAGATTGGTTCCAAATATCAGTATGTCGTCGACATATAGACAAAGAATAACTCCCTCGCCCCCACCATGGCGATAGTACACACATTTGTCAGCTTCGTTTACAACAAAGCCTTCAGAAGTCAAAGTCCTTTCAAACTTCTCGTGCCATTGCTTAGGAGCTTGCTTGAGGCCATATAATGACTTCAATAACTTACACACTTTTCCTTCCTGACCGGGCACTACGAAACCGTCTGGCTGCTCCATATAAATTTCCTCATCCAACTCTCCATTAAGGAAAGCTGTCTTAACGTCCATTTGATGAACGAGAAGACCATGCGAGGCAGCCAAAGACAGTAGCACTCGGATAGTGGTCAATCTAGCCACAGGTGAGTAAGTATCAAAGAAGTCTTCACCTTCTTTCTGAGTATAACCCTTGGCCACAAGCCTTGCCTTGTACTTTTCAATTGAACCATCAGGCCTAAGCTTTTTCTTGAACACCCACTTACACCCTACAGGTTTACACCCATAGGGACGATCGGTGATCTCCCAGGTTCCGTTAGCCAGGATGGAATCCATCTCGCAACGGACAGCCTCTTTCCAGTAGTCAGCATCAAGAGATGCATAGGCTTCTGAAATAGTCCTAGGTGTGTCATCCACGAGGTACACAATGAAATCATTACCAAAGGACTTTGCAATCCTCTGTCTCTTGCTCCTAACAGGAACTTTATTGTCATCCTCCAAGGGATTCTCAACGTGTTCTATTGGAATGGTGGGTTCAGGAATCTCAGTTATTTCCTGACTCGATAAAATAGGTATTTCCTGATTTGATGAGCTAGCCATATCCTTCATAGGAAATATGTTCTCAAAGAAAGTCGCATCATTCGACTCCATAATCGTACCGACATGCATGTCGGATACCTCAAATTTTACTACCAAAAATCTATAACCGATGCTATTAAAAGCATAGCCCAGAAGAACACAATCTACGGTTTTAGGTCCAAGCTTGCGCTTCTTGGGAATTGGTATATTGACTTTCGCCAAACAACCCCAAGTACGTAAGTAAGAGAGTTTCAATCTTTTCCTTTCCCATTACTCAAATGGAGTAATGTTTTTATTCTTTGTGGGAACTCGGTTTAGGACATGACATGCAGTTATTAGCGCCTCCCCCCACCATGCCTTGGAGAGACCCGAAGTGTCTAACATGGCGTTAACCAAATCAGACAGAGTTCGGTTCTTTCTTTCAGCCACCCCATTTGACTGAGGTGAATAGGGAGGCGTCCTCTCATGGATAATACCATGTTCCGCACAAAACGAATTGAATTCATTTGAAAAATAATCTCCACCACGATCAGACCTAAGCCGTTTAATTTTACGATCAAGTTGGTTCTCTGCTTCGGCCTTATAGTTTTTGAAGTAAGTTAAAGCCTCATCTTTTGTTTTCAGAAGATACACATAACAATATCTAGTGGAGTCATCAATGAGTGTCATAAAGTATTTCTTTCCACCCTTTGTCAACACGCCATTCATCTCACAAAGATCAGAATGTATAAGCTCCAGTGGTGCTAAATTTCTTACCTCCGCAGTCTTATGGGACTTGCGAGGTTGTTTAGCTTGAACACACACTTGACATTTGGAACCTTTCACAGTAGTAAATTTCGGAATTAAACTCATATTTGCTAACCGCGTCATGCAACCAAAGTTAATATGACAAAGTCGTGAATGCCAAATATCAGATTCATTATCGTGGCAAACATGATTAATAACTTTAGTGCATAAGTCTGACAAAGATAGGCGGAACAAGCCTCCGCACTCATAGCCTTTACCAACAAATTGTCCATATTTGGAAATTACAACTTTATTGGACTCGAAAACCAACTTATAACCATCTCGACATAAACGCGAACCGCTGACGAGATTCTTATTGATGGAGGGCACATGATGCACGTTCTTCAGTCGCACGATCTTCCCCGAAGTAAACTTCAGATCGACCGTACCAACACCACGAACAGTGGCATGTGACCCGTTCCCCATCAGCACGGGGGAAGTCCCTGTGACCTGGTAAGAAGAGAACATGGAGGCATCAGCACAAACATGTACATTGGCACCTGTGTCAATCAACCAATCAGGAGAATGACAAATTGAAAGAATGGTAGGAATTATATCGTACCCAATATCCTTCATCTCGGTGTCAGCCATGACAACATTAGCGGTCTTGCCGCTATTCTCCAGCTGCTGCAGCTCATGCCGTTTGGGGCATCTCGGAGCCCAATGGCTCAGGTCGCCACAAACGTGGCATGATCCCTTCTTCTTCTTAAAGTTGGTAGAGGACGATGGCTTAAACTTGTTGTCAGGCTTGCCTTTACCCTCGTATTTCTTCTTGTTATATTTAGGCTTGTTGGGCTGGTAGTTTTTCTTCTGCACCATGTGCGCAGCAGAACCTACCTCAGCAACCCGAGCACGTGTATCCTTTGCTCTCGCCTTCTCTTCCACATCAAGAGATCCGATGAGGTCCAAAACGGAAAACTCCTGTCTTTTGTGTTTCAGAGAAATAGCAAAGGTGCCCCACGAAGGTGGAAGCTTGGCAATGATGCCACCGGCCACAAATTTGTCCGGTAAATTACACTTAAAGTGCTCAAGTTCCTTAGCGAGTGACTGTATCTCATGAGCCTGTTGAACAACAGAACGCTCATCAGTCATCTTGTAGTCATAGAATTGCTCCATGACGTACAACTCGCTACCAGCGTCCGAGACCCCAAACTTGGCCTCGAGCGCGGCCCACATGTCCTTGCCATTATCAAACGACATATAAGGATCCACAATGGAATCATCAATAATACCGAGGAGGGCTGTCTTAAACATAATATCAACCCTTTCAAAGGCTTCCCGCTGTGCAGGTTCAAGATCGCCCTCAGGCATGCCCTTGGTGGCCGCATAGCAGTTCATGGATTGAAACCACAACACTGCTCTCGTGCGCCACCTCTTATAGTTCACACCCTTGAACCGATCGGGCTTTGTCGACGTAAGAAAAGCAGGTGTAGCAAATTGCCTATAATCAGGTTTTTGGATTGTTGAATATATTAGCAATTCATCATATGGTTTAATCCGAAATATCATAAAATTAATCATGACAGAAGCAACTAAAGCGAGCATGCAAATATCTAGTACAATGGGGAAACAGATCCAATCTACGGCAAGTACTAGACATAGAAATTGTAGCGAGATCTGATACAGATGAGAGAGAGATGCATATGTTGCAGCAGCTGCAGTAGCGGCTGTGTTGTCCCCGGTCTGGGCCATGTCGTCGTCGAGGAAGAGGTTGCCGATGTCGGGGAAGAAGTCGTCGTTGGGGAAGTGATCGCTGTCAGCAGTCGAGCGAGAGCTCTCCCCAAAAACCTGATCGTTCCTCTCCCGTACAGGATCACAAGAGGCGGGGTTCCGGAGGCCTGCTGTCCCTTCTTCTGGTGCACGCCGGAAGGAGGGATGGAGAAGGCTTGAGTGGCGGCGCAATATTTTGGAACGGTGAGAAACCATACGAAAACAACCTACTCCCAAGGCTGGCTTGGTACGGGTTTATATAGTTTATGTTGGGAGTCAAAGCAGCCGCCATAAACGCGTCCGTTTATGATTTAGAAACTGCCGTACTTAACACGTCCGTTTATGAAATAGAAACAGTAACAATAAACGCGTTTGTTAATGAGTCAGAAACGGTCGTAATAACCGCGTCTGTTAATGAAATAGAAACAGCCCCAATAAACGCGACCGTTACTAATTAATCAATGACTCATTAATTTTCCCAATTAACAAAATAATAATGTGTCAATGAGAATTTCTGAATTTATTTGGACTAGTAAATACTAGTAAATTCCAACAGATGACCCTTACGATCCTTGGCGGATGTCTTTCTTCTCTGCAGCTGTTTGACACGAAAAATAATAAAAACTACGATGGTTATCGTGTTATTATCTCTCTACGCTCCATGGGAAATAAAGATGCGGGCGTGCCAGTGTACTTTAGTACACAAATAAACGTAGGGAAACAACACTTTATTAATCTCTCATCGGAGAAACAAAATTACAAGCTTCCATTACATAAGCGCTCCGTGGCCTGCTAGCGCGGCCGATAGGACTTGGGCGATTGTGAAGTTCTGGTTCACGGGGCCTCGGAAGGCTCCCGATTAATTACGTCCGTGAGTCGAAGTCGCGGACCACCTCCGATTAAGCTGCTGCAATGGTCGTCGTCTTCAAGTCTTGTCTTTTCCAAGTGGTTGGTGTAGATGGTGGAGATGATGATAGAAGGGTGGAGCGATACATCTGTCGCCCTGGCGATGCTTAGCCATATCCCTCCGCCTTGTCGATGTCCGATGATGAAGATGTCTGGCTTCGTCAGCTCACACGGATGGGCGGCCTTCGCCTCGTCGGTGCCCGGCCTGGTCGTGTCCGCCTCGTCGGTGTCGGACCTGGTGTGTCTTGCCTTCGCCTCGTCGGTGCCCGGCGAGATAATGTAGATTCATCGGAAGAAAGACATGTCGATGAAGTGGCTTCACCTCATCGGAGCTTCGGCGATATTGAGGAAGTGTGTTGATGTGGAAGTTGGAGTAGACTCCAGTGTCAGCCGCGTAGCATGCGGCATCGGTTGAAGATGACGAGCTTGTCGACGTGGATCTCGGGGCGTTGCAGTTACGGGGATGACCTCCACTCGGTGTAGACGGTTGGTGTCGAAGAATGGAGACGTGCCGATGCAGTAGGCGTCCTTGCTAGGCGATACATGGAAGAAGATGGCAACATCACGTGGACGTCCGGTGCCGCCGATATTGACGGCGTCCTCGCCAGATGAAGAGTTGATGGAGATTGCAATGCGGTGCCGATGTAGTCGAATGGCGGCGAGTCGATGCAGTCGGCGTCCTCGTCGGGTGCAAAGTCGATGACCATGGTGAAGTCAGGTTGATGTAGAAGCCTTCCTCGTCGAGCCCGGGATTGGTGATGACGGCACTGGCGGGTTTGATGAAGATGGGCTGACGATGGGTAACTCCTCCTCCGTCCTTTTCAGTGGCGCATGGGCGAGCTCTGATCATCCAGCCATGTCCTCCGTGGTGAGTCCTATCGTCCGCTCAACTCTGGATGCGCTGAAACGAGAGGGAAAGGAAAAGAGAATGAGATAAAGAGAAGATGGTACGTGTAGGCCTGGCAATGAAGAATATGGATGCCATGAGTTTGATCTTCCCTTGTCGTGGTAGATGATGTCGTGGCCTTAGATGTTGGCCTCCTCCTTTTTCCTGCTGCGTGGCTACACAGGTTCTTCCGGAAGATCCATGTGCTGTTCCAGGTCTACTACGTCTGCGCGCACAAGCCCATCATCGGTATTGTTTGGCAATGCAACTCTCAATTGATTTGGGTGCATACACGCACGTATATATATACAAGGAGTGGTCCACGGCCTCAGCTATACAAGGAAACTAGAGGCGGGACTAGGTAGGAAATGATCCTACATATACATGCGATATATTGCCTATATAAATATATTCAACACCCCCCCGCAGTCGATACGGCATCTGTGACGCATAGACTGGACCGAAACTCCTCGAACTGAGTCGTCGGTAAACCCTTGGTCATAACATCGGCGAATTGCTGAGCAGTGGGAACATGCAAGACTCGTATGTGTCCGAGAGCCACCTGCTCACGCACGAAGTGGATGTCGAGCTCGATGTGCTTCGTGCGACGATGATGAACGGGGTTGGCGGAGAGGTAGACTGCAGAAACGTTGTCGCAGTAGACAACGGTGGCCTTGGCCACACCGAGATGCAACTCCTGGAGAAGCTGTCGCAACCAGGAGCACTCGGCCACAGCATTGGCCACAGCGCGATACTCAGCCTCGGCGCTCGATCTGGACACCGTGGGTTGTCGTTTAGACGACCACGATATGAGAGAGGGCCCGAGGTAGACGCAATAGCCGGAGGTGGAGCGGCGAGTGTCGGGGCAGCCAGCCCAGTCGGCGTCTGAGTAGGCCACCAGGTCGGTGGAGGATGACGCTGTCAGCGTGAGGCCCAGAGCCATGGTGCCGCAGATGTAACGAAGGATCCTCTTCACCAGGGACCAGTGAGAGTCACGCGGAGCGTGCATATGGAGGCACACCTGCTGGACGGCATACTGCAAGTCGGGCCGAGTGAGCGTCAAGTACTGAAGAGCACCAACGATGGACCTGTAGAAGGCGGCATCCGGTGCCGGAGTACCCTCAAGAGCGGAGACCTTGGCCTTCGTGTCGATAGGCGTAGGTGCAGGCTTGCAATTAAGCATGCCGGCGCGCTCGAGCAACTCGTGGGCGTACTGCTGCTGATGAAGAAAGAACCCATCGGCACGCCGTACCACCTCGATCCCGAGGAAGTAGTGTAAAGGACCAAGGTCCTTCATGGCAAACTCGGTGCCGAGGCGAGCTGTGAGCTGGCGAAGAAGCTCAGCCGAGGAAGCGGTCAGGATGATGTCGTCGACGTAGAGCAGCAGATAGGCCGTCCCACTGGTGTGCTGGTACACGAACAGAGAAGCATCCGAGCGAGTAGCTTGGAAACCAAGCTGCTGAAGGAAGGCGGCAATACGCTGGTACCATGCACGAGGGGCCTGCTTGAGCCCATAGAGCGAGCGCGAGAGCAGGCACACGTGATCCGGCTGGGTGGCGTCGACGAAGCCGATAGGCTGCTGGCAGTAGACCTGCTCGGTAAGATGGCCATGAAGAAACGCGTTGGAGACATCCATCTGGTGGACGGGCCAGGCGCGAGAGACCGCCAGCTGCAGGACGGTGCGGATGGTGCCCGGTTTGACAACCGGGGCGAAAGTGTCGGTGAAGTCCACACCCGCACGCTGGCGGAAACCGCGAACGACCCAACGAGCCTTGTATCGCTCGAGGGTCCCGTCAGGTCGAGTCTTATGCCGAAAGACCCACTTGCCGCTGATCACATTAGCATGCGGCGGCCGAGGCACCAGCTGCCAGGTGCGGTTGCGCTGAAGCGCATCAAACTCCTCCTGCATCGCGGCGAGCCAATGAGGGTCACGAAGAGCCGCTCGAGCCGACGATGGGAGAGGTGAGGGTGTCGAGGTGGAGGCCGCGAGAAGGTACTCGTCGGCGGAGTACCACTGACTCGGGCGGAGCGCTCCAGTCCGGGCGCGAGTCACCATGCGGTGAGGTGGAGAGTCCGGGGCGGCAGCGGGCGAGGCTGATGAAGAGCCCGCTGCGGCCGAACTGTCCGAGGGCGCCGAAGAGACCGGCGCGGACCCGGATGACCCGGGTGCTGAGGAGGCCGACCCGGGCGTAGGGAAGGCCGGCGTGGTCGGCGCGGCCGAGGCCGCCGGAGAGGCCGGCGCGGTCGTTGCGGCTGAGGCCGCTGGAGAAGCCGGCACGGGAGAGCCGGCGGAGGGTGATGCAGGCGCCGACGCAGCCGTCGCTGCGGAGGCGGACGTCGGGGACGCCGGAGCGTCGATCGAAGCCGCGGGGCTGGGCCTCGAGCTCGTACCCGTCGAGCGGGGCAGCGGGCCAAAGCCGGGAGGCGGCCCAAGGTGGGCTCGAGGGCGCGCATGCACACCAAGAGAGCCCGATGTCGAAGGTCCAGGAGCCGGTGGTGTAGTCGTCGAGGAGTCAGACGGTGGCACCTGCTGAAACGGAAAAACCCTTTTATCAAAGTAAACGTGTCTAGATGTGAAAACACGATGGGAGATCGGGTCGTAGCATCGGTAGCCCTTGGTGTTGGGAGGGTAGCCCAAGAAGATGCATGCGAGAGAGCGTGGAGCTAGCTTATGAGGGGTGGAGGAGGCGATGCTAGGGTAGCAGAGGCACCCAAAGATGCGAAGATCGTCGTAAGATGGTGGGCTCCCGAAAAGCAGGTGGTGCGGTGCAAAGTTGCCGCGAACACGACATGGCCGAATGTTGATAAGAAGTGATGCGGTGGCGAGGGCGTCGGGCCAGAAACGGGGTGGCACATTAGCATGGAAGAGTAGGGTGCGAACGCAATCGTTGAGAGTGCGTAGGACCCGTTCGGCCCGCCCGTTTTGTTGCGAGGTATAGGGGCAAGTGAGACGAAAAATCGTCCCATGTGTGGCGAGGAGATTGCGAACCGCAAGGTTATCGAATTCCTTCCCGTTATCGGTTTGGATGGCATGGATGGGGCGACCAAACTGTGTGATGACATATGAATAAAATGCAGTGAGAGTGGAAAGAACGTCGGATTTCCGCCGTAACGGGAAGGTCCACACATAGTGCGAAAAATCATCCAAAATGACGAGATAGTAAATATAGCCTGTATTACTCGCAACTGGAGAAGTCCACACATCACTATGAAGTAGTTCAAATGGATACGATGCAACCGAGGATGACGTGCCAAAAGGAAGACGAGTATGTTTGCCTAGACGACATGCATGACAAGTGTGACCGTCGGTCTTATTACAAGTGAAGGAAAAACTCCGAAGAATATGACGGAGAGTGGTGTCGTTGGGATGGCCCAACCGAGCGTGCCAGAGGTCCACACCGACGGAGAGGGCGACCGGAGAGGTGTTGGTGGAGGAGGGTGGGTGGACCGGGTAGAGCTCGTCGGGGCTATCACATCGGTGAAGCACCATCCGGGTACGGGCATCCTTGACAGAAAAACCACACATGTCAAATTCAACGGTAACGGGATTGTCACGAGTAAGAGAACGAACGGAAACAAGATTTTTAATGAGATGGGGAGACACAAGTATGTTAGATAAAGATATCGGTGTGGATGTAGATGGAAAATAAGCATGGCCTATATGCGTAATGGGAAGTGATGATCCATCACCGAGAGTAATACGGTTGGAAGTGGCAACTGGATAGGAGGTATGAAGAGTACCAGGGTTGGCAGCCATATGAGCGGTGGCGCCGGTGTCCATATACCAGTCGCCGCCACCCGTATAGTTGGCCGGCGAGGGGGCGGAGTGCAGAGCCGCAAGCAGTGCGGGATCCCACGGAGCCGGCGGAAGAGGAGGCGCCGAAGGCTGGGCGGCGTATGGCGCCGCGGCATGGGGCGCCGGAGGGGGCGCGACGTACGGCGCTGGCGGGAGCGCTGCGTACGGCGCCTGGGGAGCGGCGAACATCGCCTGATGAGAGGCCGGGCGCGGGCCCAGAAGGCCAGGAGCGGGCGGGCGGGGTACAGGCATGCTGTACGCATGGACCAGCCCCGTCCATGGGTTTTGGGCCGCGGCCCAGGGCGCGGCGGCCTGCTGCTGACGGGGCGGACCGCCCTGGCCGTTGCCCTTCCGACCGCGACGCCCACCACGGCGGCGATCAGAGGGGGCAGGCTGGGGCGCCGGTGGCTGGGGAAAGCCCGCCGCGGGGTGCGGGTACTGGCCATAGGTGGCCGCCGGTGGAGGGAACCGCGGTGCCGGAGGCGCCTGGGAGGACGGCGGTGGCGGACCGCCGCGGGACGTCCCAGCGTGGAGGGCGGTGTGAGTGGCCCTGGCTTTGGCCATCTTCATGCGACGCTCTTCCAACCGCAAATAAGCCACGACCTTCGGAAAAGTCGGCTCCGGGATCAAGGTGAGGTTTGAAGCGGCGTTGCCGAATTCCTCATTGAGCCCGGCGGTGAGAGTGCTGAGGAGGAGTTCGTCGGAGATGATCTCGCCAAGGTCACGGAGCTCATCTGCAAGTTTCTTGAGACGCATGCAAAAATCATCGATAGACGAATCAAGTTGATGAGACCCAAAAAATTCTTGCTGAAGAAAAACCCGGCGTTGGAGTTGGTTGTCGGTGAAGAGCCCGTTGAGTTTGGTCCAAACGGCGAGGGCGTCATCCCCGTCGGTGACCACCGTGTGGAAGAGATCGCGGGAGATGGTGAGGTAGAACCAACGAATGAGTGTAGCATCGATGGTCATCCACTCAGCATCATCATGCATGCGGCTGGAATCAACGGAACCGTCGACGTGATCATGGAGATGATACTCGCGGAACACTAGATTGAAGTATGTCTTCCAGGCATAGTAGGCGGAGGTGGAGTGATCAAGGCACACGGGGACGCGGCGGTGGATGTCGATGTCGCGGATGATGACGGGATCGGGGCCGGCGAATGGGTTGGAGCCGGAGGCGGATGATCTTGGTGAGGCCATGGCGATGAAGGGAGGTGGTGGTGCGGCGGCTGAAAGAAAGCAGCGGCAGCGGGGAGGAGGTGCGGCGGCTGTATGGAGGCAGCGGCGGCAGGGAGGAGTGTGGCGGCGGCGCGACTAGAGGCGCGGCGGCGGTGGTGCGGCGGCGGCGGCCTAGGGGCGCGGCGGCGGCAGGAGCGGAAGCTTTAGGAATAGGATCGTGGAAAGGAAACTGATACCATATTGTTTGGCAATGCAACTCTCAATTGATTTGGGTGCATACACGCACGTATATATATATACAAGCAGTGGTCCACGGCCTCGGCTATACAAGGAAACTAGAGGCGGGACTAGGTAGGAAATGATCCTACATATACATGCGATATATTGCCTATATAAATATATTCAACAATCGGTGCCAATATACATAGTCTCGGCGCGTCATCTGCATGTGGTCTTCATGGGTGCGCGCCTGATTGCTGACGTGTCGCCGCCTCTTCAATGTCGCCGTGGTGGCGTAGATGGCGCCGGGCTGCAGGCCGGTAGCTCCGACATCATCGTGGCGGTGATGATGGAGATAACGCCGGGCTTCAGGCCGAGAGCTCTAGTATCGTTGTGGCGGTTGTGATGGAGCTGGGCCGCACGCCGGTGTGTTGGAGATAGCGTCGGGCTTGAGGACGGCAGCTCCGATGTTGTCGTGGCAATGGTGACGGAGCCGGGACGCACGCCGGCATAGTGGAGATAGCGCCGGGCATGAGGCCGGCAGCTCCGCCGTTGTTGTGGTGATGATGATGGAGCCGGGACGCACGCCGGCATGGTGGAGATAACGCCGGGCTTGAGGCCGGCAGCTTCGATGTTGTCGTGGCGATGGTGATGGAGCCAGGCCACATGTCGGTCGTCCCTTCGATGTCGCCTCTGAGGTAGAGTTGGCGCCTTGCTACAATGCTACTTGCCGGCGGCGCAACCTCGTGGTCTTGCGGACGGGACTGGCGTTGCCTCGGGCCGCCGGCGAGATGCTGCCGCGCCGTGAGGGCGCGTGTATGAAGGCGATGTTGGCCGTTGCCCAGAGCGCACACATCTCCTGGGAACAGCTTCGGGTTACTTGGCCGTCCCGGGTGTACACGCCGTGCGCGCTGCCGCAGGCGCTCCCTCGCCTCTCTGCTCCGTGTCCTGGAGGTGCTGCTCCCGGACACGCAGTAATATCCTGACCTGGGTACATAAGAGATAGATGGATGTAGAAAAATTATGTTGACCTGGATGAAGCTCCACGTTGTGTCATGGATAGCATGCTTGCCACCACCAGGCGTTCCGCGTAGGCTCCGCACTAGCGCATGCCACCTTAGCCGCTGGTGCATTCTGCTCGCTGTCGTGCGTCCTCCTTGGCGCATGCGCTGCTGCCACCGGACAGCGCCAGACCGCGTGCGGCAATGCTACACTTACGGAATTCCTCCTACGGAATCCTCTTACGGACTGGCGTCACATAAATCCAGACGAAGGGAGTAGTGTCTATCACGACGAAGCCTCATAAATCCAGACGGAGGGAGTAGTGTCTATCACATCGAAGGCAGAACCCATGTCAGTAGTAGTGTGTTGATTGCCTACTAGTGTGTGGTTTACACCATGTCGTTTTTTTAGTAGCAGGCTCATAGCATTAGTCATTGGTTGTAACCATAGTGTCACATACTCAATTAAAAGAATCCAAGACAACGACTGCATTGCATGTTATGCTACAAAGGTCAATGCATCATAATCGAAGACGATTTTGTGATATATACCGCCTACAATGTATCCATATTGGAGGCGGTTTTTGTCTCGAACCGTCTTCAGTTGTGCACTAGCTCATTGGAGGCGGTTTACTTTTTTAAACCGCCTAATCGTGCTCGGTAGAAACAGCTAAGAGTTTTAATGTTCATGACCGCCTCTTTTAGTCACCTCTCATATTAGTAGTGAGGAGAGATATCTCAACTCTGAATTTGTAGTACTGTCAAGAGATATTTCAGGGTTGGGCTGGCGAAGATGGCTAGCCTAGCCTACTAGATATTCGAGAGTGTGGTTGAATCGGTTGTGCACGTGGGTTGTTCTAGGTGAGAGATTGGGAGGAGTTGGTCTGGGCCCAGACCAACTCCTCCCAATCTCTTATCTAAAAAAATTTGGCCCAGACCAACTCCTCCCAATCTCTCACCTAGAACAACCCACGTGCACAA
>LR738715.1:24441138-24452870 GCA_902687465.1 Secale cereale | reverse complement strand
CACGTGGGTTGTTCTAGGTGAGAGATTGGGAGGAGTTGGTCTGGGCCCAGACCAACTCCTCCCAATCTCTTATCTAAAAAAATTTGGCCCAGACCAACTCCTCCCAATCTCTCACCTAGAACAACCCACGTGCACAACCGATTCAACCACACTCTCGAATATCTAGTAGGCTAGGCTAGCCATCTTCGCCAGCCCAACCCTGAAATATCTCTTGACAGTACTACAAATTCAGAGTTGAGATATCTCTCCACTACTAATATGAGAGGTGACTAAAAGAGGCGGTCATGAACATTAAAACTCTTAGCTGTTTCTACCGAGCACGATTAGGCGGTTTAAAAAAGTAAACCGCCTCCAATGAGCTAGTGCACAACTGAAGACGGTTGAATCACATCTAAAAAGGATATGGTCACGATCTTCAGGTTGATCGCACCATATGCACTTGCCATCACCCGGGCCCCTTCTTTTCTGGACTTGATCCCCACTTGTGATTCTATCTCGCGCCACTTGCCATAGAAAAATTTTAATTTTGGCTGGGAGCCTTGCCTTCCAAATGCCAGAGAGATCACATGGGGTTGTGGATTTAAAAATTTCTCTGTATAAGGAGCCGGTGGAGAAACACCCCGATGGTTCAAGACGCCATATAACTTTGTCGCATCCCCGAGTAATTTGCTGCCCTCTTATTTTCTCTCTCAATTGTTCCCATTCATTAGTTTCAGCGTCCCCCAAGGATCTACGGAATTGAGGCACCCGTTGGCCATGATGCCAAACGTCCGCCACTTTGGCATCCTGGTGCATGGCAATGGCGGACAGGGCCGGGAACAAATCGCAGAGACATTCATCTTCACACCACCTATCCATCCAAAAACACGTGACCCGACCATTATGAACCACAAATTTGGTTCCAAGACGGAGAAGTGGCTAGACTTTCCTAACGTCCCTCGCAAACTGGGAGAGCTTTTGGGCTTCTCCTAAAATCCACCCCATCCCGAACCAGGTATTTCTGGGTAAAGATATCCAGCCACATGCCTCCTTGACCCGTTAATATTTTCCACGCCCATTTCGACATAAGGCACCGGTTCATTACTTTGGTGTTGATAACGCCCAAGCCCCCAACCTCCTTTGGCCGACAAATATCATCCCAACTCACCATATGCTATTTTTGTCTCCCGTTTTCTTTAGCCCAAAAAAACCGAGAGCGAATTTTATTCAGTTTATCATGTATCCCATCCCGAAGAAGGTAAAACCCCATGACGAACATCGGGATGTTTGTAAGGCAGTCATTGATAAGGACAAGCCGGCCTCCCGATGCCAATAGTTTGCCCTGCCAAGGCTCCACACGCGCGGCCGTTTTGTCGACGACCGGTTGGCATTCCCCCATAGAAATAGCCCTCGCAGATATGAGCATACCTAGATATTTTATTGGTATAGACCCGAGCTCGCAGTTCATTATATGGGCCGCCCTCAATTGCGATTCAAGATCCCCTCCTGTAACGATGGCCTCGCTCTTTGCGAAGTTAATTTTCAGCCCGGACATCTCCTCAAAGCACATTAAGAGGAATTTAAGATTCAAAATCTCATGTTCCAATTTTTTAATGAAGATGAGGGTATCATCCGCATATTGAAGATGTGTTATTCCTCCAGGGATGATGCCTTCCGCCACCCCTGAAATGTGTCCGGCCCCCTTAGCCCGATTAAGGATTGAAGCCAAGGCATCCGCCAAAATGTTGAAAAGCAAGGGTGAAATAGGGTCCCCTTGCCGAACTTCTCTCTTGTTTCTAAAGTACGAGCCCACCTCTCCATTAATATTTACCGCTGTTTGCCCTCCCTAGACCAGTTGCCGCATCCAACTGATCCAGAGTGGATCAAAACCCTTAGCCTTAAGCACGTCCTCTAAGAACTCCCATCTAACCCTATCATATGCCTTCTCAAAATCGATCTTGAGAATAAACACCTCTTCCTTAGTTGTTCTGATTTCATGCAGAACTTCGTGAAGCACCGCAATCCCATCCAAGATGCTTCTCCCTTTGATGAAAGCGGTTTGGTTTTGGTCAATGATCTTGTTGGCCACCGGCGCCAAACGGGTCGCAAATCCCTTTGCAAGGAGTCTAAAACTCACATTGATCAAGGTGATCGGGCGATACTGCCTAATATTGTCCGCACCCTGGACTTTAGGAAGTAGTGCTAGGATCCCATAATTGAGACGTTTCACATCGATTTTCCCCAAAGTGAACTCATGGACAAGGTTGAAAAATTGTGGTCCAACTAGGCCCCATAATTTCTTGTAGAATATAACCGGGAAGCCGTCCGGCCCGGTGCCGTGTTTACCCTCATCTCTTTTAGGGCTTTCGTTACTTCCTCCATCGAGAAAGGCTGCACCAAAACTTAGTTGTCCGCCTCCGACACCCTCCCCAGCACTCCCCACATGTTGGGCCCAAGGGCGGCCGCTCCACCCGAAGCGGTCCTTAACAGCTGCCTATAGAAACTGTCTATGTATACTCGGAGATCCGAATCCCCCGATATCACATTGTCTCCATCTCTAAGCATTCTAATTGCACATTTTCGACGTCTTCCATTGGCCACGGCGTGGAAAAACTCGGTACTAGCATCCCCCTTAAGTACCCACCGTTGTTGCCCTCTTTGTTGTACATCTCCTCACAAGTTAGTATGAAGATCATTTCATCTTCGATTGCATATCGTCTGGCCCATTCATCATGAGATAAGCCCACACTATCCGCCCTGCTATCCAAATGCCGAATTTCATCTACTAATGCCTCTTTCCGCCTTGTCATTTGTCCCCCCACGTTTTCCCCCTAGCCCCTTAAGTGATGCCGAGCCCTACGGATGCAATGTTGCCATTCGTCGAGAGCATCGCACAAAGGTTCATAGCGGTGCGGCCGATTAGCCCGTGCTTCCCCCCAGATATGAGTAACCCTCGCGACAAACCCCGGTTGCAGTGGCCATTGTTTCTCAAAGAAAAAACATTTCGGAATGTGGCGAAATGGCTCCCCAGATTGCAAAATGAGCGGGCAATGATCTGACCCCAAACGTGTTTCTGCCAAGAGGGAGCAATTGGCGAATCTGGTATCCCAGTCGGTTGAAATGAAGACTCTATCTAGCACACATCTAATTGGGTCATCTTGATTATTGGTCCATGTGAAGAGGGCTTCCACCCGAGGCAGCTCCACAAGGGCTAGGTCAGCAACCCAATCATTAAATATATCGACCAGCCCTTGATCGATGACCACCCGATTGCTCTTGTCTTCGGCCGAACGAATGAGAATAAAATCCCCCCTATCACTATTGGATTTGGAAGATTCGCCATCTTGCCATACAATTCCCTCAGGAAATCCATGGACCGAGAATGGTCCGCTGGCGCGTACACCACCATCAACTCCCATTTGAAATTATTATCCTTCTATATAAGCTCCACACTCACAAAAAATTCTCCTCTCGACAATGCCATCACCTCGAATGAGTCTTTATTCACCCCTAGGAGGATACCGCCCGATCTACCCGAGGCCGGCACCGAGTCCCATTGGAAAGGCATTGACCCGGCCATGGAATCGAGCTCTACCGTGGAGAAGGACGCTCGTATGGTCTCCTGCAACCCCACAAAATCGAGATGATGTTGTCTAATATACTCGATTAGTTGGCGCCTCCTATCCCGTTGCCCGAACCCCTGTATGTTCCAGAAAAGGCCCCTAATTGATCTACCACTGGGGATCGGGACCCCGCCCCCTCAGCATCCTGAGAAGTTAGACATGTGGCGCCCCTGCCATGGCCTCGGCCACAGCCCCGACCACGCCCACGGCCCCTTCCTCTGCCTCGGCCAGCAACAGCACGAGCGGATAGTGCTGTCGTCTTCGTGATAGGACTATCCACTTCCTGTGCCCTGGCTTCAGCCTCCGCCTTTTTTGCCAGACTCTTCCGAGCAATGGCCTCGGCAATCGCCGCCTGTGCCTCCTCCTGAGCACAGAAACATTCCAGCACCTCTAACGGGGATCGATCCCTGGATCCCAGAATAACATTGCTATCCTTAGCAACTCGCAGCAAGTGAGCATTCGAGGTCACCGCTAAAACCTTAAAAGTTTGGAGATTATACATTGGAGAGATTTTGACGCCTTGAGAGTCATGGCCTTGTCCATCATCTTGGATGCCTTGGATGCAGCCGCCCGAGCACTTGTTCTTGCTGCCTGAACCGGGGACACCGCCTCCCCCACCCGCGCCTCGACGAGATCCTCCATGCGTGGCTCGGGTTCCTCTCGGATGGTGTCGAACGCCGCCACGCACTCCTCCACATCCATCAAGTTATCAGTGAACTCCTCCCCAGGGAAACGCTCGACAAGCTGAGTCGGCGAGATGGTCGTGGCCCGCGCGAACAGGGTCGCGCCCAGCTGCGTGGAGATGGAAGTCACGGATCGCAGCGGGGGAGAGGAGCACGGGGTGCCAGAACTGGGGGTGGAAGATGTTGGAAATATGCCCTAGAGGCAATAATAAAAGTATTATTATTATATTTCTTTGTTCATGATAATCGTCTGTTATTCATACTTGAATTGTATTGTACGGAAACATCGATACATGTGTGAATATATAGGACACAATGAGTCCCTGGTAAGCCTCTAGTTACCAGCTCGTTGATCAACAGATGATCACGGTTTCCTGATCATGGACATGTGATGTCAGTGATAACGGGATCACATCATTAGGAGAATGATGTGATGGACAAGACCCAATCCTAAGCATAGCACGAGATCGTTTGGTTCGTAATGCATAAGCTTTTCGGTGTCAAGTATTTATTCCTTAGACCATGAGGTTGTACAACTCCCGGATACCGTAGGAATACTTTGGGGGTGCCAAACGTCACAACGTAACTAGGTGGCTATAAAGGTATGCATCGGGTATCACCGAAAGTGTCTGTTGAGTTGGTACGAACCGAGACTGGGATATTGTCACTCTGTATGACGGAGAGGTACCTCTAGGCCCACTCGGTAAGACATCATAAATGAGCTCAAGGTGACTAAGGAGTTAGTCACGGGATGATGGATTACGGAACGAGTAAAGAGACTTGCCATAACGATATTGAACAAGGTATCGGGAGTACCGACGATCGAATCTCGGGCAAGTACCATACCGATGGACAAAGGGAATAACATACGGGATTGAGTGAATCCTTGACACGGTGGTTCATCCGATGAAGATTATCGAGGAACACGTGGGAACCAACATGGGTATCCAGATCCTGCTGTTGGTTATTGACCGGAGAGTGGTCTCGGTCATGTCTACGTGTCTCCCGAACCCGTAGGGTCTACACACTTAAGGTTCGGTAACTCTAGGGTCGTAGAGATACATGCACGTGGAAACCCGAAAGTTGTTTGGAGTCCCGGATGAGATCCCAGACGTCACGAGGAGTTCCGGAATGGTCCGGAGGTAAAGAATGATATATAGGAAGTCCAGTTTCGGCCATCGGGTGATCTCCGGGGGTCACCAGGAGTGTCCCGGGACCACCGGAGGGGTCCCGGGGGTCCACCGGGTGGGGCCACCCATCCCGGTGGGGCTCCTAGGCTGCGTGGGGGAAGTGGCCAGCCCCTGGTGGGCTGGCGCACCACATGGGCCCCCCTCCCCATGCGCCTAGGGTTGAAACCCTAGGGGGAGGGGGCGCCCCCCTTGCCTTGGGGGGCAAGACTCCCCCCAGGCCGCACCCCCCTTGCAGATCCCATCTGCAAGGGCTGGCGCACCCCACTGGCCCCCTATATATATTTGGGGGGGGGGAGAGGGCAGCCGCACCCAAGTCTCTGGCGCCTCTCCCCCTCCCGTCACACCTCATACTCCCTCCGCAGGGCGCCGGCGAAGCCCTGCAGGATTCTCCACTGCATCCACCACCACGCCGTCGTGCTGCTGGATCGCCGACGACCTCTCCTCCCCCCTTGCTGGATCAAGAAGGAGGTGACGTTGCTGTACCGGACGTGTGTTGAACACGGAGGTGCCGTCCGTTCGGCGCTAGATCATCGGTGACGAAGAACGAGAAGAGTACGATTACTTCATCCACGCTTCTTCGAAAGCTTCCGCTCGCGATCTACAAAACGGTATGTAGATGCACTCTCATATGCTCGTTGCTAGATGTCTCCTTAGTTGGATCTTGGTGAAAGCGTAGAATTTTTTTGAATTCTGCTACGTTCCCCAACAGTGGCATCTGAGCTAGGTCTTATGCGTAGCATCTTGCACGAGTAGAACACAAAGTAGTTGTGGGCGTTTGAGTTTGCTCAATTTTCTTGCCGTTACTAGTCTAGTCTTGATTCGGCAGTATTGTGGGATGAAGCGGCCCGGACCGACTTTACACGTACGCTTACGTGAGACTGGTTCCACCGACAGACATGCACTAGTTGCATAAGGTGGCTGGCGGGTGTCTGTCTCTCCAACTTTAGTCGGATCGGATTCGATGAACAAGGTCCTTATGAAGGGTAAATAGAAATTGACAAATCACGTTGTGGTTTTGGCGTAGGTAAGAAACGTTCTTGCTAGAAAACCTATAGAAGCCACGTAAAACTTGCAACAACAATTAGAGGACGTCTAACTTGTTTTTGCAGCATGTGCTATGTGACGTGGTATGGCCAAAGAAGATGTGATGAATGATATATGTGATGTATGAGATTGATCATGTTCTTGTAATAGGGAATCACGACTTGCATGTCGATGAACTTGACAACCGGCAGGAGCCATAGGAGTTGTCTTAATTATTGTATGACCTGCGTGTCACTGAATAAACGCCATGTAATTACTTTACTTTATTGCTAAACGTTAGCCATAGTAGTAGAAGTAATAGTTGGCATGACGACTTCTTCAAGACATGATGATGAAGATCATGATGATGGAGATCAGGGTGTCGAGCCGGTGACAAGATGATCATAGTGCCCCGAAGATGAAGATCCAAGGAGCAAGATGATATTGGCCATATCATGTCACTTTAATTGATTGCATGTGATGTTTATCATGTTTATGCATCTTGTTTACTTAGAACGACGGTAGTAAATAAGATGATCTCTCAATAAAATTTCAAGAATTGTGTTCCCCCTAACTGTGCACCATTGCTAAAGTTCGTTGTTCCGAGGCACCACGTGATGATCGGGTGTGATAGGTTCTAACGTTCGCATACAACGGGTGTAAGCCAGATTTACACACGCTCTACACTTAGGGTTCACTTGACGAGCCTAGCATGTACAGACATGGCCCCGGAACACGGAAGACCGAAAGGTCGAACACGAGTCGTATAGAAGATACGATCAACATGAAGATGTTCACCGTTGATGACTAGTCCGTCTCACGTGATGATCGGACACGGGCTAGTCGATTCGGATCGTGTATCACTTAGATGACTAGAGAGATGTCACTCTGAGTGGGAGTTCATTAAAATTTGATTAAGATGAACTTAATTATCATGAACTTAGTCTAAATTCTTTACAATATCTCTTGTAGATCAAATGGCCCACGCTCAAGTTTCCCTCAACTTCAACGCGTTCCAAGAGAAAACCAAGCTGAAAGACGGTTGTAGCAACTATACGGATTGGGTCCGTAACCTGAGGATTATCCTCATAGTTGCCAAGAGATCATATGTCCTTGAAGCACCGCTAGGTGATGCACCCGGTCCCGATGCGACCCAAGACGTTTTGAACGTCTGGCAGTCGCGTAGTGATGATTACTCCCTGGTTCAGTGCGGCATGCTTTACAGCTTAGAGTCGGGTCTCCAAAAACGTTTTGAGAACCACGGAGCATATGAGATGTTCGAAGAGCTGAAAATGATTTTCCAAGATCATGCCCGAGTCGAGAGATATGACGTCTCCGACGCATTCTACAGCTGTAAGATGGAGGAAAACAGTTCTGTCAGTGAGCACATCCTCAAGATTTCTGGATTGCACAACCGCTTGTCTCAGCTGGGAATTAATCTCCCAGATGAAGCGGTCGTTGACAGAATCCTCCAGTCGCTCCCACCAAGCTTCAAGAGCTTCGTGTTAAACTTCAATATGCAGCGGATGGAGAAGTCCATTCCCGAGGTGTATTCGATGCTGAAATCAGCGGAGGTGGACATCAAGAAAGAACATCAAGTGTTGATGGTCAATAAAACCACTAAGTTCAAGAAAGGCAAGGGTAAGAAGAACTTCAAGAAGGACGGCAAGGGAGTTGCCGCGCCCGGTAAGCCTGTTGCCGGGAAGAAGCCAAAGTATGGACCCAAGCCTGAGACAGAGTGCTTTTATTGCAAGGGAACGGGTCATTGGAAGCGGAACTGCCCCAAATACTTAGCAGACAAGAAGGACGGCAACGTCAAAGGTATATGTGATATACATGTTATTGATGTGTACCTTACCAGCGCTCGTAGTAGCTCCTGGGTATTTGATACCGGTGCGGTTGCTCACATTTGTAACTCAAAACAGGAGCTGCGGAATAAGCGGAGACTGGCAAAGGATGAGGTGACGATGCGCGTCGGGAATGGTTCCAAGGTCGATGTGATCGCCGTCGGCACGCTGCCTCTACATCTACCCTCGGGATTAGTTTTAAACCTTAATAATTGTTATTTAGTACCAGCTTTGAGCATGAACATTGTATCTGGATCTCGTCTTATGCGAGATGGCTACTCTTTCAAATAGGAGAATAATGGTTGTTCTATTTATTTGAGAGATATGTTTTATGGTCATGCCCCGCTGGTCAATGGTTTATTTTTGATGAATCTCGAACGTGATGATACACATATTCATAGTGTAGATGCCAAAAGATGTAAAGTTGATAATGATAGTCCCACATACTTGTGGCATTGCCGCCTTGGTCATATTGGTGTCAAACGTATGAAGAAGCTCCATTCAGATGGACTTCTAGAGTCTCTTGATTATGAATCATTTGACACGTGCAAACCATGCCTATTGGGCAAGATGACCAAGACTCCGTTCTCCGGAACAATGGAGCGAGCAACCAACTTATTGGAAATCATACATACCGATGTGTGCGGTCCAATGAGTGTTGAGGCTCGCGGAGGCTATCGTTATGTTCTCACCCTCACAGATGACTTGAGTAGATACGGGTATATCTATTTGATGAAACACAAGTCTGAGACCTTTGAAAAGTTCAAGGAATTTCAGAATGAGGTTGAGAATCAACGTGACAGAAAAATAAAGTTCTTACGATCAGATCGTGGGGGTGAATATTTAAGTCATGAATTTGGCACACACCTTAGGAACTATGGAATTGTTTCACAATTGACACCGCCTGGAACACCTCAACGTAACGGTGTGTCCGAACGTCGAAATCGTACTCTGTTGGACATGGTGCGATCTATGATGTCCCTCACCGATTTACCGCTATCTTTTTCGGGTTATGCTTTAGAGACTGCCGCATTCACTTTAAATAGGGCTCCGTCGAAATCCGTTGAGACGACTCCGTATGAACTTTGGTTTGGCAAGAAACCAAAGCTGTCATTTCTAAAAGTTTGGGGTTGCGATGCTTATGTCAAGAAACTTCAAACTGAAAAGCTCGAACCCAAATTGGAAAAATGCGTCTTCATAGGATACCCAAAGGAAACGATTGGGTACACCTTCTACCACAGATCCGAAGGCAAAGTCTTTGTTGCCAAGAATGGATGCTTTCTGGAGAAAGAGTTTCTCTCGAAAGAAGTGAGTGGGAGGAAAGTAGAACTTGATGAGGTGACAGTCACCCCTCCTGAAAGTAGCGCAGCGCAGGAAATTGTTCCTGAGGTGCCTGCACCGACAAGGGAGGAAGTTTATGATAATGATCATAAAGAAACAGATCAAGTTACTACTGAACTTCGAAGGTCCACGAGGGCACGTTCCGCACCAGAGTGGTACGGCAACCCTGTCCTGGAAATCATGTTGTTAGACAACGGTGAACCTTCGAACTATGAAGAAGCGATGGCGGGCCCGGATTCCAATAAATGGCTTGGAGCCATGAAATCCGAGATAGAATCCATGTATGAAAACAAAGTATGGACTTTGGTGGACTTGCCTGATGATAGGCACGCCATAGAAAACAAATGGATATTTAAGAAGAAGACATACGCGGATGGTAATGTGACCATCTATAAGGCTCGGCTTGTCGCTAAGGGTTATCGACAAGTTCAAGGGATTGACTACGACGAGACTTTCTCTCCCGTAGCGATGCTGAAGTCAGTCAGAATCATGTTAGCTATTGCCGCATTCTATGATTATGAGATATGGCAAATGGACGTCAAAACATCATTCCTTAATGGCTTCCTCAAGGAAGAGTTGTATATGATGCAGCCGGAAGGTTTTGTCGATCCAGAGAACGCTAACAAGGTATGCAAGCTCCAGCGCTCGATTTACGGGCTGGTGCAAGCATCTCGGAGTTGGAATATTCGCTTTAATGATGTGATCAAAGCGTTTGGCTTTATACATGTTGGAAATATGCCCTAGAGGCAATAATAAATTGGTTATTATTATATTTCCTTGTTCACGATAATCGTTTATTATCCATGCTAGAATTGTATTGATAGGAAACTCAGATACATGTGTGGATACATAGACAAACACCATGTCCCTAGTGAGCCTCTAGACGACTAGCTCGTTGATCAATAGATGGTTACGGTTTCCTAACCATGGACATTGGATGTCGTTGATAATGGGATCACATCATTAGGAGAATGATGTGATGGACAAGACCCAATCCTAAGCCTAGCACAGATCGTGTAGTTCGTGTGCTAAAGCTTTTCTATATGTCAAGTATATTTTCCTTAGACCATGAGATTGTGCAACTCCCGGATACCGTAGGAATGCTTTGGGTGTACCAAACGTCACAACGTAACTGGGTGGCTATAAAGGTGCACTACAGGTATCTCCGAAAGTGTCTGTTGGGTTGGCACGAATCGAGACTGGGACTTGTCACTCCGTATGACGGAGAGGTATCTCTGGGCCCACTCGGTAGGACATCATCATAATGTGCACAATATGTGATCAAGGAGTTGATCACGGGATGATGTGTTACGGAACGAGTAAAGAGACTTGCCGGTAACGAGATTGAGCAAGGTATCGGTATACCGACGATCGAATCTCGGGCAAGTGCTATACCGATAGACAAAGGGAATCGTATACGGGATTGATTGAATCCTTGACATCGTGGTTCATCCGATGAGATCATCGTGGAACATGTGGGAGCCAACATGGGTATCCAGATCCCGCTGTTGGTTATTGGCCGGAGAGTTGTCTCGGTCATGTCTACATGGTTCCCGAGCCCGTAGGGTCTACACACTTAAGGTTCGATGACGCTAGGGTTATAGGGAAAGTATGTACGCGGTTACCGAATGTTGTTCGGAGTCCCGGATGAGATCCCGGATGTCACGAGGAGTTCCGGAATGGTCCGGAGGTAAAGATTCATATATGGGAAGTCCCGTTTTGGTCACCGGAAAAGTTTCGGGCGCTATCGGTAGCGTACCGGGACCACCGGGAGGGTCCCGGGGGTCCACCGGGTGGGGCCACCGGCCCCAGAAGGCTGCGTGGGCCAAGTGTGGGAGGGGACCAGCCCCAGGTGGGCTGGTGCGCCCCCCTAACCAGGCCCAAGGCAAAGAGAGAAGAAAAAAAAGGGGAAACCCTAGGCTCAGATGGGCCTAAGGCCCACATAGTGGTGCGCCTCCCCCTCTCTCCCCCTTGGCCGCCCCCCTAGATGGGATCTAGGGCTGGCCGCACCCCTAGGGGTGGGAAACCCTAAAGGGGGCGCAGCCC
>LR738715.1:24357403-24440943 GCA_902687465.1 Secale cereale | reverse complement strand
TCTTACGTGAGACAGGTTCCACCGACTGACATGCACTAGTTGCATAAGGTGGCTAGCGGGTGTCTGTCTCTCCCACTTTAGTCGGATCGGATTCGATGAAAAGGGTCCTTATGAAGGGTAAATAGAAATTGGCATATCACGTTGTGGTTTTGGCGTAGGTAAGAAACGTTCTTGCTAGAAACCTATAGCAGCCACGTAAAAACTTGCAACAACAATTAGAGGACGTCTAACTTGTTCTTGCAGCATGTGCCGTGTGATGTGATATGGCCAAAAGGATGTGATGAATGATATATATGTGATGTATGAGATTGATCATGTTCTTGTAATAGGAATCACGACTTGCATGTCGATGAGAATGACAACCGGCTGGAGCCATAGGAGTTGTCTTATTTATTGTATGACCTGCGTGTCACTGAATAACGCCATGTAATTACTTTACTTTATTGCTAAACGTTAGCCATAGTAGTAGAAGTAATGTTTGGCGAGACGACTTCATGGAGATCATGATGATGGAGATCATGGTGTCATGCCGGTGACAATGATGATCATGGAGCCCCGAAGATGAAGATCAAAAGGAGCAAAATGATATTGGCCATATCATGTCACTATTTGATTGCATGTGATGTTTATCATGTTTTTCATCTTATTTGCTTAGAACGACGGTAGTGAATAAGATGATCTCTCACTAAAATTTCAAGAATTGTGTTCCCCCTAACTGTGCACCGTTGCAAAGGTTCGTTGTTCCGAAGCACCACGTGATGATCGGATGTGATAGGTTCTAACGTTCGCATACATCGGGTGTAAGCCAGATTTACACACGCGATACACTTAGGGTTGACTTGACGAGCCTAGCATGTACAGACATGGCCTCGGAACACGGAAGACCGAAAGGTCGAACATGAGTCGTATAGAAGATACGATCAACATGAAGATGTTCACCGTTGATGACTAGTCCGTCTCACGTGATGATCGGACACGGACTAGTCGATTCGGATCGTTTGTCACTTAGATGACTAGAGAGATGTCTATCTGAGTGGGAGTTCATTAGATGAACTTCATTGTCATGAACAATAGTCTAAGTTGTCTTTGCAAACTATGTAGTAGACCAATAACTGCGTTGTAGCTCCCTGTTTAATACGATCCTAGAGAAAGACTAAGTTGAAAGATATTGTAAGCAATGATGCGGACTGGGTCCGTAGTCTGAGGAGTGTCCTCACTGCTACACAGAAAGCTTACGTCTTTGATGCACCGCTCGATGTGCAAACCCCTACAACGTTGTCTGTGGATGTTGTGAACACCTGACAGACACGTCCTGATGACTACTTGATAGTTTAGTGCACCATACTTTACGGCTTAGAATCGGGATTCCAATGACGTTTTGAACGCCATAGAACATATGAGATGTTCTAAGAGCTGAAATTGGGATTTCAGGCTCATGCCCGTGTTGAGAGGTATGAGACCTTTGACAAGTTCTTTTGCCAAAAGGATGGAGGAGAATAGCTCAACTTGTGAGCATGTGCTCAGAATGTCTGGGTGCTAAAATCACTTGAACCAAGTGGGAGTTAATCTTCCAGGTGAGATAGTGGTTGACGGAATTCTCTAGACACTATCACCAAGCTGCTAGAACTTCGTGATGAACTATGACATGGAAAGGATGAAGATGATCCCGGAGCTATTAGCGGTTCTTAAGACCGCAAAAGTAGAAATCAAGAAGGAGCATCAAGTGTTGATGGTTTAACAAGACCACTGGTTTCAAAAGGGGTAAGGGCTAGAAGGGAAACTTCATGAATGGCAAACCTGTTGTCGCTCTGATGAAGGAACCCATGGTTGAACCCAAACCTCGAGACTAAGTGCTTCGATTGTAAGGGAAACGGTCACATGGTAGCGGAACTACCCCAAATACATGGTAGATAAGAAAAGCTGGCAACTTCAACAAAGTATATTTGATATACGTGTTATTGATGTGTACCTTACTAGTACTCCTTGTAGCACATGGGTATTGGATACCGGTTCAGTTGCTATTATTAGTGACTTGAAGCAAAAGCTACGGACTGAACGGAGACTAGCTAAGGGCGAGGTGACGATGTGTGTTGGAAGTGTTTCCAAAGGTTGATAAGATCACCATCGCACGCTCCCTCTATTTTCGAGATTAGTGTTGAACCTAGATAAATGTTATCAGGTGTCTACGTTGAGCATGAATATGATTAGATCATGTTCATCGCAATACGGTTATTCATTTAAGTTAGAGAATAATGGTTATTCTGTTTACATGAATAATACCGTTATGGTCATGCACCCAATGGTTCGTTGAATCTCGATCATAGTAATACACATGATGATAATATTAATGCAAAAAGGATGTAGAGTTAATGATGATGGTACCACTTTCTTGTGGCACTGCCGCTTAGGTCATTTTGGCATAAAATGCATGAAGAAATTCCATGCTGATGGATGTTTGGAGTCACTTGATTTTGAATCGCTTGACACATGCGAGCCATGCCTCATGGGCAGGATGACTGAGATCCCGTTTTCAGGTACAATGAAACGGGCAAGTGACTTGTTGGAAATCATACATGCTGATGTATGTGATCCAATGAGAATTAAGGCGTGTGGTGGATATCGTTATTTTCTCATCTTCACTGACAATTTGAGTAGATATGGTATATTTACTTAATGAAGCAAAAGTCTGAAACGTTTGAAAGGTTCAAACAATTTCAGAGTGAAGATTAAGAATCATCATAAGAAGAAGATCATGTTCCTGCGATCTGATCAAGGGGATATTTTCTGAATTATGAGTTTGGCAATCACTTAAGACATTGTGGAATTGTTTCGCAGTTGAAGCCCCCTGGAACACCACAGCGTAATGGTGTGTCCGGACATCGTAATCGAACCTTATGAGATATGGTGCGATCTATGATGTATCTTACCGATCTACCGCTATTGTTTTGAGGTTATGCATTAGAGATAGCTGCATTCACTTTATATAGGGCACCATCTAAAGTCCGCTGAGACAACGCCGTATGAACTAAGGTTTGGCAAGAAACCAAAGTTGTCGTTTCTCAATGTTTGGGGCTGCGATGCTTACGGCTTCAGCCGGAAAAAGCTCGAACCCAAAGCGGACAAATACATCTTCATGGGATACCCACTGGTAACGGTTGGGTATACCTTCTATATCAGATCCAAGGAAAAAAATGTTTGTCGCTTAGAACGGGTCCTTTCTCGAGAAGGAGTTTCTCTCGAAAGAATTGAGTGGGAGGAAGATAGAACTTGATGAGGTTGTCGAACCCTCACTTCAACCGGAGAGTAGTGCAACACAAAAAGATGTTTCTGTGGAACCTACGACAGTTGAAGAGGAAACTAATGATGGTGATCATGAAGCTCCAGATCAAGTTGCTATCGAACTTCGTAGGTCGACAACGATATGTACTACTCCTGAGTGGTACAGTGATCCTGTCTTAGAGGTCACGTTGTTGGACAACGATGAACCTACGAACTATGGAGAAGCGATGGTGGGCCCATATTCCGACAAATGGTTAGAAGCCGAGAAATCTGAGATAGGATCCATGTATCGAAACAAAGTATGGACTTTGGTGGACTTGCCCGATGACTGGCAAGCCATTGAGATAAATGGATCTTTAGGAAGAAGACGGACGTGGACGGTAATGTCACCGTCTATGAAGCTCGACTTGTGGCGAAGAGTTTTCCACAAGTTCAAGGAGTTGACTACGATGAGATTTTCTCACCCGTAGCGATGCTTAAGTCCGTCGGAATCATGTTAGCATTAGCTGCATTTATGAAATCTGGCAGATGGATGACAAAACAAGTTTCCTTACCAGTTTTCGTAAGGAAAGGTTGTATATGATACAATCAGAAAGTTTTGTCGATCCTAAGGATGCTAAAAGATATGCTAGCTCCAGCGATCCTTCTATGGACTAGAGCAAGCATCTCGGAGTCGGAATATACACTTTGATGAAGTGATCAAAGTTTTTGGGTATACAAAGTTTGTTAGAAACTTGTATTTGCAATAAAGTGAGTGGGAGCACTACAACATTTCTGATAAGTATATGTGAATGACATATTGTTGATCCGAAATGATGTTGAATTTCTGGAAAGCATAAAGGGTTGTTTGAAAGGTGTTTTTCAAAGGAAGACCTAGATAAAGCTGCTTACATATTGGGCATCAAGATCTATAGAGATAGATCAAGATGCCTGATGATATTTTCAAAAGAACACACACCTTGGCATGATTTTGAAGGAGTTCAAAATAGATCAGTCAAAGAAGGAGTTCTTGCCTGATTTGTAAGGTGTGAAGTTGAGTAAGACTCAAAACTTGACCACGGCAGAAGGAAGAGGAAGGACGAAGGTCGTCCCCTATGCTTTTGTCATAGGATCTATACGGTATGCCATGATGAGTACCGCACCTGATGTGTGCCTTGCCACATGTCTGGCAAGAGGGTACAAAGGTGATCCAGGAGTGGATCACTAGATAGTGGTCAAAATTATCCTTAGAGGAATAAGGAAATGTTTCTCGGTTATGGAGGTGATAAAGAGTTCGACGTAAACAGTTACGTCGATGCAAGCTTAGCACCTATCCGGGTAACTCTAAGTGGAGATACCGGATACGTATAATGGAGCAACAATTTGGAATAGCTCCAAGTGGAACGTGGTAGCAGCATCTACGATATGACATAAAGTTTTGCGAAGTACATAGGGATCTGAATGTTGCAGACCCGTTGACTACAACCTCTCTCACAAGCATAACATGATCAAACCCAGAACTCATTGAGTGTTAATCACATATTGATGTGAACTAGATTACTGACTCTAGTAAACTCTTTGGATGTTGGTCACATGGCGATGTGACCTGTGAGTGTTAATCACATGGCGATGTGAACTAGATTATTGACTCTAGTGCAAGTGGGAGACTGTTGGAAATATGCCCTAGAGGCAATAATAAATTGGTTATTATTATATTTCCTTGTACACGATAATCGTTTATTATCCATGCTAGAATTGTATTGATAGGAAACTCAGATACATGTGTGGATACATAGACAAACACCATGTCCCTAGTGAGCCTCTAGACGACTAGCTCGTTGATCAATAGATGGTTACGGTTTCCTAACCATGGACATTGGATGTCGTTGATAACGGGATCACATCATTAGGAGAATGATGTGATGGACAAGACCCAATCCTAAGCCTAGCACAGATCGTGTAGTTCGTGTGCTAAAGCTTTTCTATATGTCAAGTATATTTTCCTTAGACCATGAGATTGTGCAACTCCCGGATACCGTAGGAATGCTTTGGGTGTACCAAACGTCACAACGTAACTGGGTGGCTATAAAGGTGCACTACAGGTATCTCCAAAAGTGTCTGTTGGGTTGGCACGAATCGAGACTGGGATTTGTCACTCCGTATGACGGAGAGGTATCTCTGGGCCCACTCGGTAGGACATCATCATAATGTGCACAATATGTGATCAAGGAGTTGATCACGGGATGATGTGTTACGGAACGAGTAAAGAGACTTGCCGGTAACGAGATTGAGCAAGGTATCGGTATACCGACGATCGAATCTCGGGCAAGTGCTATACCGATAGACAAAGGGAATCGTATACGGGATTGATTGAATCCTTGACATCGTGGTTCATCCGATGAGATCATCGTGGAACATGTGGGAGCCAACATGGGTATCCAGATCCCGCTGTTGGTTATTGGACGGAGAGTTGTCTCGGTCATGTCTACATGGTTCCCGAGCCCGTAGGGTCTACACACTTAAGGTTCGATGACGCTAGGGTTATAGGGAAAGTATGTACGCGGTTACCGAATGTTGTTCGGAGTCCCGGATGAGATCCCGGACGTCACGAGGAGTTCCGGAATGGTCCGGAGGTAAAGATTCATATATGGGAAGTCCTATTTTGGTCACCGGAAAAGTTTCGGGCGATATCGGTAATGTACCGGGACCACCGGGAGGGTCCCGGGGGTCCACCAGGTGGGGCCACCAGCCCCAGGTGGCTGCGTGGGCTAAGTGTGGGAGGGGACCAGCCCCAAGGGGGCTGGTGCGCCCCCCCACCAAGTCCCTAGGCGCATGGAGTGTGGAGGGGGGCAAACCCTAGGTCCAGATGGGCCTTAAGGCCCACCCTAGGGCGCCCCCTCTCTCTCCCCCCCTTGGCCGCACCCTAGATGGGTTCTGGGGGGCTGCCGCCACCCCTAGGGAGGAAACCCTAGATGGGGGCGCAGCCCCTACCTCCCCCCTATATATATGTGAAGTTTAGGGCTGCCCAGAACAAGTTTTGACCTCGGTCGATTGGCGCAGCCCTACCTCTCTCCCTCCTCGTCTCCCGCAGCGCTTGGCGAAGCCCTGCTGGAGTCCCGCGCTCCTCCACCACCACCACGCCGTTGTGCTGCTGTTGGATGGAGTCTTCCCCAACCTCTCCCTCTCTCCTTGCTGGATCAAGGCGTGGGAGACGTCACCGGGCTGCACGTGTGAAGAACGCGGAGGCACCGTCCGTTCGGTGCTAGGATCTTCGGCGATCTGAATCGCGGCGAGTACGACTCCATCAACCGCGTTCTTGAACGCTTCCGCTTAGCGATCTACAAGGGTATGTGGATCCAACTCTCCCCTCGTAGATGCATCTCCTAGATTGATCTTGGTGAACGTAGGAAAATTTTTGTTTCCCATGCGACGTTCCCCAACAGCTGTTGGAAATATGCCCTAGAGGCAATAATAAATTGGTTATTATTATATTTCCTTGTTCACGATAATCGTTTATTATCCATGCTAGAATTGTATTGATAGGAAACTCAGATACATGTATGGATACATAGACAAACACCATGTCCCTAGTGAGCCTCTAGACGACTAGCTCGTTGATCAATAGATGGTTACGGTTTCCTAACCATGGACATTGGATGTCGTTGATAACGGGATCACATCATTAGGAGAATGATGTGATGGACAAGACCCAATCCTAAGCCTAGCACAGATCGTGTAGTTCGTATGCTAAAGCTTTTCTATATGTCAAGTATCTTTTCCTTAGACCATGAGATTGTGCAACTCCCAGATACCGTAGGAATGCTTTGGGTGTACCAAACGTCACAACGTAACTGGGTGGCTATAAAGGTGCACAACAGGTATCTCCGAAAGTGTCTGTTGGGTTGGCACGAATCGAGACTGGGATTTGTCACTCCATATGACGGAGAGGTATCTCTGGGCCCACTCGGTAGGACATCATCATAATGTGCACAATATGTGATCAAGGAGTTGATCACGGGATGATGTGTTACGGAACGAGTAAAGAGACTTGCCGGTAACGAGATTGAGCAAGGTATTGGTATACCGACGATCGAATCTCGGGCAAGTGCTATACCGATAGACAAAGGGAATCGTATACGGGATTGATTGAATCCTTGACATCGTGGTTCATCCGATGAGATCATCGTGGAACATGTGGGAGCCAACATGGGTATCCAGATCCCGCTGTTGGTTATTGGCCGGAGAGTTGTCTCGGTCATGTCTACATGGTTCCCGAGCCCGTAGGGTCTACACACTTAAGGTTCGATGACGCTAGGGTTATAGGGAAAGTATGTACGCGGTTACCGAATGTTGTTCGGAGTCCCGGATGAGATCCCGGACATCACGAGGAGTTCCGGAATGGTCCGGAGGTAAAGATTCATATATGGGAAGTCCCGTTTTGGTCACCGGAAAAGTTTCGGGCGCTATCGGTAGCGTACCGGGACCACCGGGAGGGTCCCGGGGGTCCACCGGGTGGGGCCACCGGCCCCAGAAGGCTGCGTGGGCCAAGTGTGAGAGGGGACCAGCCCCAGGTGGGCTGGTGCGCCCCCCTAACCAGGCCCAAGGCAAAGAGAGAAGAAAAAAAAGGGGAAACCCTAGGCTCAGATGGGCCTAAGGCCCACATAGTGGTGCGCCTCCCCCTCTCTCCCCCTTGGCCGCCCCCCTAGATGGGATCTAGGGCTGGCCGAACCCCTAGGGGTGGGAAACCCTAAAGGGGGCGCAGCCCTCCCTTCCCCCTATATATATGTGAGGTTTGGGGCTGCCCATAACACGTTTTGGACCTCTGTCGCATGGCGCAGCCCTACCTCTCTCCCTCCTCGTCTCCCGCAGCGCTTGGTGAAGCCCTGCTGGAGTCCCGCGCTCCTCCATCACCACCACGCCGTCGTGCTGCTGTTGGATGGAGTCTTCCCCAACCTCTCCCTCTCTCCTTGCTGGATCAAGGCATGGGAGACATCATCGGGCTGCACGTGTGTTGAACGCGGAGGCGCCGTTGTTCGACGCTTAGATCGGAATCAACCGCGATCTGAATCGCAGCGAGTATGACTCCTTCATCCGCGTTCTTGCAACGCTTCCGCATCGCGATCTACAAGGGTATGTAGATGCACTCACCTTTATGCTCGTTGCTAGATTACTCCATTGATAGATCTTGGTGACGCGTAGGAAAATTTTTGTTTTTCTGCTACGATCCCCAACAATACAGACTTATGGAGAAGCCTGTATCTACAAGAAAGTGAGTGGGAGCTCTGTGGCATTTCTCATATTATATGTGGATGACATATTGCTGATGGGAAATGATATAGAATTCTTGGAAAATGTAAAGGCCTACTTGAATAAAAGTTTTTCAATGAAGGACCTTGGAGAAGCTGCTTACATATTAGGCATCAAAATCTATAGAGATAGATCAAGACGCCTCATTGGTCTTTCACAAAGTACATACCTTGACAAGATATTGAAGAAGTTCAATATGGATCAGTCCAAGAAAGGGTTCTTGCCTGTTTTGCAAGGTATGAGATTGAGCAAGGCTCAGTCGCCGACCACGGTAGAAGATAGAGAAAAGATGAGTGTCATTCCCTATGCCTCGGCCATAGGTTCTATCATGTATGCCATGCTGTGTACCAGACCTGATGTGAACCTTGCCATAAGTTTGGTAGGGAGGTACCAAAGTGATCCCGGTATGGAACACTGGACAGCGGTCAAGAACATCCTGAAGTACCTGAAAAGGACTAAGGATATGTTTCTCGTTTATGGAGGTGACAAAGAGCTCGTCGTAAAGGGTTACGTCGATGGTAGCTTCGACACAGATCTGGATGACTCTAAGTCTCAAACCGGATACGTGTATATTTTGAACGGTGGGGCAGTCAGCTGGTGCAGTTGCAAGCAAAGCGTCGTGGCGGCATATACATGTGAAGCGGAGTACATAGCTGCTTCCAAAGCAGCGCAGGAAGGAGTCTGGATGAAGGAGTTCATCACCGACCTAGGAGTCATTCCAAGCGCGTCAAGCCCGATGACTCTCTTCTGTGACAACACAGGAGCTATTGCCATTACCAAGGAGCCCAGGTTTCACAAGAAGACCAAGCACATCAAGCGTTGTTTCAACTCCATCCGGAATTATGTTTAGGATGGAGACATAGATATTTGTAAAGTGCATACGGATCTGAAAGTTGCAGACCCGTTGACTAAACCTCTTCCACGGGCAAAACATGATCAACACCAGAACTCTATGGGTGTTCGATTCATCACAATGTAACTAGATTATTGACTCTAGTGCAAGTGGGAGACTGTTGGAAATATGCCCTAGAGGCAATAATAAAAGTATTATTATTATATTTCCTTGTTCATGATAATTGTCTGTTATTCATACTTGAATTGTATTGTACGGAAACAGCGATACATGTGTGAATATATAGACCACAATGAGTCCCTGGTAAGCCTCTAGTTACAAGCTCGTTGATCAACAGATGATCACGGTTTCCTGATCATGGACATGTGATGTCAGTGATAACGGGATCACATCATTAGGAGAATGATGTGATGGACAAGACCCAATCCTAAGCATAGCACGAGATCGTTTGGTTCGTAATGCATAAGCTTTTTGGTGTCAAGTATTTATTCCTTAGACCATGAGGTTGTACAACTCCCGGATACCGTAGGAATACTTTGGGTGTGCCAAACGTCACAACGTAACTGGGTGGCTATAAAGGTACGCATCGGGTATCACCGAAAGTGTCTGTTAAGTTGGTACGAACCGAGACTGGGATATTGTCACTCCGTATGACGGAGAGGTACCTCTGGGCCCACTCGGTAAGACATCATCATAAATGAGCTCAAGGTGACTAAGGAGTTAGTCACGGGATGATGGATTACGGAACGAGTAAAGAGACTTGCCATAACGAGATTGAACAAGGTATCGGGAATACCGACGATCGAATCTCGGGCAAGTACCGTACCGATGGACAAAGGGAATAACATACGGGATTGAGTGAATCCTTGACACGGTGGTTCATCCGATGAAGATCATCGAGGAACACGTGGGAACCAATATGGGTATCCAGATCCCGCTGTTGGTTATTGACCAGAGAGTGGTCTCGGTCATGTCTACGTGTCTCCCGAACCCGTAGGGTCTACACACTTAAGGTTCGGTAACGCTAGGGTCATAGAGATACATGCACGTGGAAACCCGAAAGTTGTTTGGAGTCCCGGATGAGATCCCGGACGTCATGAGGAGTTCTGGAATGGTCCGGAGGTAAAGAATGATATATAGGAAGTCCAGTTTCGGCCATCGGGTGATCTCCGCGGGTCACCAGGAGTGTCCCGGGACCACCGGAGGGGTACCGGGGGTCCATCGGGTGGGGCCACCCATCCCGGTGGGGCCCCTAGGCTGCGTGGGGGAAGTGGCCAGCCCCTGGTGGGCTGGCGCACCACATGGGCCCCCCTCCCCATGCGCCTAGGGTTGAAACCCTAGGGGGAGGGGGCGCCCCACTTGCCTTGGGGGGCAAGACTCCCCCCCAGGCCGCCGCCCCCCCTTGTAGATCCCATCTACAGGGGCTGGCGCACCCCCCACTGCCCCCTATATATATGTGGGGGGGGAGAGGGCAGCCGCACCCAAGTCTCTGGCGCCTCTCCCCCTCCCGTCACACCTCATACTCCCTCCGCAGGGCGCCGGCGAAGCCCTGCAGGATTCTCCACTGCATCCACCACCACGCCGTCGTGCTGCTGGATCTCCGACGACCTCTCCTCCCCCCTTGCTGGATCAAGAAGGAGGTGACGTTGCTGTACCGGACGTGTGTTGAACACGAAGGTGCCGTCTGTTCGGCGCTAGATCATCGGTGACGAAGAACGAGAAGAGTACGTTTACTTCATCCACGCTTCTTCGAAAGCTTCCGCTCGCGATCTACAAAACGGTATGTAGATGCACTCTCATATGCTCGTTGCTAGATGTCTCCTTAGTTGGATCTTGGTGAAAGCGTAGAATTTTTTTGAATTCTGCTACGTTCCCCAACAGAAGACGCACTGGGATGGGGGATGTAGCCATGATGCCCGATCCCACAACACGTCCCCCAGCCAGCTCCACACCCAACATCGACGGGGAGAGAGGCCCGCCTTTCAAGGAGACAGGTGAAGTTGTCTCCTTAAACACCAGCTGATCACCCGCCACGTTGGACCCATATTGGTCAACCTCCATCAAAAGCGGGGCCGAGTCGCGCCGGAGCATACACGGCGTGTCGACTGCGGGAAGGAGCGAGGATGCCGCTGCCGGCTGCCCTGCACCTCGCGCCCCAAGTTGCACCACCAACGCCGACGTCTGGCCCTTCGGTCCAGAGGAAACCACCGCCACCGAAGAGGTCTCGCCCGTGGAGGCCGCCAAAGACTTTTCGGCCGCATCCCATTCCACCGTGTTCAAACTCGGAGCTGACTCTTCATCACCTTCAGGATCCTCATCAGTTGGGGGACGAGGATGAGGAGGGGAAGGAGGCGGTGCAAGAGGGCCACCCACCTCACGGCCCACCCGGATCATAAACCCACTGAGGCCCCAGAAGATCTCGAAAAGCCCATTGATTTTGGTAGGATCCCTGCACCAGATGTTTGCCCGAATCGGCGAGCCTCTCAGACCACCCATGTCCGGCCTCACAATTGACAGCTCATCCACAACCACAGCCTTGCCAACCACACGAATAATCTCCTTGATGAGCGCAACTTGGCGAAGCCGATTTGGGATGCACGTGATACACACCCAGCACTCTTGAAGCCATGACACCGCGTACGGCTCCGAGAACGGTTCCCCCACCTTAGCCTTGTGTCCACTAATCGGTAATGTGATGGTACCACTTTTCTGCGCCATCCTCAGAGCAGCCTTGGAGGGGTAGATCACCGAGAAGCAATTCCGACGCACCATAGTCACTTTCCAATCCCATTCCGACTCCCACATGTCACTCAAGTCACTCTTGATCGAATCCTCCGTTGCCACCACCTCTGTGATTATCACCGAATCCGCATTGGGAGGGCTCTGATCTTCCTCATCAGCCCCCCCTTCCGACAAGTAGAAACCCTGGTCCTTTACCCCATAGCCATACATAACAAGCTCCGGTTTTGACAAGCGGGATGGGCATTGGTTGGAGGGGGGAGGGGGATTTGTACCTGTTCTATTTTTTAGTTAACCGAGTGTAAAAACCAAATTTACCGAATTATTGTTGGCTCTTCAATTTTATGACCAAATTAGGTAACATTTTTTCCCATCCGTTCAGGTTTGGTAATGGTTCTTTGTTGGTAGATCAATTCTCGGTCATATACCATGCATTTAGTTTATTTATCTGGGTCGCTTTTTCATTGTTCTGCCGCTGGGTAGAGGTTGTGGAGGATCGAGTTCTTCAAACAGGCCATGCTATCTATGAGTCACGGGAGGCTCGGAGAAGGATGCTAGAGCTATCAGGTTTCACCAGAAACTAAACACCTAGCTCATGTGGTGTTGGAATGCTAGTCTAGAGGAGAAGGGGTGAGTAGATTTTCCTGATAGAGGTAGGCTTGGAGGGTGCAGATGCACCTTGCAGGTGGGGCCCACATGTAAGTAAAACAAGATAGAAACCATGGATCAAAGTGAAAAAAGGGTAACACGAGGTGATATAATTAGATGCCAAGTTGGAATAGCAGTTATCACCTCAAGGAAAAAAATCAAACCATTCCACCTCATCAATGAAACCACTTAATGGTTGAGGGGCTGAGATTGTCCAATTTAGAAATATTTTGAAAGAAACACCCACAGCTATTTTCATATTCATATATTATAGTAAACCAAGGAATACAATGATTCAAAAAAAAGACCCTAAATACAAGAAATACAAAAAGAACAGAAGGGTCCCAGACTCCATCTTAACCAAAGCTGCAAGCCAAGAATGAGCTACATCGCCTCTTGGTTTGGCGCCGAAGGAAGAGAACAACACTAGAGACCGATTCCCTAGTTGTAGGAGCACCAATGACTCACCAAACATGTCTACATATGTTATACTAGAAGCCCACCAAAAGCAGGGCAGAAACCCCATCGGGTGGGGCGGCGCCCCAGACAATCTCCCTGCTGACCCACCATCAAAGAACCAGCTGAGAAAAGAGTAGGAACCCCAACTTGAAGCCTCACAGAGGTAGGAGATCCAACCATTGCTCCTTGTCCCACAAAATCAAAAACCATTGCTTCTTGACGTATCTGGACTTGAAAGCTCATGCCATTTTATTTCTTCAACCTATGCCATCATCACCGCCAAAGGAGGACAAATCCATAGACAAAGAGGATCTCATGTACATTTTTTTTGCGGGGAAAAGAGATTAAATTAAACTGAGGTATGAGTACAATCAGCACAAATTGCCTCAGCGATTTCTGGAGGGTAGTTTCTAAGCCAGACGGCTGTTCTGCCTTGAACTCTACCTAGTCTAGCCAGCTCGTGACTTGCCTTATTAGCATCACGGCTGATTTGGACTACTTGAATATCTCTTTCCCTGATGAGCTCCCGAATCACACTAATCCTTGATGCATAGATGGACGCATTCAGACTTCTCACATCCAATAGCTTGATGGCCTCCGCATAGTCTGATTCTAGAGTGAAGGCATCCGGAGTCCAGTGCAGCGCGAGGGCGAGGCCCTCCTCCATCGCTGCAAGCTCCGAGTCGAGTGCATCGATGCCAACACGTATCTGCCGGTTTGCCGCGAAGATCACGGCTCCCGTGTAGTCGTGGAGAATCATACCTGCGCCTGCTGTTCCATCATTTGCATATGCCCCATCAACATTCAACTTCATCCTCCCTTCCTCAGGCGGCTGCCACTTCTTCCTGATTTTCTTTCGGCCATCTTTCATATGCTTGTCCTGGTTACTCACTGATATGTATGACACTGTTTCCTTTCCTTTCACTACATCTGTTGTTGGATGTTGCTTTATATACATCAGCGTGTCCATATAACTACACAGAAATCTGCGGGAGCTCTCAGCTGGCGGAGCCGGCTTATTATGCGTTAGTTCATTGTGGACATGCCAAATCCTCCACAAAAGCATTAGCAGCAGCGAACGTTGGGTCTCAGTTTGTCTCGCTAGGGTCTACAGTAGCCATTCATGTCCATCCGGCCGTAACATGTCGTCCCTCGGCAGGTCCCAAACTTCACGCATCACCTCCCAGAGCAGCCGCGCGTGGGTGCAACAAACTAGCGCATGGAAAGTTTCTTCATCTTCCCTCCCACAGATGTGGCATGTTGCATCATGTGTCATATGTCGTCTTTTCATGTTCACTTCTGTTGCCAGAATGTTTGAGGCTACCTTCCATGCAAAAACGCATACCTTTGGGGGTAGAGGACACTGCCATATCAAGCACCATCCAGGCCGCTCACCATCTGGTCGGCTGCTAGTAGCTCCAACCCCTTGCTGGTTCATTTGGAGCTGGAGCGCGAGGCGATAGGCGCTGCGGACAGTGAAAATTCCCAGTTTATCTGGCTGCCAGGCCAGAAAATCTTGTTCATTCCTTAGTGATGGTCTGATCTTTATTATCTCCGCAACATCCATTGAAAGGAAATATTGTTTTAGCAGTTGCATATTCCAATTGCCACTGGGTTCTAGAAAGTCAGCTACCCATCTCAATTTGCATCGTAGCTATTGTGTTACAGGTCTCAGACTCCATGCTCTTGGTATCCAAGGGTCTCGCCACACTCGGATACTTGCTCCGTTCCCTACACGCCAAATGATTCCCTGTTTAAACAGTTGCAACCCATACTCAATGGCATGCCAGGTCGATGATGCGTTTCCTTTAAAGACAGTATCAACCAAATTGCCATTATGGTAATAGTTTGCTTTTAGTACACATGCACAAAGGGAATCGGGATACTGGAGGAGGCGCCAAGCTTGTCGCGCCAGGAGAGCTTGGTTGAACAAACGCATATCTTTAAATCACATGCCCCCTTGGTCTTTCGGTCGTGTTAGTCTATCCCACGCCATGCAATGAGTTTTCCTTTTGCCATCCTTTGCACCCCACCAGTAATTTCGGATCAATTTCTCTACATCATCACATAGGCCAAATGGTAGCTTAAAAACTCCCATGACATATACCGACAAAGCTTGAGCCACTGATTTTATCTTTACCTCCCTTCCAGCTGAAGATAGATCATTATCACCCCTTGCGTTAATCTCTTTGTTGTCGTTGATTGTAGATTTTGAAACTTATCCTGAGTCATTCTGCCCTCAGGAGTTGGCAGCCCCAGGTACTTGGGTTCAAACACCTCATTTGTTACCTGCAAGGTATGCTTTACTTCCTCTCTAGTTTCTTGGTCACAAGAGTCTCCAAAAAATATTGAGCATTTTCCTGGGTTAATAAGTTGTCCTGTACAAGTAGCAAATGTATCTAGTACATCTCGGATCCGAATGGCCTGCTCAGCAGTAGCTTTGAAGAACAATAGACTATCATCCGCAAAGAGCAAGTGTGAAATGCCTGGCGCTCTTCTGCATATTTTAACTGCTTCAATATTTTCATTCTGCACCTCACGTTGTAGTAGAGCCGAGAGGCCGTCGGCGACAAAGAGGAAAAGAAAGGCGGACAGAGGGCAACCTTGCCGGAGTCCACGGGAAGGCGAGAATGAATCCATAAGAGCTCCATTAAATTTTACTGTATACCTCACTGTGGTCACACATGACATAATCCATTCGATCCACCGGTGAGCGAAGCCCATTCTTTGCACCGTTCTCCTTAAAAACTCCCAGTCCACCCTGTCATAAGCCTTAGATAGGTCCAACTTATATGCACAAAAATTCTTATCCTCATTTGTATTATGCTCGATGAAGTGCAGACACTCAAAGGCAATCAAAGCATTATCAGTAATTAAGCGTCCAGGCACAAATGCACTTTGGTTCTCAGATATCAGTTCACCCAGGATTGGTCTAAGTCTATTTACCAGACACTTTGCCACTACCTTGTAGAGCATAGTGCAAAGGCTTATAGGTCTGTAGTCCTTGAGGCATTCTGGTTGCTCAACTTTGGGTATAAGCACAATGGCCGTGTCATTAACGCCCTCTGGCATCCTTTCTGTCGCAAAGAATAATTTAACTGCATTAGTTACCTCAGCTTGTAAAGTAGCCCATTTTCGTTGAAAAAGCGAGCCGGGAATCCATCAACGCCCGGTGCCTTTAGAGGACCGATTTGGAATAAGGCATCACCAATTTCCTCCTCTATGAAGTCCTTGCATAACATGTCATTCATGTCAGCAGTCACCAATTCTTGAAAGAGGGGTACCAAATTATCAACATTTACATTGGGGTCGCGGGTGAATAGCTCCTTAAAGAAGGATGTCGCCATTTGCTCCATGTCCGAGGGTGTATCCTTCCAAATTCCTTCAACATCTTTTATCCTTTTTATCCTGTTTTTTCGTGCACGCCACACAGCTCTTTGGTGGAAAAAATTTGTGTTGCGGTCCCCTTCTTTGAGCCAGCTTATACGGGATCTTTGCAACCATAACATCTCTTCCCGATAGAGCAACTCGTTCATGTAATCTGTGACATGCCGCACCTCTTGTTGATCTGCACCTTCTTTGTGTAACCTTTTCAGCTCAGCTCTTGTTCTTTCTAGTTCTTTGAGAACACTACCAAACCTCCTTTTACTCCATCCTCGGAGGACATTCATGACCTTGTCCAGGCCCATGCGTATTGCTCCCAGGTCGTTCTTCCGGCCAGCCTCTGTCCATGCATTAGCTACCAGCTCCGGTAGCTCCCCTGCTCGCTCCCATAGTATTTCATAATGTCGGCTAGGTGCGCGGCACCTCTGAATATGCTCATGTTTTTCTTGAGCCAACCGTACAAGCAGAGGACAATGGTCTGAACATGGCGACACCAAGTGCACAACCCGTGCTTCTGTGCAAATATTTCGCCATCTGTCGTCCGCCACTGCCCTATCGAGACGTACTTTAACATTGTGCTGCCCTTTCTGCTTATTGTCAAAGGTGAATGGCAAGCCGGAGAAGCCAATATCATGCAGCTCACAAACAGCAAGTGCCTCTCTGAAAGCAACCATCTGATTCTCTGGGCGAGGAGTAGCCGAGAAATGCTCGAACTGCCATAGAGCTTCATTAAAGTCTCCAACTATCAACCAAGGTAAGTTTGATTTTTGTTTTAAGTCCTGCAACTTGCCCCACATATGGTATCTATTCTCAGTTCTTGGTTCACCATAAACGCAAGTCAGCCGCCACAAGGGATCCTCCGGAGACAACCTCGCATGGACATATATATATATCTATCACTAGTATCCTGGACTTCAACGAACAAACTGTCGTCCCAGTATAGTGCAAGTCCTCCACTATTTCCATTGCTACTTAGGGCCTGTTCGGTAGTCCTCCACAGCTGCTAAATCCTCAACTCCGTCGCTGGTAGCCAGCAGCCAGCTTCTCTCGTTAACTCCTGGAGCGAGCATTCTGTTCGGCGCGCTAGCTTCTTGCTAAAATCGATCCGCCAGGCCGGAAGCCCACAAACAACAAATCTGGCCCACACATAGCCCATCTATCTCTCCGTCTCCTCCTGGTCAACGAAGCACATCAGATGCCCACGAGCCGGCTGAGGGATGAGCGGTGCAGGAGGGGCTGCAAGTCGGATTGGGTTGGGGGTAGCCATGGTCGCCGAAGCGACCTCTTATGGATCCGGCGAGGCCACCGGACCAAGCTTCTATCTTTTCCCCATCGAGGTCGTCGGGGGTCAGGGATGGGAGCGGCGGCCGTTGCTCCCGCGCTGCTCCTAGCGGATTGGAACGGCGACGGCGGAGGAGAATAGGGACGGCACCAGCGAGCAAGGAGGGCGGCGGTCGGCTACTTGTATGGTCGATGGGCTCGGCGGCCTCCTCGCTGGCTCCCTTGGTTGGTGTAAGGGACGAGAGAAGGAGGAGAACGTGGGGATAGAGCGGTCGTGCGAGATGAGCTCGAATCGGTACGCCAGATGTTCACTTGGCGGTGGCAATCGCTTGTAATTTCAGTCAAACTCCAGCTCCTTCGATATCTGGGAGCTCGATTAATTCAACTCCACGACTCCGCCGATTTTACACTACGCTTGTAGCCAGCTTCTCACTCCCATAGCCAGGTTTTGAACCGTTCGGCTGGGCTCTTCGTCTGGAGTTGAGGAGTTGAGAAGCTGGTGGGTTACCGAACACGCCCTTACTCCGGTCAAGCCACGTAGGCCTCACCTTCGACAGTGCGGTCGCATCCTTTCTTCTCTTTGCCGCGTCTCTGTCACGGGAACTACTCCAACCAAAGAGGCACAAGGCCGGGCCACGAGGCCCAAGTGGGCTAGAAGGCCCAACCCGAGGAGGCATGACCTGGTATATAGAGAAGCACATCGCATCAGGAAAAAGGGGATCGACGAACTGAACACCGGAACCGGCAGCCGCCGCTGGGCGTGCTCTCCCCTCCCACCCCCTGGCTCTAATCCCTGGATCCCCTTTCTTGCTGCTCCCCAATTACCTGTATCCTAAATTCAGTGCTACCTGAGAGTAATTCGACACTAGCTAGTGAGGTTCGTGTCATTTGGTATTCAGAGCCTATTTTTTGCCTACCACGCCACCCTTCTCGAGTAATCATGGCGGAGCTCGACCTGCAGAAGCTGCTGACGGAAGCTACAGAGCAGCGGAGCAGCATCACCACCGCGCTCCTTGCGATCCAGAAGTCGCTCGACAAGATGCAGCCGGCGGTCACCAAGATGGAGCCGGTGCCGACTTCCGTCGAGCCGGCTGTCAACGAGCTCCCTGCCTGGGGTTCCGGGGTGGACACGGCGGTGGGAAAGCCACAGACGGACATCGGAGATATTCTAGGGCACCTCACCAAGATCGCCACCAGATCATTCCCTACCAGCAGCTCCTCCACCAGGGCGCCCTGAAGGTGTTCGACTGAATGCCTTGTCCGCGATGATGACTGGCTGCAGCCTATGTCCGCCAAAAGCAACGAATCCAACATCACCCATGTTGTAGGAGTCGACAACAACGTCGTTGATTCCATTGCTTCTCTTCCCAGCAGGGGTTTGACGAGCAGTTCCCCAGCCATTACGGTGGTTATACCTACAGCAAGTGATGTCGAGAATGTGCCTGAAGACGCCCTCCCTGCAACAACTGTCTGCTCCGCCACAGCGCACAACACCTGCTCGACCTCAGGTCTGGGCCCCACCGTCAGCACCATCCAGGCTACCGTGGTGCCCCTTTACATGGCAGTCGTGCTCCCGTTTGATCCGCGGTTTCCGAAATCCTCGTCTTCTGTTATGTGCAACCTGCCAGCAGCCATGACGAAGATGGACTCAACAGCCTTGCTCAAGCTCCTGCCCACTTTGGAGTATCCTTGCGACACAAGCCCATCATCAGTTGTCACAGTGAGGATCCTATCTTCGGATTTTACATGTTATGAGTTCTTGACGCTGCCATGGGATCCTGGACAACAAGCAATATATTTGTCTGCATTAATCCATGCTCAAGCCTATGATGCGAACAAGGCAGAATTCTTGCCTGCTGTTCAAGTACTTGGGTGGGACCTGATTAGTGGTATCCAGCATGAGAAGCCCTGGGATCCTGGAACTTCCTTGCTGACCGCGACATCTCGCATTACATACATGATGGGTTCTATGCAGGATAATTTTCAGCTGTCACTGCTTTTCTATCTTCAATGTGTGCAGCAAACAAATGCAGTTTTTGAAGCTCCTCCTTGCTGGGAACGACACAGAATTAGGGTATTTTGGAGTGGTGTTGCACCCGGTTTTCTAATGACAGATTTATTACAGGAGGACTTGAATGATAAGCCAAAGTACAGCGTTCCTGTTACATCTCGTGAAAGTCGATATGAGCTTCTGCACACATCACACCTTTGGCGGACAAGTGCATTATGTATTTTTCTCGGTTGCTCTGCTCGGTTTCAATGGAAGGTAGCCTGGCTGTTCTATCACCTACATGACTGTTACCTGGTGGCACTACTTGGACCGCCGATGCCGATAAAGTATTTCACTCAAGCTTTGGAGTCCACCTTTCTTGCTGGACAACTTATTCAGTGTGATTTTAAGCTTAACCAATGGAGTCAGATGGGTCAGCTGGAACTTGAGATGGTCACGTTGATGACTATTTTGAAGGGAGAGTTCACAAGTAGGTGTCTGCAGATTCATCCCAGTAAGCATGCTCAAGTCAAATTCCCATGGTCCAGTTGCTACTTGTTTCTGCAGGTTGGAAAGTTGCAGGATGTTATGGTGGAGCTCAAGACTTGTTTCTCTGTAAAGTGGTTCTTATCGGCTGTGACATTCTTACTCAATCTGCATGATATGGTGTGCTGCAACCAGGCAATGAGCCTCCAATCTCTCGATATTCCCTTTTGCATGGCTGAAGGTTTTGGTATGTTAATCCCAGTTATACTCACTCACATGGCATGGTTACTCATAATTTCACCCCCTTGCGGTAGCCCGAAATACACGCAAGTCTGGATTGGGAGCATTTTATGCATTTGGACTTCTCACGGAGCTCATATAGATGAGGAATATTTTTCTGTACAGCCTCCTTTGATGGATCAAGAACTAGGGAGGACTACAGAATATTGGCTGTTAGATATTCAAGGTTTGTCGCTGGCCGATGCATTTTCTGAAGATTATTTCTGGCCTGACCAACATATCATTGAAGCATGCCTTGCGAGCCCTTATCACAGGTTCATGGTCGCAATTGCTGTCGAGTGGCTCTACACTCATAATTCTTATGGAACACTTATAGCAGTTAGCAATCTGTTGATGGGTAAACTTAGAGTACCCTCGTTAGTTGATGGAATTGATGTCACTACATCAGGCTATCCTTTACAAGCGAACAAAATACATTATCCATGGGTAGAGTTTGTCACAACTTGGCTACTCGGTTCTGATGAGATTAAATGTCTGGAGGCCTTGGCAAGTATTCTACAGTGTACTGATATCTATTTGCCAGTAATTATGTTCGATGAGATTGCGCCACAGCTTACGGTAGATTGGATGAAATTTGTAGTTCAGGACGAGGCTGTTGTCGTATCCAACATCAACAAGCACACAATGGTAGGCACTCCTGTCAATCACCTATATTGGGAGGAATATCTAATCTGTCCAAGTCATAACTATTCTAGTGCAGCTGAAGTTACATCATGCGAGAGCAAAAAGTTGGAGTTTAACAACGGGAATTCTTGTATGGTGGAGCAGTACACGGGCGTGAATTTTTATATGACAAAAGCTGGACTGCATTCCTTATTGGTGAGCATCAGCATGGCAGAGCAAACCTCTCATAGAAATAACCCCATCCATCAATTTGTGGAGCAGCAATTGTCATTTCCTGCCTGGAAGTGCAAGCATGCACACACATACAAGCTGCAATTCGTAGAAATCAAGCAGCGTACTCCTTATGTTGCAATTGCTCATGTGACCTTCTCAACAGTATTGCAGCTTGGATTGAGTACCCTGTTAGGCAAGGGGTGTACCTGTGCAGGCAAGGTTTCTGAGTTACCTTGCACTGTACTCGGTTCACAGAAACATCCAGTACCAAGTGTTGACCATCTGATGCTGAAGAGCGTTGCTAATGAGCTGATTGCTTGGGTGCTTTGTTCTTTGCGTACTGTTGTTGCATACAGCTCCCAATGCGTATTCTTCACAAGATTGGATGGCTGGACTGTGATGGGCCAACAAAATGCTCTCGGGTGTACCTCCCTCACCGGCAAGCAAAATTTGAAGGAGGGACGAGTGTCATGCTTATGGTCGTTTTCATCGATCAAGTCTACATCAGCCACAAGTACTACTTCAACAACAACCAAGTATGTGCCAACAATGACTACTACTTCAACGACGCTAGCATCTTCAACCTTGATCATGTCTACCGCAAAGGCTACCACCTCCACTCTAGCAATGCCATGGGACCCGGGCGAAAATTCCTTGGCATCGGCTTGGGGTCAAGCCGAGTTTGAAGGAGGGAGGAATGTCACGGGAACTACTCCAACCAAAGAGGCACAAGGCCGGGCCACGAGGCCCAAGTGGGCTAGAAGGCCCAACCCGAGGAGGCATGACCTGGTATATAGAGAAGCACATCGCGTCAGGAAAAAGGGGATCGACGAACTGAACACCGGAACCGCCAGCCGCCGCTGGGCGTGCTCTCCCCTCCCACCACCTGGCTCTAATCCCTGGATCCCCTTTCTTGCTGCTCCCCAATTACCTGTATCCTAAATTCAGTGCTACCTGAGAGTAATTCGACACTAGCTAGTGAGGTTCGTGTCAGTCTCACAGAGGAAAACAATCCGGGAATCATTAGCCTTTATCAGGCCTTCCAGATCACGAATAGTAATGGCGTTCCCCCCTCCGCGACAATTCCATGACAAGCAATTTAAGCTCCTGATCTGATTTTCAGAGATATCATCTCGAGGCAATTGTGCTGATGACGGTGGTGTGATTAATCCACGGGCATTCCTCAATCCAGCATCAGGCGAAACCCTTGGGAGTGGCTCCTGCCCCGTTGCCTTCCCGACAGGCGCGTTAGTTGAGGGATTCATGGTTGCTGGACTACTTCGGATGTCTTTGATCAGAACCTGTGTTGACGAAGGGCGTTGTCGGATCGGCGAAACATCCCTAGGATTCGTGGTGATGCCTCCGGGGTCAAATTGCACACCTGCCGGCCGGGATCTGCATCATCGATTCTCGCTGCACCTCAAGACTTCAGCAGGCCGGTCTTCCCCACTGGCAAGTCCGGACACAGTCGCGATGATGGGCACGGCCGCGTGGGCGACCGTGGCGGTGGCCATGGCGGACTCAGCGGAGCAGGCGGCCGTAGCCGCAAGGACGGACTCAGCCGCGCGGGCGGACGTAGCCGCAGGGGCGGTCTCAGCCGCAACATGTCCGTCCCGTGGACGGCGTCCACGTACGGAGCAAAGGCCAGCCTCGCTGGTAGTGGTGCTCCTTGGCAGCGGCGGCGGCGGCGGCGGTCCGTCGCCCCGTTTCCGCCAAACCCTAGTCATTATTTGATCTATGACGCTGGTACTGGATCTCATGTACTCCCTCCGTTCCCAAATATTTGTCTTTCTAGACCTTTCAAATGGACTACAAGATACGGATGTATGTAGACATATTTTAGAGTGTAGATTCACTCATTTTGCTTCGTATATAGTCACTTGTTGAAATCTCTAGAAAGACAAATATTTTGGAACGGAGGGAGTACATTGCTCGTCCAGATGCATACTACCAGATTCGGAGAGGACGACCTCCACACGCCCAAAGACAGAGCTGGAGAGAACACTACTAGGACGAGGATGGCCTTCGGAGGACCTTATTCTATGACAACAAGGTCTTCATGAACTCGTCATCAGGACACTATACCTTCTAAAAGTGGAACCCACCCTACCCAACAGTCTCTGATCTCTAATTTAAGGTTCTATAATGTGTAAATGTTAAGGGTCAACTTGTCAGGTTTTGAAGTCGATGGACTAAACACACACTTGTGTGCAAGTTAAGCGATAAAAAACTTAGCCATCTCCTTCATTGTAGAAGGGCTAAGGAATATCTATGGATAAACCTTCTTAGACCTAGAACGACCATCTACACATGCAAAAGTGGTACTCAAACAACCCAGCAGAGCGAGCTCCATGGCGGAGCACCGGATATTGCCGATGAGTTCACAACCTGTCACAATTAAATTACTAATACTACCAGACTCGCCCTCTAAGCCGACGGCCCCGGGCCGTCGGCTTAGGTCTATGCGGACGACAGCCATCGGCATATCCCCGTCGGCATAAATCACGTGAGCGTAGTCTTGGATCGATGACGTGGCACGCGCATCTGTGCCGACGGCCGCTGGTCTAAGCCATCTGCATAGATCGGACGCCGTTACCGCATGTCACGAGTGGGGTAGCCGGGCCCGCATCTATGCCGACAGCTTATGAATGCCGACGACTACTGTATGCATAGGGTCGAGCTAAGACGATGGCTGACCTTTGCCGACGGTGGCCGTCAGCATAGCTCCGGATAGCCCGACGGTCACCCTACGCTGACGGCCTTCTTTCAGCTGTCGGCATGTCCTGGAGTAGGCCGACGGTGGCCGTCGGCATATATTTGACCATCGGCACCGGCTCCTGTTCCAGTAGTGTAAATTTGTACTATTTGTTTTTTTAACAGAGTACAATCGCAGCTGTTCACATATACGTACATATACCCATACTTATGAGTACGTGCACGCACATCCTACCCCTACGAGCACCTACAAAATACTGAGCCGGTATAATATCTTGAGATTGATGACGTTAAACTGTCTACTACAACAAGTTTTGCCCGGCTCCGGCGAGGAAGGGGCGATGACGGCGGCGCACCTTCATCTCGCTTCAGCGTTTGTACTCGTGCTAGGTGGTCTACGGATGTAGAGATGTAATTTTTATTATTTCTGGTGTTCGTTCTACTGTCATGATTGAAGATGAATAGAATGGAAGTATTCTTGCAAAAAACAAGTTGTGTCTTTTCTTGAGAATTATATCTCACAGACAAATAAACAAGGATGGCAAAAATACTGTGGTCGCGGATCTGGCGCGTGGCGGATTCCAACGTCGAGGGCTAGCAGCGGCGCAGCCTGGCGACCCTGGGTGCTGGCGGCGGCGGTGACCGATGGCCTGCCCGCGGGCGTGTGGATGCGGGACATTGGGTGGGTTGTTGGCTTCAGACGGGGGTGGCGGGTCTTGCGTGAGCGGTCGATAGGGGCGAGGCTTGCTCAGATGTGGCTGCTCGGTAGCCGGAGTTGCCAGCCGTCTTGAGCGGCTCCTCATCTCGATCTGGGATGCCCAGATCTGATCGGGCGGCGTCCGCTCTTCCTCCGGTACGATGGCCGACAATTGGTCGTCATCGTAGATTAACCGGCGGTGCGGAGTGGGCCTTGGTCCTCCGGCCTGGGTTTGTTACTCCTCGCACAAGGTGGCGCTCGAAGTACGTCGTCTACAGATTATGGCTGTCGGAGGCGTACGTCAGCTCATTCCGCTGCGCCTCCGACAGCGACGACCATATGCGGGCAATCTCGGTGCGCCGTTCAGCTCCGGTGGGCACCGGGGGCATCGGGACGCCGCCGGCGCTCAGCCTCCACGAGTCCTGCACCCGCATGTCTGGGGGCGCTGGGTAGTCGGCCTAGTAGAGGAGGCGCGGCTCGTCCTCGTGAAGATGGCGTCGGCCGAAGCCATTCGCCGTCGCAGCGTCGCCTGGGTATCGCTCTGCCATTGCTCGTCGGCGGGGGAAGAGGGAGAGAGAGTGGCTTCTGTGGCGTGACGAGGCGAGGGAGGAGGAGCTGGGGCGAATGTAGCGTCCACCGGCGGGGAGGCCGGCTTTTATAGCCGAAGTGGAGCGGTGAGAAGCTGCCCGCCGGGTGTCGTGTGGCTGGAGCGGGCGGGATGTGCGTCACGGTGCCTTCATCAGTACGCCGCCCGTGAGGCATCAATGGAAGGCTGACCGCCGCGGCAACGCGGCAGCCTTTGCATTGATTCCTGTGGGAACCGAGGCGATGAGGACAACGAAGCGGCGTGTCGCTGACTCGGCGGGCCCATTCCCGCTCACCCCAAAATCAGTTTCCCCGGCCCCCAGCGCGCCGGGTTCGGCCTGGGTCCGCTGGCGCCAGTTTCGGCCCAAAACGACGAAAAAGGGGCTCCTGGGGCACGACTGGGCCGAAAAATCGACGTCTGCGTTAAGAAATGGCCTGGGGGAACGTGTTGGGAGCGCGGCTCACTAGTAGATAAAGGGGATTTAGCCCCGGTTCATTTGGCCTTTTAGCCCCGGTTCTGGAACCGGGGCAACAGGGTCGGTACTAATGCTCTGACCCTTTAGTCCCGGTTCAATCCAGAACCGGGGCAAAAGGGTGTCCACGTGGCCTGTGCACCGAGTCCAGGCAGGAGGGGCTTTAGTCCCGGTTGGTGGTACCAACCGGGACCAAAAGGCATGCACGTGTCAGCATTTCTGTAGCTGTGGTTTTTGTTTTTTTTTTTTGAAAGGGGAGGGGGGGTTTTAGGTTTTGGGGGTTAATTTAGGTGTTTGATATATTGTGTTAGCTAGCTAATTAATAGAGAGAAGTGTTCTCTCTTATGTCCGTGCTTTTGGTCGACGCTACATACTACACATACGTATATATATGGACTAGAGTCACGCTAGCTAGCTAGCTAGCTGCTAGCTACTAAGCAAACAAAGGAACAGAAGATCTCGTATATATAATCAACATATATATATATATGCATACAGAGAGAAGTAATAATATCGACCACCTCTCCTTCTCCGAGAGATTGGTCGAACAACAAGTTCTCGTATATCTATCCGACACTACCGGGCACATATATACAATAATTATCTCTTACAAAAATAATCTCCTAACACATGGATGCAGGGTCCACATAGTATTCTCCGTCTTCAGCGATCACGTGTTCAAGGAAGAATGCCGCCAATTCCTCTTGAATTGCTCGCAGACGATCTGGTGTTAGGAGTTCATCCCGCATCCGAAACATCTAATTTGAAGTAGGGGGTCAATACATGAAATGATGCTATAAATTTGTGAATATTATTGATTGCTTACGCACTTCAAATTGTTCATCAGTGTAGCCCCGCTCACAGGTCGTGTGGTGGATGGACTCGCAAATGTAGTATCCACAATAATCATTCCCGGGTTCCTGCCACAACCACTTTACAAGAAATAGAGCTCAATCAAACTGATAAGCAAGAATGCCAAATTGGTATTGATGAAACTAGCTAGCGCTTGAATCAAGATATAGGAGATGCGCGCGCGGAACATGCTACTATATAGTACTTACTTTCGGGTATCTAAATTGTAGCTTCTTCGGCAGTCCCGGAGCTTTTTTGATGAATTTTTTCCAAGCCCTGCCAGACAAAGGAAACAATTAGTTGATATCAGAAATGAAGTTGCTGATATATATGCATGGTGGATAATATTGATCGATTTAACTTACCTGGCTAGCATTTGAGTCATGTCCGCATACTCCTCGGGATCTTTACGTTTAGAGTCGAAGACAGTTACTATTCCCTTCTCAAGCTTAATCTCTAAGAGAATATAGTGGAAGCTGCGCACGAATGCATGAGATCATTACATCACTATAAACTTGACTGATATATAAGGGAAACCAAATATGCACAAGACATTAACACTCACTTGAAGTTGTAAGGAAAGAGTATTATATCTTTGTTTTCATTTACCACCAACGATCGTAGCAAGTTGGTCTTGGTATCGCCGGGACGCAATTTAACCTCGGTTGCATCTATGAGGTATGTGTTAATAAACCCAATATCACCTACTTGTCTTTTCTTCAATTCGACGATCTTCAATCTGCATAATATAGTGAGGATAATTATAAATACATGCAATGAAGATCAGCTATATAGAGAGACTTAATGACAGAAGTAGTACTACTTACAGACAGTAGCAGGTGATCGTTGTTTTATCGAGGGCCAATTGATTGAAAAATTGATAGAACTCCTCAAATGGAACAGGCAACAGGTCAATTCCAACGAGGTCATGCTCCGGTTTAACTCTCAAATACAAGTTATTCCTCCCCCCAGACTCTCTGCAGATTTTCATGTACCAATCATGCAATCTTCGCATATTCGTTGATAGAGATCTTTCATTTTTGACGAGAGGCTTTTTGTACTCGTATCTTTCTATCTGCACGTCTATGAAATCATAGTGTACATCGTCGGACGCGTAATCTGCAAGATTGGTATAACCGGGCACCATCCTCGGATCATTAGCGACCATGTCGCTAGACACCTTGAGCGGGGGGCACGATTGGTTCGCTTGTTCGCCGAGCTGGGCAATTTGTTTCCCAGCTCGCCCTTCTGCTAACCTCTGATCACTTTTTGTACTTCCGGACCGCTTGGCATCTTGAAATGTCTTTTGAATAATGCGGTCATAGTTGCCCTTCGGCTTACTTTTCGCTGGTTGCTTCAGGGCAGCAAGAGTGCGCTTTGCTTTCACCGCATCTATCTTCTCCTCTGGAGGTGGATGTCTCTGTGCTTTCAACCCTTCAAAAAAGTCCTTCACTTCGCCTTCAGCGATCTTCGTGTTTTCCTCGTCGGCCCTCTCGTACGGCAACTTCTCTAGAGGCGTGAGAGAAGGACCGAATCTGCATCGCCTCCCGCCTCTGGCTGTACTGGTAGACGTCGCCGGACCAGACGAAGCGGCTGTCTTTTTTACTTGCTTAGGCGCCGGAGCAGGAGCAGCCGGAGCGGCGGCAGGTCTCTTCCGCCCTTGCTGATTAGGCGAAGGAGGAGCTGGCTGTCTGCTCGGGCGCGCCGGCGGCGAAGGAGGCGGAGTGCCGCCACGCGCCGGCGGCGAAGGAGGCGGTGTGCCGCCACGCGCCGGAGAAGGAGCCGGAGTGCCCTGATGGTCACTCGCCGGAGTGCCCTGATGGTCACTCGCCGGAGGAGGAGGCGGTGGAGGAGGCGGAGTGCCCTGACTCGTCGTCGGAGGAGGAGGAGGCGGAGGCGTCCAGTTCAGAATGTTGATTAGGTCCTTCCGCCATAGGCATGGAGTCTTCAGTGAAGAACCCAGCCGAGTCTCCCCTTCACCGGTAGGGTGGTCAAGCTGGAGCTCCTCAAATCCCTCCGTTATTTCGTCGACCATCACCCTAGCATATCCTTCTGGAATCGGCCGGCAGTGAAAAGTGTCGTCTGGTCCAGAAGGATAAACAGAGCCAGCAGCCGCCTTGACCTTCAGATTCATCCACTGTGCCATAAGGTGGCAATTTTGTGCCTGCGTGATAGCATCCACAGGATTCCTGGCAGTAGCCGTCAAGGCAAGCTCTGGCTGAAGCAGCTCGGTGGAAGCCACGCTGCTTCTCCGCTGAGATGGCGGGGTAGCTTCGGGGGAAGCTTCGGCAATTCTTTTCTCCCGATCTGCTTCCCGTTCCTCTATCGCTTGTATTCTAGTGTCAAAGGATTCAACAAACCAATACTTCATCATTAGGCGAAAGTAACAGTAGCATGATGGTACGAAGCTCTCCAAAGTTGTTTTGGAACGGAGTCCCAGATAAGATAATCCGTAACAAAAGACGGATTATCCTATCAGGAACTCCGTTCCAAAACATCTTTGCATAACTTCGTACCAAAATGCCCCGGTTACTTCTGGCAAATGATGAAGTCATGGAATTTTTCAATACTTTGACACTAGCTAGGCAACCTCTCTCGACCCCTCGACCCCCGACTGCTCGGCGATCCACAACCCTAGACCCCCTCATGTCACATTTTGTCGAGTGTCAAAGGATTCAACAAAACCAATACTTCATCATTAGGCGAAAGTAACAGTAGCATGATGGTACGAAGCTCTCCAAAGTTATTTTGGAATGGAGTCCCCGATAGGATAATTCGTAACAAAAGACGGATTATTCTATCAGGAACTCCGTTCCAAAATATCTTTGCATAACTTTGTACCAAAATGCCCCGGTTACTTCTGGCAAATGATGAAGTCATGGAATTCTTCAATACTTTGACCCCCGACTGCTCGGCGATCCACAACCCTAGACCCCCGACTGCTAGGCAACCTCTCGACCCCTCGCCCTTCGGCCTCTCGGTCTCTCGACGACCCTCGACCCCTCGACCTTCGGCCTCTCGGTCCCTCGACGACCCTCGACACCGGCCCCCCCCTAATGTCGAAGTTATCGGGGAGGGTGTATATCGACATAGACATATCCGATAAAAAAAGAGGAAGAAGAAGAAAAAAGGAACCGCTAGAGGAGAAGATCGAAGAAAAAAAAAGAAAAAAAAAGGAGAAGAAGAAAGGAATAGAGGAGAAGAATTTTCTCCTCTATTCCTTTCTTCTTCTCCTCTTTTTTTCTTTTTTTTTCTTCTTCTTATTTATTTCTCCTCTTCTTCCTCTCCTCTTCTTCTTTCTTTCCTCTTTCTTATTTTCTTCTTTCCTATCCTTCTTTTTCTAAATTTGTAACTTTTGCATATATAAAACTTTCTATATATATTTAGCATATATAAACAAAAAACTATATAGCCACATACACATATATATACATCACATATACACACATCACATATATACAGCAACTTCCTAAGAAAAAATATATTTATATACACATAAATATATATTTAACATATATATTTAGCAAATCCTAAGAAAAAAAAAAAATATACACATACATATAAATACAGCAACTATATACAGCAACTATATATACTGCAATTTCCTAAGAAAATTCCTAAGAAAAAAAAATATACACATATATACATATATATACACAGCAACTATATATATATATACAGCAATATATATTAAACATATAAAAAAAAGGGAGCCGGCCCTCACATCGGCAGGGCGGCGCGACGGCGGCGGGGCGGGGCGGCGACGAGGCGGCGTCGGGGCGCGGCGGCGCGACGGCGGCGGGGCGGGGCGCGCGACGTACGGGCCGGCCGGGGGGCGCGGAGACGGCGCGGGGCGGGGCGACGGCGCGGGGCGCGGCGACGGCGCGGGGCGGAGCGACGAGGCGGCGTCGGGGGCGACGGCGACGGGGCGACGGGGGCGACGGGGGCGACGGCGACGGCGACGGGGACGGAGCAGATCGAGGTCGGCGTCGGGGCTGGGAAGGAGAAACTGAACGAAATTTTCGCAAGTGTAGCTTATATAGGAGGAGTATTAGTCCCGGTTCTAGGCACAAACCGGGACTAATACCCCCCCTTTAGTCCCGGTTGGTGGCACCAACCGGGACTAAAGGTGCCTTTTCAGCAGCCCAAAGGGCGGGAAGGAGGGGCCTTTAGTCCCGGTTGCTGCCACCAACCGGGACTAATGCCACCCTTTAGTCCCGGTTGGTGGCAGCAACCGGGACTAAAGGCCTTGCCGCGGTGCGGTGGGAAGTTTAGTCCCACCTCGCTAGTTGAGGGAGAGCAGCACCAGTTTATAAGCCCCGCTGCCTCTCTCCTATCGAACTCCTCTAAACTGCAGGCCTAAGGGCCTAAACAGACACTGCTTTGCCTGTGGACTTGCTGGGCTTTCTACGGGCCTGAATCCTGGCCCATGGTTGGGTTTCTAGTCGTATTCAGGCCGTGTGGGCCCAGCAGGTGGCATATTTTTTCTTTTTTTCTTTGTTGCTTTATTTTTTAGTTTTGTTTCTACTTTCAACAAAATACTTACTGTTGCTATTTTTATTTATTTGTTTTCTTTGTTTCTTTATTTATTTGATTTTGTTTCTACTTACAAAAAAATATTTATTGTTGCTATTTTTTTTCAAGTTTTTTTGTTTTGTTTTCTGCATTATTTATTTTCTTTTGTAAAACCAATTACAAACTTTCTGTTAGTGCAAGTAGTATTCAAATTTGAATAGTTTAAATTTGAAATTATTTATTTTACTTCCTTTATTTATTTTCTTTGTTGCTTTATTTATTTTATTTTGTTTATACTTAATTACAACAAAATACTTATTGTTGCTATTTATTTCTAAGTTGTTTTTTGCTGTATTTAGAGTTGCTTTATTTATTTTATTTTCTTTGTTTATTTCTAAGTTGTTTTTTGCTGTATTTAGAGTTGCTTTATTTATTTTACTTTCTTTATTTATTTTCTTTGTTGCTTTATTTATTTTATTTTGTTTATACTTACAATAAAATACTTATTGTTGCTATTTATTTTTCAAGTTTGTTTTGTTTTGTTTTGTTTTGTTAGTGCAAGTAGTATTGAAATTTGAATAGTACAAACGGACAATGGTATCATACTCGTTTGTTACAAAGTTGGCATGGTATCATCATAATAGTTGCGGAAATAACTCTTCACTTTTTCTTCGCTTGTGTCATTTGCTTATTGCGCCGTAACCATGGATAATCTTCATCGTTTATCAGGATGCTTGGGTCAGCCTTGACTTTGAAGGGAGGAATTTCATGAAACTTTTCATAATCTTCAGACATGTCTGTCTTGCCCTCCACTCCCAGGATGTCCCTTTTTCCTGAAAGAACTATGTGGCGCTTTGGCTCATCGTATGATGTATTCGCTTCCTTATCTTTTCTTTTTCTCGGTCTGGTAGACATGTCCTTCACATAGATAACCTGTGCCACATCATTGGCTAGGACGAACGGTTCGTCATTGTATCCAAGATTTTTCAGATCCACTGTTGTCATTCCGTACTGTGGGTCTACCTGTACCCCGCCTCCTGACAGATTGTCCCATTTACACTTAAACAAAGGGACCTTAAAATCATGTCCGTAGTCAAGTTCCCATATGTCCACTATGTAACCATAATATGTGTCCTTTCCCCTCTCGGTTGTTGCATCAAAGCGGACACCGCTGTTTTGGTTGGTGCTCTTTTGATCTTGGACAATCGTGTAAAATGTATTTCCATTTATCTCGTATCCTTTGTAAATCAATACAGTCGAAGATGGTCCCCTGGACAACAAGTACAACTCATCACAAACAGTGTTGTCACCTCTGAGACGTGTTTCCAACCAACTGCTGAAAGTCCTGATGTGTTCACGTGTAATCCAGTCGTCGCACTGCTCCGGGTGTTTGGAGCGCAGACTGTTCTTGTGTTCATCGACATACGGGGTCACCAATGTAGAGTTCTGTAGAACTGTGTAGTGTGCTTGAGACCAAGAATAACCGTCCCTGCATATTATTGAGTCCCTTCCAAGCGTGCCTTTTCTAGTCAGTCTGCCCTCGTACCGCGATTTAGGGAGACCTATCTTATTAAGGCCAGGAATGAAGTCAACACAAAACCCGATGACATCCTCTGTTTGATGGCCCATGGAGATGCTTCCTTCTGGTCTGGCGCGGTTACGGACATATTTCTTTAGGACTCCCATGAACCTCTCAAACGGGAACATATTGTGTAGAAATACGGGCCCCAGAATGACAATCTCGTCGACTAGATGAACTAGGACGTGTGTCATGATATTGAAGAAGGATGGTGGGAACACAAGCTCGAAACTGACTCGACAATGACCCGGCGAAGATCATCATTTGGTTCCTCTTGATCTTCAGCAGCTTCACCCGTTGCAGCATCATTGGGCACATCGTCTGCTTCCTCTTGATCTTCACCAGCTCCCCCCATTGCAGCATCACCGTATTCAGGGGGCACATAGTTGTCATCGTACTCTTCTTCTTCGCCGTCTTCCATCATAACCCCTATTTCACCGTGCCTCGTCCAAACATTATAGTGTGGCATGAAACCCTTGTAAAGCAGGTGGGAGTGAAGGATTTTTCGGTTAGAGTAAGACATCGTATTCACACATTGAGTGCATGGACAACACATAAAACCATTCTGCTTGTTTGCCTCTGCCACATTTAGAAACTCACGCACGCCCTTAATGTACTCGGAGGTGTGTCTGTCACCGTACATCCATTGGCGGTTCATCTGCTTGCATTTATATATAATTAAGTGTGTCAAAAACCATTACAGAACATCATAAATAGATAATTAAGTGACCAAATGGATAAAAGTTCATCATCACATTAAAACCAAAGTACATACATATATAGTTCTCATCTAACAACATATATAGCTCTCCATACACATCGAAACTATGTAAAACATTTCAACGCGAAAACAAATGCTATCATAATCGCAACCAAGGTAACAATTGATCCAACGGCATAATGATACCAAGCCTCGGTATTAATGGCATATTTTCTAATCTTTTTAATCTTCAACCGCATTGCATCCATCTTGATCTTGTGATCATCGACGACATCCGCAACATGCAACTCCAATATCATCTTCTCGTCCACAATTTTTTTTATTTTTTCCTTCAAGAATTTGTTTTCTTCTTCAACTAAATTTAACCTCTCGACAATAGGTTCCATCTTGATCTTGTGATCATCGATAACTTCCGCAACATGCAACTCCAGTTCCATCTTCTCCTCCTCCATTTTTTCCAATTTTTTCTTTAACGAAATGTTTTCCTCTTCAACTAAATTTAACCTCTCCACAAGAGGGTCGGTTGGAATTTCCGGTTCAACTACCTCCTAGACATAATAAAACATCTATGCATGTCAGGTTGGTCGGCATAACTATCATAAGCACTAAAACAAATAGTTATAAATTAAAGATAATATACCACATCCGAATCGTAGACCGGACGAGGGCCCACGTGGGCGGATATCAAAACCATCGCACTATATAATAACAAGCAATAATAAACGTAAGAAAATTAGACAAATATCTATCTAAAGCAATAATAAAAGTAAGAAAAGCATGGACATAACAAGAGGCTCACCACGGTGGTGCCGGTGACGAGATCGGCGGGGGCGATCGACGGCGGCGAAGACGGGGACGGGACGTGATGGACCGCTAAACCTAGACAAATCTCGAAGAAAATAGAGCTTCGAGAGGAGAAAAGCTTAACTAGTGTGGCTCGGGCATTCCACCGAACATGTTGTGTGCATAGGAGGTGAGCTAGAGCACCACTAACCCCTCTCCCCCTCGGCCAGAAAAAAAACAGAGCAGTGAGCTCTGCTCTTGAGTGAGGGGGTATATATAGGCAACTCACTGGTCCCGGTTGGTGCTACAAACCGGGGCTAAAGGGGTGCCTTTGGTCCCGGTTCATAAAACAAACCGGGACTAATAGTGGTGGGCCAGGAGCAAGAGCCATTGGTCCCGGTTTTTAGCTCCAACCGGGACCAATAGGTCCAGACGAACCGGGACCAATGGCCCACGTGGCCCGGCCGGCCCCCTGGGCTAACGAACCGGGTCCAGTACCCCTATTGGTCCCGGTTCTAGATTGAACCGGGGCTAATGGGCTGGACCAATGCCCTGTTTTCTACTAGTGGCTGCAGATGCTCTTAGGACTTGGGCGAGTTAGAGACGCCATGTTCTCTTTCCTTGGGATTGACCGAAAAAATCTAGTGAAAATATTATAAGAATGCGTGCTGAAATCATGAGTTGATTATGTGTTGGAACTCCGCCCACAGGATCAATCACATCAAATCGCGAACACACGCGACAGACAAACTGATAGCCAAGGGTACAAAACTGCAGCCCTCTTCATGTATATATATACACGCAGGGACCAGCCGACCCAAACAACCTAAACCTATATGGACTAGGACTCCAATCAGTACACGGAGTCACGGACACATACTAAACCAAGCACTAGTACGTAGTAGTACTAGTTAACTACTAATCCTACCACGACTTGGACACATTATGTATACACGTACACAGCCTAGGCAGCTAACCGGACTCAACTAGATCGCTTTTCAACTTGTGTACGTACTACTAACCTAACTTTCAAGATTATGCTAACATTGTGTGCCAGCAATGGTGGTGCTGTGCCATTCGAGTTCCTACCTCTCAACATCTATTAATTTGTGTTGAATATGATCACAATGTTTAGTCCACGGGCGCCTGGATATGTTTCATGCAATCAAGCAAATATGCGAATTTTGCTCTTGTCGTTCGGATGGATCACACACGTGTGGAGTGTGCTAGCTGTTGATTAGTGATGCAGGTGTGGATATGTTCCTGAAGCTGAAATGCTACCACTCTTCAGGATGGCTCAAACAGCACTAAAAAACAGTTTCTACTAGTTAAACATGTTCTCACGTCTCTTTGCACATCTTACTATAAAAACGACCTGCAGCGACGATAGGCTGCCAAGCCTACCAGCCATGTGTGGTGGCAAACTTTGTATACAGAAGGGGTAAGATCCGGTAAACACGAGGGATAATAAGGCATGATGAAGAAACATCTGATTTCCAGGTATACTTTTGTCTCAAGATGATCAGGAAAGTTGACATTAACTGAACCCACACATATGGGAGCATGACTTCATGTTTGAAGGGGTCAAAACCTTCTGGTCATTCTATTTTCTGAAATGCAGACTCCAGCTCACTACTGATGCAACTATGCATCAAAAGGATATAAAACGTCCACTTGTAAAAAAAAAGGATATAAAATGTCTGACATGATAAACTGCATCACAGCGACACATTAGCATAATGAACTGTGCAGACCCAGCGGCAAGTGTTTCACAGCTCCAAGAGAAAAGTCGAATAAGGTCGATGTGAGAGCTGTTGATGTCTAAGGGGTAGAGAAACAGTACTAAAACACATTGCTCAACGTTCTGACTGTATTCTGTATAGCACGGCAGCTTCTTTACTATTGTAGAGAATATTGGCCCGTTGCAGATCCACGGAAATTATCAACCCATGCAAGCAGAACAACAGAAATACAGTGAGAGAAATGCCACATCACTTCTTTAACCAACAAAGCATCACCGCAGATGTGACAGCACAATCACCTCAACTGTTGTTCAACATATCAGCTTGATCATCTCCACCACCAATGGTAAATCCTATGAGAAGAATGAGTCAATAAACCAATGGCGAAAACAACTGATAAAGGATGACAACACTTCAATGAAGCCACTGTTATACATCTCACCTTGCACAAAACACTTGATTTTTGTACAAGATAAGGAACATTTTAGGAATGACATGTAATACAAGATTAAAATATTAACTCAAGACACTGTAGACCATCTACCTTAACTGAATCCAGTAGCTTAAACTAAAAGAGTAACAAATCTTGCCATGACTCGCTAATGAACTGGTGGCGGCGCAACACAACATGGACAGAAGAAATTGTAAATCGGCATTCAGAAACAGCTATACTCTTCCTTTCAACTGTATAGTAATAAATCACCTTTAAATGGAGTAGTATTGACTAAATCTACAAGAGATCTAAAAGTACCACTGATAAAACATCAAAGATTGATTTCTCCCCAATACAGACTAATTAATTATGCAATATGATGCACACAAACGGTAGATCGATGTTGGGTCTGGATGAAGAGAAACATATGCAAGTAAGAATTTAAGGCATCATAATTTCATATACATTTGTCAGTTGCGAAAGGGTTATCATCCACTCAGACATGAAGGACTTGTTGGTAAATTGGTGCAGACGATGGCAGTACCTGGAGCATAGAAGCTTGTGTAAGGAATTAATTTGCCGTAGGTACCTTTCTCTGAGACCTCCTCGATCTGCATGGACTTGAGATGGATCATATAGACACTAGGGTGCACATAAATGAAGATAACTCCAGCATCTTCAGCAAAACCAACTGCCGCAACTCGATAGATACATGATGCCACCACTTCGGGCGCAATAAACTTCTCGAGATCTATGACCCTTTGATGTGTCCATGTTACGAGCCCGTCAATGCCCGTCAGCAGTGACCACAGATGGAGATTGAGTCCTTCGACTCCGGCCAAACCAAGACGTCCATCCTCTGTCGGCATGAGGACAACCTGCCCATGGTAGCTACATAGAGTGTCGCCTGGTAACTTCGCAGTTAGACCCAACCTATGATTATCCAAATCATATTCAAAGATATTATTGTATTCCAGCAGCCAGTAGAGTGTGTTCCCAACTAGAGCCGACGGTGTCGGATCAACTGCTAAAGATTGTACATCCATGGAGGTGACCTCACTCCAGACGCCGGTGTCCGACCACCATACGCACGCATAGATAGCAGAATCACTTCGACTGAACACGTACACCACAAGGAACGGGCACGACCGGCAGTCGCCGTGGACGGTGTGGCCGGCCGCGCACAGAACCGTACCGTTGTACATCCCCTCACAGGCCGGGGGGGCGGGCAGGTGGCGCTGGTCGCCGGTGACGAGGTCCCAGACGAGGAGCGTTCCGGATCCGAGACTTTCCAGCAGGGCGCGGCCGTGGCGGCAGTCGAGGGCCGACCAGTCGTGGTGGGACATGGTGGCGGTGGGGAGCGCGAAGCCGCCGGAGGTGGGGACGAAGAGGGGATGCTCCAGCTGTTGGTTGAAGAAGCCGAGGACGGGAGGCGTCCCCCCGTGGAACTCACGGAAGCGGCGGAGGAAGCGGGCGTCGTGCACCAGGCTGCGCCAGTGCTTGGAGACCAAGGAGGCGCGGAAGAGGTGGATGGGCTCCGGCGGGAGGCGCAGGAGGATCTCCAGGAGCAGGTCGTCCGGGGGAATCGGAAGATGGAGCGGCGGCGGCAGGCCAGGGCGGTCGCTGGCGAGCTCGTCCATGGGGTTTTGGGGAAGCGAGATTGATACGGGGGCTGCCCCTGAATATGGGGTTTTGGGGAAACAAGAAGGACGCTGTCGAGGGCTTTGAGAGAGGCTAGACCTACGGACGCCTTATAGTACAGAAATAGCAATACCAATTAGTATTTTTTTGAGACAAAACATTACCGATTAGTTTTTTTAGGTGAAGCATTACCGATTAGTGTGTCAAAAAGGGATATTAGGGGTAACCCCTGAAAATCAGAGGGGCTTGGATTCCGTGGCTCCCAATGAAAATTGCCCTTTCCTTCGGGCCGTGCTACGCGTCGACCTGCGGATCTTCATCTCAAAAGATCCGCCGCTTCCTGCATCGTTGGGTTGAGACATAACAAGCCGTGTGATCTTCCAAATGAGGCGTGTCGGGAGTTGCACAAGGTAGATGTTGCGCAACTCGCTCTCCAACAATTGTTTTGTTGCAAAATCACCTAAGTGTTATTTTCGTCCGAAAGTTTTTATTTTTTTCTTCAATTTTTTTTGCAAGATAGATAATGTTATGGGAGGGCTTTTGTAAGAGTGGTGGTGTTGCAGAACTATTATTTTTATCTTCACCTTTTTTGCAAAAATGACGATGTTGTGGGACGAGTTTTGCAACATGAATAATGTTGCGACAATTTTTCACTAAAAAGATGATGTCGTCTACGTTGTGAATCAAGAACTTTATGCAACAAAGATGATGTTGCAATGTTGCGGGATGACTTGCAACATTATTGATGTTGCAGATTTTTTTTCCAATGAGTGATGATGTCGCAGCGGCATCATCGTCGTTGTCGTCGCCATTTGCAACTCTGACCAGTGCTGACCAGGAACGACATGGAGGAGGTCGGGGGCGGCTATGCGAAGCTCGGGAGCACAACGAGAGCCGAACGACCCTACGGCGACCGAAGATCGTGGTGGAGACAGGTGGCAGGGGCAGCACTCGCACCCAACCGAGTTCGAATAGGGAAGAAAGGAACCACTAGAGCTGAGTAGGCTGCCTCCTTATCCTTTTTTTGATAGAGGGAGATAGATAGATAGATAGATAGAGAGAGAGAGAGTGAAGGGCCCATGCAAGACGCGTGTCGTACGGACAAGGTGGCGGGCGCTCATGTGCGATCCGCCAGCTGAAGGTAAGCTTTTTTCTTTTCCTTTTTCTTAAGGTTGGAATCCCTTTTCATTACCAGACTGAGTATGCTCCTAGCTACCATAGATGAGTGGCCTGAAACCAAGGATGGACTCCACACCAGCAACAACTGCATGCTATATATAACTCTGCCCAGATCAGCAAAGTGTAACGAGTCCCATCTCTTGTTGATCTGGTCAGTTATTGCTGGCCCTTTAATTTCGTCTGAATGATATACATCTTGACAGCATATAATTAGATGATCATTTTCCTGTCTTTCAAGGCTTACTTATCCTTGCTAATCAATAATGGATTTAAATTATAGAAAAAAGATTTTCTATGCTAATTTAGAACAACAAATACACACCGTATGAACAGGGCCGACCCATAGGCCGGGGCAACGGGGCGACCGCCTTGGGCCCCTGAGAGGTAGGGGCCCCGGCCCAGGTATAGCTAGTATATGTGTATTATTAGGGAAAAAATGAAGGAATCGATCGCTTCGCTACACTATCCAGCCTCCTCGTCTCCTCCCACAAATTCTGCACCCGAAGAACAGCGCCGCCGCTCCCACGCACTTCCAGATTCGAGGCTCCGCTCCCGTGCATCCCATCCATTAATGGATACCAACAGTGCTACTCCTTTCCCGAATCATCTCTCTTTGCATCCTCAGCGCTCCCCACCAAGTAGATGTTTGAGGCATCACCGCATCAGAGATTCAGAGATGGTACGTCTCCCTCCTTCCCCTACTCTTGTGATTCGCTGTTAAATAGCCCGGCTCTCCGCCTCTGATTGCTCCATCTGACATCTCCAATTCTTCTCTTCTTAGTTCTTACTCTTCTGTTGGACTGTTCTTCAAAGCTTCATTGGATCCAGGGATGAGAAGGGGCAGACGGGGAATGAGTGTTGCAGCCTTGCAGATCTGGGAAGCTACATCGACAATTCGACATCAAGCCATATGCCCATATTCAGGTGCTTTTGTTCCCTGTATTGACTGTTTTTCTGCAACTGTTTGGTGACATATCTTCTAGAAAATGTTTATCAGTGAGAAAAGGAAGTGAAAAAACTAGAGAGATGAACTGGTATTATAGCAGAAAAGTTCAATAGACAACTTTTTTAGAACCAGTAGTTCTTCCAAGAAATTAAAGTGTACAGAAGTATATTTGGCTTCTTACTTGGCTCAAAAGACTTGAAGTTATTGGATGATATTAAATTACTCAAATATTGTGCTAAATTTTTAGAACTGTTTTCTGACAGTTATGCTAAAGTAGATGATCTCTCCTTGAAATTACGAGCACGACAAATGACTTTACCAGAATCTGATGTGCCATTGCGTGCTATGGAGATTTTTGAGTTTGTTAGATATCGACAAGATTTTCATACTTAGAAGAGCGAGATGATGGTCTCTTTGTGGCACTTAGAAGAGCGATCTTTTGTAGAACTATAATTTTTTCCATACTATTATGATGTAATTCTCTGGACCGTTACAAATAAAGAATTTGTGGCATGTATTTTTTAGTTCAAAGATCATCATATGCTATGTATTGAATTGTTTTTGAAATACAATATATTCTGAATTTTTATTTGTCCACAAGGACCCCACTTTGTCGTCTTGCCCCAGGGCCCCGAATATGTATGGACCGGCCCTGCGTATGAATCACAAGTTCAGTATGCTGTCATAAAATTTAACATGCGAGCAGAACGCATGACAACCATACAGATGGAGGAAAACAGAGCCTGGATGAATGCGGGGCGCACGGATGGACAGAAAAGGACCGTGGGGGCGCAGCCAAGCCCGTCCGCCAATTCATGGCCAATGGATATCCGGATAGAACGCCGGATGTACGCTTTGACGCTGCATGCAGGGTAATTAATCACATCTATAAATCCCTAATGCTATTATTATGCGAATTAATTCCTAGCGTCCGCATAGACTGTGGACGGCCGTCTGGCGACTGGGGATCTCCGTCGTCCTCTCGCCCTAGCGCGGTGAGCAGTCGTATTTCAATTTTTTTTAGGATTGTCGTATTTCTATTTTAATGTATCGGGCGTGCGGTTTTTCCGAAACCAGCCCATGTTTTTGCTAAACAAAACTACCAAAACTGCCCCTGATCATAAAATATTACTACCGAAAATCTGCACAAAAATAAACGGCCAATATTGATCTGATGTACCGTAAAAGGTCTCTAAATTTACAAGTACATGTTTGTCGTCACGACCAACGTTTCAATCTTACACAAAGGATTTGAGAGATTTCATCACGTCCTTGGCCACGTGTGGCAGCGACATGTACTCAACGCAGTGTCCTTCCAGCTCGGTGCAACCGTGGTGCCCCGCGAGTCTTAGCGTGGCCAGCGCGTTTTTTGGCGTGATGTTCTCGGCTAGCAGGTTCTCGCACAGCCGCTTCATCCTCTCCAGTCGGAACCGGCACGCCGCCGCCAGCATCTCTCCCACCATCATCATGGAATCACTGCCGATGGCGGGGACAAGGTCGTCGACACGAGGTAGCTCGTCTGTGTAGATGAAGTGGAGCATGGCCTTGAAAACCGTGGCTCTCATACCGTCAATTTTTACATGGTCTGTGTTGGTAGCTGATTCCACCTCCTCGTGTAGCACCGGTGACCGTGTGGCGACCACGAGTCCGTGTGCGCGGATCTCGCTATGCTCGACAAGGAACTTGACATCCCAGCCGCTCTCGCTCGCTAGCAGCTGCTCTAGGTGTAGTGCCAAGTTGAATGGTGGCACGGGCACATGTATCACAGCGCCGACTACCGGGGTGCTGCCAGTGAAGGACCTTGCGGTTACCTCAACTCGGCATTGGACGGTGAAAGATCCGTCATGTCCCACATAGTGTGAATTGGCACATTCCACAGTGATGAAGTTTAAATACCCATTTCTCTCACATGCCCCGTCAGCATAGACGTGTGTTAAAGTTTTTTTGTATGCCAGCGACTAACCGGTTGGATCTTCGAACTTAAAAGTCAACAAGGCTTCCACGTCTTTGCCATCATTACCTTCGTCCTCATTCTCATCGCCATCGCCATTGTCGTGGTTTTCATCAGCAGCAACATTATTATCATTATCCTTGTCCTTGTCAATGTCATCATCGTCGTCGTCGTCATCATCGTCGTCATCATCATCATCATCATCATCATCATCATCATAGCCGTCACCATCCTCATCCTCGTTGTCATCCTCATCGTCATCGTCATTACCGTCGTTCAACTGCTTGACGAAGAGGCCAATGCACTCGGTATTGCCCTCTTCATACTCAGAAGGAAATACCTCAATGATCCAGCTGTAGCCCCCCACTTGGAAACGACCAGATTGGATGAATTGACCGACACTATGCGTCTTCCTGACTGCATTCAAGTTTTCGATCCTGAACTCATGTGCGCCGATCATCACCGTGGATGGGTTATACCTCGACACGCTCTCTGTGCCACAACCGGTGGAAGAAGTAGATGGAGATTTGTTGCGAGCCACCGCACGCGTGGCTACTTTTTTAGTGACCTCATATATAAAAGAGGGGCACGCTTTCTCAAGTTCCTTGTACTCGTTGGTGGCTTGCACGGCGTCGTAAATATCAGGGTCGGACGCTATGAACTCAACACACGAGGCCTCGAGTTGCCGGCAGCTGTGCCTGTTGTGCACCAGCATCAACGTCGCCATGACGTTGGCAACCGTGATGCTCTTTGACAGTATGTTCTCGCACATGAGCCTAAGCATCTCCAAGTCATATAGGTCTGCGGCCACGAGAAGGTCACGCGCCATGGCCAAGCGGCATGTTCCTCTCTTGTGTTTGGGCATCTCGTCAATGTAGATGAAGTGAAGCATGGCCTTGAAAGTGGATGCGCTCATGTCGTCGATGCGTAGGCTGCGCATGGTCTTCTCCTTCATCTCCCCGTGGAACTGCGCGGCGAAGACCGGCGACCGCATGGCTAGCACGAGCTTGTGCGCTTGGATCTTGGTCTGGTCGACCACGAATGTCACGTCCGGCCACCACATCTCCTGCCGGAGCCTATGGATGTCCTGGGATAGGCTCGGCGGCGGAGGCACGACGACCGAGTAGTTCCTGGTGGCCCCATCCGCGGACTCCTCCCGGATGACGTCGACGGCGCAGTGGATGGTAAGGCAGTCGTCCATGACGTAGCGTTCCTGGTGTTCCAGGAACGCGTAAGGGACAGAGAGCTCCCAGGCGACGGCCTTCCTGGACCAGGCGGGGAAGATGTGTGGCTCGGCGCTGTGCCACTCGGCGGCGGAGTAGCGGCCGCAGCCGGTGGGATCGTCGATCCGGACGCTGGCCATAGCAATGACGTCCTCGTCGGTCTGGTTCCTCGTGAGCTCCAGGGAGATGGACGCCAGGGAGAGGCCCCGCTGTGGCTTGGGGTTTGCGACGAAGCGGCATACGAGGACCCAGACGAAGCCACCGGCGTCGAAACTGCGGGACCGGACGGTGTTGTCGGCGCCGAACTTGCGGCGCGTGCTGTAGCCGACGATGTCGAGCTGGTGCGCACCGCGGACGATCGCCGACCTGTGCGTCGACGCTGTCTTGTGCTGCGTCGCCATGGCCGTGCCGTGGTCGGTTTCTCCTCTCGATCGATCAATCGACTGTATATATGAGAGAGAGAGGAAGATGAGGTGTTGCAGTCCGGCATGGTCTACAATTGCTTCGTTTCTGGCATATTAGTCCTGGCCGGTGACATTCCACTGATTTTACCTGTTATCTTCGTTTTTTTTTTTTTTGCAGAAACTGTTATCTTCGGTTTAGGAGGTACTTTTTGCCATCCTTGTTTATTTTCGTGTGAGATGCAATTACACACAAGACAAGACAAATCCACAACTTTAGGGGCAACGCTATACGTCGGCCGGCGGATTTTTTTAAAAGATCCGCCGCCTTCGCAGCCGCTTGATCTGGGGCTATTTACTGGCCCGTCCTATTTCCTTACCAATACAATAAAGATAATGTTGTGGAACTCTTTGCAACAGACCTTTTGTTGCAGAAATATTTGCAACAGAGGTTCTGCTGCAGATTTTTTTTCTCTATCTTAACTTTTGTGAAACATGAGTGTTGTTGCGGAAAGATTTCTGCAACATAGCTGATGTTGCAGAAAAAAATTTGTCTTAATTTTTTTGAAACATGGATGTTGTTGCGGAAGAATTTCGGTAACACGGACGATGTTGCAGAAAAATTCTCAAGATGCCAGAGGAATGCGTCAAGTTGTAAACGTCCTGATCGGTTGGTTAGAGGTTGTGCGTTGTCCGGTCGATCTTATCTGACGGCTGCGCATGCGACGGAACTCAGCGCGTGATCGGCCAGCTGATTGTAATCGTTTCCCATAACTCTAACTAGGAAACATGTCCATGCGTTGCAACGGGAGAAAATAAATCACCCCCATACACACACTCGATGACACCAAGAAATCATACGAAATCTTTCACAATCTTGTACGAAAAACAACATGATAAGTGATGTTGTGCACAAATATAAAGGTGGGATGATTTTTTTAAGTAACTAAAGTTGTGTCCAATTGATTAGAAAACAGAAATATCTATCTACTTGCTGGTGTCAATTCACGTCTTTGTGGTGTTCCTCTTTAGTGATACCTAAAAAATAATGCATTACCCTTAAAAAAATCATCCGGGAAGATCGTGGAAGTAGTTGTCGACGTCGAAGAGGTTGTCGACGTCAGGGAAGAAATCGTCGTCGGGGAAGTAGTTGTCGGAGTCCGGCGAGTCCGTGACGAAGAAGTCAGTAGTCACAATAAGAGCTCCCCGAAAACCTTATCACCCTTCTCCCGTATAGGACTCAAAGAGGTGCGGTTTTCGGAGGCCTCTGTCCCGACCCGCGGTGCATGCCGCAAGCTGGGATGGGGAAGATCGTGGCAGTAGCTCAGTGCTCAGGAACTCGGTGGCGAGAGTCTTCTGGTGTCTCTCTCTGGAGAGGAGTGACCTCCCTTTTATAGGCAAAGGAGAAGGAGGCAAGAGGCTGCGCCGAGAGCTGAAGGGAACGAGGGAGACGAAACGAACAGGCAACAGCTGAAGGGTGCAACGTTCATATTCAATGTCCAGTATAGCAAAAACTTTCAGCTTCCGAGTGACCGTTCGTATACCAATCATGTGTGGCAAAAATTTAGACATCGGCTCATTCCTGCAACCCGCGGCGCGTCGTGACGAGGCGTGGCGTGGCGAGGCGGGCGGCGAAGGAGAAGCGCGCGTGATATCCATCTTGTTCTCATGCTCATACAAGTGGGGAAAGAACCTCCCTTCTAAGGAGGTCCAACTCACAGTAGACTAGCAATGTGGGACTAAACATTAGTAGTATACCTTGCCTTGCACAAATGGGCTAAGTGGGCCTCTAGGATTTATTAGGAATTTCTAAAATAGTTATTGGGCTGTCCCGAAATAGACTAAATTCCAGCAATATTCGCAGATGACTCCCTTATTCCACTGAATGCAAGTGTGGAGAATGCAACATGTGTAAAAAATATATTGGACTCTTATTGCCAGTCTTCTGGACAGTTGGTTTGTGTTGCAAAATCTAGTGTTTTCTTTGGCCCTAATACTAGAGTAGAAATAAGAGAACATGTGTGCATAATTTTGGATATCTCGGTGGAGGCTCTTCAAGATAAATATTTAGGGCTACCGTCTATGATGGGTGTGGATAAAAGTGAATGTTTACCTCAATTGGTGGAAAGGGTGCTGAAAAGAATTGGAGGATGGAAAGAAAAAAATCTTGTCGGTGGGAGGGAAATAAGTGCTACTTGATAACCCACAAGTGCAGGGAATCGTTTGTAGCCTTTTTTGGATAAGTAAGAGTGCCGAAGCCAACGAGGATCTAAAGGTAGAACAAATATTCCCTCAAGTTTTATCGACCTCCGATACAACTCTACCGCACACTTAATGTTTGTTTTATCTAAAACAAGAGTAAAACTAGAAGTACTTAGCTGGAATAAAATAGAGTACTTTGCAAGAAAGTAAACTTAGTAGCGTAGTAGCAAGCTTTATGTATCACAAGAGAAGGATTTATCTCTAGGCAGTCGATAACAAGTACCGGTAATCATTCTTGCAATTTTATGTGAGGGAGAGGTATCAGCTAAAATAGTTTCCGTACTTGCACCATATGCACTTATGATTGGAACTCTAGCAAGCATCCACAACTACTAAACATCATTAAGGTCGTGCAACCCAACCATAGCATTAAGTATCAAGTGATCTTTACTCCCACATGCCATAACCCACTTATCTGCGTTTAGGCTATTGTCACCCCCGCAACACCGACAATAAGAAAACCATGAAAATATTGCAACACCCTACATCGAGGGCCCCTCACGTTTGCGCGAGAACGGAGGGCACCATGGGACATCACCAAAATAAAATATACAATCATACCAACCAAGATCACGATTATGCCATAGGATAAAACAGATCTAGTCAAACATCATAGGATAACCACATATCATTGGATAATAGTATGTAGTGTTGAGCACCATGTTTAAGTAGAGAATTACAGCTGAAATAGAGAGGTTACACCGCTGCATAGAGGGGGAGAAAGTTGGTGTTGACGGTAGCAAGATTGTTGATGTAGATCGCCGTCATGATCCTAGCCCCGGCGGCACTCTGGTGCCACCGGGAGAGAGGGGGAGAGAACCCCCTCCTTCTTCTTCTTCCTTGGCCTCCCCCCTAGATGGGAGGAGAGTTCCCCCTCTGGTCCATGGCCTCCATGGCTGTAGAAGGGCGAGAGCCCCTCCGAGATTGGATCTGTCTCTCTATCCTCTTCTATTTCACGCTCCCCAGATCTTGCCCTTCACCATTTCTTAAATTCCTGGAGATCCATAAATCCAATTGTGCTGAAATTTTAACACATTTTTTCTCCATAAATAATCTTTCTTGCGCTAGCAGAAGGGCTCCAACCGATGTTCGAGGAGGGCACAAGACAACAGGGCGCGCCTGGGACCTAGGGCGCGCCCTGGTGGGTTGTTGGCACTGTGGGCCCCCGTAAGTTTTTAGCGCGTAAATAATTCTTCGTAAATTTTTATCGCGTTTGGACTTTGTTTGATATGGATTTTCTGCGAAACAAAAAACATGCAACAAACAGGAACTGGCACTGGGCACTGGAAAAGTAAGTGAGTCCATATAAATAATATAAAAGTTGCCAAAATTATGTAAAAGTTGAATAATATTGACATGGAACAATAAAAAATTATCGATACAACGGAGACGTATGATACGTCGATTTTGCATCATGCTTATATCGATATTTATTGCATTATGGGTTGTGACTACAAATTATGTCACAATACTTATGCCTTTTATCTCTTATTTTACAAGGTTTACATGAAGAGGGAGAATGCCGGTAGCAGGAATTCTGGGCTAGAAAATGAGCAAATATTAGGGACCAATTCTGCACACCTCAAAAAGTCTTGAAACTCCACGAAATTCAGTTTTGGAATATATTAAAAATATTGGGCGAAAAAAGCACCAGAGGGGGGCCACCCACTGTCCACGAGGGTGGAGGGCGCGCCCTAACCCTCTGGTCGCGCCCCCTGCCTCGTGGGCCACCTGGAAGCCCCCCGATGCCCATCTTCTGGTATAACGTGTCTTTGGCCCTGGTGCTACTTCTCGAGCTTGTGTTGTATTCCCTCGAAGAGGAAAGGGTGATGCAGCACAGTAGCGTAAGTATTTCCCTCAGTTTTTGAGAACCAATGTATCAATCTAGTAGGAGACCACGCGCGAGTCCCTCGCACCTGCATAAACAAATAAGAACTTTGCAGCCAACGCGATAAGGGGTTGTCAATCCCTTTACGGTCACCTACGAAAGTGAGATCTGATAGAGATGATAGTTTAATATTTTTGGTATTTTTGGATATAAGAACAGAAAGTAAAAGCGGAAAAGTAAAGTAGATTGTAGATTGATATGTTGAGAATAGACCAGGGGGCCATAGGTTTCTCTAGTGGTTTCTCTCATGATAGCGGTATTCTACGACGGGTAAACAAATTACTGTCGAGCAATTGATAGAAAAGCGAATAATTATGAGACTATCTAGGCATGATCATTGTATATAGGCATCACGTCCGAGACAAGTAGACCGAAACGATTACGCATCTACTATTATTACTCCACACATCGACCGCTATCCAGCATGCATCTAGAGTATTAAGTTCATAAGAACAGAGTAACCCCTTAAGCAAGATGACATGATGTAGAGGGATAAACTCAAATAACATGATATAAAGCCCATCTTTTTATCCTCGATGGCAACAATACAATACGTGCCTTGCTGCCCCTACTGTCACCGGGAAAGGACACAACAAGATTGAACCCAAAGCCAAGCACTTCTCCCATTGCAAGAACTATAGATCTAGTAGGCCAGACCAAACCAATAACTCGATGAGACTTGCAAGGATATTATAATCATACATAAAGAGTTCATAAAAGAAACAAATATTTCTCATAGATAATCTTGATCATATACCCACAATTCATCGGATCTCGACAAACACACCGCAAAAGGAGATTACATCGAATAGATCTCCTGGAAAACCGAGGAGAACTTGGTATTGAGATCCAAAGAGAGAGAAGAAGTCATCTAGATACTAGCTATGGACCCGAAGGTCTGTGGTAAACTACTCACAACTCATGGTGAGGCGATGATGATGATGTAGAAGCACTCCGTGGTAGATCCCCCCTCCGGCGGAGCTCCGTAAAAGGCCCCAAGATGGGATCTCACGGGAAGAGAAGGTTGCGGCAGTGGAACTAGGGTTTTCTCTGTTGTTCTGATGGTTTCGGGTTTCGTAGGTATATATAGGAAGAAGGAGGGCATCGGTGGCCAGACGTGGGGCCCACGAGGCAGGGGGCGCGCCCTGTAGGGGGGGGAGGGGGCGCCCCCACCCTCATGGACGCCACGTGTGCCCTACTCCATGGTTCTCAAGTCTCCCATGCATATTTTGATCCAAAAATATCTCTCCCGAAGCTTCATTTCATTTGGACTCCGTTTGATATTCCTTTTCTATAAAACCCTGAAATAGGCAAAAAAAACAGCAATCTGGACTGGGCCTTTGGGTTAATAGGTTAGTCCCAAAACTAATATAAAAGTGTATAACAAAGCCCATTAAACATCCAAAACATCATAAATAATAGCATGGAACAATAAAAAATTATAGATACGTTGGAGACGTATCAAGCATCCCCAAGCTTAATTCCTGCTCGTCCTCGAGTAGGTAAATGATAAAAAACAGAATTTTTGATGTGGAATGCTAACCAACATAATTTTCAATGTAGTTCTCTTAATTGTGGCATGAATGTTCAGATCCGAAAGATTCAAGACAAAAGTCTATATTGACATAAGAAATCATAATACTTCAAGCATACTAACAAATCAATCATGTCTTCTCAAAATGCTATGGCTAAATAAAGTTATCCCTACAAAATCATATAGTCTGGCTATGCTCCCTCTTCATCACACAAAATATCCATATCATGCACAACCTCGTTTTCAGCCAAGCACTTGTTTTCATACTCTATTTTTTCAAACCTTTCAACTTTCACGCAATACATGACCGTGAGCCATGTATATAGCACTATGGGTGGAATAGAGTGGTGGTTGTGGAGAAGACAAAAAGGAGGGAGATAGTCTCACATCGACTAGGCGTATCAACGGGCTATGGCAATGCCCATCAATAGATATCAATGTGAGTGAGTAAGAATTGCCATGCAACGGATGCACTAGAGCTAAAGATGTATGAAAGCTCAACAAAAGAAACTAAGTGGGTGTGCATCCAACTTGCTAGCTCACGAAGACCTAGGGCATTTGAGGAAGCCCATTGTTGTTATATACAAGCCAAGTTCTATAATGAAAATTCCCACTAGTATATGAAAGTGACTAAACATGAGACTCTCTATCATGAAGAACATGGTGCTACTTTGAAGCACAAGTGTGGAAAAAGATAGTAGCAATTGTCCCTTTTCTTTTCTTTCCCTTTTGGGGGGGGGGGGCTTTTCTTTTGTTCGGCCTTTCCTCACATGGGACAATGCTCTAATAATGATGATCATCACACTTACATTAAATTACAACTCGATATTACAACTCGATACTAGAACAAAGTATGACCCTATATGAATGCCTCCGGCGTTGTACCGGGATGTGGAATGATTCAAGAGTGACATGTACGAAAATGATGCATGGTGGCTTTGCCACAAATACGATGTCAACTACATGATCATGCATGGAAATATGACAATATGAAGCGTGTCATATGAAAGGAACGGTGGAAAGTTGCATGGCAATATATCTCGGAATGGCTAAGGAAATGCCATGATAGGTAGGTATGGTGGCTGTTTTGAGAAAGATATATGGTGGCTGTTTTGAGGAAGGTATATAGTGGGTGTATGGTACCGGCGAAAGTTGCACAGTACAAGGGAGGCTAGCAATGGTGGAAGGGTGAGAGTGCGTAATATCCATGGACTCAGCATTAGTCATAAGAACTCATATACTTATTGCAGAAATTTACGAGTCATCAAAACAAAGCAATCAACGCATGCTCCTAGGGGGGAGGTTGGTAGGAGTTAACCATCACGCGCCCCCGACCTCCACACAAAGGATGACACTCTACAAATACATCATGCTCTAACTTCGTCACATAGCGGTTCACTATACGTGCATGCTATGGGAATCACTAACCTTAACACAAGTATTTATCAATTTCATAATAACTCCACTAGCATGACTCTAATATCACTATCCTCGTATCTCAAAACAGTTATCAAGCATCCAACTTCTCATCATATTCAATTCACTTAGTATGAAAGTTTTTACTACATTCATCTTGGATGCCTATCATGTGAAGGCTAGTTTTATAGCCAAAGCACATTACCATGTTGTTTTAATAGACTCTCTAAGGGATATAAGTGAAGCATGAGAGATCAACAATTTCTTCAAAATAAAATTACCACCGTGCTCTAAAAGATATAAGTGAAGCACATAGAGTGTTCTAACAATTCCTAGGCCATATTTATCTCTCTCAAGAAGGTGTGTCCAGCAAGGATAATTGTGGCAAACTGACAAGCAAATACTCAAATAACACACGGCACTCCAAGTAAAATACATATCATGTGGTGAATAAAAATATAGCTCCGAGTATAGTTACCGATAGGTGAAGACGAAAGAGGGGATGCCTTCCCAGGGCATCCCCAAGCTTAGGCTTTTGTTTGTCCTTGAATTTTACCTTGGGGTTCCTTGGGCATCCCCAAGCTTAGGCTCTTGCCACTCTTTGTTCCATAGTCCATCAAAGCAATACACAAAACTTGAAAACTTCACAACACAAAACTTAGACAAAAATCTCATGAGCTCCGTTAGTATAAGAAAACAAACCACTATTCAAAGGTACTGTAATGAACTCATTATTTGTTTATATTGGTGTTAAACCTATTGTATTCCAACTTCTCTATGATTCATACTCTCCAATACTACTCATAGATTCATCTAAATAAGCAAACGACACACGAAAAACAGAATCTATCAAAAACAGAACAGTCTATAGTAATCTGTAACTTTCGCATACTTGTGTAACTCCAAAAAAATTGAAATAAATTGGTAAACGTGAGGAATTTGTCTATTAATAATCATAAAAAATAATAAACTAAATAGCACGCTCCAGTAAAATCTGGTGACCATTCTAGCGAGCGCTAACGATTCTGTTTTTCACAGCAAGATCATATAAACTTCACACAAGTCTTCCCAAAGGATCTACTTGGCACAAACAGTAATTAAAACACAAAACCACATCTAAACTTAAGCTAGATGAAATATTTATTCCTAAACAGAAGCAAAAACAAAAAATATTAAATTGGGTTGCCTCCCAACAAGCGCTATCGTTTTACGCCCCTAGCTAGGCACGATACAAGGATAGATCTAGGTATTGCCATCTTTGGAAGGCAATCCATACGTGGCTCTCATAATAGATTCATATGGTAATTTGATTTTATTTCTAGGAAAGTGTTCCATGCCTTTCCATAACGGAAATTGGAATCTAATATTTCCTTCCTTCATATCAATAATAGCACCAATCGTTCTAAGGAAAGGTCTACCAAGAATAATAGGACATGAAGGATTGCAATCTATATCAAGAACAATGAAATCTACGGGCACATAATTCCTATTGGCAACAATAAGAACATCATTAATACTTCCCATAGGTTTCTTAATAGTGGAATCCGCAAGATGCATATTTAAAGAACAATCATCAAGCTCATGGAAACCTAGCAAATCACACAAAGTTTTTGGGATAGTGAAGATACTTGCACTCAAATCACACAAAGCAAAGCATTCATGATCTTTTATTTTAATTTTAATAGTAGGTTCCCACTCATCATAAAGCTTTCTAGGGATAGAAACTTCTAGTTCAAGTTTTTCTTCATAAGATTGCATCAAAGCATCAACTATGTGTTTGCTAAAAGCTTTATTTTGACTATAAGCATGCAGAGAGTTTAGTACGGATTGCAACAAGGAAATACAATCAATCAAAGAGCAATTATCATAATTGAATCCCTTGAAATCCAAAGTAGTGGGTTCATCACTATGCAAAGTTTTAATCTCTTCACTCCCACTTTTAATTATTTTAGCATCAAGATCTAAAAACTCCAAATCATTGGGACACTTTTTATTTAAAGTAGACTCAGCTCCAATCCCATCTTTATCAAGATTCACATTAGAAAATAAGGATCTAATAGGAGACACAGCAATAACTTTCAAATCTTCATCTTTATTTTCATGATAACTAGAAGAACACGCTTTTATATAATTCTCTCTTTTAGCACGCATCCTAGCGGTCCTTTCTTTGCATTCATCAATGGAAATTCTCAGAGCTTTGAGAGACTCATTGATATCATGCTTAGGTGGAATAGATCTAAGTTTCAAAGAATCAACATCAAGAGTAATTCTGTCCACACTTCTAGCCAGTTCATCAATCTTAAGCAATTTTTCTTCAAGCAAAGCATTGAAATTCTTTTGCGAATTCATATACTCCTTGACACTAATTTCAAATTCAGAAGGCATCTTTCCATAAGAGTTATTGTAGGAATTTCCATAATTATTAGAGGAATTACTAGGAAAAGGCCTAGGATAAAAATTCCCTCTATAAGCATTGTTACCAAAATTATTCCTACCAACAAAATTCACATCCAAAGATTCATTATTATTTTCAATCAACGTGGATAAAGGCATATCATTAGGATCAGAAGAAGCACTCTTAGCAGCAAATAATTTCATAAGTTCATCCATCTTTCCACTCAAAACACTAATCTCTTCAATAGCATGTACTTTTTTACTAGTAGATCTTTCGGTGTGCCATTGAGAATAATTAACCATAATATTATCTAGGAGTTTGGTAGCTTCTCTTAAGGTAGTTTCCATGAAAGTTCCTCCTCCGGCGGAATCTAAAAGATTTCTAGAAGCAAAATTCAAGCCAGCATATTTGTTTGAATAATCATCCATAAGTTCAAACCATGTGTAGGGCAATTACGTATAATTAATTACATTATCTCCCAAGCTTGTGTAACATGCTCATGCTCTAGTTGCTTAAAGTTCATAATATCGTTTCTACGAGAGATGATTTTAGTAGGAGGGAAATACTTAGAGATAAAAGCATCTTTGCACTTATTCCATGAATCAATACTATTTCTAGGCAAAGAAGAAAACCAAGTTTTAGCGCGATCTCTAAGTGAAAATGGAAATAACTTCAATTTAACAATATCGTTATCCGTATCCCTTTTCTTTTGCATTTCACACAAATCAACAAAGTTGCTTAGATGGGTAGCGGCATCTTCACTAGGAAGGTCGGAAAATTGATCTTTCATGACAAGATTCAACAGAGCAGCATTGATCTCACAAGATTCAACATCGATAATAGGAGCAATCGGAGTGCTAATAAAATCATTATAGTTGGTATTGTAGAAGTCACACAATTTGGTATTGTTTTGAGCCATAGTGACAAGCAAGCAATCCAACACACAAGCAAACAAGAAGCAAGCGAACGCCAAACACACGACAAGAAAGAAGCGCAAATAAAACGGCAAGGGTGAAGTGGGGGAGAGGAAAACGAGAGGCAAATAAATGTAATGCGAAGGATAAGGGTTTGTGATAGGTACTTGGTATATGACTTTTGCGCGCGCCCTGTAGGGGGGCCCCCCTCCCTTGTGGAAGCCATGTGTGCCCTACTCTGTGGTTCTCAAGTCTTCCGTGCGTATTTTGCTCCAAAAATATCTCTCCCGAAGGTTTCATTCCGTTTGGACTCCGTTTGGTATTCCTTTTCTGTAAAACCCTGAAATAGGCAAAAAACAGCAATCTGGACTGGGCCTTTGTGTTAATAGGTTAGTCCCAAAAATAATATAGAAGTGTATAACAAAGCCCATTAAACATCCAAAACATCATAAATAATAGCATGGAACAATAAAAAAAATATAGATACGTTGGAGACGTATCACCTGGATAAATCATATGGAAGCTTTCGGGACGAAGAGTCACCATCTCGAGGCGGAACAAATCTAGGGTTCCGACGGAGTTGTTCTGCTGGGGAAACATCCATCCGAGAGGGGGAAATCATCACCATCGTCATCACAATCGATCTTCTCATCGGGAGGGGGTCAATCTCCATCAACATCTTCACCAGCACCATCTCCTCTCAAACCCTAGTTCATCTCTTGTATCCAATCTTTGTCCCAAAACCTCAGATTAGTACGTGTGGGTTGCTAGTAGTGTTGATTACTCCTTGTAGTTCATGCTACTTGGTTTATTCGGTGGAAGATCATATGTTCAGATCCTTTATGCATATTAATACCCCTCTGATTATGAACATGAACATGATTTGTGAGTAGTTGCGTTTGTTCCTGAGGACATGGGAGAAGTCTTGCTATAAGTAGTCATGTGAATTTGGTATTCGTTCGATATTTTGATGAGATGTATGTTGTCTTTCCTCTAGTGGTGTTATGTGAACGTCGACTACATGACACTTCACCATTGTTTGGGCCTAAAGGAAGGCATTGGGAAGTAATAAGTAGATGATGGGTTGCTAGAGTGACAGAAGCTTAAACCCAAGTTTATGTGTTGCTTCGTAGGGGGCTGATTTGGATCCATATGTTTCATGCTATGGTTAGGTTTACCTTAATACTTCTTTTGTAGTTGCGGTGCTTGCAATAGGGGTTAATCATAAGTGGGATGCTTGTCCAAGGAAGGGCAGTACTCAAGCATCGGTCCACCCACATATGAAATTATCAAAGTAACGAACGTGAATCATATGAGCATGATGAAAACTAGCTTGACGATAATTCCCATGTGTCCTCAGGAGTGCTTTTCTTTATATAAGAGTTTGTCCAGGCTTTTCCTTTGCTACGAAAAGGACTGGGCCATCTTGCTGCACCTTATTTACTTTTATTACTTATTACTCATTACAAATTACCTTATCACAAAACTATCTGTTACCGATAATTTCAGTGCTTACAGAGAATACCTTACTGAAAACTACCTATCATTTCCTTCTGCTCATCGTTGGGTTCGACACTCTTACCTATCGAAAGGACTATGATAGATCCCCTATACTTGTGGGTCATCAAGACTCTTTTCTGGCGCCGTTGCCGGGGAGTGAACACTACTAGAAAAACACATATAGCCAATATGGACACTAATGGCGCACTATACATGTGGCGCGCCATTACTAGTAATGGCGCACCATGTGTAGGTGCGCCATTAGTAACCAAAACAGTAATGGCGCACCAGATGAAAAGTGCGCCATTACTAAGTTTGACCAAGGTTTGACGCAGTCATACACATAGTAATGGCGCACTATGCAAAGTGCGCCATTACTAAGTGGACATAGTAATGGCGCACCTTTACAAAGTGCGACATTACTATGTGTATGACTGGGTCAAACCTTGGTCAAACTTAGTAATGGCGCACTTTGCATAGGTGCACCATTACTATGTCAAACTTAGTAATGGCGCTCCTATACAAAGTGCATCATTACTAACTTTGACCAAGGTTTGACCAAGTCATACACATAGTAATGGCGCACTTTGTGAAGGTGCGCCATTACTAACCCGAAAATTTCACCAAATGCACCCCCCTGGACTGCTTTTCAATTTTAAAACAGATAAAAGAAAGTGATGGAAATGTCAAAAAAATAAAAGAAAATAAGTTTCCCATGTGATATGTGGTATAGTTGTTGGGAAAATTTACAAATATGAATTTCGACTTTATTTGCAAAATCTATCTGCAATTTACTAAAATGGGCTTAACTTTTGCATACAAACTCGGATTAAAAAGTTTTTTTATGAAAAATCATCTACTCGAAAAGTTACATCCGAATTCAACCGAGGGGGGACCCCGTTGGAGATTTTTATAATCCCCAAAAACCTAACAGGATAAAAGATACGGGGCTTTTAAGATCTAGAGGGGGAATGGAAAAAAAAATTCAAACTTAGTAATGGCGCACCATTTGCTAGGTGCGCCACTAGTAACGGAAAAAAATGGTTTCGAATTTATTTTTTTTGGAAAAAAATGTTCAAAATATGATACATAATTTTACCGGGAAGTTTGAAATATTTTTTCAAAATTTCATCACACTCATTAACATGAACAAAGTCCTAGACATCAACAAGGTTTAATAGGATTGATATGATAGATATATCAAAAAGTGCAAGCTAAGTGAGCTGGTGCTGGGGTTGGTTAGAACTGAGAAGTTAAGCATGCTCGGGCTGGAGTAGTGTGAGGATGGGTGACCTTCCGGGAAGTTTGACAACGGAGTGCGATTTGACTTGAGATTAAGCATATTGACCCGAAATCAAGCCATAGTGACCCGAGATTAAGAAAAAAATGAATTTTTTTTCCTGAAAAATAATTGTTAGTAATGGCGCACTTCTATGTGGTGCGCCATTATTAAGTCAGATAGTAATGGCGCACTTCCAGGCATAGTAATGGCGCACTATAGGTGCACTATAGGCATAGTAATGGCGCACTTCTAGGCATAGTAATGGCGCACTATAGGCGCACTTCTAGGCATAGTAATGGCGCACTATAGGTGCGCCATTACTATGTGTGATAGTAATGGCGCATCAAATGTACGCCATTACTAACAGTTACTAGTGGCGTGATAATAGTGGCGCTCCTATAGTGCGCCATTAATAACCAATACAGGTGTCGGGGAAACTGACCGCCCACGAACACCTATGGGACTGGAGCCCCTTCTACGGTACGGCAAGGGAGCGGAGGGAGCACGAAGAGCGGATCGAGGAGCACACGCGGGCAGTTTACCCAGGTTCGGGCCACACGGATGCGTAAAACCCTACTCCTGCTTTGGTTGTATTGAGTTCTGGAGCTCGGGAGCTTGAAGATCTACAGTGCTAGCTACACCGAGCAAGGGAGTGATCAAGTTTCTGGGATCGAACCCCCTCTACGTTGTGCATGGGCCTCCTTTTATAGCTCAAAGGGGTCACCGACAGGTGTCAACGTAGAGGAGGGTAAAAGTGTAAATTCGGTGGTAGATGGAACAGTGCATGAACAGTGTATGCACAGTGGTTGTACAGTGATCTATACCTAACCCAGACGGTGGGGGACAAAGGCATTGAATGCCCGTCGCCGTCACCCCAAAAAGCGTCCGCCCGGGCGTTCTCCGTTCGCCACGACGATGGCCTCGTCACCGCGGCTCGCCACCGTGTACCCCAGGCTGCACAGCCATCTGCCACGTGCCCCCGGAAGGGCCCCAGGGCGACGCGTGGCCAGATGAGCTGGAGCGCAGGCACACAGTGTAAGCCTCCCCCGGCAAGCACCTTGCCGGGGTTGTTGTCTTGCCGGGCCCGGAAGCTTGTCGCTCTCCGGGTCCTGCCGGGGCACATGATGCGCCACGATACCTCTTCTGAGGTGCTGTTTCCTGGTCTTCCTGGCAAGCTCCTCTTGCCAGGGTCTTGTGAGAATAGAGTGGTCTTGTGCTTGGAGTAGCCTTCCCGGCAAGCTCCTCTTGCCGGGGCCTTGATCTTCTGACTTGTATACTTTGTTCTTGAATGGCTTCAAAGGGGTCCAGAGCGGATTTTGGCGGGCGCGTGGTGAGCCAGACCACGGGACGCTGCTACTGCCCGTGCACAAGTCGGGATACTAAGGTACCCCTACTTTAGTACACCGAAAAGATGTCGGGGAAACTGACCACCCACGAACACCTATGGGACCGGAGACCCTTCTAAGGTACGGCAAGGGAGCGGAGGGAGCACGAAGAGCGGATCGAGGAGCACACGCGGGCAGTTTACCCAGGTTCGGGCCGCACGGATGCGTAAAACCCTACTCCTGCTTTGGTTGTATTGAGTTCTGGAGCTCGGGAGCTTGAAGATCTACATTGCTAGCTACACCGAGCGAGGGAGTGATCAAGTTTCTGGGATCGAACCCCCTCTACGTTGTGCATGGGCCTCCTTTTATAGCTCAAAGGGGTCACCGACAGGTGTCAACGTAGAGGAGGGTAAAAGTGTAAATTCGGTGGTAGATGGAACAGTGCATGAACAGTGTATGCACAGTGGTTGTATAGTGATCTATACCTAACCCAGACGGTGGGGGACAAAGGCATTGAATGCCCGTCGCCGTCACCCCAAAAAGCGTCCGCCCGGGCATTCTCCGTTCGCCACGACGATGGCCTCGTCACCGCGGCTCGCCACCGTGTACCCCAGGCTGCACAGCCATCTGCCACGTGCCCCCGGAAGGGCCCTAGGGCGACGCGTGGCCAGATGAGCTGGAGCGCAGGCACACAGTGTAAGCCTCCCCCGGCAAGCACCTTGCCGGGGTTGTTGTCTTGCCGGGCCCGGAAGCTTGTCGCTCTCCGGGTCCTGCCGGGGCGCATGATGCGACACGATACCTCTTCTGAGGTGTTGTTTCCTGGTCTTCCTGGCAAGCTCCTCTTCCCAGGGTCTTGTGAGAATAGAGTGGTCTTGTGCTTGGAGTAGCCTTCCCGGCAAGCTCCTCTTGCCGGGGCCTTGATCTTCTGACTTGTATACTTTGTTCTTGAATGGCTTCAAAGGGGTCCAGAGCGGGTTTTGGCGGGCGCGTGGTGAGCCAGACCACGGGACGCTGCTACTGCCCGTGCACAAGTCAGGATACTAAGGTACCCCTACTTTAGTACACCGACAACAGGTGAGCCACTAACAGCCTTTTTTCTAGTAGTGGAAGCACCTTTGGTAAGGAAAAATTTATATAGTGTGCTGAAATTTACTGTCACTTGTTACTATGGAACATAATCCTTTGAGGGGCTTGTTCGTGGTATCTTCACCCCGACCAGTAGAGCAAAGAGTTGCTCCTCAACCTACTGAACCTACTGAAAATGTTTACTTTGAAATTCCTTCGGGTATGATAGAGAAACTGCTAGCTAATCCTTTTACACAAAATGGAACATTGCACCCCAATTTGCACCTAATCTATGTGGATGAAGTTTGTGGATTATTTAAGCTTGCAGGTATGCCCGAGGACGTCATTAAGAAGAAGGTCTTCCCTTTATCTTTGAAGGGAAAGGCATTGATCTAGTTTAGGATATGTGATGATATTGGATCATGGAAATACAACCGATTGAAATTGGAATTTCATCAGAAGTTTTATCCTATGCATCTGGTTCATCGTGATCATAATTATATATATAATTTTTGGCCTCGCGAAGTAAAAAGTATCGCTCAAGCTTGGGGGAGGCTTAACTCAATGTTATATTCATGCCCCAATCATGAGCTCAAGAGAAATTATTATTCAAAATATTTATGCTCGGCTTTCCCTCAATAATCGCTCCATGCTCGATACTTGTTGTATTGGTTCTTTTATGATGAAGACTATTGAATTCAAATGGGATTTATTGTAAAGAATTAAAAGCAACTCGGAAGATTGGGATCTCGACGAAGGTAAGAAGTCAGGTATAACACCTAAGTTTGAATGTGTTAAATCTTGTATGGATACCGATGTTTTCCGTGAATTTAGCACTAAATATAGACTTGACTCTGAGATAGTAGCTTCCTTCTGTGAATCATTTGCTACTCATGTTGATCTCCCTAAAGAGAAGTGGGTTAAATATCATCCTCCCATTTAAGTAAAAGTAGTTGAACCTATTAAAGTTGAAGAAAAGACTATCACTTATAATTTTGATCCTATTGTTCCTACTGCTACTTCTCGAGCTTGCGTTGTATTCCATCGAAGAGGAAAGTGTGATGCAGCACAGTAGCATAAGTATTTCCCTCAGCTTTTGAGAACCAAGGTATCAATCTAGTAGGTGACCACGCGCGAGTCCCTCGCACCTACACAAACAAATAAGAACTTCGTAGTCAACGCGATAAGGGGTTGTCAATCCCTTTACGGTCACTTACGAAAGTGAGATCTGATAGATAGGATAGTATAATATTTTTGGTATAAGAATAGAAAGTAAATAAAACTAAGTAAAGTAGATGGAAGATTAATATGATGAGAATAGACCTGTGGGCCATAGGTTTCACTAGTGGCTTCTCTCATGATAGCAGAATTCTACGGTGGGTGAACAAATTACTGTCGAGCAATTGGTAGAAAAGCGCATAGTTATGAGAATATCTAAGCATGATCATTGTTTATAGGCATCACATCCGTGACAAGTAGACCGAAACGATTGTGCATCTACTACTAATACTCCACACATCGACCGCTATCCAGCATGCATCTAGAGTATTAAGTTCATAAGAATAGAGTAATGCTTTAAGCAAGATGACATGATGTAGAGGGATAAACTCAAGCAATATGATATAAACCCCATCTTTTTATCCTCGATGGCAACAATACAATACATGCCTTGCTGCCCCTGCTGTCACTGGGAAAGGACACCGCAAGATTGAACCCAAAGCCAAGCACTTCTCCCATTGCAAGAACTATAGATCTAGTAGGCCAAACCAAACCAATAATTCAAAGAGACTTGCAAGGATATTATAATCATACATAAAGATTTCAGAAAAGAATCAAATATTGTTCATAGATAATCTTGATCATAAACCCACAATTCATCGGATCTCGACAAACACATCGCAAAAAGATTACATCGAATAGATCTCCTCGAAGATCGAGGAGAACTTTGTATTGAGATCCAAAAAGATAGAAGAAGCCATCTAGCTAATAACTATGGAGCCGAAGTTCTGTGATAAACTACTCACAACTAATTGGTGAGGCTATGGTGTTGATGTAGAAGCACTCCGTGGTAGATCCTCCCTTCGGCGGAGCTCCGGAACAGGCCCCAAGATGGGACCTCACGGGAACAGAAGGTTGCGGCGGTGGAATTAGGGTTTTCTCTGTTGCCTCGATGTTTTTTGGGTACATGGATATATATAGGAGGAAGGAGGGCATTGATGGCTTCTCGCCCCTCGTTGGTTACCCCAAGTGGAAGGTTTGAGATGCAGTGTAGCGGAAGTTTTCCCTTGGCAAAGATACCAAGGATCAATTTCCCTGAGACTCCCAGTTTCAACAAGAAGGTGTCAATTGCTAACGGCGCCAGATATTAGCAATCAACGTGGACCTGCACACAGATACAAATAACTTTGCTCCCAACGAGTACAGAGAGGTTGTCAATCCCTCCGGCCTTGTCGTTTACAAAGGATCAAACGCAAGTGATAATAGTGATAGGTAATGCTGCAATAGTAAGTAAAAGCGGAAAGTAAATAGCGGATGTGATCAATGATGGTAATATGGACCGGGGTCCCATGATGTTCACTAGTGATGTCTCTCTCCCAAAAGACGATAAAATAGCTATGTGAGGTAAACGAATTACAGCTGGGCAATTGACAGAATTATGTGCGCAAACCAATGCTAACTATGTTACAAGAAAGGTAGAGGTTCAAAGCATGGGCGGTACGCCAAGGCAAGTAGACCGAAATCCATCTGCATCTACTACTAATCATCCACCTTGAGATATCTATCCAGAACATCTTGCTGGTATTAAGTTGCGAGTCCCACCCATAGTGTAAACTCAAAGCAACAGACAACTGCATTAAAAGAACTTTGCCTAAAGTAAACAATCCTTGTACCCGCGGGCACAAGCACCGTTGTTTTCGCCCTTGTGGCAACAGCACATCCCCTAGACTCATGTTTCTGTCACTCAAGCTAGTCATCGAGGGGCATGAACCCACAATCAAGCATAACGTTCCCTCTTGGAGTCACTACCTACTACTTGGCCAAAGCAATAAATAACAACGGAGAACATGCAAGAATTACTTACCAACATAAATATAAAAGAGGTAGATCAAATATATTACTCAAACACAATCTGAACATAATCTCACAATCCATCGGATCCCAGCAAACTCATCATAGCAACAGCATAAGGATTACATATGTGCCTCGATCATGTAGGGCAGCTCACGAGGACTAATTAGTGAAGCACAAGAACGGGAGGAGAACATCACATAGCTACTGGTCATGGACCCATGGTCCAAGGGAGACTACTCACAACTCATCCGGGAGGCGTCCATGGTGGTGGAGAAGCTCCCGGTGGTGATCCTCCCCTCCGGCAGGGTGCCGGGAAGAGTTCTCCTGGTGCTCCCGATCTTGGAAGCGCGGCGGCGGCGGAACAGAGATGAGATCGCGAAAAAGGGTTCCCGTCTCGAGGGTTTCGGGACACGATATAAATATGTGCCAAAGGGGGGCATCAGCGGAGGCCTGGGGGGCCCAGGCGCCCCCCCCCGGCGCGGCCAGGAGGGGGGCCGCGCCACCAGGGCGCCTGGAGCCCTGGTGGACCCCCTCCGGCTGTACTTTGGGTGCCGGGAAGCTTCTGGAACGCTGATTTTTTATATAATGTTTCCGGGATTTTTCTGGCAGTTCTCGTAATGTGAAAACCAGAAATACAAAAATAGCCGAAAACAGAAACTGGCACTGGGGTGCACTGAGTTAATAGGTTAGTCCAAATATGATCAAAAGTGTATGGAAGTGTATAAATAACATAGCAATATCACCCAAAAGAGGCATGGATCAAGCAGAAATTATAGATACGTTTTGGAAGTATCAACATCCCCAAGCTTAATTCCTGCTCGTCCTCGAGTAGGTAAATGATAACAAGAATAATTTCTGTGGTGACATGCTATTAACCATATAGGACTTTTTCATAGTCACATGACAAAAGCTTACTGAGACAATGAATCTGTAGTAATTAAGTTGCCTCATGAGAAAATCACAAAGAACTGAAAGTTTTACAACATGATACTGAAACATCAAATAGATTTGCAATGAGCATGGTGTGCAAATATGATAAAGTGATATCTCGCTTGCCCCCTTTAGTGAAGCAAAACATAAATGCAGGGACACCTCCAAGGTTTAAGTGATGACTAGATACAATGATTTCAAAATAAACGATATCACAATCATGCAAAAGACAATGCTACTTTGGGACAATGCACATTACACTCAGAATGACAATCATGCTCTCAGTAGTTGGTGCTTTAAAAGAAGGTGGAGACTCTAGAACCGTGGCTTTTGTTGGCAAGGTTGAAAACCCGTAGTCGGAAACAAAGACAAAACATGTACCAGAGCTCTTGGTTTTAAAAACAGAGGTAATAATTATTTTTTTAGATCATGCATGTTCCGTCAACGAATGCTAGCAGACAACTCAATCACTTCTTGAGATGGACAAGTTTCGAGGAACGGCTCCCGAATGAGGACGATCACATCCTCTTAATCTCCTTTGTTTATCACTGCCAAAGTTTTCTGATTTCTCATGAACAAGGCGTGAAGGAGGGTTTGTTTGTTATATTATTTTTGAGCCGGGCGCACTCAATGCCAGTTCATTCTCGTATTATGGGTTTGCACATTATACATGCAATCCCGGGGTGAAGCTTGTCCAACTTAAAAAGATCATGAATTAACTACTACTTCCTCACGAACTTAAAACAGAGGCACAAAATAGGAATGCATTTCTTTTTTGAATAATTTCGAGATGGTACATGAAAGTCTCCGTTAGGAATGGCAGGTAAATACCATGTAGGAAGGTATGGTGGACTCATATGGCGTAACTGGTTTAAAAGAATTTGGATGCACAAGCAGTCAGTCCGCTTAGTACAGGTGGAGGTTAGCAAAAGACTGGGAGCGACCAACTAAGAGAGCAATGACGGTCATAATCATGCAGAGCGACAAAGCAACATTGAATCAGGCATGGAAGTTATATCGCTACTCAGAAACAAAAGATAATCAAGGCTTGACAGACTTTCTTTACAGTCTTAAATATGCGTGAGCATACGCCAAGTCAATCAAAATAAATTCTTGAAGGAAGATATTATTAAACCATACCACATCATAGGCAAACAAATCATGTTGGTACTCCAATAACACATTGGGAACCCCCCAGCTATTTGAGACTAACCATAAGAAAACATGAACTACTAAGCGCCATTATGCACGTAACATCTTTATCATAGACATATCAACCAATGCAACGGAAGCACACTCTCTTAATAAGATAAGCATGATAACTAAAGAGAGTTCAAGCAACCAACTAAACAAAAGCTCTTTTCAAAGATAGGCATGAATACTAAGAGCTGAACATGATAGTAGCAATTGAAAGACAAAGAACACACACAGCAAAGATAGACATGAAAATTCTATGTTATGTTCTAGGTAGAAGTGGAGCGTGTTTCTCTCCCACATAAAGAAAGCTGAGTTCCGACTCGTTATGAAAAGCTAAAGAAACTAAAAAGGAAAACTAAAAGCAAGACGCTCCAAGCATAGCACATAACACATGAAGTGATAAAAATATAGTGGAACGAAAGACAAACTGATAATGTTGATGGAGAAGGGGATGCACGGGGGCATCCCCAAGCTTAGACGCTTGAGTCTCCTTGAATATTTCTTGGGGGTGCATGGGGCATCCCCAAGCTTGAGCGTTTGACACTCCTGAATCTTTTTATCATCTTCCCTCGCACACTTGAAAACTCCCTTCATACATAGCTCATCATAATCTGATTAGCGAGGTTAGTACCCATAATAAAATAATTGTTCCTTGCTGGAAATAAGGATATTCTTGAAGGTCTACTGTTTCTCAAGATTTCCAAAAGGTTTTTGCAAAGAAAAAGCAAGCTCTAGGTTTGCAAAATGAAGGAAAGGCAAAACAGGACAGAATCTGTGAAAAACAGAACAGCAGGTAGTAAATGATATTTTCGGGGCACTTCTGCAACTCTACTAAAAAAACTCAGAAAATACGCACGAAAGACAATTATATAGAGCACGCTGTCGAAAAAATTCAGACCAAAAAGATGATCTGGTGATTTTATACGAATTTTTCTATCCAAGGACAGAATCTGTTTCCTGGACAGCACGTCACAACTTTTGAACTTTCTTGCAATCAGAGGCTACACTTGGCACAAAATTGAAAAGCAAAGATACAATGATGATGCTACTGTAGTAACAACATCAAGACACAACAAAAGCAAAATAAAATTTATTCATTGGGCTGCCTCCCAAAAGCGCTTTCTTTTATGCCTTTAAGCTAGGCATAAGACTTTAATGATGCTCTCGTAGGAATAAGAGTTGAAGAACAAAAGAGAGCATCAAGAAGCATATACAAAACATATTTAAGCCTAACATGCTTCCTATGCATAGGAATATTGCAATAGAATAATTCATTGAAGCACAAAGCAATAAGCATAGGAAGGCAAAACAAGCATAACTTCAAAATATTCACCATAAAAAGAGGAAACTTCTTATTATTAAGATATTTAGAACCATGTCTCCCTCTCTCATTATAAATTTCAGTGGCATCATGGATGAACTCAACAATATAACTATCACATAAGGCATTATTTCCATGATCCAAAAGCATAAAAGTGTCATTACTCTTCATATAAGCAAAATCTTTCTTATTAGGAATAGTGAGAGTAAGACTATCATAACCATCATGGTAATCATCGTATTTAGGAGGCATATCATAATCATAATAAATTTTATCCTCAATAGTAGGTGGACTGAAAATATCATATTCATCATTGTAATCATCATATATAGGAGGCATAGTATCATCAAAGTAAATTTTCTCCTCAAAAGTTGGGGGACTAAAAATATCATGTTCATCAAACGTGTCATCCCCAAGCTTAGAGCTTTCCATGTCATTAGCAATATTGATATTAAATAAAAACATACTAATAACATCACCACCATCATGATTGTTATGCAAATAATAAAGTTCCAAAGGTTTTTTAATTTTCTCTTCGAACACATCATGTCCAAGTTCAAGGTAGAGCTTATAAAGCTCTCTCATATTTTTGTTGTTTTCCATTAAGCAAAACTAGTGAAAATAAAAACAAGAAACAAAAATATTTAATTGCAAGATCTAAAGATATACCTTCAAGCACTCACCTCCCCGGCAACGGCGCCAGAAAACTTTGCTTGATGGCTTCTCGGCCCTCGTTGGTTACCCCAAGTGGAAGGTTTGAGATGCAGTGTAGCGGAAGTTTTCCCTTGGCAAAGATACCAAGGATCGATTTCCCTGAGACTCCCAGTTTCAACAAGAAGGTGTCAACTGCTAACGGCGCCAGATATTAGCAATCAACGTGGACCTGCACACAGATACAAATAACTTTGCTCCCAACGAGTACAGAGAGGTTGTCAATCCCTCCGGCCTTGTTGTTTACAAAGGATCAAACGCAAGTGATAATAGTGATAGGTAATGCTGCAATAGTAAGTAAAAGCGGAAAGTAAATAGCGGATGTGATCAATTATGGTAATATGGACCGGGGTCCCATGATGTTCACTAGTGATGTCTCTCTCCCAAAAGACGATAAAACAGCTATGTGAGGTAAACGAATTACAGCTGGGCAATTGACAGAATTATGTGCGCAAACCAATGCTAACTATGTTACAAGAAAGGTAGAGGTTCGAAGCATGGGCGGTACGCCAAGGCAAGTAGACCGAAATCCATCTGCATCTACTACTAATCATCCACCTTGAGATATCTATCCAGAACATCTCGCTGGTATTAAGTTGCGAGTCCCACCCATAGTGTAAACTCAAAGCAACAGACAACTGCATTAAAAGAACTTTGCGTAAAGTAAACAATCCTTGCACCCGCGGGCACAAGCATCGTTGTTTTCCCCCTTGTGGCAACAGCACATCCCCTAGACTCATGTTTCTGTCACTCAAGCTAGTCATCGAGGGGCATGAACCCACAATCAAGCATAACGTTCCCTCTTGGAGTCACTACCTACTACTTGGCCAAAGCAATAAATAACAACGGAGAACATGCAATAATTACTTACGAACATAAATATAAAAGAGGTAGATCAAATATATTACTCAAACACAATCTGAACATAATCTCACAATCCATCGGATCCCAGCAAACTCATCATAGCAACATCATAAGGATTACATATGTGCCTCGATCATGTAGGGCAGCTCACGAGGACTAATTAGTGAAGCACAAGAACGGGAGGAGAACATCACATAGCTACTGGTCATGGACCCATGGTCCAAGGGAGACTACTCACAACTCATCCGGGAGGCGTCCATGGTGGTGGAGAAGCTCTCGGTGGTGATCCTCCCCTCCGGCAGGATGCCGGGAAGAGTTCTCCTGGTGCTCCCGATCTTGGAAGCGCGGCGGCGGCGGAACAGAGATGAGATCGCGAAAAAGGGTTCCCGTCTCGAGGGTTTTGGGACACGATATAAATATATGCCAAAGGGGGGGGGGCATCAGCGGAGGCCTGGGGGGCCCAGGCGCCCCCCCGGCGCGGCCAGGAGGGGGGGCGCGCCACCAGGGCGCCTGGAGCCCTGGTGGCCCCCCTCCGGCTGTACTTCGGGTGCCGGGAAGCTTCTGGAACGCTGATTTTTTATATAATTTTTCCGAGATTTTTCTGGCAGTTCTCGTAATGGGAAAACCTGAAATACAAAAACAGCCGAAAACAGAAACTGGCACTGGGGTGCACTAAGTTAATAGGTTAGTCCAAATATGATCAAAAGTGTATGGAAGTGTATAAATAACATAGCAATATCACCCAAAAGAGGCATGGAGCAAGCAGAAATTATAGATACGTTTTGGACGTATCAGGCATCGAGGGAGCCAGAGGGGGCCCACGAGGGTGGGGGCATGCCCAGGGGAGGGGGTGCGTCCTGGACCCTCGTGGCCACCTTTTTTGTTCCCTCACGTGTACTCCATGTCTTCTGGGTAGATACGGTTCCAAAAATAACTCTCCCGAAGGTTTCATTCCATTTGGACTCCGTTTGATTTCCCTTTTCTGCGAAACTCTAAAATAGGCAAAAACAATAATTTGCACTGGGCCTTGGGTTAGGAGGTTAATCGCCCAAATAATATAAAAGTGTATAATAAAGCCCATTAAACATCCAAAATAGAATATATAATAGCATTGAACAATAAAAAATTATAGATACGTTGGAGATGTATCACCTACTTCTTATATTGAGAAACCACCCTTCCCAGCTTGAATAAAGGATCATGTTAAAGCTTCAACTGTGGTCAACAAAAGTCATGCTAGAACACCTACACCCCCTGAGCAAATTAAAGTTGAACCTAGTATTGCTATGGTTAAGGATCTCTTGGTCGACAATATTGATGGGCATGTTATTTACCTCTGTGATGAAGCTGCTAAAATTGCTAGACCCGATACTAAAAATAAACATAGACCTATTGTAGGCATGCCTGTTATTTCTGTTAAAATAGGAGATCATTGCTCTCATGGTTTATGTGATATAGGTGCTAGTGCGAGTGCAATACCTCATTCTTTATATGAAGAAATTATGCATGATATTGCGCCTGCTGAGTTAGAAGGTATTGATGTTACAATTAAGATTGCTAATAGAGATACTATCTCACTAGTTGGGATTGTAAGAGATGTTGAGGTCTTTTGCTGGAAAGTCTAATATCCTACTGATTTTCTTGTTCTTGGTTCCCCACAAGATGATTTTTGTCCCATTATATTTGGTAGACCCTTCTTGAATACTGTTAATGCTAAGATAGATTGCAAAAAGGATGTTGTTACTATTGGATTAGGGGATATGTCTCATGATTTTGACTTTGCTAAATTTTGTAGACAACCCAATGATAATGAATTGCCCAGTAAGGATGAAATTATTGGTCTTTCTTCTATTGCCATGCCTCCTAACGATCGTTTAGAACAATATTTGCTAGGCCATGGAAATGATATGTTTATGAATGAAAGAAGTGAAATAGATGAAATATTCTTTAAACAGGAACCCATTTTGAAGCACAACTTGCTTGTTGAAATTCTAGGGGATCCTCGTCCACCCAACGGTGATCCCGTGTTTGAGCTCAAACCATTACCTGACACTCTTAAGTATGCTTATCTTGATGAAAAGAAGATATATCCTATTATTATTAGTGCTAACCTTTCAAAGCAGGAAGAAGATAAATTGTTGAAAACTCTGAAGAAGCACCGTGCTGCTATTGGATATACTCTTGATGATCTTAAGGGCTTTAGAACCACTCTATGCCAACACAAAATAAAATTGGAGAAAGACGCTAAACCGGTTGTTGATCACCAACGACGGTTAAATCCTAAGATGAAAGAAGTGGTAAGGAAAGAAATACTAAAGCTTCTAGAGGCAGGTATAATTTATCTTGTTGCTGATAGTCAATGGGTAAGTCATGTCCATTGTGTCACTATTAAGGGAGGTATTACTATTGTTCCTAATGATAAAGATGAATAGATCCCACAAAGAATTGTTACAGGCTATAGAATGGCGATTGATTTTCGCAAATTAAATAAAGCTACTAAAAAGGATCACTACCCCTTACCTGTTATTGATCAAATGCTAGAAAGATTATCCAAACATACACATTTTTGCTTTCTAGATGGTTATTTTGGTTTCACTCAAATACCTGTGTCAAAAGAGGATCAAGAAAATACCACTTTTACTTGCCCTTTCGGTACCTTTGCTTATAGACGTATGCCTTTTGGTTTATGTAATGCCACCTGCTACCTTTCAAAGATGTATGACTGCTATATTCTCTGATTTTTGTGAAAAGATTGTTGAAGTTTTCATGGATGATTTATCCGTGTACGGAACTTCTTTTGATGATTGCTTAAGCAACCTTGACCGAATTTTGCACAGATGTGAAGAAACTAATCTTGTCTTGAATTGGGAGAAGTGCCACTTTATGGTTAATGAAGGTATTGTCTTGGGGCATAAAATTTCTGAAAGAGGTATTGAAGTTGATAAAGCTAAAGTTGATGCTATTGAAAAGATGACGTGTCCTAAGGACATTAAAGGTATAAGAAGTTTCCTTGGTCATGTCGGTTTTTATAGGAGGTTCATTAAAAATTTCTCAAAAAATTCTAGGCTCTGACTAATCTCTTACAAAAAGATGTTCCATTTGTTTTTGATGATGACTGTGTATAAGCATTTGAAATACTTAAGAAAGCCTTGATTTCTGCACCTATTGTCCAGCCACCTGATTGGAGTTTACCCTTTGAAATTATGTGTGATGCTAGTGATTATGTTGTAGGTGCTATTCTAGGGCAAAGAGTTGATAAGAAATTAAAGGTTACCTGCTACCTCTTGAGCTTGCGTCGTTTTTCCCTAGAAGAGGAAAGGGTGATGCAGCAAAGTAGAGTAAGTATTTCCCTCAGTTTTTGCGAACCAAGGTATCAATCCAGTAGGAGACTACACGCAAGTTCCTCGTACCTGCACAAACAAATAAGAACCTTGCAACCAACGCGATAAAGGGGTTGTCAATCCCTTCTCGACCACTTGGCAAAAGTGAGATCTGATAGAGATAATAATAGGATAAATATTATTGGTATTTCGTTGTATAGATTGAAAAGTAAAGATTGCAAAATAAAAGAACAGTGAAGATAACTAGTTGATGGAAGATAGACCCAGGGGCCATAGGTTTCACTAGTTGCTTCTCTCAAGATAGCAGATTCTATAGTAGGTGAACGAATTACTGTCGAGCAATTGATAGAAAAGCGCATAGTTATGAGAATATCTAGGCATGATCATGTATATAGGCAACACGTCCGTGACAAGTAGACCGAAACGATTCTGCATCTACTTCTATTACTCCACACATCGACCGCTACCCAGCATGCATCTAGAGTATTAAGTTCATAAGAACAAAGTAACGCTTTAAGCAAGATGACATGATGTAGAGGGATAAACTCATGCAGTATGATATAAACCCCATCTTTTTATCCTTGATGGCAACAATACAATACTTGCCTTGCTGCCCCTGCTGTCACTGGGAAAGGACACCGCAAGATTGAACTGAAAGCTAAGCACTTGTCCCATTGCAAGAAAGATCAATCTAGTAGGCCAAACCAAACTGATGATTTGAAGAGACTTGCAAAGATATTTCAATCATGCATATAAGAATTCAGAGAAGAATCAAATATTGTTCATAGATAATCTTAATCATAAACCCACAATTCATCGGATCTCGACAAACACACCGCAAAAAGAATTACATCGAATAGATTTCCATGAAGATCGAGGAGAATTTTGTATTGAGATCCAAAGAGAGAGAAGAAGCCATCTAGCTAATAACTATGGACCTGAAGGTATGTGGTAAGCTACTCACAACTCATCGGAGAGGCTATGGTGTTGATCTAGAAGCCCTCCGTGATCGATGCCCCCTTTGGTGGAGCTCTGGAACAGGCCCCAATATGGGATCTCACGGGTACAGAAGGTTGCGGTGGTGGAAATAGGGTTTCGTGGTGCTCCTGGATGTTTTTAGGGTATATGAGTATATATAGGATGAGGAAGTATGTCGGTGAAAATTATCTATTCTGAATATAAGCGGTGGACTTGGCTTTCCGGGATCCAAATTGTTTTAACCTTGCACTGCTTTCAAAATAGGTCTGGAGGCTCTTATGTAATCCGAAATCTTTGTGTGTGCTACCTCTTGAGCTTGCGTTTTTCTTCCCTTGAAGAGGAAAGGGTGATGCATCATAGTAGCGTAAGTATTTCCCTCAATTTTTGAGAACCAAGGTATCAATCCAGTAGGAGACCACGCGCAAGTCCCTCGTACCTACACAAACAAATAAGAACCACACAACCAACACGATAAAGGGGTTGTCAATCCCTTCTCGGCCACTTGCAAAAGTGAGATCTGATAAAGATAATAAGTTTATATTTTTGGTATTTTGTTTTATAAATTGAAAGTAAAGATTGCAAAGTAAAAGTAAAGAAAAGGTAAATAGTTCATGGAAGATTGATATGATAAAAGATAGACCCGGGGGCCATAGGTTTCACTAGTGGCTTCTCTCATGATAGCAGATTTCTACGGTGGGTGAACAAATTACTGTGGAGCGATTGATAGAAGAGCGCATAGTTATGACAATATCTAGGCATGATCATTGTATATAGGCATCACGTCCGTGACAAGTAGACCGAAACGATTCTGCATCTACTACTATTACTCCACACATCGACCGCTATCCAGCATGCATCTAGCGTATTAAGTTCATAAGAATAGTGTAACGCCTTAAGCAAGATGACATGATGTAGAGGGATAAACTCATGCAATATGATGTAAACCCCATCTTTTTATCCTCGATGGCAACAATACAATATGTGCCTTGCTGCCCCTGCTGTCACTGGCAAAGGACACCGCAAGATTGAACCCAAAGCTAAGCACTTCTCCCATTGCAAGAACTACCAATCAAGTAGGCTGATACGTCCAAAACGTATCTATAATTTCTGCTTTCTCCATGCTTCTTTTGGGTGATATTGCTATGATATTTATACACTTCCATACACTTTTGATCATATTTGGACTAACCTATTAACTCAGTGCACCCCAGTGCTAGTTTCTGTTTTCGGCTGTTTTTGTATTTCAGGTTTTCCCATTACAAGAACTGCCAAAAAAATCCCGGAAAAATTATATAAAAAATAAGTGTTCCAGAAGGTTCCCGGCACCCGAAGTATAGCCGGAGGGGGGCCACCAGGGCTCCAGGCGCCCTGGTGGCACGGCCCCCCTCCTGGCCGCGCCAGGGGGGCGCCTGGGCCCCCCACGCCTCCGCTGATGCCCCCCTTTGGCATATATTTATATCGTGTCCCAAAACCCTCGAGACGGGAACCCTTTTTCGCGATCTCATCTCTGTTCCGCCGCCGCCGCGCTTCCAAGATCGGGAGCACCAGGAGAACTCTTCCCGGCACCCTGCCGGAGGGGAGGATCACCACCGGGAGCTTCTCCACCACCATGGACGCCTCCCGGATGAGTTGTGAGTAGTCTCCCTTGGACCATGGGTCCATGACCAGTAGCTATGTGATGTTCTCCTCCCGTTCTTGTGCTTCACTAATTAGTCCTCGTGAGCTGCCCTACATGATCGAGGCACATATGTAATCCTTATGCTGTTGCTATGATGAGTTTGCTGGGATCCGATGGATTGTGAGATTAAGTTCAGATTGTGTTTGAGTAATATATTTGATCTACCTCTTTTATATTTATGTTCGTAAGTAATTCTTGCATGTTCTCCGTTGTTACTTATTGCTTTGGCCAAGTAGTAGGTAGTGACTCCAAGAGGGAACGTTATGCTTGATTGTGGGTTCATGCCCCTCGATGACTAGCTTGAGTGACAGAAACATGAGTCTAGGGGATGTGCTGTTGCCACAAGGGGGAAAACAACGGTGCTTGTGCCCGCGGGTGCAATGATTGTTTACTTTACGCAAAGTTCTTTTAATGCAGTTGTCTGTTGCTTTGAGTTTACACTATGGGTGGGACTCGCAACTTAATACCAGCGAGATGTTCTGGATAGATATCTCAAGGTGGATGATTAGTAGTAGATGCAGATGGATTTCGGTCTACTTGCCTTGGTGTACCGCCCATGCTTTGAACCTCTACCTTTCTTGTAACATAGTTAGCATTGGTTTGCGCACATAATTCTGTCAATTGCCCAGCTGTAATTCGTTTACCTCACATAGCTGTTTTATCGTCTTTTGGGAGAGAGACATCACTAGTGAACATCATGGGACTCCGGTCCATATTACCATTATTGATCACATCTGCTATTTACTTTCCGCTTTTACTTACTATTGCAGCATTACCTATCACTATTATCACTTGCGTTTGATCCTTTGTAAACAACAAGGCCGGAGGGATTGACAACCTTTCTGTACTCGTTGGGAGCAAAGTTATTTGTATCTGTGTGCAGGTCCACGTTGATTGCTAATATCTGGCGCCGTTAGCAGTTGACACCTTCTTGTTGAAACTGGGAGTCTCAGGGAAATCGATCCTTGGTATCTTTGCCAAGGGAAAACTTCCGCTACACTGCATCTCAAACCTTCCACTTGGGGTAACCAACGAGGGGCGAGAAGCCATCAAGCAAAGTTTTCTGGCGCCGTTGCCGGGGACTCCACTCTTCAGGATAGGGGAGTTGCACGCTATCTTTTACCTTTGCTTTTTAGTCTTGTTAGTTTACCTTTCATTTTTGCTTTAGTATCCTTTATCAAAAACCACAAAAAAAATATTAATTATTTAGTAGTCCTTTCTGTTTAGTCAAGCATGTTAGGATTTGGTGCTTTGAGGGAATCAGAAGTTCTAGATTTCCATCAAAGGGATGGAGAAAATATGAAGAAGGCATGGGACAGAATTTCTGATGCACATAGGAGAATTATGCCTTGGATACCTATAAAAATTGTGCTTAGAAATTTTTACCATGGTCTTTTTAAATGGTGTAAACACTCTCTTGATATTATAGCTGAAGGAGATTTCCTAGAGTGTGATGAAGCTAGAGCTCTTGAAATTATACATGGTCTATCTAGTTACTTCGTTTATGATCATAATTTTGATACTGTCATAGATAGACTTGCTACTATTGAGAAAAGAATGGATGCTCTAGACTTAATGAAGGTAGAGAAACCCAAACCCAATAAGAGAGATATTTTGGAAATAGACAATGATTGGGAGCCTTTTGTTAGGATTAGCATCTCTAATCAAGACTTCCTTGCTTATTGTGATATTGGATCTATGGTTTCTACTATGCCAAAAATTGTTCATGATTCTTTAAAATTTGACATGGATAGATTATCGTCTTATCATGAACACACTAATGGAGATATTTCTGAAATCCAGGGAAGAATAAAAGACGTGCCAGTTAAATTCCTTAAAGGGATTGCAATGATTGATTTCTTCATCATGGAGCCAAACCAAGGAAATATAGTGCTTGGAAGGGACTTCCTCCGAGCGGTAAAAGGCTTCATCGATATAGGTAAGGGACAAATCCGCTTACGCGGAAAGGCAAAAGGTGGGTATCCCTTTCCTAGAAGGAACAAGAGTGAACTTGTTGAGGAACCATTTGAAGCAATTTATAACTCCGATTATTATGATGGTTATTGATTCCTCTATGCATTATGCCTAGCTTAAAGGCATAAAAGAAAGCGCTTTTGGGAGGCAGCCCACATGAATAACTTTTATTTTGCTTTTGTTGTGTCTTGATGTTGTTACTACAGTAGCATCATCATTATATCTTTACTTTTCAATTTTGTGCCAAGTGTAGCCTCTGATTGCAAGAAAGTTCAAAAGTTGTGACGTGCTGTCCAGGAAACAGATTCTGTCCTTGGATAGAAAAATTCGTATAAAATCACCAGATCATCTTTTTGGTCTGAATTTTCTCGACAGCGTGCTCTATACAATTGGCTTTCGGGCGTCTGTTCTGAGTTTTTGATTAGAGTTGCAGAAGTGCCCCGAAAAAATCATTTACTACCTGCTGGTATGTTTTTCACAGATTCTGTCCTGTTTTGCCTTTCCTTCATTTTGCAAACCTTGAGCTTGCTTTTTCTTTGCAAAAACCTTTTGTCAATCTTGAGAAACAGTAGACCTTCAAGAATATCGTTATTTCCAGCAAGGAACAATTATTTTATTAAGGGTACTAACCTCGCTAATCAGATTATGATGAGTTATGTATGAAGGGAGTTTTCAAGTAGGCGAGGGAAGATGATAAAAAGATTCAGGAGTGTCAAACGCTCAAGCTTGGGGATGCCCCCATGCACCCCCAAGAAATATTCAAGGAGACTCAAGCGTCTAAGCTTGGGGATGCCCCCGTGCATCCCCTTCTCCATCAACATTATCAGTTCGTCTTTCGTTCCACTATATTTTTATCACTTCATGTGTTATGTGCTATGCTTGGAGCGTCTTGCTTTTAGTTTTCCTTTTTAGTTTTCTTTAGCTTTTCATAACGAGTCGGAACTCAGCTTTCTTTATGTGGGAGAGAAACACGCTCCACTTCTACCTAGAACATAACATAGAATTTTCATGTCTATCTTTGCTGTGTGTGTTCTTTGTCTTTCAATAGCTACTATCATGTTCAGCTCTTAGTATTCATGCTTATCTTTCAAAAGAGCTTTTGTTTAGTTGGTTGCTTGAACTCTCTTTAGTTATCATGATTATCTTATTAAGAGAGTTTGCTTCCGTTGCATTGGTTGATATGTCTATGATAAAGATGCTACGTGCATAATGGCGCTTAGTAGTTCATGTTTTCTTATGGTTAGTCTCAAATAGCTGGGGGGTTCCCAATGTGTTATTGGAGTACCAACATAATTTTTTTTCCTATGATGTGGTATGGTTTAGTAATATCTTCCTTCAAGAATTTATTTTGATTGACTTGGCGTATGCTCACGCATATTTAAGACTATAAAGAAAGTCTGTCAAGCCTTGATGATCTTTTGTTTCTGAGTAGCGATATAAGTTCCATGCCTGATTCAATGTTGCTTTGTCGCTCTGCATGATTATGACCGTCATTGCACTCCTAGTTGGTCGCTCCCAGTCTTTTGCTAACCTCCACCTGTACTAAGCGGACTGACTGCTTGTGCATCCAAATTCTTTTAAACCAGTTACGCCATATGAGTCCACCATACCTTCCTACATGGTATTTACCTGCCATTCCTAACGGAGACTTGCATGTACCATCTCGAAATTATTCAAAGAAAAGCATTTCTGTTTTGTGCCTCTGTTTTAAGTTCATGAGGAAGTAGTAGTTAATTCATGATCTTTTTAAGTTGGACAAGCTTCACCCCGGGATTGCATGTATAATGTGCAAACGCATAATACGAGAAGGAACTGGCATTGAGTGCGCCCGGCTCAAAAATAATATAACAAACAAACCCTCCTTCACGCTTTGTTCGTGAGAAATCAGAAAACTTTGGCAGTGATAAACAAAGGAGATTAAGAGGATGTGATCGTCCTCATTCGGGAGCCGTTCCTCGAAACTTGTCCATCTCAAGAAGTGATTGAGTTGTCTGCTAGCATTCGTTGACGGAACATGCATAATCTAAAAAAAAATTATTCCCTTTGTTTTTAAAACCAAGAGCTCTGGTACATGTTTTGTCTTTGTTTCCGACTACGGGTTTTCAACCTTGCCAACAAAAGCCACGGTTCGAGAGTCTCCACCTTCTTTTAAAGCACCAACTACTGAGAGCATGATTGTCATTCTGAGTGTAATGTGCATTGTCCCAAAGTAGCATTGTCTTTTGCATGATTGTGATATCGTTTATTTTGAAATCATTGTATCTAGTCATCACTTAAACCTTGGAGGTGCCCCTGAATTTATGTTTTGCTTCACTAAAGGGGGCAAGCGAGATATCACTTTATCATATTTGCACACCATGCTCATTACAAATCTATTTGATATCTATTTGATATCAGTTCTTTGTGATTTTCTCATGAGGCAACTTAATTACTACAGATTCATTGTCTCAGTAAGCTTTTGTCATGTGACTATGAAAAAGTCCTATATGGTTAATAGCATGTCACCACAGAAATTATTCTTGTTATCATTTACCTACTCGAGGACGAGCAGGAATTAAGCTTGGGGATGTTGATACGTCCAAAACGTATCTATAATTTCTGCTTACTCCATGCTTCTTTTGGGTGATATTGCTATGATATTTATACACTTCCATACACTTTTGATCATATTTGGACTAACCTATTAACTCAGTGCACCCCAGTGCCAGTTTCTGTTTTCGGCTGTTTTTGTATTTCAGGTTTTCCCATTACGAGAACTGCCAGAAAAATCCCGGAAAAATTATATAAAACATCAGCGTTCCAGAAGCTTCCCGGCACCCGAAGTACAGCTGGAGGGGGGCCACCAGGGCTCCAGACGCCCTGGTGGGGCGGCCCCCCTCCTGGCCGCGCCGGGGGGGCGCCTGGGCCCCCCAGGCCTCCGCTGATGCCCCCTTTGGCATATATTTATATCGTGTCCCGAAACCCTCGAGACGGGAACCCTTTTTCGCGATCTCATCTCTGTTCCGCCGCCGCCGCGCTTCCAAGATCGGGAGCACCAGGAGAACACTTCCCGGCACCCTGCCGGAGGGGAGGATCACTACCGGGAGCTTCTCCACCACCATGGACGCCTCCCGGATGAGTTGTGAATAGTCTCCCTTGGACCATGGGTCCATGACCAGTAGCTATGTGATGTTCTCCTCCCGTTCTTGTGCTTCACTAATTAGTCCTCGTGAGCTGCCCTACATGATCGAGGCACATATGTAATCCTTATGCTGTTGCTATGATGAGTTTGCTGGGATCCGATGGATTGTGAGATTATGTTCAGATTGTGTTTGAGTAATATATTTGATCTACCTCTTTTATATTTATGTTCGTAAGTAATTCTTGCATGTTCTCCGTTGTTATTTATTGCTTTGGCCAAGTAGTAGGTAGTGACTCCAAGAGGGAACGTTATGCTTGATTGTGGGTTCATGCCCCTCGATGACTAGCTTGAGTGACAGAAACATGAGTCTAGGGGATGTGTTGTTGCCACAAGGGGGAAAACAACGGTGCTTGTGCCCGCGGGTGCAAGGATTGTTTACTTTACGCAAAGTTATTTTAATGCAGTTGTCTGTTGCTTTGAGTTTACACTATGGGTGGGACTCGCAACTTAATACCAGCGAGATGTTCTGGATAGATATCTCAAGGTGGATGATTAGTAGTAGATGCAGATGGATTTCGGTCTACTTGCCTTGGCGTACCGCCCATGCTTTGAACCTCTACCTTTCTTGTAACATAGTTAGCATTGGTTTGCGCACATAATTCTGTCAATTGCCCAGCTGTAATTCATTTACCTCACATAGCTGTTTTATCGTCTTTTGGGAGAGAGACATCACTAGTGAACATCATGGGACTCCGGTCCATATTACCATCATTGATCACATCCGCTATTTACTTTCCGCTTTTACTTACTATTGCAGCATTACCTATCACTATTATCACTTGCGTTTGATCCTTTGTAAACGACAAGGCCGGAGGGATTGACAACCTCTCTTTACTCGTTGGGAGCAAAGTTATTTGTATCTGTGTGCAGGTCCACGTTGATTGCTAATATCTGGCGCCATTAGCAGTTGACACCTTCTTGGTGAAACTGGGAGTCTCAGGGAAATCGATCCTTGGTATCTTTGCCAAGGGAAAACTTCCGCTACACTGCATCTCAAACGTTCCACTTGGGGTAACCAACGAGGGGCGAGAAGCCATCATAGGCCAAACCAAACTGATAATTCGAAGAGACTTGCAAAGATATTTAAATCATGCATAAAAGATTTCAGAGAAGAATCAAATATTGTTCATAGATAATCTTGATCATAAACCCACAATTCTTCGGATATCGACAAACACACCGCAAAAAGAATTACATCGAATAGATCTCCAAGAATATCGAGGAGAACTTTGTGTTGAGATCCAAAGAGAGAGATGAAGCCATCTAGCTAATAACTATGGACCCGAAGGTCTGTGGTAAACTACTCACAACTCCTCGGAGAGGCTATGGTGTTGATGTAGAAGCCCTCCGTGTTCATTGCCCCCTCCGGTGGAGCTCCGGAACAAGCCCCAAGATGGGATCTCACGGGTATAGAAGGTTGCGGCGGTGGAATTAGGGTTTCGTGGTGCTCTCGGATGTTTTCAGGTTATGTGGATATATATAGGAGGAATAGGCACGTCGGTGGAACAACGAGGGGCCCACGAGGGTGCACTACAAAAAAAGACACATCCGTGACATTTTGGGCCGAACGAAGCTTTTTCTGTCATACTTATGACACTTCTATAACAATAATTGTGACAAAACATGGTATAATCATAGATGTGGTGGGGTCCTACTTCTTTGACAAAAAATCATGACAGAAAATTGGCTTTTTGTCCTGGGCGGGCCGGAGACGCAGCTGCATGACATTCTTTGGGCCGTCCATGACGAAAAAAACCATGGTAGAAGTGAGGGCGAAGAAAATATCGGGGTGTTCCCGGTTACGGTGGGTGTTCGTGGCCGAGCGATGCGCGTTTATCTCGTACACGCACGCGCGTGGGTGCGAGGCGTTGGGCTTTAACTGAACCCGAGTGAGGCATTGGGCTCTAACTGAACCCGAGTGATTGCACTGCAGGCTACGCGTTACTGAACCCGAGTGATCGATCGATGGTTGTTAACTGAACCCGATTGAGCGATTCCTTCGCTACTGGTGCTAACTGAAGCCGATCGATGCTGCCTCTGCATGAACAGTGAGCGTTGATGGGGGGTTTGGATGAACAGTTCCCGGTGGGGGTGGCTGAACAGGACCCCGTGGTGTTGCCTCTGCATGAACAGGACCCCGTTCGATCGAGTCGGTTGGGGCTGCATGAACAGGACCCCGTGGAGGGCTGCATGAATAGGACCACCCCGTGGAGGGCTGCATGCACAGTAGACGGTGGAGGGCTGGATGAACAGTAGCCCATGGAGGGGTCGTTGAACATGAGCCCGTGGAGAGGGCTGGTTGAACAGTAGCCGGTGGAGTAGCACGCGGTGGAGGCTGAACAATGGCAGGTAGAGGCTAGAGGAGGTCGACGATGGATGAACAGTAGCCTGTGGAGGCTGGAGGGGGTCGACGGTGGTGATGAACAGTATCCCGTGGAGTCCCGTTTTGCGGTACACCACCAGTTTCGACCGTAGCGCTCTAACACAAGTCCGTTTCCTCCGTTTTGCGGTACGCCACACCCCTCCCGATGAATAGGACCCCCGTTTCGACCGTAGCACTCCAACACAAGTCTGTTTCCTCCATTTTGCCGTACGCCACACCCCTCCCGATCAACAGGACCCCCGTTTCGACCGTAGGAGGTCTGTTTCCTCCATTTTGTGGTACGCCAGAACCCTCCCAATGAACAGGATCCCGTTTCGAACATGGCCGGTAGAACACAAGGCCGTTTTCTCCGTTTTGCGGTACGCGAGGCCTCGTTTCCATCGGTTGTTCCGTCCAAGCCCTCTCGATGAACACGACGACGCATTCTGTTCCGACCCAGCCGGTTGGCTCCCCATGAACACGACGACGACGCTGTTTCTCCGTTCCGACCCAACCATGTACACGAGCCCTTGCCATAGGTATGCGCGAGTAGGCGTTCGAGACCCTGCCCATATGTACGTACGTGGCCGTATTTTCTTTCTTGTACACTGGCCGATGCACGTACGTGTACATGCTACGTGCGCGCCTCTACTATGACACGTGGGCGCCTCTACATCGACCAGTATGTACGTACACGTTCGCGACCAGAATGACAATGCTACATACGCTTCGACCAGGTGGGTCCCGGCTGTCAGGCACTTCCTTGCGTGCGAAGATGTTGCTGGTGGGTCCCAGCAGTCAGGGGGGCGAATCATTTTTTGTTTGCCCGGACGCACTTCCTTGCGTGCGAAGATGTAGCTGGTGGGTCCTGTAGCTTGTGGGTCCCAGCAGTCAGAGGGAAATGTTTTTTTGCAAAATACGGTGGCCCGTCCGGTGGGTCCCCGCTGTCAGGTGGAGGAATAATTATTTTGCGCGTAATAAGGAGGCACTATGGCTTAATTTCGGGTCAATATGCTTAATCTCAAGTCAAATCGCACTCTGTGGTCAAACTTCCCGAAAGGTCGCCCATCCTCACACTACTCCAGCCCGAGCACGCTTAACTTCGCAGTTCTATCCAACCACAGCACCAGCTCACTTCACAGGAACTTGTTGATATATCTATCATATCAGTTGTATTAAACCTTCTTGATGTCTAGGACTTTGTCATGTTCGCGAGTATTTCAAACTTCCGGGTCATATTACGTATCATGTTTCGAAAAAAAAATCGAATTTTTTTTTCGAAACCATTTTTTTTCTGTTACTAGTGGCGCACCTAGCAAACGGTGCCCCACTAGTAAGTTTGAATTTTTTCCCTCTAGATCTTAAAAGCCCCGTAACTTTTTTTTTCTGTTAGGTTTTTGGGATTTTGAAAATGTTTAATGGGGTTCCCCCTGTTAAATTCGGATGTAACTTTTCGAGTAGACGATTTTTCATATAAAAAACTTTTTAATCCGGGTTCGTATGCAAAAGTTATGCTCATTTTACAAATTCCAGAGATATTTTGCAAATAAAGTCGAAATTCATATTTTTGCGGGGGGCGGCATTCATGGGAATTTTTGGGCCAAGTTAGTAATGGCGCACGTGGGAGTGGTGCGCCATTACTAGTTTTGGAAAAAAAAATTGAAACAAAAATTAAAAAAATTACTAGTGGCGCACCATGCCTGTGGTGCGCCATTACTAGTTTTGAAAAAAAAAATTGAAAAAAAATTACTAGTGGCGCACCGTGGATGTGGTGCGCCATTACTAGTTTAACTAGTAATGGCGCACTATCCACTTGTGCGCCATTACTAGTTTTGAAAAAAAAATTGAAAAAAAATTGTTACTAATGGCGCACCAGCACATGGTGCGCCATTAGTATATAGTAGTGGCGCACCACATGTCTGGTGCGCCATTAGTGCCCATATCATCTATAGCCCTTTTCCTAGTACTGTGGAGGGGAGTACGAGGGTTCACTAGTTCAGCTATGATGTGAGGCTGTCGTCGCCGCAGGGCCTCGCCAGCGGTGGAAATAGTAGGGGGTGGTGAGGCCTCCGCGGCAGCATAGCCGGCCACAGGAGGCAGGAGCATGCGGCATGACCGCCGCTGCTTTGGGCGGTTGGAGCAACAAGACAAGAGGTTGAAGAAGCACTACGGCCGTTGGATGGACATCGTACGGTCACTAGAGCTAGAATCATTCATATTGACTAAGTTGACAAAGCACTCTGTCCCCGTGAACTTAGTAGGCCCACAAGTCAGCCACCCACCAAGGTCGGTCCCAACTAGCAGGGGGAGTATTCATTTTTTTGTGCGTAATAAGGAGGTACTTCCGGTGGGTCCGAGCTGACAGCGGGGGG